>CM034313.1:49264323-50464323 GCA_019925795.1 Dendrobium chrysotoxum
TTCTAGTGCATATATGAGCAACTCATATAGATGATGGAGCCAACAGCCTAAAGTATATCAAGTTGCTCAAACAAATGCCTAATTAGCATTCAAGTTACAACCCTAACTCCAAATTATTTGGCAACAACACCTTGCTTGACTTTTTAACAAGATGAACATTGCTTCGCAGCGCTAACTCTATTCCAAATTTCTGTTAAAGAATTCTATTCCAATACTGAGGAATTTTGAGTCACATTCCTCATCTAATGAATTGTTTATGCTTGCAGCACAGTTAAAGAAGTGAAAATTTGTATAGGAGATCCTAGCGTCTAATAATTTAAGGCAAACAAAAATACCATCAATTTGCATTCCAAACCCCAACAAAATTCTTCTTCATTTAACATACTAACCTCAAAAGCCAAAGTTTAAAGTGCATCGATCATCTCACATCTAAGCATATACAATAAACTTGAAGGCCCCTTTAACCTCCTCCTATTGAGTTTAGTAGCTCTTGCATGTTCAATTATTGTTTAGTGGTTATTTGGTTTGAACTAAAAGAGATGTAAAGTATTAAAAATGCAAGGGTTTGAAGAATATTAGTATTTTCGCTTAAAGTAAATCAAATACAATATAAAATTTTGATGTATATTTAGAATTCACCGTCTAGTTCATTTTTTATATATTTGAAATTCTACCAATTTGAGTGATTTCCAAATACAATGGAACTTCATTGTTTGTCGCTACCGGCTGACACCGCCACCCCTGTTAATAGCCACTGATCATCCTTTATATTGCTTTCATTTTATTTCAAGGCAACCAAAAAAAAAAAAAAACCCCATATTTATTTTACACTCATTCAAATAATTCTAATATATTTCAAATATGTTGTATTACTTTTACACTGCATTTTTTTTTTCAGCCAACCAAATAGCCCCTTAGTCGTCAAATGATTTTTCCTAGGGCAAAAAATTATTGGTTAGATGAGACTGCACACTACCTAAAGCTACACTTCTCATTATTTATTTCCTTAAAATTTCTTATTTTAAGAAAGTCTTAAATAAAATTCCAAATGAGGGATGCATCTCTTTGATTTTAACCACCAAAAACTACAATTACAAGATAAATGATCCCTTGAGTTCTAGTTGGATGTTGGTCTCTTAAAGAGTAGAAGATGTTACTTTGATCAACATTAAAGAATAATTCTTGCACGCCTCACTTGAATATTTGCAGGTTTTTCATTATATGTTTTTATTTATACTATCTGATGCAAAATGTGGATACTTTCAACTTAAATATTAAAAAAAAGTTATATCAAAATATTGTGATGCAAGATATATTATGATAAATTTTAAAATATATTCTAATAAATTTAATATCTGTATAATCAAAAAAAAAAATTTTTCAAATCAAAATAGTATATTTAGCTTCTATTGTAGGGGTGTCAAAATATATTTTTAGGTCGTGTTGGGCCCAATCGGAAGTTGACCTAACTTGAACTTTCCCAACCCATATAATAAACAAGTCAAAACCTTGAGCCTAAACCCAGCTTGTTAACTGGTTTATATGATAAATGTGGTTAGGATTGAGGATGGAGAATGGAACATGAGGCAATTGGCAAGGGTTGTTTGGCGTTGGGCCATCGCCTGTCCAATGAGCATTGATGGAGAGAGGCGACAACAAAGAGCTTTCGCTGCAAAAAAATATAAAAATTTACCTAGTGACTATTGCGAAGTAAAGCCCCAATCTGAGAGGAATGGGAGAATGAATTTCATTAGGGCACTCTTAAGTGAACTGTGAACAACTGTGATGTCTTTTCCAAGAATCATAGTCAAATTTTGGCCAAATAAAAGAGTTGACCCGAACGCTATCCTAAAATTTAATGGGTCGATCAGAGCTTAAAATTTACAAATCAGATCATCCGGACTAAATTTTTAGATTGTTCATTGACACCTTTATTCTCTTGGTGCCGAATCTTGAAATAGTAGTATGTAATATATTAGATTCTTTGTTTCACTATCAGCACATTGTATTTAACTTTAAGAACAATCAAATAGAACGCTTCTTTAATATTCAGTGGTCCTCAACAATTGGGGTCCATAGTCCACACTGTTTGACTCAGTCCTCAATGCCTTCCTTCCCCACTCAGCTACCTTTTTATTATTTGAACCAATGCGAAGAGAGCCCTTTTTTTTTTTAGCATCATATCCAGTCTATTGTGCCATATGTCAATCTTTTCATTTCCTTTTCATGTATCTCACATGAAATATCATTTTGGTGGGCCCCACTACATTTTAAATTGCAAAAATTTAAAACATCCTATTAAAATTTGAATCATGTAATATATATATATATATATATATATATATATATATATATATATATATATATATCTTAAATTAAGCAAACAAATTTTAATTATTATTTATTTTTAAAAAATTTCATAAGCTCAAATCATAGAAAATTATGACATATAATGCAATAGTGGTGAAAGAATAACTCAAAAATTTTGTTGAATGAATGACACATGTATTCATACTATGGCTAATCTTTCCAACAAATATATAAATAATTTTTTAATAATACATTAAGAACAAAATGTTTTAATAATTAGAAGATTTGCAAATGGATGCGTTACGTTAGTTGTAGTATAAAATAAATATTATTGGTTTTTTTAAAATTATTACCGCAAGTAATTTTAAGATTTGCAAAGCTCCTTCAGCTATGGCTATTCTCGAAAATTTGTACTTTGCATTACTATATTAAAAGTCATAAATGTACAACCAAACATATACAATACTATTTCGCATTACTAAATTAAAAGTCATAAAGATTTTTCAATAGCTGGTTTAATTCATATATAAAGATAATTGTAATTTTTACTGTATAAACCCTTGTAATTGGGTGAAAATAAATAAATAAATCTGTTATTAGAGGTATTTAGTGTATTGAAAGCTTCTATTGCTTGACCAGGAAGCAGGTCTTTATCTATTCCTCCTCTAGGGGTAAAAAAGTCATTGGAATATAGACTTTAAGTTGGTTAGGTTGGAAATCTACTTCGAGATATTATTGAATTTCCTAGAAAGTACCTGCCCATGCTGGGGGCAGTAGTCAATGTGGGTAGGGAGATAAATTTTAATTTGTTGCAGGGCTTTTTTGTAGATCTTCCAGCGCATGCAGTCAAAAATATAGTTTTTTTGTAAGAAATTTTTATTAACAAAATCATTATTAAGAGTTTTGATGGTTAGCGTATGAGATTTCATTTATATCATTTGGAAGCATTCAAACATTCTGAATTCAAGAAGAAAAATCATTCCTCTTTAATGGCCTAAGAAAAAAAAATTAAAGCTAAAGAAATTGCCTTCTTCCATCTCATTTTCATTTAAAGAATTTGGTAGATATTATGGGGTATGCTTGATTTTATGTGGAAGAAAATGCACAAATATTTTAGTTCATAATATACTTTCATATTAAATTTGAATGTAATTAGTGTATAAAGTGATTTATTTTGAAAACATGAACAAATATATTTTTTAGATAAAATAGTAGATTTACTGCTCACTTTGACGCCTTGGTTGGGAGCTTGGCTATCAACCAAAAAGTCTTGGATTCGAAGCTTGCGTAGTGTTGTCTGTATAAGTTTGACTTAATTGGATCAAAATCCCCAAAAAAATAAAAAATTAGATTTATCATATGAATTTTACGGATTTATAATCACACGATAATTAGCAAATATTATGATCATAATAAGAATAAATGTTATTTGTTTACATAAAAAGTAAATAGAATGGAGAGAAATCCAAATATATTATGGATGATCATAAATTAATATATATTGGATAAAGATTTGAAAGATTAAATAGTTTAAGAAAATAGGATTAGTGAGTTGGTTATTTCTATCAAGATAATTATCGATGAAAATGTTTCAAATGTGAGCAATGCTTATGCTTTTTAAATTAATTAGAAGATAATTTGAACAAAAACAAATAATTTTAGGAAGAAATGGATAAATTATTACAATGCATGCATCCTGAAGACATGATGTTTATTGAAGGTGATTTAAATTTACATATATGTTTGAGTAATATGAGTTATGTGAGGATATATGGTGAAAGAAGACTCTACTTGTAAGATTAGCTAAGCTATCATAGTGCACATAAGAAAAATAAGGGCAAATAAGAGAATGAGCTATGGAACAATATTACTCTTTGTGAACAACAAAATTAGCATGAAGTCTGAAATTACTTCTCAACTTTATATTTGTTGTAGGCTAGAAAATTCACAGCGCTAGAGTGAGCAAATTTTTCATCTTAGCGATGCACGAATATCTAACACACAAACAGAAAGAGAGAAGTAAAACACCTGATCTTTTTTACGTGGAAAGCCCGAAGAGGGAAAAACCACGGGGTCTCGCCCAGGCGAAAAGATTCCGCTAAACTTGAGTGAATTACAAGGATTGACCAATCCCTCGACTTAGAGGCGGTGAAATTACAGTAGCTTGGAGAGTTAGACAAAGATCTGGCAATGTTCGGGCGGAAGTCTAATGGCGTCTGGGTAGAAGTTCAACTAACGGGGAATGATCCGATAAAGGTCGGGCTGAAGTCCGGCGGCGGTCCTTGGCCGGGTGGAAGTCCGACGGCCGGGTAGAAGTCTGGCAGTGGTCGACAGCCGGGTGGAAGTCTGGTGGCAGTCAGAGGCCGGGTGATGGTCCAACGACGGTAGGGGCTGAAGTCCG
The DNA here is from genome assembly GCA_019925795.1 of Dendrobium chrysotoxum. NCBI lineage: Eukaryota > Viridiplantae > Streptophyta > Magnoliopsida > Asparagales > Orchidaceae > Dendrobium > Dendrobium chrysotoxum. The sequence goes on from CM034313.1 coordinate 49,269,035, forward strand.
GCAGCGGTAGGCGGTCGGGCGTTGGTCCGATGGTGGTCAGGCTAAAGTCCGGCGCGGTCAGCGGCCGGGTGGAAGTCCAGCGGCGGTCGGCGGTGGGCAGCCGAGCTGAAGTCCAGCGACGGTCGATGTCCTGGTGGTGGTCCGACGATGGTCAGGCTTAAGTCTAGCAGCGGTCGGCAATCGGGTGAAAGTCTGGGCAGTGGTTGGCAGTCGGGTGGAAGTATGGCGGAGGTCGATAGCCGGGCTGAAGTCCGACGACGGTGTGGAGGTAAGGTGGTGGTCATTAGCCAGGTGGAAGTTCGGCGGCGGTGGTCCGACGAAGGTCGGGCTGAATTTGGTGGGCGATCGGAGGCTGGGCGGTGGTCCGACGAAGGTCGGGCTGAGCGGTGGTCCGTCGGCAGTCGATAGGGGTTCACTGGTGGTGGCGCTGGAGCTCTTGAAGCCTTAGAACTCTCTCAAATCTACAGCCAAAGGTCACCCTCATATAGAGAGTGAGGGTCTATTTATAGATTTCATAAGTGGCACACTCTGTAAATATAGAGAAGATGCGGGGCAGGTTCGGAGTGCTCCATCAGATGGCTCGTATTGATTCCCTCGATCATAAGGAGTTTTCAACTGTTTAGGTGCCTTAACGATGTCGGAATGTAGCGATCTTGGGTTCGTTGGATTCGTCTCGCCGAGCCGCTCGATTTGACTATAAGCATGCCATATTTAGATATCAATTTGTCATCCAAATAATGATTTGACCTTTCCAAATGTGGTCTAAGCCCCTGATTTGGACCCATTTGGGCTTGGGTTGTACCGATTTTGGTGTCGTTAGGTTCGTCTCTTTGAGATGTTCAATTCGACTATAAGTTTGTTGAAATTGGAATTCAGATGATCTTGAATTTAATTTTGAAAGCTTCCAACTTGAATATGCCTCAAGATTCATGCTCGATCAAAGTAATTTTTGATGACGTATCAATATTTATAAGATTAAGAATGCTAAATGAGAGGCTATAGTACACGTGATGTTTTTGCATTTTCACCCCATCTTAGATCTTTATTTTTCACATCTATTGTTGCTTACCGGAAATTCTCCATATCAATATAATTTATTTTTTATAATAGTGTGCATAATTTTTTGGCAAATTTTCTATATATTGGGCAAAATGCGTAAATTGAATATATTTAAGTATGATATGATGAAATAACTGAAATCAAACGCCTCGAGAACCTTGCACCCAGCATTGGTGCCTAGCATGCAATCCCAAAATTTTTGGTATTTTTGAACTAGAAAATAGAAAGCATGGCACCTAGGCGCTAGTTACGCATTTTGGAAAATAGAACATTGTGCAAAGTAAAAATAGAAAGCTAAGATAATTTCGGTGTGTTTAAGCCAACGGGTTTTTCGCCGGAAGTTTCGCTGGACAATTTCCGGCGAATTTTCCGCCAGCAGGTACTACCGGCATTAAAAAAACCAACGGCACTGCTTGCGGGTTTTCCGTCGGTAAGTTTTCGGTGGTTTATCCGTCGGACAACCCATCGGTAAGTTACCAGTGGAATATTTGCCGGTTAGACAGCCGCTACTACCGGTGGATATAATACCGTCAAAAAGTCTGCCGGTAATGCCATTTTTTCCTGTAGTGATAGAGAGAGTCAATTTTGGTCAATAGTGGGAGTTTGGTGACATACAATAGTAGGTATCGACGTTGGATGATGATTTGTTTTAGGTGGTCTCATAAAGCTTTACAATTTTTAAAGTCACAAAAATCTCGTTAACAAACATTCCATTGCATGTTTAAAATGTTGGTCTATCGATAGGCTTTTAAAAGGGACATTCTGATCATTTCTAATAGGAAATGCGATACTCCTCTTATATTGATCTTGTTGATTATGTAATATTATTTGTACATCTTAGTTCCTCAATGACATTAGAGATGGCAATCTTATGTCGTTTGAATTTTTCTCTTTGAGTGCTTGTTTCAATATAAGCACACATAATTTAGAGGACATTTGACCCCTCAAATGGCCTTGAGAACTATCTAATCATGATTTTGAATCTATGATTCAAGCTAATTGGGACTCGAATATAGACTTTCAAGTTACTTTTTTATTTGTCTCATTGAGCCACATTATCTGACCTTAAATTTACCTTATAGTCAATTTTAGAAGGTTTTGGCTGAAATAGTATTGTGCTTTGAAATATGGAATTTGCATAAATAAATGTGCTTTATTAGGTGAGTTATTTAGAGATGTATCATTTTTAAATTTATAATTCAATATTATTACATTAGGTGCTACCAAGTATGATATGCTTAATGATCTTGATTAATTATATAGAAAGAAAAATTATATAAATGATATAATTTAGAAGGCTAGGTCTAGACTATCAAATGGAGAAGTTTCTCTAGGGTTTTGTAAAGGCTTAATGATAAATTGTACAAAATCACAACTGGCCAATGATTTAATGCATTTGAATTTTTGTCTATGACCATTGATCTTTAATTTGAGTACAATTGAAATAAAAAAGTTATGTTTGATGTGTGATAAAACTCGAAAGGATAGATTAAATAAAGCTTATATAAGTTAATATATTGGAGCGACATCTACTAAAGATAAGATGATTTAGAGCTCATAAATGAGTTAAAATTAGTTTAGGCTTTACAACATGGATTACAAATAATTGGGTAAGGCTAATGGTAGCAATGATTTTCAAATTTAATCCAATTAAAACAATATATTTGACTCACATACCCCCTCCTCAGTAGAAATTAACAATTTAATTTATCATCAACCCAAAAAAAATTCATTCACTATGTTCACAAGCAAACACATGAGTAAATTTTAATTAAATTGCTTTATCATTTATAATTCCATTTTCTTTCTTTCAATTCAATCAAACCAAATAGAGGCATAAAAATGTGAAAACTTTAATGTGAATTGAGAAAATGATACAGTAGCAACAAATGGACTGGATTACTTAGTGATGTCTGTGTTGAAATGTCTCTTGCTTTACTCCTTCATATGCAATATCTTCTTAAAAGCATAATAGAAGATTTTCTCATTGTGTGCCCATTTTAACTATAAGTTAATATAATTTGGATTGCATTCAACCCCTTAAATGGCCTTAATAAATATCTGATCATGCTTTTGAAAGCTTGATTGAGCCCCATTTGGACTCGAATCAAAACTTTTATCGTACATTTGCATTTGTCTCATTTAACTACAACATCCCAACTTTAACTTTTCTAAACATAAGTTTTTGATGATTTGAATCAATTTTCAAATTTTTTGGACAAAATACAAACGTGCTTTAAAATATAGAAATTGCATAAAAAATTTTGCTTGGTAAATAAAATTTTTCAGTATAAAAATTTTAATTTTTTATTAAAAAGCTGCTTTAAAAAATAGGAAAAAAATCACCTCAAATAAAACCTTAGTAGACGACTATCAACTAAGGAGATTGAACTCAAATATGCAGAACACGAGAGGAGATTATGAAAATAAGATATGAAATTGAGAAAGTAAGCTATACTAATAAATAAATATTTAATATTTTACTATTTAATACAATTTAAAATTTAAAAAAAATGAGCATAAATTGTTATATAATAATAATAATAATAATAATAATAATAATAATAATAACTAAAAGAACAAATTACATCTTTTAAAGTAAATCATTTCCATATTTACTGCCCATTTTTATCGGCCAAAAAATAAAGCAAAAAAAAAAGGCAATTTCTTAAACAATATGAATTTTTTTTAAAAAATTTCAGAATGTAAAATTTTAATATTATTTTAATATCAAATATGCCACCCATATTTCTTTCCTATCACCCATATATTTCATTCCTACCATTCATATTTTATGTGGAAAACCCTATAAAGGGAAAAAGCCCAGTTGAAAAAATTTCACTAGTGTTTGCTCCGGTTACAAATGTCTGACTCATCCCTGAAATTGAGGACGATCAAATTACAAAAATCAACTCCTTAGTTGAAATTTAGTTACAAATGGAGATCAGAAATCCGGCGTCACCTAAAGGTCGGGAGGAAATCCGACGACACTTGGGCGGAACTCCAGCGTCACCTAGAGGTCGGGCGAAACTCCGACGTCACTTGGAAGTCGGGCGAAAATCCGGCGTCACTTGGAGGTCGGGTGAAACTCCTGCGTCACTTGGACGTCGGGAAGAAATCCGGCGTCACATGGAGGTCGGGCATAACTCCGGCGTCGGTCGGTTATCAGGTGGAAGTCTGACGATGGTCGAGGAGGACTCTGGTGGCAAGAGAACTCTCTTCTTTCTTTTCCTCCTAGGCTCCTTCTCTTCTCTTCTTGCTTAAATCCCCCCTCATGAGAAATGGGGGTCTATTAATAGTTTTTTGAGAGTGGCATGGCCAGTAAATAAGAGGAAGATTAAGGGTAATTTGGGAGTGGTTCGAATGGACGACCGATGTTGAATCCCTTGATCATGGAACATTTATTGAGTATTTAAAGGCCTTAATGATATCAGAATCCAACAATCTTAGGCTCGTTGGATTTGTCTCATCAAGCCGCTCGATTTGACTATAAGTATGTCATGTTTGGGAACCGTTTGGTAATCCAAATTATAGTTTGAACCTTCCAAAGGCGCTTCGGGTCTTTAATTTGGTCTCATTTCGGCTCGGATTGAGTTGAATTTGGTGTCGTTGGGTTCGTATTTCCGTCAGTTCGACTATAAGTTTTCTAAAATCGGAGTTTGGATGGTTTCCGATTTAATTTTTGAAGTTTTTAGGTTGATTTGGTCTCATTTGGGCTCGTTGGATTCGTCTCATCGAGCCGCTCAACTCGATTATATATATGTCATGTTTGGGAACCGTTTGGCATTCCAAATTATAGTTTGAACCCTCCAAAGGAGCTTCCGATCTTTAATTTGGACTCATTTTGGCTCGGATTGAGTTGAATATGGTGTCCTTGGCTTCATATTTCCAAGACGTTCAGTTTGACTATAAGTTTGCTAAAATCAGAGTTTGGATGGTTTTCAATTTAATTTTTGAAATTTCTAGCTTGATTTTTGCCTCGAGATTCATGCCCGATCAAGATAATTTTTTTATTAAATATTAGTTGTCCCCCTATTTTCGGATGTCGAAGCTCCAGAAGTCCAAAACTAGGTATCACAGCATTTAAGATCAATTAAATTGCAAAAAATGCCAGAACTTTGCATTCCAAAATATGTAAATTTGCTCAAATTTGATCATAGAGGCCCCGTTGAGCTCCGAAAGTGCCAAAATTGAGTCCAGAACATCGAAAACATCCAATTTGGATTGTTCGGGTTGAAAAATTGGGCTCAGACACGTTTGGCAGGCCAAACAGGCCAACCGCTGGCGCCGCCAGCGGGAGCCCGCGCTGTTGCGCGGGTTAAAGGGGCACGTGAGGTGCCCCTTAAGAAATGGTTTAATTTAATTTTTTTGTGTGGGCCCCACCATTATTTATTTATTTTTTATGATTTTTTTTAATTCCGAAATTTATCATCTTTGGGGGCCCCAAAAAATTTGAAAAAGTTTCTAAAAGGATTTTAAAATATTTTAAATAAAATGAGGAGGAAATTCCCCCCCCCCCCCCCCCCCCCCCCCCCGCCCTCCTTTCAAATAATTCCCTCCTATTTCATCCTATAAATACCCCCCTTAGGGCAATGAAAATTTACACATCTTCTCCTTCTACCTTCTCCTTCTGACTTTCTTACAGTTAAGGCATTCCCCTATTTTTGGTTGGCGGCATCCCCTACTCAAATTTAGGGCCCCTCTCCTTGTGTAAAAGTTAGAATTTTTGCAGCCCTTCCTTTTCTTTCTCCCCCATTTTTCTTCTTACTCTAAATGCCTTCCATTGCTTTTGGTTGGTGGCATCCCATACTCAAATGCAGTGCCCCTCTTTAGTGTAAAAGTTTAAATGGTTGACCACACCTCCACAAAACTCCCCCCAACCAAAGGAGATCGCCATGTTGTCCAATCAGAAGGTTTGAAGAAGTCTTAGAAGGTGGCCAAAGCTGATGATGTCGCGTCCACCATAACTGGCAATTCTTTGATCATTTTCAGGAAGAAATTTCACTTCCCTAATGATCTCGTAATGAAAGTGCCTGAAAAATCCTCTTGTGCTTGTTCCCCTCCCCCAGGATTTTTGACATGTATGAGTTCAGTTTGTAAGCGGGATTATGATTTTCACCACCTCCAGAGTTGATTGACATTTTAACAACATGTGGAGTTAGTTTTTCCCAGCTTTCTTATAGAACTATGTCGATCATAATGGGATTGATCGTGTTCTTTAGAGATCGTGGGGCAATGTTATCTCTGGAGTGCCTTTTTCGGATGGATCGTCTTGTTAGTGATACGCAGGGTCGTATCTCTTTCAGATCCAAGTAGTTACATATTCACACATAGGATCCATCAAGAAGCTGGGTTAGTGACTTCTTCTTTGTGCAAAATGATTGAAATCTTCAAGAAAAATGGGGAAAACTCAGAGATTTATCCATTCCCCTACATGTTGGTTCAAAGGATTTATTAAAGGTGCTTAATCTTCCTGATGTTAACACCCTCCACTACGAGGTGCGCTATTTGAGCAGACATGTAGATGAAGAATATTTGTTCATGGTGGGACTTTATGCTCAGGTAGAGAGATCACATGCACATATGCTAAAAAAGTCGGCCAAAGTCCTAGAGGCAGTTATCCAACCCTCAAAGGCTCCTCCTAAATGATCAGGGAATGAGGGTGATCTCTAGGGAGACTTAAATGACTGGAATAATGAGTTTGTGAAATGACCAAAGCTTTAAATGACTGGAATAATGAGTTTGTGAAGGTTAAATATCTCCAGGGAGAGTATAAAAAGAAATATAATGGCAAGATCAAGGAGATAAAGGTGGTGGAGGAGCAGCTAGTAGAGTGTAGAGCAGAGTTGGCTACTATGGCAACTTCAGCCTCTTTACAGAATCAACAAATGAATCACCTTCATATGGCGTTGGTGGATGCACAGGCAGTGATAAATCAGCATGTGAAGGATCAAAAGACTCTTGAGGAGAAAATTATAGCCATTGAAGATGAGGACAAGAGGCTCCAAAGTTTATTGTCAGAGAAGGAAGACATATCCTAGTCAGAGCAGTCACCTTCCAGAGTCATAGAAGAATTCAAGAAGTCTGTTGCCCTCAAGATGATCGTTCAGGATTAAATTTAAGAAGCTTGTGATCACATATATGATGTGGACGTGAAGACTTTGGAGTTGGAGTGTATTGAGGAAGGCTTCATCAGAGGTTTTTCGAAGGGCGTCTGTCTAGTGCAGCGGAAGACTGGAGGTACAATTGAAGGGTTGACGTGTAGCCAGGCTTTTGATGACCCTTCTTCAGATTCTGATGGTGATGAGGTAGAGAGTGAGTTGCAGAAGGCCTTTTCCCTTAGGATGAGGATGATGTTGAGATTCTATAGTATTATTTTGTTGTTAGTTGTACCATTTTATATGTTATAGTGACAATTATATATATTTGATGTTGATGTTTTCATATGATATATATGATATGTTTAATGATATATTAAGAAGTTATTGGTGTTTATTTCTTTTCTTTCTTATATGCATATGAAATTTACTTAGTTTTATTTTAATTCGGATGATAAGAAATATTTTAGTGAGCTCTTTTAACTTAAGCTACTATGAGAGACATCTTCTTTGGATGTTCGACCTATCTGAGGTTATTAGTCAAAGCATTTGCTTGATGATATTAACCTGTTTGGAAGAGGATGGATCAAATCCTGCTAGGATAGATCATTTAGTGATTTGAGATTCAAGACATCCTCCTAAGATGTTCGACCTATCCGAGATTATTAGTCAAAGCCTTTACTTGATGAAATTAATCTGCATGGAAGAGGTCAGATCAAATCCCCCTGAGATTGATCATCCAGTAATTAAGATACAATATAAATTGTGTATTTCTTGAATCATAGATAAAGAAGATAATTTTTTTGTTAGTTTTTTTTCCTTTTACAAGAGGAGATGATATCATAACAAAATGAACATCACATCATATAAGACAATACAACAGTTCCCTAGTATAACTTAGGGATATAGGAGCTAGAAGAGTTTTATCACACTTAACATAAAAGGGATACATAAGAGAACAATCATAATAACTTGAGAGAAAATATATAACACAAGATAAATAGTACTATCAACATCTACTAATAATACTTTTGAAGGTTTCCAACATTCCAAGTTCGAGGGAGCATCTTCCCGCTGGCATCCTTAAGCTTGAAGGTACCAGGCTTGACCATAGCTGCCACCAAGTAAGGACCCTCCCATAGGGGAGAGAGTTTATTGCGTTGAGGGCCTTTTCAAACTACCTCAATGTTGCGCAGAACCATATCCTCGATTGAGATACATCGAGGTTTGACCCTCCGGTTGTAAGGACGGGCAACTCTTTGGTGATATGCAGCCTTCCTGAGTGAGGCTACATCTCTTACTTCAAGGAGGAGATCCAAGTTATTTCTGAACTTCTCCTCATTATTATTAAAGTTAAAAGTCTGAACTCTGTTGCTTGGGACTCCAATATCAACTGGTATGAATTCTTCTGCACCAAAGCAGAGATTATATGTGGTTTCTCTGGTAGGAGTTCTAGCGATGGTCCGATAAGCCCAGAGGATATTTAGGAGTTATTTAGCCCATTGCCCCCCAGCCTTCCCTAGGCGTGTCTTTAGCCCTTTCAGAATTATTTGGTTTGTAACCTCTGTTTAACCATTTGTCTGAGGATGAGTGACAACTATGTGCACTAGCTGAATATGAAAATCCTTACATAAAGATATAAAGATCTTCTCTGTAAACTATGTCCCGTTGTTAGTGATGACCCTTGCAGGAATGCCAAAGTGATAGATTATGTTCTTCCACAAAAATTGTTTGGCATTAGATTCAGTAATCTTCGCTAGAGGTTCTGCCTCCACCAATTTGGTGAAGTAATCTATGACTAATAGGATGAATTTTCATTACCCAGTGGCTAGAGGAAAGGGTCCCATTATATCAATTCCCCTCTAGGCAAAAGGCCAGGGGCTCTGAATTGATGCAAGCTCCAAAGCGAGTGTATGGGTGAGATTGGAATGCAATTGGCAATTTTTATACTTTTGAGTGAACTCAAGTACATCCTGTTTCATTGTAGGCCAATAAAATCCATGCCTCATGATCTTATAAGCTAATACTTTTCCTCCTAAATATTCTCCACATACTCCTAAATGAACTTCTCGAAGTGCGTAATCAGCTTTTAAAGGTGGAAAATATTTGACGTATGGTTTAGTGAAGGCTCATTTATATAACTCACCACCAAAAATGATAAAATTTGTTGCTTGCCTCTGAAGTCATATTACAATCATGGGGTCTTCAGGCAGTACTTCATCCTGTAAAAAGGATAGGATAGGATCGATCCAAGAAGCCTCTCTTGGTTCATCGATTGATTGTATGACCCACGGACCTTAAATACTTAGAAAATGGATCTCTTTGATACACTTCCTCTTATAGACATCTCCCGTCATTGAAGTAGCAAGTTTAGAAAGAGCATCTGCTTATGCATTTTGCTCTCAAAGAACATGAATGATCTGATACTCTTTTATACGGGCTAAGAGTGACTTTACAATGTTACAGTACCAAGCTAATTATTGGTTATGGATGTCAAACTCCCCTTCCACCTAAGATACGACCAATTACAAATCAGTGTAGACCACCAAGTTCTGTACCTTACAGTCGATTGCCAGCCTCAGTCTAGCAATAAGGGCCTCAAACTCTACTGCGTTATTCATTGTAGAAAATTTAAGTCAGAGCCCGTACTCCAGGGTAACTTATTGTGGAGATATCAACAGAATTCTTGCCCCATAGCTAAAACTTCCAGAAGCTCCATTAATATACATCGTCCAGCACGGGGGAGAAGGAGAAGCACTTGGTGGCTTGTCAGATACGGGGATGGTGCATTCAACTATAAAATCTACAAGTGCTTGAGATTTTATATCAGGTCTAGGAAGGTAGTGGATATCAAACTCTCCCAATTCTACAGAACACTTGATGTGCCTACCAGATGCTTCTAGCTTTTACAGGATACTTCTCAGTGGCAGATTTGTGTAGACTCCAATTGTATGGCTTGAAAGTAAGGGCGTAGTTTCCTAGCAGCGTAAACTAATGCCAAAGCTAGTTTATCCCCTAAGGGATAACATCCCTCTATTTTAGATAAGATCTTACTGACATAATATATGGGATGTTGTACAACATTCTCTTCTTGGACCAAGACTGAACTGATTGCCTGGGCAGAAACAGCCAAGTATAAATATAACTTTTCTCTAGGTATTAGTTTAGAAAGTAGTGGTGGAGATGTCAAATACTTTCATAGCTATTTGAAGGCTTCTTGGCACTCATCATTCCACTAAAAGCCTGATCTACAAGCATCTCTGAGTATCTTGAAAAATGGTAAATATTTATCTCCTGAGTGGGCCAGGATATGAGATAGTACTGCAATCCTTCCATTCAGTCTCTGGACTTCTTTGATATTCCTCAGGGGCACCATGTCCCTTAGTGCCTTGATCTTCTCAGGATTAGCCCTAATCCCTCAGTGGGTTACCGTAAATCCTAAGAACTTTCCAGAGGCGACTTCAAAACCACACTTAACAGGGTTGAGTCGCATGTTGTAGTGTCATAGCATATGGAAGCACTGTTCCAAGTCTGACATATGTTAAGATTTCTCAAGACTTTTCACCAACATATCATCAATATATACTTTCATAGAGCGCCCAATAAGGTCTTTGAAAATCTTATTCATAAGGCATTGTTATGTGGCTCCAGTATTTTTGAGCTCAAAGGGCATCACCAGATAGCAGTATAACCCCTTATCTATTTGAAAGGTTGTTGCCTCCTCATCAGCAGAATCCATATTTATTTGATTGTACCCTAAGTAGGCTTCTATGAAGCTCAGTATTTGATGTCCAAAGGTCGTATCAACCAACTGATCAATACAAGAAAGTAGAAGATTATCCTTCGAGCAAGATTTATTTAGATATGTATAATCCACACAGATTCTTCATACCCCACTTAACTTCTACACCATGATGATATTCGCCAACCAAGTGGGGTAGTGCACTTCCCAAATAAATTTAACTTCCAAAAGCTTATCAACTTTCTACTCGATTGCTTGCTGACAGTCTGACATAAAATTTTATTTTTTCTGGATTACTGGCTTACACGTTAGGTTAACTTTGAGGGATTGCATGATCACTTCAGGGTTGATGTCGGGCATATCTTCCAGACTCCATATAAAAATATCCTGATTCTTACGTAGAAAATTTACATATTTATTCTTCTCTTCGTTTGAGAAAAGAGACCCAATCTGTATATTCCTTGAAGGGTATTCCTCTGATATAGATACAGTAGTGAGGTCTTCTATAGGAGAAGCCCTCTGAGGGATATCCTCATTCCAGAGATCAAAATCTTTGATGCTCAGGGTAACTATTGGACGTGGTTGAACCTACCTAAGATAGTAGGTTTGTGCTATTCGCTGATCTCCGTGTACTACACTAACTCCTATCGAGGTAAGGAACTTTATTTTGAGGTGTGGGATTGAGGCGATAATCATAAAGATCGATTAGAGCAGCCTTTCAAAGATAGCATTATAAGCTGATTCAGAATTTACTATAATGAACTGAATGGAGCGTGTAGTTTATCGGTGAAATTCTTTAAGCATAATTGGGAGGCTGATTATCCCTTTTGCTTGTACATGTCGATTGTCAAACCCATAAAATGGACCTACAATAGGTTGAAGCTTTTCTCTGGTGAGACCCATATTAACAAAAGTGGAGTAAAACAAGACATCCACGGAACTTCCATTATCTACAAATATTCTTTTGACGTTGTAGCATGGGTCACTTATCCCCATATTAATTATAAGTGAATCTTGATGATGGGTTTTTACTCCCTCTAAATCAAAATTATTAAAAGAAATAGAGTGATCGATATGAGACTTCTTTGGTGTTGGCATTTCATCTACAGCCAATAAGACTTGATCAGACAGTAAGGGGCCTCCTGTAATGGTCTCAATCTCGCCAACTATTTGGTGATTATTTGGCATTTGTCTCTACTGTTGCTAATTTTACCCCCCCCAATGGGATGAGCTTCCTCTCGAGCAGGTGGATCTCAAAAAAATCTTTGAAGATAACCTTGGCGAATAAGCCTTTCAATTTCATCCTTGAGCTACTTACAGGCTTCGGTAGTGTGGCCACCACTACAATGAAAATGGCAGTATTGATCTTAATTTCCTGTATTTAACTTCAAAGGATTAGGCCACTTCATGTTCTCCTGATCTCGGATGGCCATCAACACATTCGCCCGAGATACATTTAGTGGTGTATACTCCTTCTCTTGTCGAGGTTCCCGTCGTGGCATTGGAGGCCTAGGAGGTAAATGTTGTAAATCTGGATTCAAGCACTATAATTTTGATGATATCAAATATTTCTGGTTCTCCACTATTACTACAGTACATCTATTTTAGTTGCCCATTCCTACTAACTTTTTAGGTCCACAAAGTTAATTATAATTCAAGCCAGCTCAAGATTGGATATACTAAGACTAAGTTAGACTGTAAGTTTAAATTCTATTGATTTTTACCTTTTCTTGAGTCAAATATAATAATATGGATCCTAATGCTAAGTAACCTTACGCACACATACTGAGGGGAGAAATTTGGTGAGTTTGAGAGCTTTTTGAATTTTGAGCATATCGTACAGAATGATCCAAAATCATCCTGTATGATTAGTTCAAAAAAGGAAACCTTAATTAGGGCATCCCTATTTATTAAGTTTCATTAAGTTATCATTCTGGATGATATTTTATTGTATAGGACGATCAGTACAAATCTAGAAATCAACCGCCAATCACATTTTAGGGAATTTTTTATTTTTAGAATTTTGTTCTAATCGTAAAAGACGATCCTATATCATCCTGGATGATTCATTACAATTTTGCCAAAGTTGATCCCTTAATTAGGAGACTAATTATGGTTTAATTAATCAATCACATCGTACAGGATGATCATCCCGATCATCCTGGATGTTCCTTTATATTTCATGGGATGATCTCCAATCATCCTGAACGAAAATAATGATTTTCTTCTAATCATCCAGGATATCATCCCGGACGTCCTGAACGTTTCTCTGGACGATTTGTCTATTGCCACTCAATTTAAACTTATCATCCTGTATAATCATAAAATCATCCTGGACGATATGTAGAAAGCATTTTTTTTGATCTCCAGACAATGGCAATCATCCTGGCAAAAAGCTGATTTTTGTATTGATCATATAAGATGATCGACAGATCATCTTGGATGATATAGTCGGCAAGTTAAATTTTAGGGTAATTTTTGAGGCCTTCTATTTAAGCTCTTTAAACATCTCTTCAGAGATCTTTTGTTATTTTTCTGTCCAAAGAGAGCTTAGAGGAGAGGAAGAATTTGGGGGAGAGAGAAAGAGGATCTTATGATGGGGAGTTTGTGAGGGATTTCATAAAGGTTGCTCCAAGTAATAATTTAATCGTCTTCTTCCTTTTTCATCCTTGGTTTCTTGGTGGCTCTGGGGAGACGATCATCAGCATCAGATCTAGGTTCTCTGCATACTCCAGGAGGGAGTAAAAGGATTGTCAGGTTCTCTGCCTACTAGAGAAGAGAGTAAAAGGATTTTAGGTTCTCTACCTTCAACAGGAGGGTGAAAAAGAATTCAAGGTTATCTTCCTCACCGGGTTGGTGGAAATATTTTGTAAGAGCTTCTCTATCTTTTTGTGGGGGAAAAAGGAGAGACACTATAGTTTAGTACAATACCTGGAGGGGAGGCTCCGGGGAGTGGACATAGGTCAACTTGACCGAACCACTATAAATATGGTGTGATCTTTTCATTTATTTTTCTACACTTTAATTTTTGTATTATTTACTGTTGATTATTTGTATGGTTGAAATATCAGAATTCTGTTTCTGTGATATTGTTCTACTTTTGCCTTAGGATAAAAATAGTTTGTTTTAAAATATTAAAAATCACAAAAAGATTTTTCTTGTTATTTAAGTTAAATTTTAAAATACCAATTCACCCCCCTCTTGGTTAGCCTCAATACTAGTTCATAAAGGCTTAACAACCCTAACAAACTTTCAGCAGATTATTCTGTCCTTACTTCTTTCATTGTGAGAATGAATTATCCATCCCAAGTGCATTTTTGTGTTTTTCATTTGTCTGCTCAAATTGTTTTCCATGAGCTTTTATGGCTTCATCTATAGAGATTTATGCCTCCACATAATGGATCAAGTTAGCATACAAATGAATTGTGTCTTGCATAAGTGCCGAATAAAAGGTACTAGGACTGAGGCCTCCTAGAAAGATTCCTCTCAGCAATTCAGGATTTACTCCTAGAATTTGCCGAGCCTTAGTGGAAAATTATTGAAAATACTTCTTCGGCGATTCTCCTTCATTTTGTCGAATCCTGGAGAGGTGAGAAGAATCCTTAGAAATTCTTTGATTGGCAACAAATTATTTGACGAATACTTTGGCCAATTTAACAAATGAAAAAACCTGACAGAGGAGCGCATCTGAGGCTCACTGGATATACATGATAGTTCTATAGTGATTGATATGCTCGTACGGGTCAGATCTATCATCGTAGGAATCGATGCTTGGTAGTTCGAATCCTGCCTGAATGGGGTGTTCAAGAATGGCTTTAGTTAGTGGTGATGACTCCTAGAAGTCACACTAACGAGGAGGTTATCTTACATCTCCCACGGGGAACTCTTTTCGGACCAATCATCGTAGTTCATGATAAATGGCATTATGAGGGAGCTCTGCAACCCACGGTCGGACTAAGTCTTCAGAGATGTCCAGAGGAATGCGAGGTTGCCGACCAATGTTCAAAGGATGGGTAGAACTCACTGTATCAACAAGTTCATTATCTTGGTGTGATTGTAGATGCCTCATTGGTGGAGGAAGAGGAATCTATATAAGAAGAAGTTCAAGTTGGACATCTTCAGCCAGTGGTGGATCTCGAGGGAGAAGAACCTCATCCTGTGGTGGTAATGTCATTTGCTGAGTCTCTTATAGGAGTTGAAGGATCACATTTTGAGATTCTTCCTTTTTCAGATACGTTGGTCTAGGGAAGGTCCTAAAGTTCCTTCTCTAGTATCATTTTGCCCCCAAGGATAGAAAGAGACAGATTCTTGGCATCCATAATTAATAGACTGATTCATGGATTGGTGGGTGTTAGAGCGGGAGGCTCCCAATATATGATTGTTATACCTGTTGGCCATTGAAGCAACACTTAGAATTATGGGATAGTGTTTCTCACAGACGGTGCTAAACTATTGTGGGCTAGAATACATGCGGTGATAGAGTTAGAAATTTTTGTCTAAGCATTGTACGGATATCCAGCTCACAAATAAAAAATGAAAGAACATCAGAATTTTTACGTGAAAAACCCAGAAAAGGGAAAAACCACGGGGCCACGCCCAATTGAGAGAATTCCACTAGTGTTTGCTCGGGTTACAAATGTCTGACTGGACGATCAGATTACAATAATCAACTCCTTAGTTGAAATTTAGTTACAAATGGAGATCAAAAATCCAGTGTCACTTGGAGGTCGGGTGAAAATCCGACGTCACTTTGGCAGAACTCCGGCGTAACTTGGAGATCGGGCGAAACTC
The DNA here is from genome assembly GCA_019925795.1 of Dendrobium chrysotoxum. Lineage (NCBI taxonomy): Eukaryota > Viridiplantae > Streptophyta > Magnoliopsida > Asparagales > Orchidaceae > Dendrobium > Dendrobium chrysotoxum. The sequence continues at coordinate 49,284,725 of CM034313.1, forward strand.
CGGCATCACTTGGAAGTCGGGTGAAAATTTGGTGTCACTTGGAGGTCGGGCGAAACTCCGACGTTGCTTGGAAGTCGGGCAGAAATCTGGCATCACTTGCAGGTCAGGCGGAACTCCAGCATCGGTCGGCTGCCAGGTGGAAGTCCGACGGTGGTCGAGGACGAGTCTGGTGGCAAGAGAACTCTCTTCCTTCTTTTGCTCCCGGACTCCTTCTCTTCTTTTCTTGCTTAGGTCCCCCCTCATGAGAAATGAGGGGTCTATTTATAGTTTTCAGAGAGTGGCATGGTTAGTAAATAAGAGAAAGATCAAGGGTAATTTGGGAGTTGTTCAAATGGACGGTCGATGTTGAATCCCTTGATCATGGAACGTTTATTGAGTATTTAAAGGCCTTAATGATATCAGAATCCAACAATCTTGGGCTCGTTGGATTTGTCTCATCAAGCCGCTCGATTTGACTATACGTATGTCATGTTTGGGAACCGTTTGGTAATCCAAATTATAGTTTGAACCTTCCAAAGGCGCTTCGGGTCTTTAATTTGGTCTCATTTCGGCTCGGATTGAGTTGAATTTGGTGTCGTTGGGTTCGTATTTTCGAGACGTTCAGTTCGACTATAAGTTTTCTAAAATCAGAGTTTGGATGGTTTCCGATTTAATTTTTGAAGTTTTTAGCTAGATTTTTGCCTCGAGGTTCGTGCCCAGTCAAGATAATTTTTGGATGATATATCAATTCAATAATATTTAAATTTAATGTGATATCAAAATATGATATGTTTAATGGTCTAGATCTATTATATCCAAAGATAATAACATAAATTATGATATTACTTCTTAAATTATGTTTGGACTATAAAAATGGAGAATTCTCTTAAGAGTTTTGTATAATAAGATGACAAGCTTTAAAGGTAAATTTTACGAATCACATTTTAGCCAACAATGCAATGAATTTGAATGTTGGCCTATAAAAACCAATTGATCTCTGAATTGAGCGTGGTATGAATGAAAATGTTATTATGAATGAAAATGTTATGATGAATGCACGATAAAACTTGAAAGGATTAAATTAAAAATGATTATATTGAACAACATATCAGAGTGGTATCTATTGAAGATAAGATAAATAAAAATAAACTTAGGGCTCTCAAATTACTAAATACAATTAATATCAGAGAATTATGAAGAAAAATATGGGTAAAACTAATGTTACATCAATAGAAGTTCGTTAGAATCATTTGTCAATAATTGATTTAAAAATCTAGACATCACCGAATAATAATAAATAAAAATGTTAATTTACAGCAACAACCTAAAATAATTGGGATAAGACTAATAATAACAATGATTTTCCTATTTAATCAAAGTAAAAATTACAATGTGACTATCATATCCTCTCCTCACTAGAAACAAAAAACAATTACTTTCTCATCAACCAAAAAAAATTCACTCAACATCTTCACAATCAGACAAATGAGTAATTTTTAATTAAATTGCTTTATCATTTGTATTTCCATTTCCTTTCTTTCAACTGATTCAAACCAAACAGAGGCATACAAATGTGCAAACCTTCATGTGTACTGGAAATGAGGTACAATTGCAACAAATGGACTGGATTTCTTGCTAATGTCTCGTTTGAAATGTATCTTGCTTTAGTCCATTGTGTGCAATATCTCTACTTGAAAGCAAGACAAGATATTTTCTCATGTTTGGAATTTTATGCATGGATATGGAAAAAGAGCTTCATGACAAACATTGTATTGCTTCTCTCATATAAAATGGTTATCGCAATCCTTTTGGCCTTTCTGATTTTTTTCCAGATATTAGTGTTTGCCATTTGTTCATCTAACTTATTTTCTTAGCAAGATTTGCTTTTGAGACTTGAAGAAAGTGTTGATTTTCATACTATTAAATGCATAAGAATTTTGGCTTTTATTCGCTTGCATTTGGGTTACAATATTTTTCTAATATAAAATTTTTTTAAAAGCAGCAAAAAAAATAGTGGCCAAAAGCTATCACAAACAAAGCGTGAGTCTTCAATTCTACCATTGAATCTAAACATTTAAATATAAGAAGATTAGCTCAAGCTTATAGTTCATTATTTAAAATAGGCTCAATCTAGATATAAATTTGTGTAGAATATTGTGCTTTGTATTGAAATATGTGGGTCACTACCTGATACGTCATCAAAAAATTATCTTGATCGGGACGAATCTCGAGGAAAACCTCAAGTTGGAAACTTCAAAAATTATTTCGGAGACCATTTAAACTCCGATTTCAGCAAACTTATAGTCAAACTGAGCGTCTCGGAAATACGAATCCAACGACACCAAATTCGACTCAATCCGAGCCCAAGTGAGTCCAAATCAAGTACCCGAAGTGCTGTTGGAAGCATCGAACAGCAATTTGAGTTACCAAACGGTCTCCGATTTTGGCGAGCTTATACTCGAATCGAGCGGCTCGACGAGACAAATCCAACGAACCCAAGATCGCAGAATTCTGATATCATTAAGACCTTCAAATGCTTGATAAACGGTTCACGATCAAGGGATTCAATATCGGCCGTTCATCCGGATCACTCCCTATTCGCCCCTGATCCCTCACATATTTACGGGCTATGCCACTCCAGAAAAACTATAAATGACCCAAGCCAAGAAGAGAAGGAAGAGAAGAAGAAGAGAAGAGAAGTCTAGGAGGGAATAACTCCTCCTCGACCACCGCCGGAACACCGCCGGAACACCGCCGGAACTCCGCCGGAACACCGCCGGAACACCACCAAAGCACCACCAGGCGCCTGAGGGATGCCGGAGCTCTGCCCGACACGGGAGCAACGTCGGAATTCTGCCCGACGCCGGAATTCTACCACACGCCCGAGTGACGCCGGACTTCTTTCCAAGTGACGCCGGAATTCTGCCGGACACTCAAGTGACATCGGAACTCTGCTTGTCCTTGTAACTGATACTCATTGTAATCTGATCGTCCTGAATTTAAAGGACGGATCAGCCTCATGTACTTCAAACGACACTAGTGGAACTCTTTCAACTGGGCGTGGCCCCGTGTTTTTTTCCCTTTCCAGGGTTTTCCACGTAAAAATCATGGTGTTACTATTTCGATTCTGTTTGTGTGCTGAATATACGTACAACGCTGAGACGGAAAATTAAAATCTATCGCCACGTATATTTGAGTCCGCAACAGTTTGGCGCCGTCTGTGGGAACCTTATCCCACAACTTCAAGTATTGCTACGATGGTCAACAGGCGTAGCAGTCGCCTCATAGGAGACTCCCGCTCTCACTCTCATCAATCCAGGAATCAGTCTATGAATCATAGACGCCCGATATCTGCCTCTTTATACCCCGGGGGGCAAAACGCACCTGGAGAAGGGACCTCGGGACCCTCCCTAGAAGAGAGAATTCAAAAGATGGAAGAATCTCAAAACGAGATCCTACAACTCTTGCGAGAGACTCTACAACCGACCCTAGCACCTCAGGAGGAGGTTCTTCTCCCTCGAGATCCACCACGTGTCGAAGCTGTTCAAATCGAACATCTTCAAGACGAGATTCCTCTTCCTCCACTCAAGAGGCGTTCGCGGTCGCATCAAGATAATGAACTGGCTGATACAGCAAGTTCTACCCATCCTTCGCACACAGGTCGGCAACCTCGTATTCCTTTGGACCTTCCCGAAGAGTTAGCCCGACCACACATTGCTGAGCTCCCTCGCAATGCCCTTCACCACGAACTGCGACGATTGGTCCGAGAAGAGTTCCCTACAGGAGGCATAAGGCAACCCCTTCGTCAGTGGGACTTGCAGGAGTCGTCACCCTTGACAGAAACTATTCATCAACACGCTATTCCGGCAGGATTTAAACTACCAAGCATCGATTCCTACGACGGGACATCTGACCTGTACGAGCACATCGATCATTACAGAACTATCATACATATCCAGCGAGCATCAGACGCACTCCTTTGCCAGGTTTTCCCTGCCACTCTTAAAGGACAAGCTCGAACATGGTTCTATTCACTTCCAGCCGGAACGATCCCCACATTCGTCAAATTGGCCAAAGTATTTGTCGAACAGTTCGTAGCCAACCGAAGAATTACTAAGGATTCTTCTCATCTCTCTGGGATCCGTCAGAATGAGGGAGAAACATTAAAAGAATATTTTCAATGATTTTCTACTGAGGCTCGACAAATTCCGGGAGTAGATCCTGAATTATTGAGAGGAGTCTTTCTTGGTGGCCTCTGTCCTGGCCCCTTTTATTCGGCTCTTATGCGAGATACGGTTCATTCATACGCCGACTTGATTCATCGTGTGGAGGCACAAATCTCCGCAGATGAAGCCATAAATGCTCACAGAAAGCAGTTCGAGCAGACAAATGGGAAGCGCAAAGGTGCTCCTGGGATTGATAATTCTTCCTTACAACGAAAAAAGCAAGGGAATATCAATCAACCTCCTAGGCCCCCATTACCACAACGAGAACCTCGGCAGGAGAAAGAGTACACTCCGCTCAACACATCTCAAGCAAATGTGTTAATGGCGATTCAAGATCAGGACAAAGTGAAATGGCCGCATCCTTCGAAGCCAAATACAAGAAATCAAGATCAGTACTATCACTTTCATCGTAGTCGTGGCCACACTACTGAAGCGTGTTGGCAACTTAAGGATGAGATTGAAAGACTTATCCGCCAGGGCTATCTTCGATAGTTTATTGGGAACCCACCTACCCGAAAAGAAGCTCGCCCCACTGGGGGGCAAAATCAACAACAACAAAGACAACCATTGAATAATATTCAAATGGTTGGTGAGATTGAGTAATGCTGCAACTTGAACCTTTGTGTTAGTAATACTACTTGTCATGTGTCACCATGTATCTCTTCTATGATCAGTAGGATGTCACTCTAATGTCCTTAGTATTTCTACCAAGTCAAATGATGTGGTTGTCCCTATATGTATCTCTTCTGTTGTACAAGGGAATTATTGTCTTACAGTAATATAATGTGTTGTTCGTCCAGTTATGATATTGTCTCTTTCTTTAAAAAGAATACAAATGACAGTGAAAAACTACTGACAAATATAGTCTCTTTATCCTTGATTCGAGAAATATGCAATCTTTATTATGTCTCAATCACTGGATGATCGATCCCAGGGGGATTCGATCCGACCTCTTCCATACAGGTTAATGTCGTCAAGCAAAGGCTCCGACATACAACCTCGGATAGGTCTCACATCCTTGGTGGATTCTCTCGACCTATTCCATATAGGTTAACATCATCGAGCAGGACTCTGACATGCAACCTCGGATAGGTCTCACATCCTTGGTGGATTCTCTCGACCTCTTCCATACAGGTTAACGTCGTCGAGCAAAGGCTCCGACATACAACCTCGGATAGGTCTCACATCCTTGGTGGATTCTCTCGACCTCTTCCATACAGGTTAACGTCGTCGAGCAAAGGCTCCGACATACAACCTCGGATAGGTCTCACATCCTTGGTGGATTCTCTCGACCTCTTCCATACAGGTTAACGTCATTGAGCAAAGGCTCCGACATACAACCTCGGATAGGTCTCACATCCTTGGTGGATTCTCTCGACCTTTTCCATACAGGTTAACATCGTCGAGCAAAGGCTTCGACATACAACCTCGGATAGGTCTCACATCCTTGGTGGATTCTCTCGACCTCTTCCATAAAGGTTAACATCGTCGAGCAGGGCTCTGACATACAACCTCGGATAGGTCTCACATCCTTGGTGGATTCCCTCGACCACTCCTATACAGGTTAACGTCATTGAACAGGGCTCTGACATACAACCTCATATAGGTCAAATGTTATTGGATGATGTCTTGTATCCCAATCATTGGAAGATCATTCTTGGGGAGATTTAATCTAACATCTTCCCTTAACGTCATCAAGCAAGGGCTTTGACTTACAGTCTCAGATATGTCAAACATCCTAAAAGGATGTCTCTCACATTCGTTCAGACTAATAATACATCAAAAGCACAAAGCATGTCTTACAGATGCAATAACAATTCAGGTCCCTCTAGGGGACAAATCCTCATTTCATATACAATATCATTAGAGTTACATAAATTCAGATTCAAATATACATTTCTTCTCACCAGAAGTTGAATCAAAAGGTACACTGGTGACACTCATACAAGCTAGTATCATCCAGCAACAAGTAACTTTAACACACTCAAATATCCTTGGTGGATTTAAGTGACTTCTCCCTTACTGCACGCAAGCATCTCCTACAACTGCTCTTTTAAAGAAAGGACATAACTGGATCATCATCAGACCTCCACTCAGTTGACAGTGTTAGTGTATTGCCAGAATATTAGCATGTCACACTACTTCGGCCTCTTGATTCAGTAATATCTGATGTTGGCACACTTCAGTATGGATGAATATTGCCTTAACACAATGTTACTGGACGCCGGCCATCATCTGCCCGTCGCCAGACCGTCGTCGAATTTCTACCCAACGTTGTATTTCTGCCAGTTGTGTGACTTGCCTCGGATATCTACCCGACGTTGTACTTATGCCCGTCGAGGGACTTTCATCGGACTTCTGCCCAACGACGAGCTTCTTCCCGTTGCTGGGTCTCTGCCCGTCACCGGACTTTCGTTGGAATTTTACCCAATATTTTCGTCGGACTTTTGCCCGACACCATACTTCCACTCGACGCAGGACTTCTGCCAGTCGTGGGACTTTTGTCAGACTTCTGTCTGACGCTGAGCTTCCTCCCGTTGAAGGACTTCTGCCCGTCGCGGGACATTCGTCGGACTTCTGCCGGACACCGAGCTTCCTCCCGTTGAAGGACTTCTGCCCGTCGCGGGACATTCGTCGGACTTCTGCCCGACACCGAGCTTCCTCCCGTTGAAGGACTTCTGCCCTTCGCGGGACATTTGTCGGACTCCTGCCCGATGCTGAGCTTCCTCCCGTTGAAGGACTTCTGCCAGTCGCGGGACATTTGTCGGACTCCTGCCCGACGCTGAGCTTCCTCCCGTTGAAGGACTTCTGCCCGTCGCGGGACATTCGTCGGACTCCTGCCTGACGCTGAGCTTCCTCCCGTTGAAGGACTTCTGCCCATCGTGGGTCATTCGTCGAACTTCTGCCTGACACCAGAGTTCTGCCCGCCGTCGGACCCTCGTTGGACTTTTACCCGACGCCGGACTTCTGCCTATCGCCGGGCCCTCGTCAAAGTTCTACCCAACATTGAACTTCTACCCGACGCTAGACTTCTGCCCGTCGTCAGAGTTCTACCCGACGATGTACTTCTACTTGTCGTCGGACCTCTGCCCGTCATCAGACTCTTGTCGGACTTCTACACGACGCCAATTTTTCACCCGTCACCAGACTTCTTCCGCCTGTTACAGGGCTTCCACCGACTAACGTCGGACTTCCACGAGATCCCTCAGAAAAGGAGGAAACTCCTACTCAGTGAGGGGCCCTAAACCTGGACAGCGGATACCGTCTGAACAGGACCAGCGGAATGCCTCAACATGAGGGAAAGACGAATGTGAGGGAGGATTTCCCCTTCTTGCAAAGAGGGGCCCTGGACCCGGACAAGGGATGCCGCCTGTGCCGGGCCAAGGGATGGCCTCAATTGAAAGAAAGGAGGAGAAGACTCCTACTCAGTGAGGGGCCCTAGCCTTGAACAGGCCTAGGGGAATGCCTCAGCGTGAGGGAGAAATGAAGAAAAAATGAAACATGCTTCTTGCAATGAGGGGCCCTGGCCTGGACAGGGGATGCCGCCTGTGTAGGGCCAGGGGAAGGCCACACATGAAAGAAGAAAGGGAGAGGAGAAGAGAGGTGCAAGAAACTCATAGGCCCTAGGGGGCTATTTATAGCAAGAGGGGGAAGTTGGGGAAGTTGCTGAAAAAAAAAAAAAAAAACGACCTTAACCGCCAGCGGTTAGCTGGCGGTTAACTGGCGGTTACCCAACCGCCAGCCGCGGCTAAACCGCCAGCCGCCAGAGCCGCGGCTCAGGAGAGCCGCGCAGGAGCCAGGGCAGCGCGGGCAGCGCCCGCTTGCGCGCGGGCAGGCGCGCCGGGCAGGGGCGAGCGCGGGGCAGCTGCGGCGGCGGCGCGCGGGGAATCCGGCAGCGGCAGCGGCGGCCGGCGGCGGTTGAGCTGCCCCAACCCATTTTTGGGCCCAATTTCGGGCCCGGAAAGGTCAAATTGGACGTTTTTGGGGTCCCCGGAACCGTTTTTCGACGTTCCGGACTCAATTTTGGCACTTTTAAGGCCATTCGATACCTCTACACCCAAATTTGGTTTTTTGCAAATATCAAATTGCACGAAAAAATTTTCCCAAAGATTGAAACGCATATTTTCGGACTTCTAGAGCTTCGATGTCCGAAAATAGGGGGGCAACTGATACGTTATCAAAAAATTATCTTGATCGGGCACGAATCTCGAGGAAAAACTCAAGTTGGAAACTTCAAAAGTTATTTCGGAGACCATTTAAACTCTGATTTCAGCAAACTTATAGTCAAACTAAGCGTCTCGGAAATACGAATCCAACAACACCAAATTCGACTCAATCCGAGCCCAAGTGAGTCCAAATCAAGTACCCGAAGTGCTGTTGGAAGCATCGAACAGCAATTTGAGTTACCAAACGGTCTCAGATTTTGGCGAGCTTATACTCGAATCGAGCGGCTCGACGAGACGAATCCAACGAACCCAAGATCGCAGAATTTTGATATCATTAATACCTTCAATGCTTGATAAACGGTTCACGATCAAGGGATTCAATATCGGCCGTTCATCCGGATCACTCCCTATTCGCCCCTGATCCCTCACATATTTACGGGCTATGCCACTCCAGAAAAACTATAAATAGCCCCTCATTTCTCTTAAGAGGGGACCCAAGCCAAGAAGAGAAGGAAGAGAAGAAGAAGAGAAGAGAAGTCTAGGAGGGAATAACTCCTCCTCGACCACCGCCGGAACACCGCCGGAACTCCGCCGGAACACCGCCGGAACACCACCGAAGCACCACCAGGCGCCCGAGGGACGCCGGAGCTCTGCCCGACACGGGAGCAACGTCGGAATTCTGCCCGACGCCGGAATTCTACCCAACGCCCGAGTGACGCCGGACTTCTTTCCAAGTGACGCCGGAATTCTGCCGGACACTCAAGTGACATCGGAACTCTGCTTGTCCTTGTAACTGATACTCATTGTAATCTGATCGTCCTGAATTTAAAGGACGGATCAGCCTCGTGTACTTCAAACGACACTAGTGGAACTCTTTCAACTGGGCGTGGCCCCGTGGTTTTTTTCCTTTCCAGGGTTTTCCACGTAAAAATTCTGGTGTTACTATTTCGATTCTGTTTGTGTGCTGAATATACGTACAATGCTGAGACAGAAAATTAAAATCTATCGCCGCGTATATTTGAGTCCGCAACACTACCAAAGGCTTTTGACTTAAATATAAGAGGTTATTTGCTCGGACACAAGATGTTTTGCATAGAGACAAGATCATAACGTAAATATATGGAGTCATAAAAGCCATTATATTAGTGTATCCTTTTATAGTACTAACTAATAATGCAAATCATATGTGGCTGAAATGTTGGTTTGTGAATTTGGTTGAATTATCGAAGATCGAAAAAATTAGATCAATTTTTAGATTGAATCAATGTCAATGAGCCAACAAATGAGCTAAACATGACTTGGATTGAGCTTGAATTGAGTTTAAACTTTATATGATCAAAATATATTATAATCAGATCGAAAAATATATAAGCATATATGAATTTATATACACATAAATTTATGCTAGTATTTAAATTTGAATGATGTATACATTCATATGAATGTTGATATGTCACTAAAAAACTCATCGAATTAAACACGGATCTTGATGTAATTTTATCCATTCATTTACCCAATCCATTCATTAACCCAATCTTGCTCTTCATCCTAACATTGATTACCTCTATGTGACTTTACTACATGTAGTTTCTCCCTTTATATGGCATCGATACTTATTGTGTAGTTGAATATTTATTGCGACAGAGAGAGTTTTATTTCTTACCTTTTTATGAAGTTATTGTATAAACAATAATAAAACCGAATTAGAAGAAAAACTAATGTTTTAACATGGAAAAATTAAAAAGGGAAACATGATAAGTCCTAGAAAAGTTATAATAGTTCACTATGCAAATGTGGTTATGAAAGCCCATTCTTCCCCTCAGTTAAAGAAGATGAGATTGTAATTTCCCAAGATCTAATTTACAAGAATTATAGATCTTCTAATCACTACTAGAGTCACTAATAATCATTCATATAAAATAATAAATACAGGAGAAGCAAACTTTCATTTTCATTTCATCAACATATATATATTTTACTTTCAAAAGAATCATTTACACTAGTCATGAATACATCTTTTAAATCATTCTATTTTAATACATGTTCATGACTACAAAAATATAAGTAGAAAGTACAAAGAAATACCTAAACAAAAATTAGATCTAATCAACCTCACTACATCAGGTCCTTATCCTTCTCTAGAATCATGTAAAATCACATAATGAGTAGAAGCCCAATAGGTCACCAAACCTATCACTACACCCAATGCACAGAAAGTAAAATAATATGCATGTAATCATTAAAGTTATGTTAGTATAATATATGTATGATTTATCAATTAATATAAATAAGATGAATTTTAATCAACTATAATCATGTAAATGATCAATAATCATTGACTCAATTATAACACAACATCCTATAAAGGCTACGATAAGGCCATCATATGAATCATTGAAGTAGTGCAGTCATACCTTGATTTTATTAATTATCAATATAGGATATTGTTGTAAATATCATTTATATGTTCTATCATGTTCTTGCTTACTAGTATCTATCACTATGCATGGTGTGCCATACTATAAATTTGTATGTATTAGTTTCATGTGTTGTGTTTATCATGTATTTGTATCAGTATCAGTGTCATTTTGCATCATGTTCATGTATCATATTATGTGTTATATAATATAGCTCATGTCTCAAGTAACTTATGGACATTCATGTTATCTCTAATCATTATATCAGGTATGCATGCACATATTCGAATAAATTCAAGTCAAGACATCCAACTAATCATATGGTGTTTTCCCGTGTCTTATCATATCTTGTTATATATTATCATATATCAGTGTATATTAGGTGGCCATCTTGTAAGAGTTATCACTCCTACCTGTTGGTGTATCTTGTCCACTTATAACTCCCTATCTTGCATATTATATATTGTATTGGGATTACACCATAAACCTATTATCTCACCCTCTAATATAAGGTATCTTGCTCTAACCAACCTGAATTAGTCTATAACTAGCCAGCCTTCCTTGCATCACATACCAAAAATAATCTTATATGCAATGTATAACATGTTGCAAATCTGGATTCAAGCATTATAATTTTGATGATAACAAACATTTATGTTTCTCTACTATTGTTACTACTGCATATCTATTTTAGTTTCCCTGCCTATTAACTTTTCAGGTCCACAAGATTAATTGTAATTCAAGCTAGCTCAAGATTGGATATATTAGGAGTGAGTCAGTCTGTAATTTTAATTCCAATAATTTTTATCTTTTCTTGAGTCAAATGTAATAAGGTGGATCCTGATGCTAAGTAACCTTGCACACACACACTCAAGGAGAGAAATTTGGTAAGTCAGAGAGTTTTTTATTTTTTATCACATTGTACAGGACGATCCAAAATCATCCTAGACGATCAGTTAAAAATAGAAACCTTAATTAAGGCATCTGGGTCGAGTAAACCTGATTGAGCAAATCTTCCTGAACGATCCTCCTATCATCCTGGATGATATGCTTAAATCAAAAATACTCAGCCACCAAACTCACTTAGGCAAGATTTTATAACTCAAAAATTACACTAATTGTACAAGACGATCCTGATCATCTTGGATGATTCATTACAATCATGCCTAAAATGATCCCTTAATTAAGAGACTAATTATGGTTAAATTGATCAATCACATCGTACAAGACTATCTTCCTAATCATCTCGGATGATCCTTTATATTTCGTGGGACAATCTCCAATCGTCCAAGACAAAAATCATGATTTTCTTCTGATCGTTTAGGGTATCATCCTAGATGTCCTGAGATATTTGCGGGATGATTTGTCGATTGCCACTCAAATTGAACTGATCATCTCGGACGATCGTGTAATCGTCCTAGACGATATGTAGAAATTATTTCTTCTAATCGTCCAGAATAATGGCAATCATCCTGGCTTAAAGGCTATTTTGTACTGATCGTACAGGATGATCGACAGATCGTCCTGGATGATCTTTGACAACAAGTTGAAATTTAGGATAATTTTTGAGGCCTCCTATTTAAGCTCTTATATAGTTGATGATAAAAAAAAAATCTTTTGCCATTTTTCTAAACCAAGAGAGCTTAGAGGAGAGGGAGAGAGAGAGGATCTTGTGAGGGGGAGTTTGTGAAGGGATTCACAAAGGTTGCTCCAAGTAAGGATTCAATCTTCTTCTTCCTTCTTCATCCTTGGTGGCTCTGGGAAGATGATCATCAGTATCAAATCTAGGTTCTTTGTCTACTCCAAGAGGGAGTAAAATGATTGGCAGGTTCTCTGCCTACTCTAGGAGGGAGTAAAAGGATTCTGGGTTCTCTGCCTTCACTAGGAGGGTGAAAAAAGATTCAATGTTCTTTGTCTCACAGGGTCGGTGAAAAGATTTTGTAAGGGTATCTCCACCTTAATGTGGGGGCAAAAGAAGAGACACTAACTGATTAGTGCAATAGCTGGAACGAGAGGTTCTGGGGAGTGGACGGTCAGATTTGACCAAACCACTATAAATCTGTAGTGTTCTTTCTACTTTTCTTTCTGCATTTATTTTCACTTATTTCTGTGATCTGATCTGTGTTGAAATCTCTATGTTTGATTATTTGCTTCCGCTTAAATCATTTGTGTTTAAAATATTCAAAAAGATTTTAAAAAGTTTTTTTTTTGCTTAACTAATTTTTAAAATACCAATTCACCCCCCCTTTTGGTTAGCCTCAGGCTAGTTCTATAAAGTTTAACTACCCTCACATAGTTTCATAATATATCATCATGTGCATTTCCTAACAGTGCACTAACTATAATATGCATGCTATTTTCAAACAAACTATATCATATGTATGTCATGCCAAGCTTGATGAGATAGATGTTTTGTCTCATATATTTTGATGCATGTCTTTATTTTGCTAGTTCAACTAAAATATTATGCATGTAATTTTACACAGTGAAAATATAAGATAATTATACAAAAATATGTAGAATAATCATATCTATCTTATATCAAAAATTTTACAAAGAAAATAATTAAATCGAATGATAATGTATTTTAACTAAGAGATAAAAACTTAAACTCATTAGAAATAGAAATAGGGTTCGAGTTACCTATCACAATCATAATAACTTTCAAAGCTAGGATGACGGATGAAAATTCTTAGAAGGTAAACTTCTCTTTCTTCGTTCTCCTCTTCCTCCTTCCTTCTCTCATCTCTTCTCTTCTACTCCTTCTTGGCCAAGGAACCAAATGGTGATGATGGTTATGGCTATGTGTACTTAATTAGAGATAGTGGATTAAAATATTAGAAAGAAATCTTTAGACCTAATGCCACAGCACTCTAGACTGTTGTGCCACAATGCTTTCCCCTAAACATTCTAAACTCTAGAGGGTAGTGCCGTTGCGCTCTTAAGCATAGCATCGTAGCACTCCCATTCAAATTTTTATGCATATATGAATTTCTATGAGGATTATTTGAAGTACATTAATCATGTAAAAATTTGTGTTCTTGAGTCCTTAATCATGTAAAATTTAGTGTTATTATAGAGAATGCAAAGATTCTAGCACAAATATAACCTCCTACGAGTCTAGTAGTGAATGCTAGATGAATTAGAAAGGGTATTGATAGTTATCAAAAGATGGAGTTCAGACAATAACAATTAAACTATAATAGTCAAACATTAATAATCATATAATGATCATCAAGTAATGGCAATCAAGTGATGGTTTTAAATGGCAATGTTTGGGTGATAACAATCTCTAACAAAGACGATCAGGTTAAGTGATGATGGTCATGTGATTGTAGTTGCCTAACTATGGTTAGACGATATTAATTGTTAGCAATGATAATTAACATCATTTATTGAACAAGATCTAGGAGTTCTTTATATCTCTAAGTTTTCTATAAATTCAATTCCCTTTCATATGTAGAATGGGGTTCTATTTAAAATTCTCTAGAGTTATATTTTGGCAACTTTAGTCAAAATTATCAAACACTCTATCGAATTACTCATGTTGATTCCCTTGCTCAGAAACTATTCATTTAGCTTTATGTACCATACTAACATCAAAATTGAGTAATCTATAGCTCATTAAATTCATCTCATATAAATACTCATTTTATTTATAAGAAGGCAAGATTTAGAGAATATTTTATACCTCCCTTAGTATCTGAAGTTTCCATCTATACTTTATGTGCTTAGTTTGGGCTCATTTAAGCTTGGATTAGAACATTTTTTTAAGCATTGAACTCATGCCATTAAATATTTAATTTTACTATAAGTTCATTGAAATTGCTGCTCAGATGGTCCTCAATTTAATTTTGAAAGTTTTTAATTCAACTATTGCATGAGTATTCATTCTTAATCAAGTAGATTTTCTAGTGACATTATTTGGCCCCTATTTTCATTTTTTGATATCTATTTCATTAAAAAAATAGAGCCATCAAAGCTCACATAATAAAATTATAATTTTGAAAAAAGTATAAATCATGATCACTCCCTAGACATCAATGATGACCTCCCATCAAGGTCACAAACTAAGCAAAATCATCTCAATCATATTCCAATATTTCCTAAAGTTAATGCATTAATTAGAGAAAGGATTATTAAAAAATCTTATTCAAATTCCTCAAAATTTATTATAGAGACTCCATTGAGCTCTAAAAATTTTAAAATTGTGTCTGAACATTATAAAGGACTTGGGACCCTAAAAATGTAAGAGAAAAGCTTTCATCAGTAAACAATTAGGCTTGAATGCCATAAGAGGAAGGACCACTAGCCATGTTGACCTCATTTTTGTATGAGGTTAGCATGACCAATCCAGACCTTAGGATCTTTCCAATCCTTAGGATTTAATCTTGACCCTAGGATCAATCTGATCTTAGTTCAATCTAAATTCAAATCAATCCTGACCCCAGATCAATCAAATCTTCAGACTATTCTAGATTCTAGGATTCTCCTAGACTTCAGACCCTAGGATCTATTCTAGACCCTAGGATTCTACCTGACTCTAGATCATATGATCCTCCTAGACCCTAGGATTCTACCTGACTCTAGATCCTAAGATCCTTCTAGATCTTGAATCTTAGGATTCCTATATCTTAGGATCCTTCTAGATTATAGGATTCTTCCAGACCCCAGATCTTAGGATTTCCCTAGGACTTCTAGATTCTAGAATCTTCCCAGACTCCAGTCCCTAGGATCTATTCTAGACCCTAGGATTCCCTTAAGCTGATTTGGACCCTAGGACCTATTCTAAACCCTAGGATTCTTCTAGATCAATCTAAGCTTCAATTCAATCTAAACTTAATTCAAATCCTATCATTCAAGCTCAAAATCTAATTCAAAACCAGATTTCTAGATTCAAATCCAAGGCCAAAGGTCTAAGTCCTGAAAGCCTTTTCCAACAAATCTTCAAAAATTCCAAAACCCTATCAAATGACCTCTGATTCAGGATCTGTCAGTTCCACACTGATGTGATATGTCTCTAGAGGTAATCCTCCAAATTTGAGCTCATTCTGAGGTCTCTAACCCCAGAAACTGAATTGAAATCTAAAGGCTGTAAAACCTTCAAATATTTACAGTCCATGCCACTGGACCTACCACCCAGTGGATTTTGATCTTGGAGCTTTCTCCAAAGCCTCCAATCACCTCCAGACCCTTGATTATGACCCATTGAGCATTAAACTGCATTTTGTTGGACTCAATTTGACCCCCAGTTGACCAGAGGTCAAAAATGACCAAAATACCCCTATGGGGTGTGAATAGTCACTTTGGTCAAATGAGCTCCAAATCAAATGCAACCACCTCCAGCAAATTTCAAATGTCAAATCAAATCCATTGAACTCAGAACCAGCCCCTGGGTCAACCTGGTTGACCAAGTCAACCTAGTTGACCTAGAAGGCCCCTTTAGGGTCAAAATAGGTCATTCTGACCAAATGACCTCCCTAGACCTTGGGACCACCTCCATTGGTCTCCAAATGTTATTTCAAATCTGTTGAACTCATTTCCAGACCCTGGACCCACCTGGTTGACCAAGTCAACCAGGGTTGACCTAAAGGCCCATTAAGGGCCCAAATAGGTCATTTTGATCAAATGACCTCTCCAGACCTTGAGACCACCACCAGTAGACTCAAAATATTATTCTGAACTGGTTAGACCCAATCCTTGACCCTGGGTCAACCTGGTTGACCAAGTCAACCTAGTTGACCCATTAGGCCCATTAAGGGCCTAAACAGGTCATTTGACCTAGATGACCCATTTAAACCCTGAAACCACCTCCACTAGACCCCATTCATCATTTCAAACCATTCCAGTTCAAACCCTAACCCTGGGTCAACTTGGTTGACCAAGTCAACACAATTGACCCATTAAGCCCATTGAAGGCCCAAATAGGTGATTTGACCCAAATGACCTATTCAAACCTTTAAATCACTTCTACCATACTTCAAATACCATATTGAACTGATTCAACCCAAACCCAGACCTTGGGGCAACTTGGTTGACCAGGTCAACTTAGGTTGACCCAAAATTCCCTTTAAGGCTTTAATGGATTACTCCAACCCATTTGATCTACCAAACCTCTTTCAAGCCTCTAATCAATTCTAAACCAAGGCCTAATCATACCTTAAGCCTTGACCATTAAATCCAAATCAAAGTTGACCAAGTCAACTACAAGACTTGGTCAAATCACTTCAAACCCCTTTTCTCAAACTTTAAGCAAATCACATTAAAGCCTTGAGATACATTGAATCAAGTTCTAAACTCTATACCCTGTCCACTTAGGCTTAGGTTGACTGTTTGACCAGTCAACCAGTCAACAAGTGGTCAAAGAAGCCTTCAAATGGCTTTAAATGGCAAAAAAACCCTTATCTAGGCTAACCCATTCCAAATCTAACTACTCCAGCAGTCTTAATAGACTCCTAGGCCCTCCCCCATGCCACCTCAGCTACCATGTGGCATGGGGACCAGTCAAACTATCAAACCTAGGCTTTAAGGTGGTCAAACATGGTCAAATGACCCCTTAATCCTAATAGACCTTAATCATAACCTCTCCAGCTACTTAGAGAGATTCCAGAACCTTCTTAGGGTGTATTCCAACCCTTGGATGGGGATCCAATGGTTTAGATCATCTCCACATGCTCTCTAGAGGACAAAACTCCATTTACACCTAGGATGTACCTTTGTCCTTGATGCCTCTGCTCCCAACTACCCTATAGACACTTGGCATGCATCCAGGAGCTGCCCTAACTAATCCCAGCCGTCCATTCAATCTGGAATGGATTGAATAGGGCAAAATGAGGAAATGAGCCCTCATTCTATCCTAATCATTCTCTCTCCACCCTCAGCCTCTCAAGCTCCATCTTCCACTCTATTAAACATCCCAGAGACTCTTCTCTACCTTCCCGTTCAAATCCCACCGTTCAAAGTCGCCGGAGATCAGGTTTCCGGCGAGATCAAGCCCAAGTCCGTCCTAGGCTTGAAGCCCCCGATCCAGACGTCATCCAACTGAGGAGTCTTCTACAAAAACTTACGAGGACAGTCCACAAGTTCAGAGGATCCAAAAAATCCCAAATCCATCGGTAAAATCCTTCAAAAACTCAAACCCTAGTCTACACACTTAGAGTTAATTAGCTTTTTAAGTAGTGCATTTTAGATTTCCAAACAAACTCCACATTATTTCTGTTCAATCCAGTGATCTAGGTTTAAAATTTCAAGTTATTTAGTCTAGCCGATTGAGAGAAAACTCAATAAAATAGATTTTAGGGCTTGTTCGCAGTCTGGTCCAAGCGTACGTTTTTTTTAGCCGTTGATCGTCGGATCAACGGCTAAGATCTCGCCAAACCACACTCTGCCTCATCGCGTATGGATCCGTTGGGTTAGAGTTCGATCCGGCTTGATCTGGACCATTGTTTCAGGATTGCGGGATTGAATTCCTGCCGTCTGATCTTGCTCAGCTGAGACAAAACGACGGGATTTAATCCCGACCATTCCTCCATTTCACGGTTTCATCCGACGGTCCACGTCGCCTGCTGACGTGGATTAGTGATCCGCGTTCCCACAGGCAATCATTGCCCGCGTTCCTGTCCGCCAACGGGAGTCTTGTTGCAAATCTGGTTTTGATGATGACAAACATGTTTCCAGTGTGTTTTGCTTGGCTAATCTGTTTCAGGCACAAAAGACCGCGAGCCACTCAAGCCAACTCAAGATCGGGTCCAAGTGTGTCAAATGTATGATTTTTCTTTTTATTGAGTCAATTGTAATGTAACTGATTCCCTAGCTAAGTAACCTTGCACACACACACTCAGAGGGAGAGATTGAGTGAATTAGAGTTTCTGTTGCAATTTTGTTCAGATCGTCCTGGACGATATCCACATCGTCCTGGACGATCCAGTTAAAACAGAAACCCTAATTAGGGCGACTAAGTTAAGAAGGACTGATTGAGCCGATCGTCCTGGACAATCTACGGATCGTACGGGACGATATTCCCAAATCAGAAATTCTCAGCCGCCAGATTAAGTTAGGCAAGTTTTATTTTAAGTATTTTGGTATGATCGTCCCGGACGATACGTGTATCGTCTTGGACGATTCACTACAATCATGCCTAAATTAGTCTGGTAATTAAGGAAAGCAATTAATGTTTAATTGATACGATCACATCGTCCTAGACGATCGCAGGATCGTCCCGGACGATCGTGATCGTCTTGTGCATTTCAGCTGTACGTCCAGAACTATGTACAGGACGATTTGGGGCCTTTTTGAACTAATCGTACCGGACGATTACCCTATCGTCCGGGACGATCAAGTCATTTTTTGGTCGTCCAGCACAGATTTCTCTGGACGACCCGAACTGTCTTCTGGACGATTTCCTTCAATTTGAACTAATCGTCCCGGACGATCGCAGGATCGTACGGGACGATATGAACAACTTTTTCTACAGATCGTCCAGAAGAGCCAGATCGTCCAGGCTGAAACAGCTGAATTTGAACTGATCGTACAGGACGATCTACCGATCGTCCTGGACGATCTTGGCCGACAAGTTGAGATTTAGGGCAAATTTTAAGCCCTCCTTTAAAAGAACTTTTTCCTAGATTTGGAAAAATCTTTTGCTGCCTTCCTTCCTTGAGAAATCCTAGAGAGAGAGAGAGTTGGGAGAGAGAGAAGAGATCTTGTGAGGGGGAGTTAGTGAGGGATTCACTAAGGTTGCTCCAAGCACGGATCAGAGTCATCCTCTCCGCTCGTCGTCTGTCGTCTAGTCGGTGTTCTTCGTGGGAGGATCGTTCGCAAGAAGATCCGGGTTCTCTGCCCGCTTCAGGAGGAAGCGAAAGGAGTTCGTGGGTTCTCTGCCCGCTTCAGGTGGAAGCAAAAGGAGTTCGAAGGTTCTCTGCCTGCTTCAGGAGGAAGCGAAAGGAGGTCAGGTTCTCTGCCTCACCGTGTGGTGAAAAGGAGGTGTTTTGTACAGGCTTCTCCGCCTTGCTGTGGGAGCAAAAGGAGAGTCACTTTCGTTTAGTGCAATACCCGGAGGGGAGGCTCCGGGGAGTGGACGTATGTCAAGTTGACCGAACCACTATAAAATCTGGTTTGCTTTTCTGATTCAGTTTTGCATTTTACTTTTCAATATAAACTGCTTGGGTGAATATCGTTGGTTGATCTTTTCGTTATTATTTACGTGTTTCCGCTGCTAAGTATCGAAAAGATTTTTGTAGTTATCATGAAATTTTTAAATAACCAATTCACCCCCCCTCTTGGTTAGCCTCGGGACTAGTTCACTAGGGCTTAACATCCCTTTCGAACTTTCAAGTGGTATTAGAGCGGGATTCAAAATTTCTGTTTAAAAACTTTTGAATTTGATCCAATGGCTAACTGTAACAATCGTAATACTGCTGAAGGTTATTCCATTACCAGACCACCGTTGTTTGACAATATTCCTTTTGATTTTTGGAAAACACGCATGTCTACTTTTCTGCAATCTATTGATTATCGCATGTGGATGTTAGTTAAGGACGGATACGAACCACCTTTTCGAATGATTAACAATGTGAAAACTGAATTGCCGTTTGCTGATTGGACGTTTGATGATCGTGATTTAGCATAGTTGAATGCAAAATGTTTGAACTGTTTCTTTTGTGCTTTGAAATTTGAAGACTATATGCGTGTTTCTACTTGTACCATGGGGAAGGAAATCTGGGATAGGTTATGTATAACATACGAAGGTACAACTGAAGTCAAACAATCTAGGTTAAACATCTTGTTACATGATTACGAACTTTTTTGCATGAAACCTAGTGAGACTATTTCAGAAATGTACACAAGGTTCACTCAGATTGTTACCTCTTTGCATGCTTTAGGTAGAGAACTTACCAACTACGAAAGAGTGAACAAGATTCTTAGATGTTTGCCTGCTTCTTATGATGCTAAGATTACTGCTATTACTGAATCCAAAGATTTAAATACTTACTCTATTGACAGCTTACTTGGATCACTCATTGCTTACGAGCAAGGGGTGAACCAAAGGCAACTTGATGCAGGTGAACGCAGGAAAGAGAAGACCGTGGCACTAAAGGCCAAGGATTCAGATGCTAGCTCTTCTGGGTCTGATAGCGATGATGTTGCCTTAATCACAAGGCAATTTAAAAGCTTTCTAAGGAAGAAACATAAGAACTATCAGAAGTGGAACAAGGGTAAGTCCAATAAAAACTTTAAGGGTTCATCTGAATCGATCTGTTTTGAATGCAGGAAGCCTGGACACATAAAGGCTGATTGTCCAACACTTAAAGCTCACCCAAGCAAGGAGAAGGGTGAGGAGAAACCAAAGTACAGAAAGGACAAGAAGCGAATTCAGAAGGCGTTCTGGGCAGACTCTGCATCCGACTCTTCTGAGACTGAAGCTGAAGAGGAGGAAACAAACTTGTGTCTGATGGCGGATGATTACCATGGTCAGTCGGACCAGGAAGAGGTATGTGAGCTTACTTACGATCAGTTATTTGAAGTTTCTGAAAAGATTCATACATCGTATAGGAAGCTTAAGAAAACCCATGCTAGTTTGAAACTAGATTATCTGACTTTGCAAAAAGAGCATAAAGTGTTGATTAAGGATCATTCCACCATTGATAGCAATCACATGTCTTTACTAGATGAGTTTGATGAACTGAATAAAAAACATTCTGATTTAATTATTGAGCATAACTTGTTAAAAACATCGCATGATGAATTAGAACTTACTTTTAAGAAAGTGAATGATTTGGCATCTGAGTTAGAAAGTATTGAAAGTGCAAAAACGTTTGAAATTGGAAGTTTAAATAAACACATTGAGTTTTT
The DNA here is from genome assembly GCA_019925795.1 of Dendrobium chrysotoxum. Lineage (NCBI taxonomy): Eukaryota > Viridiplantae > Streptophyta > Magnoliopsida > Asparagales > Orchidaceae > Dendrobium > Dendrobium chrysotoxum. The sequence goes on from CM034313.1 coordinate 49,306,364, forward strand.
GAAAGTGAAAATCAGTGCTTTTGAAAATAACAAAACACCGCCTACTTTTGAACAATTTTATGCACCGCCACCTTTTAAAAATTCTATTGCAAGTTCATCAAAGAATGTTTCATACACTACTAGGAAGAGGCACTATCACTCACGATGTTTAGTTAATCCTTTTCCTGGTGTTAGATGTTTTTCATGTGGCATGTTAGGACACATATCACACACTTGTACTGTTCACCGTAGTACACATTGGGTGTGGAGACCCAAACTGCCTGTTGCACAGCACAGCACGCATGCATCGCATTCTTCTTTTCATAAGAAGGAACCCAAACCTGTTTGGGTTCCTAAGACTGACATTTGATGATTTTGTAGGTGTGCTCTCACACAAGACCTCGTGAGAGCATGTGGTACCTGGACAGCGGATGTTCTAGACATATGACTGGAGATGCAAATCAGTTCATTTCGCTGGAGGCCAGAGCTGGAGGCAAGGTTACACTTGGAGATAACACCACCAGGAAGGTGGTAGGCACAGGTATAATTGGTGATTCAAAGAACTTTATGATTGATAATGTTTTGCTTGTAGATGGACTGAAACACAACCTGCTGAGCATCAGTCAACTCTGCGACAAGGGATACAGCATCAAATTCCTGCCCACTGGCTGCATTTTAAGCTTAAATGATGAAGTTGTTTTGCAGGGGCAAAGGATCAACAACGTCTACAAGCTCGATGTAAGTAGCATTAAATTTGATAATTCAATTTGCTTAAAAACTGCTGCTGATGAGTCTTGGTTATGGCATAGGAGATTGTGTCATGCCAGTATGAAAACCCTTAGGAGAGTTACCCAAAAGGACTTAGTTAGAGGTGTGCCCAAGCTTAAGTTCACTAAGGATCACCTGTGTGATGCCTGTCAGTTGGGGAAGTAAGTCCAGTCCTCTTTTCACTCTGTTAAGGACATTAGCACCTCTAGACCTTTAGAAGTTCTTCACATGGACCTCTTTGGACCCATTAGCACTGCCAGCTTAGGGGGAAGAGTCTATGGTTTTGTGATTGTTGATGATTATTCAAGGTTCACTTGGGTTAAGTTTTTGTCACACAAATCTGAGTCATATGATGAGTTTAGATCTTTCTCTACTTGGATTCAGAAGAAGTTAGGATGTGAGATTATTACCATCCATAGTGATCACGGAGGGGAGTTTGAAAATGAAAGATTTGGAAGTTTTTGTGAGGATCATGGGATTAGTCACAATTTTTCAGCTCCTAGGACCCCTCAGCAGAACGGGGTAGCTGAAAGGAAGAACAGGACCTTAGTGGAAGCCGCTAGAGCCATGCTTGCCGAGTATTCACTTCCAAAATACTTTTGGGCTGAAGCGGTGAACACTGCCTGTTATGTGCTGAATAGGGTGAATGTGAGAGTCAAACTGAACAAGACACCTTATGAGATCATTAAGGGTAGAACACCAAATCTGTCCCACCTCCATGTTTTTGGCTGTAAGGTTTTCATTCTGAACAACGGGAAGTCACCCTTAGGAAAATTTGACCCCAAATCTGATGAAGGAGTGTTCTTAGGATATTCAAGTGTGGGGAAATCCTTTAGGGTGTTCAATAGGAGGACTTTGGTGGTGGAAGAAACAACCCATGTAGTGTTTGATGAATCTGATCCTAAGGAGTCTAGATCTGAAGTAGAAGATGAAGAGATTGTTGAGGTTACCCAAGGAGTTGGAAATACAAATTTGGAGGAAAGGGTAGAACCTCAAACCCCATTGCCTAGAGATTGGAGATATTCTTCGAGTCATCCTAAAGAACTGATCTTAGGAGACCCTTCTGAAGGTGTTAGGACTAGGCATGGACTTAGGAAGGAAGTAAACCATTCTGCCTTTATCTTAATGACTGAACCCACCAACATCAATCAAGCCCTGTCGGATGAATTTTGGATTTTAGCTATGCAGGAAGAATTGAATCAATTTGTAAGGAATGATGTTTGGGAGTTAGTAGAAAGACCTAAAAATCAAAGTATTGTGGGAACCAAGTGGGTCTTTAAGAATAAGATGAATGATTCTGGTGTGGTGGTGAGAAATAAGGCAAGATTGGTGGCTAAGGGGTATAATCAGATAGAAGGGATAGATTTTGAGGAAAATTTTGCCCCTGTAGCTAGATTGGAAGCCATTAGAGTGCTACTAGCCTTTGCCTGTTATAAGGGATTTAAGCTATTTCAAATGGATGTCAAGAGTGCCTTTTTAAATGGGGTAATTAAAGAAGATGTTTTTGTAGAACAACCCCCAGGTTTTGAGAGTTCCCAATATCCAAGTCATGTCTATAAATTAAAAAAGGCCTTATATGGATTGAAACAGACACCCAGAGCTTGGTATGAGAGGCTTAGCACATTCCTGTTAGAAAGAGAGTTTGTTAAGGGGAGCGTAGACACCACTCTTTTTCTGAGGAGATTAGGAGATGACTTACTCATTGTCCAGATCTATGTTGATGATATAATTTTTGGATCTTCTGATAAATACTTATGTGAAGAGTTTTCTAAAATAATGAGTAAAGAGTTTGAGATGAGTATGATGGGAGAATTGTCCTACTTTTTGGGGTTTAGCATAAGGCAAACGGATGATGGAACCTTTCTCAATCAATCAAAATACACTAAGGACATTTTGAAGAAATATGAAATGGACAAAGCCAAGCCAATCAATACTCCCATGCCCTCCTCAGTTCAGTTAGATAAGGATTCAAAGGGAAAATCTGTTGATCAGAAGAAGTATAGAGGGATAATAGGGTCACTGCTTTACCTGACTGCTAGCCGACCTGATATCATGTTTAGTGTCTGTCTTTGTGCTAGGTTTCAGGCTGATCCTAAAGAGTCCCACCTGACTGCTGTTAAGAGAATTCTTAGATATCTTTTAGGAACCCCAAACCTAGGAATTTGGTACCCTAGGCACAGCACCTCTTTTGAGATCATTGGATATTCTGATTCTGACTTTGCGGGGTGTAGGGTGGATAGGAAGAGTACTTCTGGGACTTGTCAATTTATAGGACAGTCGTTAGTCTCCTGGTCCAGTAGAAAACAGAACTCAGTTGCACTTTCCACTGCTGAAGCTGAGTACATTGCCTTAGGGAGTTGTGTGGCCCAAGTTCTTTGGTTGAAGCAGCAAGTCTTAGATTTAGGAGTACCTGTTGGCACAATTTCTGTTCTGTGTGATAATACTAGTACCATCTGTATCTCTAAGAATCCAATCCAACATTCTATGACCAAACACATTAACATTAGGCATCACTTCATTAGGGACCATGTTACAAAAGGGGACATTGAGCTACATCACGTAGCAACTGAAAATCAGCTGGCTGACATATTCACTAAACCACAGGCCTTTGACTCATTCAGCATTTTGAGAACCAGATTAGGAGTGATTGATATAAATGCTTGATTCTGATGACTGCTGATTTATGATTGTTATGATTGGTATTCTGATTTCTGTTAGTTAGTTTTTGTATTCTGTTTTCTGATTTCTATTAGTTAGTTTTTGTATTCTGATATCTGATTTCTGTTAGTTAGTTTTGGTTTGATTATTTGCTTTCGGTTGATTTTATTTCTTCTGCTGATTTCTGTGTTACCTTTTTTGTTAGTTTGATTTGAGTATTTACTTTGCTATGATTTTCTACCTATTTTTTATTTATTTACGGGTTCATATCTTGCACTTACTATTTTATGCTTTTCAAGATCTGATCACCGCTCACTACTTCTGGTGATCTGAATTTTTGACTGGGAGTTTTTACCTTGTTTTGGTTTGGAAGCAGATAAGCAGTGATTGACTTCGCTGAATCTGTTAAAGGGAAGAAACATTGATAATTGTTTCTCTTCCTCTAACTCCTTTACTGGTGTGTAATTTCTTTTGAATAAAAATCCTTTTCAAAATTAAAATGTTAGTTTTTGAAATAGAGATTATTTTCTCTTCCTACAGTAATCTGCCTCATATCAATAGTGTTTTTCAAAGTCTTGAGTCATTAGGTTGATTTTCTAAACCAAGTGATTGCATTTATCATATGTTGTATGGATTTTATTTTGTGAATCGTTCTTCCTTACTGCGGAGAGTCATCTCCTATGTCTGGAAGATAATCTCACAGCTGATACTCTTTAATGATTATGAAAAGGAGAAAGCTTATAAAAGATGCGCAGTGCGCCAGATAATTTGAAAAAGAGGCATAAAATGAGCCCAAAACTGAAAAGATGTGAAATTGCCAAATTGGATACACAAAGTGTATCAAAAATCAAAAGATGCGCAAAGCGCCAACCAATTTGAAAAAGAGGCACAAAATGAGCCCAAAACAAGCTTTCTTTCCTTTCAGATTGTTAAATGTCTTAGAGGAATCTGTGCGCCACTTAATATTTTCAAAAGCTTGAGTTTTGAAAATCATGATTTCTGATTTTTTACTTTGTACCACTATTATATCAGATATTTTTCTGGAACGAGGCTTGAAAGGATTTCTTTTCAAATCTAATGTCTTTTATTCTGAATCGGATTTTTGTTTTGAAAGGGGTTTGCATCGATAAGGTGCCCGGGGTCGGCGCTACGAACGTTGATTATTTCCAACCTTTTCTGGATTTCAGCGCTGTCAATCGTCCTGTCATTGGTTTTCGAATCTAAAGTCAAGGAAAAATTCTAATTTTCTAAGAGCAGTTTAATCAAAAATTTTAAATAAAAAAAATATAAAAAAATAATAATAATACTTCTATGTGTTTTTTACGTAAGTTTTATTCGTCTTTTTGTGATTTTGATTTCATGGTTGTGTTTTTTGGATCCTGATCGATCATCTTCATCCTCCATTCTTTTCTGCTTTTCTTCACATCGTCCTGGACGATACACCTATCATCCTGGACGATCCTCTTCGTCCTGGACGATCCAAAAAAATCGTCCTGGACGATTCATTCAAAATCATTCCCACTGCTCCTGCTGCTGAAACTACCCCAATTATTGGTGATCGTCCTGGACGATAATTACATCGGCCTGGACGATATGATCCATATCTTTCTGATACGATCAAACAGCTGACATTGCACCAATTATTGCCCATCGTCCTGGACGATCCACCTCATCGTCCTGGACGATCCACGTGTCAGCCACTGGACGATTGGAATTCGGCCCGTCCGACGTATTTATTGCATATCGTCCTAGACGATCCACCTAATCGTCCTGGACGATACTTTTCATCAACGGTCGTCCAGCCTGACTCCTCGGGACGATCGCCTGTGTCTAATCGTCCTGGACGATCTCTGATCGTCCTGGACGATCGGACCACCTTTTTGACCAATCGTCCAGAACATCATAAATGACCACATCTCTGATCGTCCTGGACGATCGGACCGCCTTTTTGACCAATCGTCCAGAACATCATAAATGACCACATCGTCCCGGACGATCCCGCGATCGTACGGGACGATCCGCCCGTTTTCTATTTAAACAGCGGTTTTCTTCATGTTTTTCACACAGTTTTTCCTCCACTTTCCTTCTCCTTTCCTCCTCTCTGGTTTCCTAATGGCTGGTGGCAAAAGATCTCGTCAAAAGGGGGCCAGTTCGTCCCGGGGACATGTAGATCCTCGCTTCCCGAATGCCGTCGATCAGGCGGCTTTCGAATGCTATCGTAATGTAGGTATCACGCACTCCAAGATTGTCAATCCACGCACTCTCACGTATCCCGTTTTAGACTTGTTCGCACACACCTCCCTCACCTTCATTCTGACCTTAGCCTTTCCCTTCAATCTGGAACTCCTTCGCATCTTCTTTGCCAACTTGCGCATTTCCGCAGACTATTCCACTCTTCGCTCCTACGTAAATCAACGCCCCGTGGAACTCACGACCCACGATTTTTACAATATCCTCAACTTGTCTATCACTGGCGACAAGATCCACACGATCATCACCGATCCTGACTATGATTGGAGTGTCGCCAATCACTTCCTTCGCAATACCAACGCACCCTATCACGACAATGCTTGCACTTCCCTTCTCAAGGATGCCCGGACCATTCAGCACGTCCTTCGTTCCTCCGTCATTCCAAAGGCGGGGGATCGGATTCACATTACCCCGCTCCTGTCCTTGACCACCTACTACATCATGGCCCGTCGAGAATTTAATGCCTCTGATTTGATCATCCGATACATAGAACATCTCACCACCATTAGAGATCCGGGCCACAGGCGTCGCCCAAATCTAGCTTTAGGTCATCTCATTCACTATGCCTTAGAGACAAAATATGACCTTCAGTATCCTGTCCCTCCTGATATCCCTCCTTCCTTCTTCACAAACAACTCATTCCACGTCCTACACAGCACCCGCCTACATCCGAAACCTGCCCCGGATGTTGAGGAAGAAGAGGAAGAGGCTGCTCCAGTTCCTGCTGCACCAGAGGCACCTGCACCCCTTCGCATTGCCTCTCCCCTTGACCACCTGGTGCAGCGCTTCGACCAGTGGGAGGCCCGTTTTGACTCCTACGTGGTTGCCCAGGAGCAGCAGCACAACGAGGACCTCCAACGCTTCGCGGACTATGCTGCGCAGCAGCAGCAGCAGCACGACCAGGACATGGCCTGGTTTGGAGCTCACTTTCAGGCCATTCACCATTACTTCTACCCTCCACCGCCACCTCCTTCTTCCGATCAGGATCCGCCTCAGTTTTAGTTTTCTGTCGTGTTGTTGTTCTGTGTATGTTTTATTTTATGTTTTATTTCCGTGTTTATGTTTCTCCCTCCTCCTTTTTATGATGTCAAAAGGGGGAGTCAGTTGTAGTCGTGTCGTGTCTGTTTCTGTTTTCTATTTCATGTTTTCTGTATTGTTTGAGCTATTAAATGAAAATTTAAAAAAAAAAGTTTGTTTTGTTTGATCTGCTAGTTTACCTTTGTTTTCAGACTAATTTACAAATGTTTGCCATCATCAAAAAGGGGGAGATTGTTGCAAATCTGGTTTTGATGATGACAAACATGTTTCCAGTGTGTTTTGCTTGGCTAATCTGTTTCAGGCACAAAAGACCGCGAGCCACTCAAGCCAACTCAAGATCGGGTCCAAGTGTGTCAAATGTATGATTTTTCTTTTTATTGAGTCAATTATAATGTAACTGATTCCCTAGCTAAGTAACCTTGCACACACACACTCAGAGGGAGAGATTGAGTGAATTAGAGTTTCTGTTGCAATTTTGTTCAGATCGTCTTGGACGATATCCACATCGTCCTGGACGATCCAGTTAAAACAGAAACCCTAATTAGAGCGACTAAGTTAAGAAGGACTGATTGAGCCGATCGTCCTGGACGATCTACGGATCGTATGGGACGATATTCCTAAATCAGAAATTCTCAGCCGCCAGATTAAGTTAGGCAAGTTTTATTTTAAGTATTTTGGTCTGATCGTCCCGGACGATACGTGTATCGTCCTGGACGATTCACTACAATCATGCCTAAATTAGTCTGGTAATTAAGGAAAGCAATTAATGTTTAATTGATACGATCACATCGTCCTGGACGATCGCAGGATCATCCCGGACGATCGTGATCGTCTTGTGCATTTCAGCTGTACGTCCAGAACTATGTACAGGACGATTTGGGGCCTTTTTGAACTAATCGTACCGGACGATTACCCTATCATCCGGGACGATCAAGTCATTTTTTGGTCGCCCAGCACAGATTTCTCTGGACGACCCCAACTGTCTTCTGGACGATTTCCTTCAATTTGAACTAATCGTCCCGGACGATCGCAGGATCGTACGGGACGATATGAACAACTTTTTCTACTGATCGTCCAGAAGAGCCAGATCGTCCAGGCTGAAACAGCTGAATTTGAACTGATCGTACAGGACGATCTACCGATCGTCCTGGACGATCTTGGCCGACAAGTTGAGATTTAGGGCAAATTTTAAGCCCTCCTTTAAAAGAACTTTTTCCTAGATTTGGAAAAATCTTTTGCTGCCTTCCTTCCCTGAGAAATCCTAGAGAGAGAGAGAGTTGGGAGAGAGAGAAGAGATCTTGTGAGGGGGAGTTAGTGAGGGATTCACTAAGGTTGCTCCAAGCACGGATCAGAGTCGTCCTCTCCGCTCGTCGTCTGTCGTCTAGTCGGTGTTCTTCGTGGGAGGATCGTTCGCAAGAAGATCCGGGTTCTCTGCCCGCTTCAGGAGGAAGCGAAAGGAGTTCGTGGGTTCTCTGCCCGCTTCAGGTGGAAGCAAAAGGAGTTCGAAGGTTCTCTGCCTGCTTCAGGAGGAAGCGAAAGGAGGTCAGGTTCTCTGCCTCACCGTGTGGTGAAAAGGAGGTGTTTTGTACAGGCTTCTCCGCCTTGCTGTGGGAGCAAAAGGAGAGTCACTTTCGTTTAGTGCAATACCCGGAGGGGAGGCTCCGGGGAGTGGACGTAGGTCAAGTTGACCGAACCACTATAAAATCTGGTTTGCTTTTCTGATTCAGTTTTGCATTTTACTTTTCAATATAAACTGCTTGGGTGAATATCGTTGGTTGATCTTTTCGTTATTGTTTACGTGTTTCCGCTGCTAAGTATCGAAAAGATTTTTGTAGTTATCGTGAAATTTTTAAATAACCAATTCACCCCCCCTCTTGGTTAGCCTCGGGACTAGTTCACTAGGGCTTAACATCCCTTTCGAACTTTCAAGTCTGCCACGTAGCGGCGGCGCCGCCAGTAGTTTAACTTGATTTAAAAATTTATTTTTAAATCAAGTTTTCTTTAAAAAAATTATATAAATTTAAAAATTACATATTTTATATCAATATTTTCAGGAAAATTATTACTTTAATTTAATATTATTATTAATATGAAATATTAAATATATATTTTAAATTATTTTAAATATTAAAATTTTAGTTATTTTGAGTTAAATTTTAATTAAAAAAAAATGATTAAGGTATTTTATAAAACTTAAAATTTTATTTTTAAATTAATTTTAAATTTTCAGATAGATATTTAATTTTTTTTTATCCTGTTTTAAGATTAAATTTTAAGTTAAACCATTTAATATATTTCGATTAATTTATATTATATAAATATTGAAGTAATCGATTAATATTTAACCAATCAAACATCAATTTTTTTTTTAAAATTCAAAGTTTAACATAAAATATTCCAAGTAATTAAAAAAAAAAAAAAAACTTACTTTGAAATATGTCGATCTAAAATTAAGATTGATTTAAGTTTTTTTTTTTTTACTTTAAAATTCTTTTAATTAATTATTTATTTAAACATTTGATTAACATTTAATTAAAATTAAAATTCAAATTATTTTAATAATTTCAAAAAAATTATTACCTTAAATAATTCTAGAATTCAGAAATAATTGAGACTCAAATTAATATAATTGAATGATTATTTTAAGTATTAATTAATTTTAAATTAAGTTAAACACCTTTAATTAACATTAAACTTCAAAAATTCAAATTAAATTCCAATTAATACAATAAAATAAAACTAATATATTAAAATTTTTGAAATTTAAATAATTTAATTTAAGATTAATTTTAAAATTTTTTTTAATAATTATTAATTTTAATTAATTTGAATCATTTGAATACCTTAATGTTTAATTAATATTTAATTAAATATTAAACTAATTATTTTTAAAATTAAATATTTATTTTCAAATTATTTTGAAATCAGAGGATCTCTCAATTTATTGTAAAAATTATCTTATAATATTTTGAAATTATTTTAATGACATTTTGAAATATTAATCCTAAATACTCTATTTTTAAACATATGTAAGTATATATATATTTTAAAATATTATTTTAAAAATATATATATTTAAATTTTTAATGTTTGAGAGATCTCTTGAAATTCTAAACCTAGATTAAGCATGTTTGAATAAGATTAGTGTGGGGTGATGTGTAATCAATGAATAATTAATGTATTAATTATTCATTGATTATTTCTTGATTAATTAGCCTTTATTTGCATGTGTAGGTGCACACACCACCTAGTTTTAGGGCTCTCCTAGGTCTAGGATTGATTGATTGTATGTGTGCTCACTTGTGCATTTATCCAAGGGTTAGAAACATTGATTAAAACCCATTGAACTTAATGACATCATTAAGGACAATAATTAAGAACCTTGTAGAAAACTTAAAGAAATTTTAGAAATTAGGATTCATATCCTATTGACTTAAAACTATGAACATATGAACTTAGTGACATATTCAGCCCATAGAAATTTTCTTACTGAATTTTGAAATCATTAAGCCCTTTAATTAACCTAATTAAGATTAAACCTTAATTAAGGCTTAAAACCTTCCAAAAATTATAATAAATCAAATTTAAATCCAAAAATTACATATAACCCCTCAAACTGACCAGAATTAAACCCCTAATCAATGAAAAATAAAAGCCCATTGACTGGACTTCAAAATTAAGTTTAATTTAGGTTTAATTGAATTCTGAAATTTAATTAAATTAATTAATTAAAAATAATTAAAAATTCTAGAAAATTTCCAAACACTTGGAAATCACTCCTTAGGTCATTCCTGACCTTTGGAGTTGATTTCAAGGAGTTTGGAGGTCATTTGGATTCAAATCATAAAAATGGCTTTAATTAAACCAATTTTAAAATTCAATAAATACTCAAAATTTCAAAAATTCATAACTAATTCAAATAAACTCCAAATTGAGCAAACTCAAAGGCATACAACTCATCTTAAGGTCTAATATTTATTAAAAATGTTAAATTTCCAGAAATCAATCAATTTTGAAAAAGTCAACTTTTGGTCAAACTTAGTTCAAATTCAAGTCAAAATTCAAACCTTCATAATAAAATGTAGAAAAATCCAATTTCAGCGTACTTACTGTCTAACTGATCATATTAAGGTCTAGTATTTTAATAAAATATTAAATTTCCAGAAAACATTTTTAATCAAAAAGTCAAATTTTGCCCCTTGAATTAAATAATTAAAATAATCCGGAAAATTCTAAAATCCAATAAATTATCAAAAATTCCAGAAAACACCAAATCAACTTTAAAACCAGCAACCAATCAAATTTAATTAAAAATTAATCAACCTTTAAGCCTTAATCAAACTCAAATCACTTAATTATATCGGGTACCACTAGGTAACCCAGGCCTACGAGGCTATTAAATTAGCCCCAAGGAAGGTGAAATAAACTTCACGGCCTCGGTGTGAAACAAAGGTGATATCCAACAAACAATTAAAATCAAGTTTAAAATCAATTTCAAGTCATTAATATTTAAATTCAAATTAAATCCCCCTTAAGCCTTTCAACCAACCAGAACTTTAAACAACTTCAATCAATTACCTATTTAGGACATATCAAAGCCACACAGCCTACCTCACACACTTTAGATGGTTTGCTAGGACAACCAACTCTAGTCTTAGGCTAGGCCGGTGTTTACTTTTCTGCTGTGTGCCGGGTTTTCGAGCTTTTACTGCATGCTGTTTACTAGTAGTAGAATTGATGTGTTTGTTTACTTATTTACTGCACTCTGTGATGTGATTGATTATACGATTAGATCTACCCCTAGGCTAGGGACGATTTGTACTAATTCAATCTTATGCAGGTGGCCATGCTCATACAGGACATAAATTAAAGGGGGCAAAATTATAATTATTAAATTGCACAGGTGCTCCAGAAAATTGCTTAAGTCCCCCTTTAAATCAAAAAGAGCATGGCCAAGTGTGGCTGGTTTGAGCATTTTTAATTTCAATATATTAACTGCTTGGGATGTCAGATATAAACTGCTGATTATTAGGATAACCATGTAGGATCGAGTCTAGATTTTTAATTTTGATTAATGTAATTTAATTTAAGTTGGGTTGTAAATTGTTTAAAGTGATTTGAGATTGAGATGTTTAAACATCCAATTTGGAATCCAAAGAGGAAGGAACATCCCTTAGGGGAGAGTTCCTATCCATTTGGAGATCCAAATTAGGATGAATTTTAAATATCCAAAGAGAAAAGATAACACCCCTATTCAGGGGGAGTTTCTTTTCATTTGGATATCCAGACCCGACGATCCAAGGAGTTTCAAGAAGACGAAGAAGTGAAGAATGAGAAGAATCTCAAATCTCAAAGTCACTTGTGTCTTAGGAGTAGAATCCGGGTTGTAGTCAGTGGTACCTGGTCACTTTACTTTCCTGCAGACCCTGGGTTATATAATTAAGTGACACTTGCCACATGGACTTTCAATTTGAGCATTTATTTAATTAATTTAATCATTTGATTGATTTGATTGATATGTTGATTGCGATTAAGGACTTGCATGCTTTTAGTAGTTTTTTGGCGCTTATTGCATGTCGATTTTGATTTAGCCTGGAATCCGATCGGAGGCTCGTGGGGGTACGGTCATAAACTATTTCTAATTAAACAAAATTTAAAATTTTTAAGCTCAGATAGTAACTCTAACTCTTCTAAGAAGTAAGCCCGGACTCGCCGGGAGTTTTTCATGCATTCATATTAACTTTTCTCTACCTTGTTAGGCACCTCCCCGCCTGCGGGTTTTGGCAGACCACCTGACCTATTAGGGTACAGTTTTGTCCAAGGAGATGTTGTGCAATCTCTAGGATAAAACCTATTTTTAAGCCTGATTTTAAAACTGCTTCATTTTGATTTAAGCATTTAATCGAGTCAACTAGCATGCATTGCATTAGATACAAATTAAAGATTAAGTCTAAATCTTAATTGTATTTCTAGCTTAAGCATTTAACCCAACATATGTTATGGGGTCAATTAGGATCTGCTCTAGATGTCGACCCCAATTCTTTAAACCAATCTTAATCAATATCCCTAACCACTCTACATTTAAAAGACTTTGACTCATGGTTTTAAATCGTTTAGGTGGTTTAGCTGGCTCCCCAATCCAGGCCGGGGTAAGTCCAGATTGCATTGCATTAGCTAGGATTCGGGTCACTGATTTTCAGTACCCAATTTTAGACTTATGTTCTGAGGCAAATCTTTAATCTTAAGACCTCAATCTTTCGGGAATCTGATTCCCACCTTCTAATAAAATTGATCACTCAAACATTAAAAATCTCTTTTAATCTAATTCAAGCCCAACACTTAGGATAGTTTGAGGTGTTTCTGGAGTAATTCAGAATCTCAAGGCACCTCCTACTCCTCTTCCTTTAACTCCAGAAATAAGTGTTCAACATTGAACCAATCCCACTTGAAAATTCAAGTACTTAACCTTCTTTGATATCAATCTTTGAAATCTTAAATAAAATTCATATCGCTATTTTAATCGAGAGTATTCGTATGAAATTTTCTGGTTTTCCTATGATGTAATTAACTACGGGGGCTTGCGCTCGTAGGAGATTTAGAAACCCAGACCTGATTTCAAAATCAAGCTTTTCAAAATTTCAATTAATTATCTTTGGGAAATTTAAAAGTCAACGATCATGATCGTCATTTTTAAATGATCGATAACAGACGATATCCTCTTTCCTTGGAAAGATATATCGTACTATTATCGTGATCTTGATTATGAAATTAATGATCTCTTTACGAGATTATTGTAGTTAAACATTGGATTAAACATCATTCTGATTCTTCGGGATCATATGTTGTTTCTCCTTGAGTTTGACTACGATAATCAGGGTAAATCAAGATTTGTAATCTAAACCTATTAGGGAACGATATGTTCACCTTTTGAGGTGATATATCATTCACAATAAGTGTTCGATTATAAAATTTAAATTCCAGAAATTAAATATTTCCTAAAGAAAATTAAACACTTTTTCAAAACATATATTTTTCAATCAAACAAGCCACTGCTGGTGTTAGAGCCCATTAGTGCTAGTTTTCATATCAATTTCAACAATGTACACCCATTTTAAATCGACTCGATGAGCCTTGTGTGCTAGAACTTTTGCATTTTTTTCGCATGTGTCTAAGATATTCTATATGCATGTAAATGCCTGAATTCTATTCTGAAGTATGTTTCAAGAATTTATGTGCATGATAATTTATTATGGGAATTTTTTCTTAGGGAATCATGCTGCCCGGGCTAGTGGTGTTATGGCATTGAGGTCTCTATCCTTTAAGAAAATCTAAGGAGCACTATGGTGTTGGGATTTGATGTTGAGACCCTATGTTCCATATTGAGAGCGTTAAAACACTAGGGTTATGAACACCATAGTGCTAGATTAATATTTTATAAATATCAAAATCTACTTTAAAATCCAGTTTGCCAAAATCCCACTTAGGTTGGCTTAGAGAGAGAGAGAGAGAGAAGGATTTTAGTGAGAGAAAGTTTAGTTCAGGTGACTTTGATCTATTTTTTACTATCAATCCAGTTCGGGAAGTTATCCTGATTAAAGTAGGTTCTTCATTCTGCAAATGTTAGTTTTAAATAATGCACAAATTTTGAACTTTTTTGGATTAAAATTCTAAAATTAGGTTATAAAATTGGGGATAGCTTCACATGTTAAATTTCACTGTATAATTTTTTATATGTTATAGATATAAATAGTCTAGATATTTTAATATTTTCTTTAAAAACTTTCATGAAAGTGCATTATTTTAGCAATCTAGAAAATGATTTTGATCTCAAAAAATAAAGTTATAGTATATTTAAGGCTTCAAAATAATATTCTGAACAATCCTTGGTAATATGGTACAATTTTGAAAATGTGAATTTCTACTTAGTCATTTAAATATTCTAGCTGTCGATGTAATATTATGATATTCTACATTATGATTATTTCTAGTTATTTCATTAAATTACAATTATATGTTTATTTACTTGTAATGAGTGATTCTGAAGAATTCTGGTGAGAATGAAGTTCTATTATGCTGAATGTATTGGTATTCATAAGAGCCTAGAATTTTGAATTTTAGATGTGTTAAGTATTTGGGAGTCAAATGGGTTGTTTTTTGATATACTAGCATAGGGGACTAAGGGCATGAATTTTGATATATGTTTTTATTGGGAGGCACAAGGGCCTGAGAGAAATATTTTAAATTCTATTCTGATATATAAAGTGATTATTTGTTTATATTTTATACAAAGTTTATTTAATTTCAATTATCTGCCAGCATTACTCTTTTTAGTATGATAGTTTAATAATAATTAATTTTAATTCAGTTAAATAATTGATGTTGGGTTAAATATTAAAAATTTTGATTGGTGAGTATGAACTATTGAGCTATGTTGACTCACACCTATTTTACATTATATTTTAGATCAAAGCAAGAGTAAGAAGCCAATTTAATAGCTGAGGTTGTAGGTTCTAATAGTTTGAGTCTATATAGGTATTTTTCTAGTTTTTTTTTTATTTTATACAGTCATGGATATTCTTTGCTTTGTTTTGTTTTTATTTATAGCCAAGTATTATATTGTAGAGGTTTTCAAAGTAGTGGTGGTAGTGTTGTTAGTTTTGAAGGTTTTGTGAGTGGAACCCTAGTGTGCCATAGTTGTAGTAGGAGACATATGGGTTAGTGTTATGGGATAATAGGTTAGTGTTTTCAATGGGGATAGTTTAGACCCCCGGTAATTGAGTGCTCGTAAACAGGATTACATAGGCATTTTGATTCTAAGTTTGAGAGCTCCATTAGATAGGTAGGAAGACCGAAGACAGTTCCACCATGTGTATTTATGTCATCAAAATAAATAATACATGCACATCAATCCATCTTTGCATGAATAATAATCATAAATAAAACTAATATGATCATTAATAAAAAAATGATTTGATAAGTAAAAGAAATCCATCAATCTGCCGTAAAATCAATAATGTATCAAATAATAGTAGGTATATTAATCGATATGCCATGTCAATATGTTGTATCTATGTACAACATAAATATGCCTATAAATGTCCATAAATATATACTATGTCAGGTTATATGAGTATCAATGAAGGTCCTATCAATTTCACTTCAATTTTAATTATTAATCTATTCATGTGTTATCATATAAATGAAATCATAAATGTAATTGTGAATAACAAGAAAGGACATCCAGCTAGTTATATTGTATTTTGTTATGTCTTATCTTGGGTCAATATCAAGTGTCAAGTGTTGATGTCAGGTGGATATCTTATATAAGAGTCATCACTCCTACCCGTCAGTGTATCTTACCGCCTTATAACTCCCTCTTGTATCTTGAATCTTTAATTTTGCATTGGGATTACACCATAACCCAAAATTTAAAGAAAAGTCTGTCGGCCGACCCTCTTATACAAGTTATCTTACTCCAACCAACCAAAATTATTTTATAATTAGCTAGCCTTTCTTGCATACAAAGAATGTCACATGCATCATGTAGCAATAATATCATTTTCACCTATGAATGCAGTGATATACAAAAAAATTAAAAATATGCAATATCTTCACAATTTTATAACTATCATTTTATCCGTTGAAATTAAAAAATATCACAGTCAAAATACTTATATTGAAGATATCTATCACATATTAAAAGTTATGAGATGAAAGTTTACTAAAAATTAAGATATATCAACTTTTATAAGTTTTGACCAAATTAAAATAAATAAAATATAAAATATGCAAAATTATTGAAATAGAGGTAGGATAATGATAGCATACCTGACGAACAACTTTTTTAATAGGAATGACTGACAAAAATTGCTCTATAACTTTAAACCCTGATTTTTCTTTTCCTTTCCCTCTCTTTTTCTTTTTAATATCCCTTTTCCCTTCTCTGGCTTGGGAAAATGAAAAGGAATGAGATAATGACTTCTTTTTATAAAATATGTAAAGTGGTTTTAGATTTTTATAATAAAATATCTATAGGTTATATTGATAATTATATAAATTGTTCAATTTTTAGCATAAAATTCAAATAAATTCTTTCATCACTTCAAATATGGAGCTCTAAAAATATAAAAAAAATATTCATAAAATAATAAAACATGTCTAAAAAACTATTGTGAAATTGGTTTGTAAAATGGACACCTAACAGGTCCCAAAATTTCACTTGCACCGAGATGCATTAATTTTCCACTTTGCCTCTAAAAATAGGAGAAATTTATTATAATTAAAGCATAACAATATTTATATTATGGTGAAGACGATTCCACATTGAACTTATAATGATTCTTGAAATATTATTTAACTAGGCCAAAATATGGACTATTATATATGTCTTCATCTTATTTATTCTAAATATAATTTTAATTAACATTCTAATGTGATAGTGACAAACTTTGTAGATATCATAATTTTAATCAAGCTTATAATTCATGTTTTATATATATATAGATAGATATATATATCATAAATAATTTCCTTATATATTTGTCTACTTGAGTTGTTAATATGGAATACCACCTGAAACCTTAATATATAACATGAGCATCTAGAACTAATCCACCAAGGACTTATTTATCTATCTAAGAGTGTTAATCAATGAAGTTAACTTATAATGCAAGAGATAGAATTAAATCCCCTTGAAATTGGTTGTATCTTTATTGGGATGTGATGGACACTAATATTTTTCAAATTAATGGTGGGAGTTTATCAATCTTTAGATCATTAATTCCCCTTTAAGATCATAGATGTGATGTTGCTCAAAGAGTTTAAATTTTAACTAGAGAATGTTTGTAGAATATAAACTTAACTCAACTTTCTTATGGAATTCTTATAGTTGCAAGAAGTTATAAAAATAGTAGCAAGCAAGGGTTTCATGGTAAATGGAATGATGATTGTAGGAAGGTCTTGCCCAACTATAATCAAGCCCAGTATATTGATGTAAACATCCTTTCAAGGATGCATTTAAGATTTTCCCCCCAATCATGGTTTGCTTCTTATATAATTAATCAAGAATTAAAGGTAAAATGTACTACCATCATTGCAAATACTTTGATGTGAACATCTTTTTAAAGTTGTAGTAAAGGTTACCCCCATAGAATATAATCACTTCCCGTAAATGGCATCAAACTATTGAGATCATAAACATAGATAAAAATAATTTAGAAAGGCACCTATGTTTTTATGTGAAAAACATGAAAGGAAAAAAATCACAAGGCATTAATCATTTGAGATAGCCCACCATGTAAGTGATATTACATAAGTCCAATCTTTCCCTCAATTAGAGATATGAGATTACAAAGTATAAAACACTAGCTTAATCTCTTGTGGGTGTAGTAGAGGATATTGAAGAAATTATGAAGGGTGTTGATGCAATCAAGAGACCATGATGAAAGACTGATAATCAGACTATGAGGTTGGGTTATGAAGATAGGGTATTGATAATTATGTGATAGTGGTTATGCATCTACATTAGGCGATGATTGCATTCTAATTATAGTGGTTGGGCGATGAAGGACAGGTAATGGTGGTTCGGTAGTGCTAGTTAGGCGACGATGATCACGAGATGGAGGTTGGTTGGATCTAAATTTATCCATGATGACATCAAACATTACTACCAAGTAAACTCTGAAGGGTTGACATGAGAACTTATGTGAGAATGAAAAGAATAGTTTAACAGAAAAAATCTATAATGTAAATGCTCAAGATCCCTAAGAGTAAAAAAAATCCAAAATTCTCCTCTTTTCCCTTTATTTATAAGATTCTGAGGCTTATAGAAAAGGCTACATCTTAAAAATAGAAAAATCTAATGCTTTGCAAACTCTTAATATATAATATTTTAGATAGGTGTCACCCTTTGCCTAGATAGAAATTATGCAGGGTGCTAATGCAATCAAGAGACCATAATGAAAGATTGATAATCATGATACGAGGTTGGGTTATGAAGATAGGGTATTGATAATTGTGTGATAGTTGTTAGGCAATTACAATTATGTGATTGCATTCTAATTATAGTGGTTGGGCGATGAAGGATAGGTAATGGTGGTTTGGTAATGGTAGTTGGCTACGATGATCATGAGATGGAGATTAGTTGGATCTAAATTTATCCATGGATAACATCAGACCTTACTAGAAAGTGAACTCTGAGGGTTGACCTGAGAACTTATGTGAGAATGAAAAGAACTGTTTAATAGAAAAAAATTATAATGTAAATGCTCAAGATCTCTAAGAGTAAAAAAATTCAAAATTCTCCTCATTTCCCTTTATTTATAAGATTATGAGGCTTACCAAAAGTGGTACATCTAAAAATTAGAAAACTCTAATGTCTTGCAGACTCTTAATATATAATATTTTAGACAAGTGTCACCCTTTGGTTAGCTAGAAGAAAGGAAGTTATGTATGAAAATAATTATCTACTTCAGGCCAAGCTCAATAATAGCAAGTGAGCATGGTTGAGTCAAGTAGTACTGAATGGGTAAGGATGAGTATGCCAATAAACCCTTAATAGGAGAGACCTATAATTGGTAGATGCCCTAGGGTCACTGTCAAACTGTACTAGAGCCATGGATTAACTAGAAAAGGAAGAAAAGTAATTTGGCATTATGCAGAAGGAGTGCTTTGCAATTGGATGGACACAATAGAGTGAGTTGAGAGTCCTTTAAGTAGGCACTTTCTTGTGGTTGAGATGGTGAGTGCAAGTGATGGTATTTCATTGTGGAGGATGGCCAACAACTTTGGTGGACAATTTAATATATGAGGTAAGAGGCTAGTTGCTCGATCGGAGAGGACCTTTTATTACCTCTATTAGTGGTGACTTCCCTCGGTGCTTTGTGACAAGTGGAATCCAATAACCCTTGGGCGAGCTCCCTTGTGGGACCCATTAGGTGCAAGTTTCATTCATCATGATCCACCAATTACCCGCTTAATACCTAAAAAGGCATATGCAGGTAGACATTATAACTTTATAAATAATTTTTAAATAATTATTAGTAAAAGCCTTCCTATGACTGTACACACAAATTAAAAATCTAATATAGAATTCACTTGAAATGCCTTAAATTATATATTCCAAATTAATGAATGTCCATAAATAGTATACTAGGGGAGCATCTCTTTAAAATAAAATAAATCATTCGTATTACATGCTAAAACATTTTGTAATGATGTAGTGGGAATGCCTATCCCTTAAGGAGAGTTCCTCAAAAATATATGTCATGACTCATCTTGAAGGAAATCGGAAGTGGTGTCAATACTACATGGTGGGGTTAAGTAAAAAAAAACCATTAGTGGATTAAGGTTTGATCAAGCAGCATGGGAATGATATAGGGTCAAATAAGTTAGTTTACACTATATTAGGTTAAAGGGTCCAATCTAGTTACACCAAAGGTTTATTTGGCCCTATTAGATCCTTGGTAACCTATTAGGACCTATTGAAAGGGTTGGCCAAGTTTAATATGTGTAAGTTTATAGTTTGAGTTAAATTGGTATAATTGTATCCTCTTTTTGTCAATCAGTATTTCAACGATGGTCTAGCCTAGTATAATAGTAAACCATGATAAAATCATATATGATTTAATGATTGAATCTCTATGAAAGAGGTTTGTCTAGTTGATTATATCATCTAATTCAAAATACACCAAATAAATTAAGGTTATATATGATATTAGGGATAGTTTTGAACATAAGTAAAGCTTGAGCTCATAGATCAAGATCAATTATAGTCCAGAAGCACATAATTAAGCTATAGGGAAAATTTTTGAATGTTTATACCACCAAATGAGTCCATTGGGACACATAAGGTTCAAGCTTAAAAAGGGTCTACCTAGAGCTACATAAAATAAAACATATCAATAAAAATTTGAATTTGAAATTAAAACAAATTTATTAGTGGGTTCCTCTTATGACCTTTTTTATGTGTATTGGGATCACATAGTAAACCTAAGGTCAACCCCCAACCAACATAGGTTAAGAGTATAGGTAGGATTTTTAGGTAGGCTAAGCTTGGATTGGAACTATGAATGATCTTAGAGATTGACATTTGAACTAAATTTAAAAAGGAGTGTTTGAAGCATCTCTTGAATGGGTTAATGGATCAAGAAAGGGAGTGTTAACCTAGTGAAGTTTAAATGAGCTGTAATGAGCACGGCTAACTCATTTTAGTAAAAGATAAAACTCGAATAGTCAAACCTAAGAATCAAGGAATATGCAATGTTGATATTTTTTATGAAGACACCAAGCTCCCCATGAAACCTAACAAACTATAAAAGAATAGTAGAGATATGACATATAGAATAGTTAATTTAAGTATTGGCTCAATTACAGTACTATGTTCTAGTGTCATAGTAAATATTAAAATAAGTGTTAAAATAATAGGTAAAATGATACCAAATTTTAGTGAAAAATGCAAAAGATATAAACAAATGCTCGATAGATTCAATGTATTCATAGCATTGACATCTAAATTGAGTTTGGGGTGGGATATGCTAATTGTAAATGTAGAGTGATTTTGATTGGTTGTTATCTAGTATTGAGTGGTCATATGAGCATTACTGAAGGGGGATAATGGGCATAATACTTAAATGTTGATGGATATCATGAGTTGGATGCTAGTTAATTATAGATGATGGGTGAAATTGGTCAATGTACATCTAGTATTGTGGAACAACATGTCATAATGAAATGTAATGGTGGGGCACTAGGAGTTAGACATTATGAGTTGGATATCAATAGATGTTAGTCAACCACAAATATTAAGTAATATTGATGGACATACATCTTGTGTTGCAAACCGATGGATGTTGGTAAATGATGATGGCAAACATCAACAAGCTTAAGAAGAAACTAGATGCTTTGAGACATCAGTAAACTATTCATGTCAAATAATATTGGAATATGAATGTTTATAGTTCTACTCCAACATGAATCAATAAGGATGATGATGCATATTGGGAGTTGGACATCGGTGGATATAAGGAGTTAGATGTTGGTAGACATTAGTTTATTGTAGACATTAGGTGGTGTTATTTGGCAGATGTCTAATATTGTGGGCTAATATGTTGATGAAGTGTTATAACAGGCTATGGGGGTTTGATGTGAATAGAAATAGCTAATAAGGGTCATCACTAGGCTACTAGTGCAATCATTCTTCTTTTAAGATGGAGATTAATAAATATAGTAGATATGGAAGAAGTCCATTAAAGTTGAACACTAGTAATGATAGATCGAAGGATTTAAATGGTGCTTAAATATTTAACTTTCTTTGAATCATTTATTTGTCTTAGTTCAAAATATGGATAAATATGGAGAATTTAGGGTTTTATAAATGTTATTGATGGTTAATCTAGTCCTTAGCCAAGCCTCTATTGAGATGGGCAACTGACCTATGATCAATGATTATGATTCTATGATAGTATTATGGCGCTTACCAATGATGAAGTCTCTAATTAATTTTTAATGTATAATTAACTCCAATAATATCTTTCATAAGCTAGTTAATGTTGATTTGTACATAAATTTCATTCTTCTCATCTTTTGTTCCTCTAACTTATATATAATTCAAAATTCCTATTTCTAATACAAACACAAATTTCTATCACTACGGGAAAAATGCAATTTACTGGCTGTAATTTTACGTTGGAATTTCTTGTGGATTTTCTAACGGATTTACGGCGAATTTTCGGTGAAATATTTTCGACAGATTTCCGAAGAATTTCTAATGGACTTCCGATGAAATATTTCCGATAGATTTCCAGCAAATTTTATGATGGATTTTTTTTTGGGAAATAAACATATATTATAATTAAAAAAAGAATTAATTAATTAATTAAATTAAATTAACTGATTAAATAATTAAATACGTTAAATTAACTAATTAACTAATTAACTAATAATATTAGCTAATTTAAATGAACAAATTAACTAATTAACTAACTTAAATTAACTAACTAACTAATTTAGATTAAGTAATTAACTAATTTATTAAATTAATTAATTTATCACGTTAAATTAACTAATTAATTAGTTAACTAAATTATTAAATTAAAATTCTAAAATTAACTAATTACCCAATTTAAATTAACTAATAATATTAACTAATTTAAATTTACTAATTAACCGTTTAGTCCCACACCGACTGTGCAGGAGAATATTTTGCTCTTTAAAAAAGAAAATTTCTGTCACCTGCTAAATAAGGGCCCGAACGGTGAAGGGGGCTTTTGTGCCGTTGGATGGGCCAGTAAAGAGAAGGTCATGGTAGGTTGCGTGCAGACTTACGTACGTAAGCTTTTAAATTTTCCGTCGAAAATACTAATTACTTTGGTCTATTTCCGGAAGAATGATTGCTGGCCTTTTTCGCCAAAAAAGACTGTTTTTCCTGTAGCGTTAGTACAAAATGAGCAATTTTGTACAGAAATAAATTCTTTTGGTAATCCTTCTACTTAATCTACTAAAGACAAATACAATATTTAGCCTATTTATGATAGCATCTATTTATAATTACATTTATTAAGAACATCTTTACTTGATTAATCAAAATATCTTTTTTCTTCATTAAAACTTAAACATTTGAAATATATATATCAATTAAAATAACTAAATACAGCATTAAGAAAAATGTAATTAAGCATCATATGCCTATGAGCTAAGTAATAATGCATTGGTGATTCAAGTAATTTATACTATGGAGCGTAAGTCCTCTTTAAGATATTTGTCATTTAAATCTTGTGAATGTAGTAAATGACTATTTAAGAGAACACGTGTATTGTCCATTTTATGAATTATGAAGCATGAATCTACTCAATTCAAGTGCTCATCACTCATAATTGCTTCCTGCCTTTGTTTGACCTGTAAAAATTTGCTGCCTCTCCCAACCGAAAACATTCAGGGAAATCCGGAAAAGTAAAAGAGTAATCAGTAAAGATAAAGAAAAAGGACCGATCTACGTAGCTCAGTTTGATTTGTTAGGAGTTTTGACTATTAATTAAAAAAATTTTAGCATAAAATTTATATATATGATATGTACGTAAATTTTTTTAATTATATCAAAAGTCAAAAAAAAAAAAAGGACCGACCACTTTTTATTTCTATACACAACTAGCTGTTTAAGAACCAAATGTTCGCCTTAAAAGTTGTAGCAAAGAGATTAAAGGCTCCAATAACATCAAATCAAATCAATGTCTTCACAAGACGTTTGGTTATTACATTTATGAAAACGGCTTATGCCATTTGTTAAGGCTTCATCCAGAGCATCTTTCCTATTTTTATCTAAAGCAGTTTTTTTGTGTAAAAATTTATAATTTAAAAAAATTTTATACTAAAAAGTTACTTTGAAAAGTATTGTTGATGTTAGGTGCTAAAAAATCTTTTAAAAAAAGCGACTTTTATATCTTAATTTTATATGAAGATTTTAAATACTCTGAAATAAGAAAAATTCTTGAACACATCTAGTGTTTTTATGTGAATAATTTAGACCGGGAAAAAAATTATTAGGTTGCGTGGATAAAATGATCAACTAGGTAAGGATTACAAAAATATTTTTTCCTTAATGGGATAAAATGATATTGAAAATTTTAGAACATTAACTCGATCTTATCCACTTGTAGTTTCTGATATTAGGAAAGTAGTGAATGGTGATGACAAGAGACAATAATTGACAAATGGATGTTGGTAGTCAGTAAACTAGCTACAAGGGTCATGCTGCGAATGTCAGACGACGATTAATGAGCAATGTTGGTCGGGATATAGTTGTTAGAAAATGACGGATGAGTGATGACTATTAAGTGATGGCGAACAGACGATGCCAAAAGAGCGATGACAATTAGGTGATGATGATTGAATAATGATGAATGAGCAACAACTGGCAAATGATACCTAACCCAAAGTAGTTCTAAGTTAGTTTGAATTGTGTTTGAGTTTAGCTTTGGGTGCTCCTAGTGATTTTATTTACAATTACCTAAACCCTATAATGAAACTTCTAAACCTTAGCAATAGGTTAGAGTTCAGATAGATTACCCAAGCCAAAGGAGATCCTATAAGTAAGGTCCATCACTCTGGTAGGTATTTGATTCTTATGGGACACCACTTACATGAAGGGTTTCTAAAATATACCCAACCTTCTCTCTCTCTCTCTCTCTCTCTCTCTCTCTCTCTCTCTCTCTCTCTCTATATATATATATATATATATATATATATATATATATATATATATATATATATACTTTTTGACATCAATCGTTCTAATAAGATTATCTGTAATAAAATGCAAGACTAAATTTTGATAGTTATATGCATCTCATTACCTAAATTTTGGAGATGAATCAAATACTATTACTCTGTAGTAATTCAATGAATAAAGCTTGAAAATTATTAGATATTCTAAAATATTTTGAATCAAGATAAGTATAATTTTATTACATATAGTCAAGAATTTTATATGTCAAGTGTTATTCCTCAATACAACTAAAATATTAGACAATACAATTAAATTTAAAAGACAAAGAGGACTAAAGTATAGATAATACAACTAAATTATTCTGATAATGTAATTGTATTGTTTATTAGTTTGGTTGTATTGGCCTTTTAAATTTAATTGTATTGCTTAATGGTTTTGCAATATTGTAGAATAACATATGACATGTTTTGTAAAATTAGTCTTGATCCAAAATATGCATCAGTATATTCTCGCATAATTATTTTCATAAAGTTTATTATATAATTTTCATGCAATTAAGAAACCAATGTAACTTACAATATTTTGATCAAATCATCTACAAAATTGTGGATTTGCTTTAAGATACATATAATATAGATTTTAATAATATTATATTTATCTTAAAATAAATCTAATAATGTTGAAATTTCATCTTATTAAAAATTAAACATAATATAATACCAAAAAAATTTCCCTATAATAAGGAGAAGCATTTCTACTCACCAAAAGACTCTTGTCCTGGCTGGCATTGTACTTGCATTAACATAATTCAATCTTTTAAGACAATTGAGCAAAAGTTACGTCATGATACTATATTTCTCAAAATTAATTTGGATTCATACCGAGTAGGTCTACTATGGAAGCTATACATTTATTGAGAGGTTTGATGGAGAAGTATAGGGAGAATAAGGAGGATCTACATATGATATTTAATTATTTAGAGAAGGCTTATGATAAAGTTTCAAGAGAAGTGCTATGGAGAGTTTTAGAAAAGATAGGGATTAATAATGCTTATACTAAAGTCATTAAGGATATATATGCAGGAGCTGTTACTTGTGTTCAAACACAAGAAGGTTGGACCAAGTATATTCCAATTTCAGTTGTATTACATCTAGGATCAGCTTTAAGCCCATATCTTTTTTGCTTTAGTCATGGATGTTCTTTCTAGACATCTACAGGAGAATATATCATAGTGTATTCTTTTGCTGATGATATTCTTCTTGTTGATAAGACTAGAGAGGGAGTAGAAGATAAACTTGAATTATGGGAGCCAACCTTAGAGTCTAAAGGTTTTTATTTGAGTAAATATAAAGCCGATTACATGAAGTGTAAAATTAGTAGTAATAAATCTAATAAAGGGATTGTAACTTTGGGCAATCAAGCCATTAATAAGGGTCCACGTTTTATATATCTCGAGTCTATTGTTCAGAGTGATGGTGAAATAGATGGGGATATTATTAGTAGAATTCAAGTTGGATGGTTGAAGTGGAGGAATGCATTGGGCCTATTGCGTGATAGAAAAAATACCCCTCAAACTTAAGGGAAAATTCTATAAAATGGTGGTGAGACCTGCAATACTTAATGGAGCATAATGTTGGTCATTAAAAGAGAAACATACAATTAAGTTAAGTGTTGCAGAGGTGAAGGTGCTTAGGTGGACGAGTGGCTTTACTTTTAGAGATAGAATTTGAAAAAAGCATATACATGAAAAGGTTGGAGTAGCTCCAGCAATATATAAGATTAGAGAGTCACCTTAATGATTTGGTCACATAAAACGTTGACCTTCTGATCACCTAGTTAGGGGAGTAGATGAATTAGTTTTGTCTTATGTTAAGAGAGGCAGTGGTAGACTTAAAAAGATTTGATTATAAAATATTAGAAATGATCTTTTTTTTTTAGTTTTAAAAGAGAATTGACTCTTGATAGGATGCAATTTAGAAAAAGTATTCATGTAGCCGACCCCACATAGTGAGATAAATGCTTGATATATATATATATATATATATATATATATATATATATATATATATATATATATATATATATATATATATATATATATATATATATATGAGTGTTTTTATTATTTAAATTTTGATAGAGCCTATTTCAAATAATTTTTTTCTCTAATTTTGGCCAATACTTTATCGCTGCTTTCAAGAAATTTTTGCACTAGAAAGCTATTGCAGAAAGCAATAAGAAAACTATCTCAAATGATGCATATTGCCTAAATCTCTCTCTTATCTTTTATTTGTAAACTTAGAAGAGTTCAATAACAAGAATGGCGACGCAAACAAGCAGGTAATACACATGAGAGTGTATAGCCCTCAATAGAGGATGAAGGTATAACACAGAGGAGCGGGGACATGATCGAGTGGGTGAGGGGGCTAATGGGCGACGGAACAATGTGAACATCGATAGATGCGAGAACGGGTGTCATCAAACTATTGTTTAAGGCTCATGATTTTAAAATTGATGGGTCTAAACAATTCTAACCAAAGAGAGGTAATTTGAGGATATAAAAATCTCTTTAAATATAATTTTTATTTATTTTTGCATAAGATCAAATACAAGAATAATTGGAATAAAAAATATACTCGTAACACTTTCAACCAAACAATCTCTTATAAAATGGAATTTAATCAAAGAAAAATAAAATAATTTTGAATATTTTTTTTAGATTCAATCGTAACCGTTCAAAATGAATTAAACGATTAAGGGGAGGGATTAAGGTTTGTTAATGGTGCGCCCAACGGTAAAATAATCCAACCCAAAATCCCAGCCCGTCAGTTCCCTTGTCTCTCTTTGTTGACGGGATAAACTTATTTATGTCAAATGTCACGGATTCCATGACCCTTCTTCTTCGCTTTACTGACCCAAAGTTGGAGAGAGAGAGAGAGAGATCATGCATCAACTCGCGTGCCGGCCGGATCCTCTCCATTGCTATAGGTGAGCGCTGGAGGAGACTGTCTCTGTGAGGTCCATGGTAGTTTGGAGCTGATTGGAGGTCTTGATCGGCGGCGGGGGTGGGCGGTGATAACTGTGGTGACACCGGTAGTAGCAGCGGTAGCCGGCTTGCCCTCGCCGCCTGCTTCGTGCTTTCTTCGCGGTGGAGAAAAGACAAGAACAAAACGCTGATATAGAGTAGCAGGCTTCGTTTGACTCTTCTGAAATAGGGGGTTAGGAAGCGAGACAATAGATGAAAGCATTAAGACGATCCAACACCTCTTCTTCAAGCCGGGCCTCCTCATCGTCTCAGCCGTTGTCATGGATTCATTTGCGGTCGCTTCTCATTATTGCCTCTTCCACAGTTCCCGATCGGTGGGTTTGTATGTTACGGTTGAACTCCTTATTCTAATGTTGCTTCTTTGCTTCACCAGCAAGTTCTTTGTTAATTTCTTTGAACTTTCATCTCATTTGCATTTGTTAATGGCGTCCTACCCCGTCTCCTTTTGCTTTACCTAATTGCAGTTTAATCTTCTGCTTTGTGTTGAACACCAGCAATGATTGTGTGTGGACTTATTTTCTTTTCAGAGAAGGATGATTTTGATTTTATCGCGTTTCTATTTGTAAGATCTCTTTTTTTATTTTTATTTTTTTTTACGGTGGGACAGCTTGGATGTTTTTTACAGATCTAAACTATTCTAAGGATGCTTTTGTGGAGAGGTAATTTAATGGGGTAGTGTTTCACTAATTAGATATCACTTGCAACTGTTAGTTTTTTTACTGGCTTCCTAATTTACTTGCCTTATAGCTACTGATTTCAAACAAAATTGTGCTTTTCCATGAAGTTCAACTTCTGCCATCATCTTTGCTAGAAAATTATGCTACTCTAAATTCTGTTTTGGAGGCTTATTTTCTTTATTTATATCATATCGTCGAGTTTATGTCGAGGACTCAGCCTGATAGATCTTTTTTTTTCAGATTCTCTGCTCTAACGCACCTCCTTCAGTTTCTCTGTCCTTCAGACTATCCCACTATGAACTTATATATGATTCTTCCTGTTCCATGTCTAGATTAACCATTATTCCTTGATTTTTAGTGTGTTGATATTCTGTTCATTATCAATTTATCTAAAACGACAGCTGGCCATTTTGTAGCTTGACCGAATCACCGAAACCTAAGCTTGTATATTGTTCCTTCTTTTTTTTAAGCTTTCTTTCTAATTTAGAGATGTTCTTATGAGGTCGTTTTACTTTCAGAGGTAATGTAAAATCCCCATGGTCTCAAAGGAAAAGACAACGATCAGCACTTTCTCGCCGTTATTGGAATAGTCTATTTGCAGCAAATGGAAGGCTTCGTGATGGTGGCATCAAGTTTTTGAAGAAGGCCAGAAATAGAGTATGCGCTTACTCTCTGCGACCTTTGTCCACCATATACTGTAGTTTATACTGTCTTGTTGTGCTCTGCTGTTAATATTTCTCGTTTCATAATAGTTTTGTCAGTGGGATTTGAGTAATTTTATTATTTTTCTTTTGTTTAGGGAATTGATCCAAGCATTAGGTCAGATGTTTGGCCATTCCTCCTTGGAGTGTAAGAACTCTAACCAATATATTGACCTTACTCCATGTAGTTTGATTTACATTCTTTGTTGGTATGAACTTTGGTGGACATTTTCAGTATATATTTGCCTGTGAAAACATGTTGCAGTCTGTTCTTCTATTTGAATTCTATGTAGTATTCTGAAAGGAAACATGCATGCATGAAAACTTTCTTGGTAGATTGATATAGAGGGAGATGTGTGTTTAAGACAAGGTAGTGAAATTTGAACTTTAATTTGTTCATTGTCAGTGAATGGCAAAAGATGCACTACACAACAACAACATCAAGCCTTTATCCCATTACGTGGGGTGGGCTACATGAATCATTTTTCTCTATTGTGTCTTTTTAAAAGTTAAATTCTCATTTAAATCTAATAAAGAAAGGTCATTTTTAATATTTTCTAACCAAGTCTTTTTAGGTCTACCTCTACCTTTCTTAATATAAGCTAAATCTAATACATCCACTTTCCTAACTAGGTCATCGGAAGGCCACCATTTTATATGACCAAACCATCCAATGCAACTCTCGCGTATATGCTCATTTCACATCCTGTCTCTAAGAGTAAAGCCACTCATCCACCTGAGCATCCTCATCTCTTCAACACTTAACTTAATATTATGCTTCTCTTTTATGGCCAACATGCTGCACCGTAAAGCATTGCAGGTCTCATCACCATCTTATAAAATTTTCTCTTAAGTTTGAAGGGGACTTTTCTATCACACAACAAACCTGTTGCATTCCTCCCCTTCAACCATCCAACTTGAATTCTACTAATAATATCCTCATCTATTTCACCATTACTCTCAACAATAGGCCCAACATATCTAAAACATATACTATTGTTAATGACTTGATCACCCAAAGTCACAATCTCTCCACTAGATCTATTACTACTAAAATTACACTCCATATTCAATTTTAGATCTACTCAAATGAAAACCTTTAGACTCTAAGGTTGATCTCCATAATTCAAGTTTACCTACAGCTCCCTCTCTAGTCTTATCAACAAGAAGTATCATCAGCAAAAACCATACACCAAGGTACATCCTCTTGTAAATGTCTAGTGAGAACATCTATGACTAAAGCAAAAAGATATGGGCTTAAGGTTGATCCTTGATGTAATCCAGTAGAAATAGGAAAATACTTAGTCAAACCACCTTCTGTTTGAACACAAGTAATAACTCCTGCATACATATCCTTAATGACTTGAATATAAGCATTATTAACCCCTTTCTTTTCTAGAAAAACTCTTCATAGCACTTCTCTTGGAACTTTATCATATGCTTTCTCTAAATCAATAAATATCATATGAAGATCCTCCTTATTCTCTCTATACTTTTGCATCAAACCTCTCAATAAATGTATAGCTTTCATAGTAGACCTACGCGGCATGAATCCAAATTGATTTTGAGAAACATTAGTATCACGTCGTAACCTATGTTCATGTTATTTGAGTAATCCAAAAGATTCTGTATAAGGTCTATAAATTAATAACTAATAAAGGATTAATAAAAAAAGTTCTTTACTAAAGATAATATAATTAGAAATTGTAAAGATCCATAGGATAGAGTATCACCTCATGTAGCATCACTCTGAGCATGGAGAGTTTATACATCTTACCGTGGATAGATGGCATAAAGCTGATAATTATGACACTGACTAATCAGCTTTCATCTCAATATGTATGATATATTTATGATGATTAATTACCTTATTCTAAATAAAATGTCAGGTATATTTATGTGCAATTTAAAGTATCTAAGCATGATGCAAACCTCAAAGTTTATAGCCATAAAAAACATAAGATGTGTGTTTTAAGATGAACGAATTGAGAAATTGATACAGGAGGGATTGAAACCCAAGACAATAGCAACAACTTCAAAGATGATTTTTCTTGTTTCTGGGTTCATCCTTGGAGCATCTTTGTTTGACTGCTTTAGAGGTTTGTCTATTTGGGTCGACTTGTCTATATTTTGTTGAACTAGTTTCAGCTGTTAGATCTTCGTAGTACGTATGTAGCTGTTTGGCATGCTTCTGTTATGTGCATTTGGCTCCTAGGATTTGGTCTTTAGCAGTTTATTATGAGATCATGATGGTTCACAATCAAGGCTTCTATTGATGTTATAGCTTCTGTTATTGGATATAGGTAGTTCTGTTATTCTTATGATTCTCTCAGCTTCAGGATAAGATTGACGGCTTATCCTGTGATTATTTAAATTATAACTTAGGGAGGCTTTCTAATTATAATATGGAGCTTAGAGGCATGTGCAAAACATTCTACTTAAATTCTGCTTAGATTTATAAAATTTTTATTAGATGTTATTTCTTCTAAACTCTCCTAGTGCATGTGGAGATTGAAATTTTTTAGGGGATGTTATTAACCTCATACAGTCATTGGACTCTTTATGTTACTTTTTGATAATCTTTCATCATTTTTTTAATAATATCCAACTTCTTGTTATTGGTATGTATATGTCATTGAGTTTATCAAAGTTGGTATAATCTGATTTTTTATTGCGACATGATTATTTACATGATTTTCAATTTAGCCTATGATTTTCCAAGCCTTTTGATTTCTGTTCTTTATTTCTAATAGGTTGTCTAATAAATTACCATTTGTGTTAAAAGTTGTCTAAATTAAGGGTTTATGGATTGGGAACTTGAATCTGCATGCATAAATTCAAATATTTCAAATTAGATCTGCATCAAGATATCCTAGATCCTAAGATGTCTAATATCAAGTTATATGATGTGCGGCAAGTGACCTGAAACTCAACCATATACAATAGTGGTCTAAGGCTTGCATATATTGTGTTGAGTGATGCCAAATTGAAGGTCTTCGAAATGATAGACTAAAGAAACATGTTTATTTTGACGACAAAATGATAAATTCTTTATGGCATTGTTGACTTTTCAACCATAAAGCATGAAGATGGAATTAACCCCAGTACACAGCAGATACTATATATCTTAAAATTGTGATATACGAAGTATCTAAAAATTTATTTTATGTGCAAAGATAGTATAGCATACATACACGCATCAAGCACAAAAAAAAAAATTCCAGAACAAGTTTTGGTTGCCTAGTTATCCTAAATTTCTTCTAGCATCACTAGTGTTTGAGCACATGGCTTTTTTTACTGCAATTTCTTTGGATGGCCAAATGGAGTGCTGGAAATACGTTCAGCTTTTTGCTGCGTATGATAGAGTAAAGCTTTCCAAAGACATGGAAAACATTGGAGCAAATTTAATTATTTGTTTTTCCTTTTAATGTACTTGGCATGATGAATTACCGGTGACTCCACAATGTACAATAACTTTCAACTTAATTTAGTGCGACCTAAGATTAGCTAAAGAGTGAGTTGCCTTATTCTTGTCTGTGTAATGGTCTTTTGATTTGTTGTCTGCAGGATGAAATTATTCTTAAACCCCACCACAACCATCTATTTTCTTAGATTTGGTTGTTAATCGTAATATATCACTGAAATTCTTGCAAAAATTGAATAAAACATGATCAAATAAAAATATTGAAACAATCTGAAAGAATTGAGCACCATAAAAGATACTGCATGTCATTTTGAAAAAAATATCTACAGGCTAACCTTTCCTGTACTCCCAGTATTCATTTTAAAAGGTGGTTTTGCCTCACTAAAAACATCTGAAGTCCAACAAATCCTCCCAATGTAAAATTAATGACATTGCCCGGTAATTGAAATTTTGTGTGAACAAAGCATATTTTCTTTTAAAATGATTTCTTTTAATATTTGACTTCTTATGTTGCCAGCATTATTATATTCCATATTTGTGATTATTTTCCTAATATGCGAGCAATGGTATGCTTATATAAAGGCTTTATCATATAGTTCATAGAATTAATCAATTAAAACAGAATGAAATCATATAATCAGTTCCTTCTTATCCTAAACTTTTGAAATTTCTGTAGTCGTTACACGCTATGTTTGCATGGAATGCTGAACAATCCTATATATTTGTTTATCAGTGCTCATCTTCAACTTCAAGAAAAATGCTGTTTTGATAGCATCTTCTTATTTTAATGGAATCACATATTATGAAAGTTGCTGTGTAATTTGGTACAAAAAACTTTGACACTACATCATTATGAGGTTGGAGGGGCATAGTTTCTCTCTAGTTTGTTTGCGGAACATGATGGTGATGCGTTCAAATGGTGTTAGAAACTATTGGAATTCTCTTAAAATGAAAAGGAGACAGCAAATGGCATGAAGAAATGAGCATTCCAAGTGTCTGACATTGAGAAAAAATCCCTCTGGTATTTCTTTCGTGCTTCATGAATAGGAATTAGCAATGAAGGAAAAAATGATAGATGACCAGAGAATATTGGATTGTGCTTACGATGTTGATCAACATGGGCAAGTCAACTGATATTTTTGAAACTTCTTCTCTCAAGAAATATACTTATCCATTATATTTTAAAGAACTCTTTTATTTCTTCATTGTCTATGTTACAACTTAATCAAGTTGCCAACAAGATTATGCTTCTGAACTCTATTGCTTTGTTTTTACAGATATGATCTAAACAGCTCAGAGGTGGAAAGGAATGCAGTTAAAGTGCGGAAGAGGTACTTGAACTGGATTTTTTTCTTATTTCCTCTGGTATCTTTTGTTGCCAGTATATTATGTGATTCTTGAATTGTAGTGCAGTACATGAAGTTTAGCATTAACTGCGCTGAAGTGATTTATATAATGTGATAGATTAGTTTATTTTGGCAATTAGGTATTACAAGTGTCTGTTTATTTTTCCATTAGGGGAGAGTTGAACCACGATTCTGCCTTTTTTTTTTTTAACTGCCGTACAGGATAGAATATGAGAAACTGAGGATAAGATGTCGTAAGATCTCAAACTATTCCAATCAGGAAAACTCATTGGTGACCTTAGACAATATATATAGTGAAGCGTGGCTTGATCTTATCGAGGATCCATATTCTCCAAAAATCTCTGAATATGGAACATCTGCGTTCTCTCTTTCTTTATGGAGTGGCAATGAAGATCGACCAGTATATGACAGGAGTCCTGACGGTAACAGTAATTTGGGAGGGGAAGATGACCATAGTGTGATCACTCATTTAGATGTTTTCCTTGCCGGAACAGACTCATCTGATTCTGATCACTCAGTCGAAATACTTCGAACTGGAGAATCTTATCCTAAACTAACCAATAGTGCTTCCCTCAAAGTCGATAATTCCAATCGGACTATTGAAGACTTCAGAACATGGCAGCGGATTGTCAGACTTGATGCGATAAGAGCTGATCCTGAGTGGGTTATCTATTCCCCAACACAAGCTGGCATATCTGAGGTGGCTGCAAAGCGATATGCCAAAGCTGTTGGGTTGAAAGATTTTGATCACCTGGAGCCATGCATGATATACCATGCTTCTCGTCTAGTTGCTGCGCTTGAGGCATATGCAATATATGACCCAGAAATAGGCTACTGTCAGGGGATGAGTGATCTCCTGTCACCAATATTAACAGTGATAGAGGATGATTGTGAAGCCTTCTGGTGTTTCGTTGGTTTCATGAAGAAGGCACGGCATAACTTTCGGCTTGATGAGCTTGGCATCAGGAGGCAGCTGGCTATTGTGTCTCGGATAATCCGTTCCAAGGACGCACATCTTTACCAGCATCTTGAGCAACTCCAGGCTGAAGACTGCTTCTTTGTGTACAGGTTGGTATTGGTTCTGTTTAGGAGAGAGCTGACCTTTGAGCAGACTGTTTGCCTATGGGAAGTGATGTGGGCCGACCAGGCAGCGATACGAGCAGGGATTGGGAGGTCAGCCTGGGGTAGAATGAGGCTGCAAGCACCACCTACGGATGACCTTTTGCTCTATGCCATTGCTGCCTTTGTGCTGCAGAGGAGGAAACTAATCATAGAGAGGTACAGCAGCATGGATGAGATCATGAAGGAGTGCAATAGTGTGGCAGGGAAACTGGATGTTTGGAGGCTCTTGGATGATGCCCATGATCTGGTGGTAACCCTCCATGACAAAATTCAATTACCCCTTGAGATTTCTTAAATATCACTTTTATTTTTCGTTATGTATTTTTCTTCACATGGCCTCATATTAACGGTTTAATGCCTTAACCTTTTTATGTATTTTTAAGTAGTATAAACGATTCTGGTTGATAATGTAGATTTTCTGTGAAAATTCACGGAATACGAGGTTAGCTAAAATTATTAGATCAGTGGGAGGAACTGGTTCTCTATTAATTCTGGAACCATTTAATTCCAATTGGAAGCATAAGCTGCCAATTTATCTTATATTTTTAAGCTGTGTTGTGGGTTTTACAAATAGAATTGAATTAGTCTACTGCAAGGCCACCGTGATTAGAGTTGCAAACGAGTCTTGCCGGCTTGTGAGCTTACTCGAGCTCGACCTAATAATTTGCTCATTTGCTGAGTTTATCAAGCTAAGTTCGAGCAGTATTTCGATTTTGTGAGATAATTGAGTATGAGGTCGATCAAAGAACCGCTCGACTTGACAGCCCGTCGAGTGGCTCGATTAGTTGGCCACAGAGGCAAACATCCGATCCAATCAGATGAGCAGGGCTGCAGGAGTGCGGAACCGAGCGTTTATGAGGCAAGCGACTAGTGGATCTAGGGTTTTTCACGAAAATAAATAGAATGGAGGTAGAAGGTGGGATTGGTTCCTTCGCGTATCGCGTACGTTCTAGACTCGAGAGTCGCATTCGCGTTCATTCCAGGGTCTGGCCGCGGAGCATGGATCCTTCGTTCCAGCATGTTATTTTTTGTATATTTTCCTGTGATACTTCATTGTCCTATAGTTCACGTTCGTTCCATGGTGATGAAGTTGTATTAATCATATTTATATTTGCCTTTGATACTTCATTGTCCTACAATTCATGCTTTTGATTCTCCGTCAGGACGATAAATACAAAACTGAGTTGATGGGAATTTGTATAGATCTCCCTACAGTTCGTGCATTTGATGATAGTTAACAACATTTTAGATATTTGTTTGCAAATTTGTTTATTTTATGGTGATTTAGCAACTCTGATGCCCCATTGTTTTTCGTTTTTCATCCTCTTTCATGAGTTTGTTTAGATGAAAGGAATTTGAAAAAAATGACAATGACCTATTATCGAGCCTGCAATTTATTTGAGCTCGAGCTAACGGGCTTGGTTCAAGCATGCGTTCAAAACACGATTCAAGTTCGAGCCTCTAGTAAATGCTGCGAGCCGAGCTCGAACTTTCTATGGCTCGAGCTTGACTCGACTCGTTTGCATTCCTAGCCATGATCAATTGTATGTTGAAAGGCCACGTTCAGGTAAACCTTAGGGACTGTGTGGCAAAAATAGGATTAACCTTAGTAGGATTTAGTAAATTCTATAAATCCAGATTAAGTAAACCTTGAGTATGTTAAATCCTAAAAATTGTTTGACAAAATAATTGTTATATCTTGTTAAATCATGTAAAACTGTTTGACAATATAATTCAAAATTTAAGGCGGTTGATTCATTTAAAAATTAAAATTATTATATTCTGAATTTAATTTACGTGTTAGACGAATTATTAATTTCAATTTTAATCTAGAATGGTGCATCACCCCCAGAAATGATCTGGCTTATTGCATAGTCTGTTGGGCACCAAAATCACTAAACTAAGGTGACCAACGGCCTTAAACAGGTCGAACCAGTTGGTTTAAGGGGATCTGTCCCCATTGAGTGGGCTTACATCTCTCTTACCATAGGCTTTGATTGCCTTGTTGACTCTAGTTGGGAAGTCGTCTGTTTGTCCTCGCGAGGTCGCCTCATCAGAAGCAGCATGTTGATGACCTTTGATTACGCTAATGTGTGTTCATTACTCTATAATTTCTTTAAATATTGTATTAGTACCTCTAAACTCTATGAACACCAATATTTCTAGACAGGTGGGCGGGAAATTATTGGTTTGGGTCACCGGACACATCTATATATCCGGAATTCAATAGGATGATGCTACATTTTATTTAGCACGTGCTTTTCTATTTACAGTGCGGCCCAACAACTTAACCCGGACCGAAGGTGAAAAGTCATTCTTTTATTACTTTTATCTGAAACATTTAAAATTAAAATTCGCGCCCTTTCGGTTGACCTTGTTTCCCCCTCTCCTGCTGCTCATATTTGTTTGGAAATCAATTTTTTCCTCATCACTTTCGTAGCTGAAGCCATGCTGAATACTCTGCATGGTATCGAGAGGTATTTTTTTATCCAGTGTTCCGCTCGATATTTCTCTATATACTTGTCTAGGGTATTCATTTAATACCGCTCGGTACTGCTCGGTACTATACTTGGTACTCTGCATGGTACCGAGCGGTATTTTTTTATCCAGTTCTCTCTAAATTATTATTAAAAATAGCAAAATTGCAGGCATATTTTCCAAAGATTCATTTCAGGTGCAGAGCTTCTACGTTTAGACAAGTTTGTGATCATTTGAGAAATACATTTGGCCAAGAATTTGTTAATGTTTTGAGGCCGCTGCACCTTCATCACTTCCTCTTGTTGCCTGCTTTCCGTCAGAATGTTCCTCTTGTTTATATGTTGCTGACCAAGTGGAATTTGAAGAAGCAGTGCTTCGTAATCAAAGGAAAGAAGTTACCTTTCACTTCTGATGAGATAGCTCTCATCATTGGACTACCCAACATGGGTACATAATTTGTGGTAGGGGGTGGCAGGATAAGTGGGGTAACTTTCAATGATATTAGAAATGAAATTCAGAGTTTGAAGGAGTCCACCCCAATGCATGATCTTTTGCAGCATTTCATAAAATTTTTATTGTCCAATCTATTTTTTTCCCTTGCGAACTTCAGGGCACCTTCAAGTATCTTGACAGTTGCAGACCATGCTGACGATTTCTTAACTTAAATTTGGCCATTAACCATAAGGAATTTCCTTGTCGAAGAATTTGATTCGATTGCCATGAAGCATAGGAATGGCATCCCCCAAGGATATATTAATAGTTTTGTAATAATTCTAATTGTGAGTCTAAATATTATGCATATTATTTTAATTAGTTATTCTACAAATATAATTAATTCGCTAAAGGATTATTTGTTATGGTTGTAGATTTGGTTCCTAGAACATACAAGAATACAAACACTAATGGATGAGCAGTCCTAGAACATGTTATCATGAACTAGTCATTCTTTAAATAATTCAATAAGGGCATTCGTGTCCCCATTCTCATTCTTTGATATTCTCTCCTTTTGAATAAAGGTATATGCATCCCTCTTAAAGAATCTTATATTTTCTTCGCCACCTGCTTCTTGCGTAGATACGTAAATGCATCACTGATGTTCTTACATGATCTAAGCAAATATTGATCTTCAGGCCTAGCTAATTCGTGATTGTGGCTCTCAATGTGTTTCTGAACCTTCTAAACTCTATCTTGACTTATTGAAAATCTAACCATAGTTGGACATCCGGTTCTAGTATTGGCTCTTCGATATTTCGAATTGGAATTTAAGTCAATGCCATTCTTAAATTCAGCTTTCGAACATACAAAGTCCTTTGATTTAATTTTCCTCGAATTTGACCAGAAACCATAATGGTCCTTCCGAACACTGAATCCAATGTTATGAGCATAATTGTAATACATGTCATATGCTTCCATCTCACTTGAATAAATACCCTGCGCAAATGTGAAAACGATTTTAACGTTAGCCATAAAAAATCGGATATCTGTGTACTTGTCGGTACTTCTCTCGGTACTCGATATTCTGCTCGGTACCGCTCAGTACTTTACTCTGTATCTTTCTCGGTACTGCTCGGTACTTCACTCTGCATCTTTCTCGGTACTCAGTATTATGCTCGGTACTGCTCGATACTTCACTCTACATCTTTCTCGGTACTCAGTATTATGCTCGGTACCGTGGACCGAAAATTATCGAGAGCAAAGCCATGGACCGAAAAATACCGAGCTAGTATCGCCACTGGGTACCGAGAAGCAATACATGGAATACTCTCGACTTTAATACTACTGTAAATCTACTCTAGGTTCAGATCTTACCGTAAAAATCCCACACATTTGTTCCGTGCTCCGCTCCGAGATTTCTTCCTTCACATCTTCGGTTTGTTCCATCTCCTCGAACGATTCTAAGTCATCCAAAGAGATTTCCATTTTCGATTCGTCTTCCTCGCTTCTCTTCACAGAGCTGTTCTAAGAAATTACCCTAAACCCTAATGTAGAAAAAACCACCATTTTTTCATAAAACAGAACAAAAAAGAGTGGCCTTTTTTAAATTTTCGTGGGGAATCGGGTTCGGTTCAGCGAACCCACGTGGTAAAAGGTAAATGGAAAAGCACATGCTAAATAAATTGAGCGGGTTCGTCGGGTCGTCGGGTCGTAACGTGGCATCATCCTATTGGATTCCGGATGTGCATCCGGTGACCGAACCCAATAATTTCCCCAGGTGGGCAGCCATAAATTTTTATTAGCGGGACATAAATTATAATATATTCCTCTTTTATTGACAAATAATAAAATATAGATGGTATGAAAACATTAAAAATATAATTGAACTAGTTATTTTAGATAAATAATTTGATTATTTTGATGATTTGATTCAAAATATTTTAAAAAATTATAGGTGTTTAATTGTGTGATTGTGATTCAACCATACACTTATACCCTAAGATTGGTTATTCTTTTGAAAGCAAAAATATAAA
This sequence comes from Dendrobium chrysotoxum, assembly GCA_019925795.1. Lineage (NCBI taxonomy): Eukaryota > Viridiplantae > Streptophyta > Magnoliopsida > Asparagales > Orchidaceae > Dendrobium > Dendrobium chrysotoxum. The sequence continues at coordinate 49,346,560 of CM034313.1, forward strand.
TTTCGTGGTATTGAATATTATAAATTTGATAAAATTAAAATTTTACCAATATTATTTAATATAAATTGAAATAGAGAATTAAAATTGAAATTAATTAATTATTTAATAAATTTATTTGACTTATTTCTTGTTGACATATATGTATTTTTAATTTTTTTATCATTTATTGAAATATTACTGAAAATATTATTTTATTTTAAAAGTTTCATCTTTATCTCAACTTACAATTTTAGAGCTCGGAAGCTCTTCATCTCTCCATTCAATGTTCATCCCATTTTTAACACTTCAAAATTAAAAAGCTTGTTGGCTTGCAGGCAAAGCCTCAGAGAGCCATAGGTTTGCCATGTTTGCTTTTCCCCTTCTCCACTGTTTGTTGCTATTCGGCTCCGCCTCCTTTACATGACAGATAGACAAGTAGAGTTTTGAACGAGTCGCTAAATAACTTCTTCGCCTCCTTGGACAAAGTTCCTTCCTGTCGGATTTGAAATCACACCTCGTCGCCATTTGTTTGTTCGATCGGAAGTAACAATTCGATGACTGACAGGATCTTGCTCGTTGCGAAGGTAGCCATCTTTCTTCTGATCGTGCGCTTCTTTGACCAAATCTCGTCCAATCTGCTGAACTCGTAAATCTGAAATTTACGGCAAAAAGAGCGAAACGAAGGATTTAACTCGATGTGAGATTTAACAGTTCCATAAATCTTGTTTGACATGATTTAGAATAAATCCTGCTCAAGCCTGCATAAATCCTATAACCAAACATCTCCATAAATCATGGTTGGGGGGCACATGCGCTCCAAATCCGCCCTTGATTTTATAGGCATTTTTATTGAATCACACATCATCATCATTTTCCCAACCAACAACCATTGTAACCCTGCTTTCTTCTTTGATTTACTCACCAATAGTAACCATTGTACTCGCAATCACATCCAACGAAAGTTGATGTATTCAAGCTTGCATCATAGCCCTTGCCTTTTTAGTTCATAAAAACAGCATTTTTTTTTTAGGTTTTGTTGGAGGCGACTTTTTTATTACTTTCTAAAGTTATTTTTTATTAAAAAAATCTCTTGAACTAAAAATGTGAAATAAAAATGTGAAATCCCTTAAGTAAAAAAAAGTTAAACTCTTAAACATCAAGACATATTTTGGTGTAATTGTTGGAATTTTAATAAGAAACTCCACAGTTAAATGTGCTCATCACTATAAAAAAATCAGCTATTTGTAACAACCAAATCCACCGCAAAATCCGAGAAATCTGTTGCAAATCTTATTTTGCGTCAGATTTGCGACGAATACGATTCTGATGCTAAAATGGGCGTCGCAAACATTGTTGCGACAGACAAAATCCGTCGCAATTTTTTTGTTGAGGATTTGTGACGGAATAAAACAATAGCTTCATTTTTGTGGTCCGCCGTAGATTCCGTCACAAATGGAGGTGGATTTGTGGCAGATAATCTGACGCAATTTGCCGTCACAAACGTCAATACCATAACGTCATATCAACGTTTATGATGGATTTTCCTACAATCATTATTTGGGCTTTCTAACATTCACAATCCAAGCAATTATAAAAAAACAATTATGCAAAGCAAATATAATCAAAGACTACTATGCAAATTGCACAAATTAATCAACAAACAATAATATTCAATAAAATTTAATAAAAGTTATAACATTGTCATAGTTTCAACATAACTTATGATCAAATGTATCAAAAGCCATCTCAGAAGACAATCTAATCAAAATCTGTATGCTCCCTGTCTTGCTCGGCCGATGGAGGCACCGGTTGAGATCCGTTAATCCGCTTTCTCAATCTTCTAAGCTCCTCCAATATCGTCAGCGAAAAGCATACACCAGGGAACATCCTCTTGCAAATCTCTTGTAAGAACATCCATGACTAAAGCAAAAAGATATGGGCTTAAGGCCGATGCTTGATTTAATCCAACAGAAATTGGAAAATACTTAGCTCAAGTTACCTTCACAGCGAGCGAGCTCCCGTTGTTGCTTCTGATCCACTAACAAAACCTCTGTTTCCCTCTTTTTGCCATAAATCCTAGATTTAATAAACCTTTAGTTCAACGGATTTAAGGGATTTGGCGGAACAAGAGCGCGAAAGAGAAAGTTACCTTCATAGCGAGTGAGCTCCCGTTCTTGCTTCCAATCTTGATCCAATAGAAGGACGTCGTCGAAGGAGTGAAGTCGAATAGTGGAGAAGGAGATGAAGAACGAATGTCGGTGAGGACTCACGAGCAAGTTATGTCAGTAAGGGGCTAGCCGCTGCGGGTGCGGGCGCAGAGGAACAAACAAGGTCGAGAGCGAATGAAAGAAATGAGCTGGATATCGGCTCAGATAAAAATTTGTCGTAATTCCATCACAAATTTTATGACGAAAATTTTCACCATAAATTCGCCACAATTTTGCCAAAAAAACTTTTCACCTTAAAGCCCACTGTAAATCTGCCACAAATCACTGGTTTTCTTGTATTGCATCCTAGAGAAATCCTGGGATTAGTGAACTCCTGGGAAGTTACACCAACAGGATAAAGTCATGAGGCCCTTAGGATAAAGAGGAAATATCTCGATAGTTAAGAGTTTGAGCTGTTACAAATGGTATCAGAGCAATACACTGGTCGAAATATGGAAACTAAGTGCCACACAAGACAAGGTGCTACGCCATAGGAGGCACCTCTTGAACCCTATATGGAACAAAGTGCTACGTGATGGTAGCCATCACTTGAACTTGTAGGGGCCACCTCTAGAATCCTATCTGCATGGTAGATAATTCTGGGATAAAGATACTAGCGATAATATCAGTTACTTAAGTTGGAAACATTGTGAAACCCCTTAAGAAAAAGAAGATAAACTCTTAAATATCGAGGAGTCTTTTAGTGTAATGGTTGAAATATCAATAAGAATCCCCGCAGTTAAGTGTGCTCATCTTAGAGAAATCTTGGGATGGATAACTTCCTGGAAAGTTACACCCTTAGGCCAAAGAAAATAATATCTTGATAGTTAAGAGTTTGAGCTATTACAAAAAAAATTTGTATTAGAAAGTTGCTTTAAAAAATAGAAAGGAAGCTGTCCCAAACGAAGCCTTCATCATAACTATTTTCAAAAACATCTATTATAACTAGATATCTAATTACAATAGTTAATGTCATCATAATAATTTTGATAGCTTATTTTATAATCTTACACTAACACTCTTTTTACCTTTTGGGATTGTATGATATTTTTTTGTTTCATTTTGAAGTGGTGAAAATTGTTTGACAATATTAGGTCCCTTAAATTTTCCTCTATGAAGGTTTTCTATTAAAAAGAAAGTTCTCCGCTTTTCTTCTCAGCATGAGTTTCTTGTGGAATGATTAATGGAAAACATGTTACAAATGAGAGGGGGGGGGGGGGGGGGGGGAGAGGATGCTCAAATAGTACACAAACTTTTCAACTCAAGCTACTTCTATTATGTGAACATCTAAGAAGAAAGAGAGAAGGAAGATCAAGGGAGAAAGAAGAGTTACACCAGAACAACAAAAATATGTTTGTAAGGGGTTCAAGATTGAATTGAATTTGCATTATATTTGGGGGGTGGGGGCTATGATGGATATTTCCACTATGCCAAATAAAATTACTTTTGGAGTTCTCTTTGCAAGGAAAATGAATACAATTTAGTGAAGAGAAGGAGAATTATAAGAGTTTAATCTTAAAAATAGCTCATCCATATTCTCCTATAAAGCCTAAGAGAACCTATATATAGATAACTATTATCAAATAATGAATATAATAGGGTAGAGAGTGAAATATAAGAGTTTAAACTTAACAAATATTTCATTTGGATTTTCCTATAGTGCTTAAAAGAAGGCTTATTCATTGATAAAGGCAATGAAACAATGATCTTATTGAATGATTGTGAATGATGTGTCAACAAAGGGCAGAATGAACAAGGAGTGGAGGATTGTGTTGAGCCAGGAAGACACTGACTGTAATAATAAAAATTTCCACATAGCTAAATGGGTTATGCGTGTTCAAATTGTTGGCTCAACTCATATTAATTCGAGCATTTTATCATGGGCGAGTCACAAGAATGAGATATCAAAGATGACAATCAAGCTAGCAAAATAATGAATAAAAATATATAAGTAATTCAAATAAAATTATTTCTACATAAAAAATACACATAATTTTTTAAATAAACTATTTTAAAAATATTATATATAATGTTTATTAAAGTAAATTAAATTGATTTTCTTAGAAGTAAGTGGCATATAGTTTAAAAATTAAAATTTGAAAATTGATTCTATTTGCAGGCATCCATAAAAGTCTATGCACCTCTACAAATTAGTAATGAATCGCTGCAAACCCTTGCACTTGCTATATTATGTTACAAAATTTTGGCCTATCAAAATTAGTTATTATCGGGCATTCCTAAAAGTTTGTGGGTCTTTATAAAGCCCTTTATGGGCCTCCACAAAATTTATTGGGTATTGACAAATTTAAATATAAAAAAGCTTTATTTCACAAATTCTGCTTATTGTGATGATTATTAATTGGCATAGCAAGTACTATGATAGGAATAAATCATGGATTTCAACCCTAATTCAAAATATTAACTTATGTGAAATGCTATTAGAAATCTAGGGGTTTTAAATTTTAAAAAGGTATTAGAAAATTCTTATAGCAAAATCTCTCTGAACTTTAGCCACCTAAATTCCTCATATGTCAATAAAAATCTATCCATCCTTTTGAGAAGAAAAGTTGAAGAAAATAAAAAGCTTGCATTGCCATTGTGGTTCCATCTTCGATGATTGATTCATTGAGCTCAAAATCAACATGCAATCTTACATCCTCATGAAAATACATTCTTAATTTTATTTTTGTACTATTCTTGTATTAGCTAAGTGGTTTTTGCAGAAAGGCTTAGAGGCAAAATCTTGTGAGGGTTATTATTTTAACAAGCTTAACATTTAGTTATCCAAAAGAGTATTAGAAGTTTGAAATTTTAAAAAGAAATCCAATTCACCTCCTCCTTGGGTCGTGCAAATCGTCAACTAGTATAAGAGCCTAACTTTATAGTTTAGCTTCACATCAAAGAGTTAGATCTTTAGACATTAGCACAACAATGTTTCATGAGCTCATCATTGGTAAGATTTTTTAGGATCATTCCACAACATGATCACCATTATTTGACCAAATTCCTTATGAATTTTGAAAAGGAAGAACGATGACGTACTGATAATCATGTGATATAAAAACCTAAAATTGATTTTGAAAGGTTACAAAGTACCCATGTCTATAGTTAATACTGTAACATCACTAAAACCCATAGAAAAGAGGACATTTGATGAATTAGAGATATGTCTATTAGATGATTAATATGTCAATGTATTATATTACATGTTAAATATGATATTTATATGCATGTTTTCAACCTAAAATAGGAAATAAAGTATGGGAAACATGGGTGATTACCTAGAAAGTGATCAATGAGATACATGAAACCTAAATTAATATTTTTAATATAGGGCACTCTTCAAATGGAGATCAATGACACAATCACCAAAATATTTGCCACAAATTTTCAATGAACTATATGCATTGTGTAAGGAACGCCCAATGTGTAAATAAGATCCTATTTTCTCTATCTAAATAGTGAGATCTGAGGGTAACAACAATCTCATAAGCTCAACATTTAAATTCTAATTACATTTATCAATTTTATGGCTCTTTGGTAGCACATGAATAAAAGAAAGATAAAAATGTGGTACATAGATGCCATAAGTAGACTAATAATGACATTCTTGCCTAAAAGCAAGAACAACAAAATCGCCAAAGAAACATGAAGATTTGGGATGATAATTTGTGATAAATTCTACAAATCTAAGGGTAAGAAAGGTAATCAAAAGTTTATAGAAAAGAAAGTGAAGTTTGATATTGTAGGTGATAATAAGGAATTTCAAATGTGCTATAATTGCAAAAAAAAAAAAAAAAACAAACATTTTTAATTTGAGTGCCCACTCCTCGATATAATTGATTAAAGGAAAAGCATATAAATAAAAAAAAAAAGGGCATTAAAGGTCACTTGGGTTGATTTAGATAGAAAACAAACAAGCTAAACCAATTTGAATGCGAATGAAGTGAATATCTACCTAAACTCTACTTAGAAGATAAATGATTTTATGTCATATGATAACTTATATGATATGTTATTTAAATTGAACGAGGCATTTATTAAATTAAAGAAGAAATATCGCATGCTGAGAAAAAAAAATATGAAAAATTGAATTTATATCACGAGGAACTTCAGAATGATTTAAATGTTTCCAAGAATGAGAATGATTTACTTTTAAATAAAGTACTTGTATGTGATGAATTAACTAAAGGAAATCAGATAAAAATAAAACTTAATTACCTTTATAGAATTGGTTCTTTAATAATTCATATCTTTTTGTTACTAGATTGCTTGCATAGAAAATCTTCTTTCAGATATTTGAGTTGTAATACTTGGTAACTCTCTTTTTGAATTCTTTTTGCCTAATAAAAGATTGAATTTTAAGTTCTTTATGGATATTTAGTATAATCTTCAGTCCTTCATTTGTGCTTCTCCATTCATCAGTCATCCTTCTTTGAAGTTTGAGATAATGGCTACTCTAACTATGGAGATTGTAACAATAGGCGACATAACTTCAACAACATAATAGTGCAAAGTGTGACTCAAAATCGGGCCTTCAAAAGAAAAAAAAATCAAAGGAAAACTAAATAGAAGAATCAATAGCAACTTCTCTAGAGATCTTTCTATTATTAATAAGTCAATTTACGTCAAACTTGTTTCTTGTTATGGATTGATTTTACTTTGTAAATTCTATGCATCTTTGGTTAACTATGACTTTAGCCTTCATAGCAGTGACTACTAGAGAATAGCCTCAATAGAGTTAGTGAATGAAACCTTCAAATCATCAATTTGTTTGTGGAAGATGAACTCTTTTAGTAAGCTCATTCTTTGTAGAATCCATGAACAACTTTAATTGGTTGACCTCAGTAGATAATTGTTCAACTCTTTTCAAGAGTGCTACTTTAAGAAGTTCCCTGGAAGTGAAGGAAGCTACATTATGAATATTCTAATAATACTCTCCTAAAATTTATGACGACCTCTTCCCTTAATTAGTAGTTGGCTCAGTAATAAGTTTTAATGTTTCTAACACTAGGCTAACTAAATTCAAGGGTAACTTCAGATCCTTCTCCGCAGTCAACTCAGTTATAGGGGAGGTTGGAAGAGGAACAATTTGATTCAAAAATTTAAAAGAAGGCTTCTCAACAATATCTATATATTTAACCCTTCAGCAATTTGTTGTTTAGTAGGTGTCAGGGCTACTTCAACTGCCACTATTTTAACAGGAGGATGTGTGACTCTGGCTTTAGTTATTATAATAGGAGGCTGGATGACTTCAAACTCATCAACCTCCATGTGCGGCTAAACATTATTAGCATCTAACAAAACCACCAACTGGTTGATTTCTACTTATTCAACATGAGTTTTTTTGGTGAGTGGGAGGTTCAGCAGTGGGCAACTCACCTAAGAACTCACTCAAAAAGAAAAGAATTGTGTTAAAAATTGCTTAGTATAATCAAATTTATACAATATATTAATTTAAATTTTTGCTAAAATTTTTTAATTGTCATATTCTCTTTCCATGTCAACAATAGCTTCAGGGGAAGCATTCGTTAATGAAGCAATAATTATCTCCACAATAGCAAGGCGAAAGAGTGTTGATCAGTGATGGGTGTTTGCTGCTACTATATATGTGTGTGTGATATTCTCAGTTACGTAACTACACATGTCGATCAAGAAATAAAGTGCATGAGAAGAGTGTAGATCCCACAAGGACACAAGTGCGCTACAACTGTCTCTAGTACTACCTTCTCAAGTCATACAATTTATCCTACTCAATGAAATAAAGGTGAGGTGCTACCACTACTGAAATATGCAATAAAAAAGTGAAGATAACAAAAAATTAAGATGTTTTTGATTAATGATAGCGAACCTATGTTTTCCCAAGCAGACTCATCTACAATAATCGTGAATCAGAGCATATTCACCTTAGATCTTTATCGAGTTTATAAGGGTGTAAAAAAAGGTTTTCACCTCTCTATAGTGATTATATCCCCATAGACCCCTAGAATCCTTTTATCCTATATTTTGGCATGAAAGTTTTTTATCTCAATTTTTCTAGTTATTCCAACATTCCTTCATTGAGATAATGTATCACACTATATTTTAATTTCATACATAGTCATTGCATGAATTAAATTAAGCACAAAAGTAATTGAGAACAACCATTCAAATTTACATATAAGAGTCTACATTAAAAATAAAGATTATTCACATCATCAGCCTAAAACAAAGAAGTTAGCTAGCTATAGAATTAATTTGGAACAAAACACTTTTCATTACTTGTTTTCAAGAAGGAATACAAGAAAGAAAATGAAAAAAATATCACCCAGATTTGAGAATCACAAACAGGCATTGTAGATGGGCTTTTCTGGAGTAATTCCCTCTTCACTCATCTGCTCTCCACACTCATTTCCACTCCTAAGTGGTGTTTTTCCCACTACACAGACGACCAACCACTTCACTAAACGTTTCTCGACACTCTTTTTTGTCCCTCTTTCCTTAAGAGAATAGAAAATTATTTATATTTACTCACACAAACTAACTTAGGCACCACGATGCTCGACAAGGTGGCGTCGTGGCGTTGCAATGATGAGTTAGCACCTCGGCACTGCTGACTTGGCTCTGCTATGGTGTTGGGTTGACCTAACGTTTCTCCAATAAATCACTCATAACTACCCCCCCACAGTGTTGGAAAATATTGGATGTTGAGGTGCTCAGACACTTCATCTGGCCTTGTGGCGCTCCAAAGGTTGACGCTTGACATTGAAGTATTTGTAAAAATGATATACAAGAGTGCAACAACGTTCCCTTTGTGGTGCTAAGGAGTGCCAGTAGCACTGGGGCGCTATCATATTTTTGCCGAGGCGCTGAATTAATTGCAATTTTTTGAGACTTGAGCGCTACGATATCCAGTTCGGTGACGTGGCATTGGAGGCACTGCGGTGTTGGTGTTTGGGGAACTACAATACTGGTTCTAACTTTACAATTTTAAAATTTTTTCTTGAGATATTCCTGCACAGCATCAACTAAAACATACATTTTTATTGGAATTTAACACAAGAAAAATAAATAGAATTTTCACTTAACAAATTCCTCTTAGCTTAAGTTATTGCTTATCTTTAAGCAATGTGATTGCACCTTTGATCAATTCATTATTACAAATAAAAATTTGTAAGTTAAAATTGCTTAAAATGTACGACAATACTTTCCTATTTAGATGTTAATTATAATGATCAAAGTGAGACAATTTTAATTTAGGCAATAAAAAATAAAACAACTTGATAAATCATTTTCATTAACATTTAAACTAAATTTCTCTATTACAAGTGTAAGTGTGATGTTTGACTACTAAGTTGGATTGAATAATTTTTTATTTAGGAAATGCTCGTACTTTAATTAATTTTGAAATTCCTTTATAAACCTCCATATGTACTAGCTTACTTACACTTTCCTTTTTAAATTAAGTATTATAATCCCTTAGGAATTTAGCATCATTGGATACCAATTTTTGATATTAGAGTACCCATTTTTCTTTTTGCTTTTTCTTTTTCTTTTGATCTTCTTTTTTTTCACTTATTTCTTTTAACTTTCATGAGTACTCAAGTAATGACTTTGAATATCTGATTACCTTGTTCCTACAAGTGATCTTAAATTGGAATAATGTAAATTATAAGTTCACTAGTTCCATACATGGGCTTATAATAAATTTTATAAATTAATCTAAGTACTCCTTTTTTTTTAAAACTTAGTTATTCAACATTGTAACCGATAGTTAGGTTTTTGGTGTTATAGCATTTAAGTTCAATATCAAGTATTAACTTGGATGATTTTCTTATTTTCTTGTCATGGTTATCAAATTAAAAATTATTGTTCTTCGTTCATTCAATTAAGTACCTATAGTTTTGTATTATTCTTAATTTTAAGTAATTTTTAATTGCAATTTTTTATATTGGTCAAATGGTTATCAAAGTACAATTAAAGTTACAAGAAGGTGATACAATAGTTAAGAAAGTAAGAAAGTTAATTAAAAAATTAGATAAATAATAATAATACGAATATAAAATAATGAAGTGCACATGTAATTAAAACAAACAAGACAAAGTATTAAAAAGGCAAATAAAATACACAATATATATCAAAATTGAATTGCCTCCCATCATAGCTAAGTCTTTAGTGTTCAACCAGACTATGCTCAAAATTTCTTTTGTGGATATGCCAACTCTACAATACTCCTTAAGTGGTCTATGTTCCCACCTAAATAGGGTTTTAACCTATGACCATTAACTTTAAAAATTTGGAAAGTCTTTTTGTCCTAAATCTCTATAGCTCCCTCCATAAGGAAATACCTTAATAACAGTGAATGGTCCTAACCACTTGGACTTAAGTTTTTCGGAGAATAATGTTAATCTAAAATTGAATAACAATACCTCTTGTCCACAGGTGAATTCTTTCTTACAAAGCTTATGATCATGCCATCCTTTTGTTGGTTTCTTATATATTCTAGCATTTTTATAAGCTTCACTTCTAAACTTCTCCTACTCATTCAATTGTATTAACCTCTTTTCTTTAGTTTCCTTAAGATTAAAATTTTGTTCTTTGACCTTCAAAATGACTTTATGTTCTAATTCCAAAGGTAATTAACAAGCTTTTCCAAAAACTAAGCGATAGGGAGACATTCTAATAGGTGTTTTAAAAGCAGTTTTATAGGCCCATAATTCATCATCCAACCTTATAGTCCAATCTTTCATATTAGAATTCACAAATTTTTTTAATTTTTTTTAATCTCCCTATCACTGATTTCAGCTTGGCCACTAGTTTGGGGATGATTTTGTGAAACATCTTAAGTAAAAAGAAACTAAACTCTTAAACATTGAGGTGCCTTTTGGTGTAAATGTTAGAATTTCATTAAGGAAACTTCGTAGTTAAGCATGCTCATCCTAAAAAAATTCTGGGATAGGTGACCTCCTGGGAAGTTACACTAACAGGATGAAATCGTGAGGCCCTTAGGCCAAAGCAGACAATATCTTGATAGTTAAGAGTTTCAGCTATTATAGGTAAGCTACTACAATCCCAAACTGGATACCATATTTAGTTATTATTGTTTGCACTTATTATAGAAATGACTCCCCCCCCCCGCCACACACACACACACACACACACACACACACATCACTGATTAAAACTCTAGGTATTTCAAATAGAGAAAAAATATTTTTATTTAAAAATTTAAGCACTACCTGAGCATCCATTTTATGAGTTATCACTCTTTCAATCCATTTGGATATATAATTGACAACAATTTAAATATATTGACATCAATGGGATTACACAAATGGACCCATGAAATCAAGTCCCCAAACATTAAACAACTCCACTTCCAATGTATAATTTAAGGGTTTTTCATTTCTTCTAGTAATATTGCCTATTTTTTGACATCAATCACACTTCTTAACATAATCATTAACATCTTTAAACAAAGAGTCACACAAGCACTATCAGAAATTGGGTAAACAATTCCTGCATCTAATCATTTAAGTATTTTCTTCTTAACTACTTCCTTAATGGATGGTTTCAGTCATCTTTGGGGGTCAGCTTTTGGTAAGGAATTTTTCTCCATCAAAATTCTATACATGCACAATGACGGGCTAATTCCTTTGATATCAGTTATGGTCCATCCAAAAGCTTTCTTATAATCTCCTAGAATCATAATCAACTTACCTTCCTAATCTTCTTCCAAACTAGCAGAAATAATGATAGCCAAAGTTGAGTTACTACCCAAAAATACATACTTAAGATAGTTAGGTAGGGCCTTAAGCTCTAAAATAGGTGCTTCCTCTACAGATGGTCTTAAAGCTCTACCCAAAGACGAGGAATCTAAAGTTTCATATCTCTACCTAAACATCTTAAGATTTTCTCCAACAAACTGAACATATTTTTCAACTCCTCACAATTCTCATCCAAGGATTCTTCCAAAGTATCATTTGCTAAGAGATCTTCCTTACAGTCCTCAATAATAGTTTCTTCCAAATTAACTCTGAAGCAATCCTTATTTTTATCACTTCGAAATTTCATGGAATTAAGCACATCTATAATCACTTCTTAATCTTGTACTCTCATGATTAACTTCCCTTTATGAATATCTATTATAGCCTTCCATGTTGCTAAGAAAGGTCTGCTGAAGATAATGAGTATCTCACTATCCTCCTCTATATCTAAGATAATAAAATCTACAAAAAAGGATAAACTTATATACTTTAATGAAAACAACTTCTACCATCCTTTTAGGATAAGTAAATGATCTATCAGTAAACTTAAGGGTGACTCTGGTGGGTTAGATATCTCATAAATCTAATATCTAAAAATTTGAAAAAGGCATATGATTGATGTTGGATCCTAAATCACACAATGATCTCCCATAAAATTTATCCCCTATAGTCATATGAATAGTAAAATTACTAGGATCCTTCAATGTTTTTGGGACTTCTTCAATATGATAGCACTACATTCCTTAGTTAATGCTACAATTTTAAATTATCCAAGTTTTCTTTTCTTATTAATAATATCTTTCATGAATTTAGGACATCTGCTCTAAGGGTTCTAAGAAGGGTAAGTTGATGGTTAAATTTTTAAATACATTCAAAAACCTGGATATTTGTTTATCCAAAATTTGTTTAATCCGCCATTAGAGAAAAAGGTGGTGGCAGTCTCTCTATAACTTTCTTAATATGTCTTTCAATTTCTTTAATTAATTAAGGTTATTCTTTAGAATGTTCAGTCACTAAAGGCTATTCTAATACAATTTCTTTCTGAGGTTGATCTATGTCTTTATAGGGATCTCCCAATTCCTTCCCACTCCTTAGTTGAATAATCTTACCATGTTCTTCCAAAACTTTTTACTAAGATTAGGATGATGATTATAGGGTCAACTATTAAATGAATTTGCTAACTGTCCTAATTAATTTCCAAATTTCGAATGGCATCAGCTTAACTCTGCAATTGGTTTCCCATCTAAAGCACTAAATCATCAAAAGGTGTCTTCCTATCTTTATATTGATTAATTTGATTAAAGCCTAGGGAATAAGAAGGTTTAGAGTTCACTATAGGCTATTAAGGGTTATTCCAAGGTCCTATAGAGTTAGACTGATTTGCATTCCACTTATTTCCACCATTATTATTTCTTCAACTGAAATTAGGATGATTCCTCCAACCCGGATTGTATATATTCAAATAAGGATTATTTTGTTTTCCAATCACATTCACATTCTCTACCCCTTGAGCACTAGAATCACTAGTAGAATTTAAGTCATTCTTATCCAAATGCATAGGTGATCCTGAGGTTAAACTAACTCCAAGATTGTTTAACTTCTTAGACATGGAAACTACATGAGCAATCAAAATAGATAAAGCATCCAACTCATAGATACTTGCTACTCTCTTAGGATTCTCCCTATCAGAAGACAACTGGAAGTTGTTTGTTGTCATTTCCTCTATCAAAACATAAGCCTCATCAAAAGGTTTTAACATTAAAGATCCTCTAACTATGGCATCAATTATAAACCTAAGGGATTTTACTAGTCTTTTATAAAATGTTTGAATCACCAACCAATCAAATAAAGTATGATAAGGGAACTTTTTAAGCATCTTCTTAAATCTTTTCCAACTCTCATAAATTGACTCTCCATCATATTAGGAAAATGAAGTAATATCATTACCAAGCTTAGAAGTTTTTGAAGGTGGAAAGTGCTTTGCTAAAAATTTATAAGCCAACTCAATTCAAGTAGTTATGAAGCCTAGGGGAAAGGAATTCAACCATATTTTAGCTTTCTCCCTTAGAGAAAATGAAAATAATAGAATTTTAATGATGTCATCATTGACTCCATTATACTTGAATGTTGTACAAATTTTCAAGAAACTAATTAAATATAGATTTAAATCCTCAACAAGAGTTTTCCCAAACTGAGAATTCTAAACCGTTTGGATAATGGCAGGTTTCAGCTCAAAATTATTGGCTTGTATAGTAGTTCGGTTGATACTCTAATGGATTCCATCTACTAATGATCGGCATACTCCCTAAGAGGTCTAGGTTGGTCTTGATCTGGATTTGGTTCAGCCATACCTACTTCTACAGTCTTTCTGGTTTCTCAATTTTTTGTAAAGGTCTTTTCTATTTCTAGGCCAAATAACAGAGATCTCTTACTAGATCTATAATGCATACAAAAACAACAAACAATAGATGAAATGCAATTGAAAAACAAATAAAACAACAGTTACAAAAATAATCATAATGAAGCCAAAAACTTGATTGGTGTTTACTGCTACTATATATGCTTGTGATATTCCCAGCCACGCAAGTGCACGTGTCGATCAAATAATAAAGTGTATGAGAAGAGTGTCGATCCCACAAAGATAAAAGTGTGCTACAACTGTATCTAATACTGCCTACTCAAGCCACACAATTTATTCTACTCAATGAAATAAAGCCGAGGTGCTACCACTACTAAAAAATATAATAAAAAATAAAGATAAGTAGAAAATAAGATGTTTTGGACTAATGATAGTGAATGAACCTATGTTTTCCTAAGCTTACTTATTTACAATAGTTGTGAATCAGAGCAAATGCACCCTTAGATCTCTACCAAGTTTGTAAGAGTGTAAAAAAAGGTTTTCACCTCTCTATGGTGATTTATCTCCATAGACACTAGAATCTTATTCATCCAATATCCAGGCATGAAAGTTTCTATCTCAATCATCCAAATTATTCCAATATTCCTCCGTTGAGGCAATATATCACACTAAATTTTAATTTCATATATGGCCATTTCATGAATTAAATTAAGTACAATAGTAATTGAGAACAATCATTCACATTTACATAAGAGTCTACATTAGAAAAAAATAAAAATTATTCATATCAGCCCAAAACAAGAAAGTTAGCCAGACATAGAATTAATTAGGAATAAAATACTTTTCATTACTTGCTTTCAATAAAAGAAACAAGAAATAAAATGAAGAAAATTTCACCTGGATTTGAGAATCCCAAACATGTCCTGTAGATGGACTCTTTCCGGAGTGATTCACTTTTCACCCGTTCGCTCTCTACACTCTCTTTCACTCCTAAGTGGTGTTTTTACACCACATAGATGACTAACCACTTCATTAAATATTTCTCCACACTGTTTTTCGTCCCCCTTTTCTCAAAAAAGAGAAGAGGAAATTATTTATATTTACTCACACAAATTGGACTCGGGTGCCACGATGCGCGACAAGGTGTCACCACGGCATTACAATGATGAACTAGCACCTCGGTGATGCTGACTTGGCTCCACTGTGATGTTGGGATGACCCGATGTAATGTTTCCCCAGTAAACCACTCATAACTGCTTCACCATAGTGCTACAAAAGATGGGCATTGTGGTGCTCCAGAGGTGGACACTTCGGCATTGAATTATTTTAAAAAATGATAGAAAGCAGAGTGTGATGACATTCCCTTTATGGCGCTGAGGCGCTAGTAGCGTTGTGGCGCCAGTAGCACTGCAGCGCTAATTGTATTTCCATCGGGGCACTGAATTAATTGCAATTTTCCTGATACTTGAGCATTGCGATGTCATATTCCGATGCCGTGGCATTGAAGGCATAGTGACATTGGTGTTTAGGGCGTTGCGGCCCTGGTTCTAACTTTGCAAAATTTTGACTTTTTCCTGAGACATTCTTGCACAACATCATCTAAAATACAAATTTTTGTTGAATTTAACACAATAAAAATAAATATAATTTTCACTTAACAATCAACCAAAGATTTTGATGAAACACTGAGTTTTTAGATCTTGCCCTTAGACCTTGCCCATCTCTTTAATCTTTACTCTTTTTTTCTTCTTCTTAGAAGGCATTCCTTGTTGTTTATGCTTGTTGAATAAGCTTGCAACCTCTATGCTCAATAGAAACAAAAAAGTTGTAGAAATCAAAGAAAATAAAAGAAGTAAGAAATAAAAGATGAAAGCATTTGATAAATAATATAATTTCTTATTTATAGGCTAGGTATTGGCTAACATGGACTAAAGAACAATGTCAAAAGTCAAGATCAAATTGATTTAGTAATATCTAACATCAAATACATATTTATTAAGTATTTATAATCTGAAAGTTTGTTAGGGATGTTAAGCCCTCATGAACTAGTCCCGAGGCTAACCAAGAGGGGGGGGGGTGAATTAGTTATTTTAAAAATTCGTGAGCAAAAATAATTTAGAAAAATCGTTTTGAATGTTTTAAAATAATTACAGTTTCATATGCAGATGTTCAACAATAACAGAATACTAATCACAATTGCACGATCATCAACAGGGGGGGGGGGATGAATTAGTTATTTTAAAAACTCGTGAGCAAAAATAATTTAGAAAAATCTTTTTGAATGTTTTAAAATAATTACAGTTTCATATGCAGATGTTCAACAATAACAGAATACTAATCACAATTGCACGATCATCAACAGAAAAATAAATACGGAAGATAATCAGAAAAAATACACCAATTTTTATAGTGGTTAGGTCAACTTGACCTACGTCCACTCCCCGGAGCCTCCCCTCCGGGTATTGCACTAATACTAAGTGACTCTCCTTTTGCTCCCATAGCAAGGAGGAGAAGCCTGTAAATATCTCCTTTCCACCGACCCAGTGAGGCAGAGAACCTGGAGTCCTTTCACTTCCTCCTAAAGCAGGCAGAGAACCTGTACTCCTTTTGCTTCATCCTAAAGTAGGCAGAGAACCTGGACTCCTTTCGCTTCCTCCTGAAGCAAGCAGAGAACCTGGATCTTCTTGCGGACGATCCTACTACAGAGACACCAACAAGATAAGAGACGACGACCGGAGAAGACGACTCAGATCCTTGCTTGGAGAAACCTTTGTGAACACCTCACAAACTCCCCCTCACAAGATCATCTCTCTCTCTCTCTCAAGGATCTCTCTAGTAAGGAAGGTGGCAAAAGATCTCAACGATTGAACAAAAGATATCTTAAATAGGAGGGCTCAAAAATTGTCCTAAAATTCAATTTGATGATTCTGTTCATATAGTACGATCCCATATTGTACAGTACGATTAGTTTAAAAACAGTTTTGTCCAGTACGAATGCAAACGAATATTTCACAAATTTTGCGAACATCGTACAGTACGATTTATAGATCGTACTGGATAATCCTTTTATTTCTAACTGTCAGTACGAGACGACCCATGGGATGAACAAAATCATCTATGTTCATCATCCCATATTGTACTCTTCGTACAGTACGATTAGTTCATTTTTAGAACATCGTCCTGTACGATATAAATTCATCCAGGATGATCAGTACAAAAAATTGTGATTTCGTCTGGTACGATATATGGGACGAATGAAATCGTCTCTGTTCATTGTACAGTACGATTTACATCGTACTGTAAGATCAAGTGTAATTAAGAAACCATAATTTAATTGCCTGATTATGGGGGATAATTTTGGCAAGATTTAAAATGTTCGTACAGTACGATCATAATCGTATAGTATGATTAGTTCAAAAAATCAAAATTCAAAACTTACCAAAACAGTTATGGCGGCTAGGGTTTTAATGGTGAAAAAAATCGTACAGTACGATTAGTTTATAAAACTAATCATCAGGAATTAGCTATTAACCCTGGGTTTAAATGGCAAATCGTACAGTACGATTTTATAAAAAAATTTTAATTTATGTAAAAATTTTTTAGCTCTCCCCTTGTGTGTGTTAAAGGTTACTTAGCTTGGAGATCCGTTATATTACACTTGACTCAAAAAAATAAAAAAATACATTGAACCTGAAACAAAAACAGACTGACTTGATCTTGAGCTGGCTTGAATTGTAATTGATCCTATGAACCTGAAAGGTTAGACACTCAACCAGAAATAAAAAGGTTTGCTATCATTAAAATCATAGTCTTTGAATCCAGATTTGCAACAATCTCCCCCTTTTTGATGATGGCAAATATTTATTAGTAATTCCAAATTCAGTAAATAAACATGGTGAACATTTATGATTCAAAACACTGAACAATTAAACATTGATAATTCAAAATACTGAACTGAATATTTACAATGACTCACCACATAAACTACTCCCCCTTTTGACATCTCAAAAAGAGAAAATACAACCTAAACACAAAAGATGAAAAATAGTACAAAAATAACATAAAATATTAGCAAAAGCAAACATACTAGTAAAAAGGGGAATCGCCCAGGACGATGTGACCAACAATGAAGAGGAAGAAAAAAAAAATAAAGAATGGAGAGGAATGATCAGGGATCCCAAAATACAAAAGTAAAAAAGCAAAATCAAATCAAATACAAAGAAAAAGTTGAAACAAAAAAATAATTTTTTTTGGAATCGATCCGCTATAGTACATCAGAATTTTCCTTAATTTTCAATTCAAAAGCCAATAAGAAGAAAATTGACAATGCTGAAATCTAAAAAAGTTAAAAAATCAACTTTCGTAACTCCCACCTCGGGCACCTTACAAGTTCAAATTCCTTTCAAACCAAAGTCTAATTCAGAAGAGAAGAAATTAGATTTGAAAAGAGATCCTTTCAAGTCTTGTTCCAGAAAAATATATGATAAAATAGTGTTGCAAAGTAAGGAATCATAAATCATAATTTTCAATTTCAAGCTTTTGAAAATATTAAGCGGTGCATGGATTTTCTAAGACATTTAAAGATCTGAAAGGGAAGAAAGCTTATTTCTTTATGGGCTCATTTTGTGCCTCTTTTTTAATTTATTTGGCGCACTTTGCGCGTCTTTTAATTTTTTATACACTTTGTGTATCTTTCTAATTTTTGACGTCATTGCGCATCTTTTTATTTTTGGCCTATTTTGTGCCACCTTTTTTTTCTTTTTTTTGCAAGCTTGCTTCCTTTAATAATCTCTAAAAAATCTCAGTTGTGGAATAACCTTCCCGACATAAGAGAAGAGAAACTCACTCTCTTCAGTAAGGAGGGATAATTCACAGAACAAAATCATACTCTATATGATAAGTGCAATCACCTGATTAAGAAAAGCATAATAATAATTCAAAGCTTTGAAAATACTATTCTTATGAGGTAGATTACTGTAGGAAGATAAAATAGATCTCTATTTCAAAAAATAACTTTTTTATTTTGAAAAAGATTTTTATCCAAAAGAAATAATACACCATTAAAGGAGTTAGAGGAAGAGAAACAATCATCAATGTTTCCTTCCTTTAACAGATTCAGAGGAGTCAATCACTGCTTATAATCTTCTAAACAAAAATAAGATAAAACTCTCAGTCAAAAATCCAATTTATCAGCAGTAGTGAGCAGTGATTTGATGCTAAAAAGAATAACTAATAAATAAATAACAAGAAGAAAAATAAAAATAAATGAAAATCAACAAATAAAAATTAGCAAGAAATAACTAAATTCAATAAATAAATCAGACAAATGGAAATAAGTAGAAGAAAAAAGGAAAAGAAATTATAAAATGAAACAGACTATCAGATCAAACAAAAACTAAATAAAAAATAAAAAACAAAAAATTTAAAAATCAGCAATCATCAGATTGAAGCATTTATGTCAATCACACCCAATCTAGTCCTTAAAATGCTGAATGAGTTAAAGGCCAGTGGTTTAGTAAAGATGTCAGCCAGTTGATTTTCAATTGCTACATGGTGTAGCTCAATGTCCCCTTTTGTAACATAATTTCTAATGAAGTGATGCCTTATGTCAATGTGTTTGATTCTTGAATGTTGGATAGGATTCTTAGAGATGCAGATGGCACTAGTGTTATCACATAGAACTGAAATTATGCCAACAGGTAATCCTAGATCTAGAACTTGTTGCTTCAACCAAAGGACTTGGATCACAAAACTTCTTAAAATAATATACTCAGCTTCAGTAGTAGAAAGTGCTACAGAATTTTATTTTTTACTGGACTAAGAGACTAAAGATTGTCCAATGAATTGGCATGTTCTTGAAGTGCTCTTTCTATCCACCTTACACTCTACAAAATCAGAATCAAAATATTCAATAATCTTAAAAGAAGTGTTATACCTAGGATACCAGATTCTTGAAGTTGGGGTCCCTAAGAGATATCTGAGGATTCTCTTAACTGCAATCAGGTGGGATTCCTTAGGATCAGCTTGAAACCTAGCACAAAGATAAATACTAAATATGATATCAGGTCGGCTAGCAGTCAGGTAAAGCAGTGATCCAATTATTCCACTAAACTTCTTCTGATCAACATATTTTCCATTTGAATCATTATCTAACTAGACGCTAGAACTCATGGGAGTATTTATTGGCTTGACTTTATCCATTTCATATTTCTTCAAGATGTCATTAATATACTTTAATTGATTGATAAAAGTTCCACCATCCATTTACCTTATGCTAAATCCCAAAAAATAGGATAATTCTTTCATCATACTCATCTCAAACTCCTTACTCATTATTTTAAAAAAATCATCACATAAGTTTTTATTAGAAGATCCAAAAAGTATATCATCAACATAGATCTGGACAATGAGTAAATCATATCCTATTTTTCTCAGAAAACATGTGGTGTTTATGCTCCCCTTAACAAACTCTCTTTCTAATAGGAATGTGCTAAGCCTCTCATACCAAGCTCTAGGTGCCTATTTCAATCCATATAAAGCCTTTTTAATTTATAAATATGATTAGGATATTGGAAACTTTCAAAATCTGGGGTTGCTCTACAAAGACATCTTTCTTTATTACCCCATTTAAAAAGGAACTCTTGACATCCATTTGAAAAAGCTTAAATCCCATATAACAGGCAAATACTAGTAGCACTCTAATGGCTTCCATTCTAGCTACAGGGGCAAAGGTCTCCTCAAAATCAATCCCTTCTATTTGGTTGTACCCCTTAGCCATCAATATTATCTTATTCCTAACCACCACACCAGAATCATTCATCTTATTCTTAAACACCCATTTGGTTCCCACTATACTTTCATTCTTAGGTCTTTTTACTAACTCTCAAACATCATTCCTTATAAATTGGTTCAATTCCTCTTGCATAGCTAAGACCCAAAATTCATCAGAAAGGGCTTGATTGATGTTGGTGGGTTCAATCATTGAGATAAAGGCAGAATGATTTACTTCCTTCATAAGTTCATGCCTAGTTCTAACACCTTCATGTGGTCTCTAAAGATCAGTTCTTTAGGATGATTCGAAGAATATCTCGAATCTCTAGGCAAAGTGTTTTGAGGTTCTACCCTTTCCTCCAGATTTATATTTTCAACTCCTTAGATAATCTCTCCTACTTCCTCTT
The DNA here is from genome assembly GCA_019925795.1 of Dendrobium chrysotoxum. NCBI lineage: Eukaryota > Viridiplantae > Streptophyta > Magnoliopsida > Asparagales > Orchidaceae > Dendrobium > Dendrobium chrysotoxum. The sequence continues at coordinate 49,368,029 of CM034313.1, forward strand.
CTTCCTCAGCTCTAAACTTCTTAGGATCAGATTCATTAAATACCATATGAGTAGTCTCCTCCACCATCATATTCCTCTTGTTAAACACCCTAAAGAATTTCCCCACACTAGAATACCCTAAGAACACTCCTTCATCAGATTTTGGGTCAAATTTCTCTAAGGATGATTTTTCATTGTTTAGAATGAAGACCTTACAGACAAAGACATGGAGGTACGATAGGTTTAGAATTCTATCCTTAATGATCTCATAGTGTGTCTTATTTAGATTGGATCTAACATTCACCCAATTTAATACATAACAGGATGTGTTCACCGCTTCTGCCTAAAAGTATTTTGAAAGTGAATACTCAGAAAGCATGGCTCTAACAGCTTCCAATAAAGTCATGTTCTTCTGTTCAGCTACCTCATTCTACTGAGGGGTCCTAGGAGCTGAAAAGTTATGGCTAATCCCTTGATCCTCAAAGAAGGTTCCAAATTTCTCATTTTCAAACTCCCCACCATGATCACTATGGATGGTCAAGATCTCACAACCTAACTTCTTCTGAATCCAAGTAGAGAAAGATTTAAATTCATCAAATGACTCAGACTTATGTGACATAAATCTAATCCAAGTGAATCTCGAGTAATCATCTACAATCACAAATTCATAGACTTTTCCCCCTAAGCTGGCAGTACTAATGGGTCCAAAGAGATCCATGTGAAGGACTTCTAAAGGTCTAAAAATGCTGATGTCCTTAATCAAATGAAAAGAGAATTGGACTTGCTTCTCTAGCTGATAGGCATCACACAGGTGGTTCTTAATAAACTTAAGCTTGGGGACACATCTAACTAAGTCCTTTTAGGTGACTCTTCTAAGGGGTTTCATGCTGGCATGACATAATCCCCTGTGCCACAACCAAGACTAATCAGCAGCAGTTTTTAGCAAAATGAAGCAGCACATTCAATATTATTTAAATCAAGCATATAGACGTTGTTGATCCTCTTGCCCTGCAAAATAATATTATTATTTAAGCTTATAATGCAAGTGGTTGTCAGGAATTTGATGCTGAACCCTTTGTCACAAAGTTGACTAATATTGAGCAGGTTGTGTTTCAGTCCATCTACAAGCAAAATATTTTCAATCAAAAGGTTCTTGGAGTTTTTGATTATACCTGCACCTACCACTTTTCTGGTGGTATTATCTCCAAGAGTGACCTTGCCTCCAGCCCTGACCTCCAGCGAAATGAATTGATTTGCATCTCCAATCATATGTCTGAGCATCCGCTATCCAGGTACAACATGCTCTCACGAGATCTTGTGTGAGAGCACACCTATAAAATCATCAAACGTCAGATTTAGGAACCCGGGTTCCTTCTTCTGAAAAGAAGAACGTAATGCATGTGTGCTGTGCTATGAAACATATAATTTGGGCCTCCACACCCAATGTGTACTATGATGAACAGTTTAGGTGTGAGATATTTCCTAGCATAGCACAAGAAAAAAATCTAACGCTAGGAAAAAGGTTAACTAATCCACGTGGGTGATAGTGCCTCTTCCTAGGTTTAATTGAAACATGCTTTGATGATTTTGAATTAGATTCTTCAAGTGATGGAGGTGCATAAAATTATGTAAAAGTAGGAGGTGTTTCATTTTCTCAAAAGCACTAATTTTTACACTTAAAAATTTATTTTATTTTTTGAGATTTACAATTTCAAATTTCAAATAATGCTCATCACTATCTAAATAAGATGCATGTGATTCTAATTTTTTAAATGCAGATTCTAATTCAACATGCGATGCTTTTTATGAATCATGCTCAATGACCAAATCAAAATGCTTTTTATTTAACTCATCAAATTCATCAAGTAATGACATATGATTGCTATCAAGTGTAGAATGATCCTTAATCAAAACTTCATACTCTTTTTTTAAGTTTAAGAATTCCAATTTTAGACTAGCATGTATTTTCTTAAATTTTCTATATGATGAATGGATTTTTTCAGAAACTTCAAGTAATTAATCATAGGTTAGCTCACATACCTCTTCTTGGTCAGACTGACCAGGATGATCATCCGTCATCAAACACAAGTTTGTAGTTTCCTCCTTAGCTTCAGTCTCAGAGGAGTCAGATGCAGAATCCGCCCAGAAAGCCTTTTGGATCTTCTTCTTGTCCTTCCTGAATTTGGGTTTCTCCTCACCCTTCTCCTTGCTTGGGTTAGCCTTAACTGTAGGATAATCGATCTTTATATGTCCGGGCTTCCTGCATTCAAAATAAATTGTATCAGAAGAACCTTTAAAATTTCTGCTACTCTTACCTTTATTCTACTTCTGAAAGTTCTTGTGTTTCTTCTCTAGAAAACTTTTGAATTGCCTAGTGATTAAGGCAACATCATCGCTATCACTCTCGAAAGAATCACTGTCAGTATCATTGGCCTTCAGCGTCACAGTTTTCTCCTTCTTCTTCTCACCTACATCAATTTATCGTTGGTTCACTCCTTGCTCGTAAGCAATGAGTGACTCAAGTAAGTTATCAATAGAATAAGTATTCAAATCTTTGGATTCAGTAATTACAGATATTTTGGCATCATAAGAAGAAGGCAAACATCTTAGAATTTTGTTCACTTTTTTATAGCTAGTGAGTTCTCTTCCTAAAGCATATATAGAGGTGACAATTTGAGAAAACCTACTGTACATTTCAGATATGGACTCACTAAGTTTTATGCGAAAGAGTTCGTAGTCATGAAGCAGTATATTTAACCTAGATTATTTAACTTCAGATGTACCTTCATAGGTAATGCATAATCTATCCCAGATTTCTTTACCAGTCATGCAAGTAGAGACACGCATGTAATCTTGAGATTTTAAAGCGCAGAAAAATAGTCCAAGCATTTTGCATTTAGTTGTGCCAAATCATGATCATCAAATGTTCATTCAGTAAAAGGAAGTTCAGTTTTAATGTCATTAACAAGTCTAAACGGTGCTTCATAACCATCTTTAACAAGCATCCATATGCGATATTCAATAGATTGTAAAAAGGTGGATATGCGAGTTTTTCAAAAATCAAAAGATATGTTGTCAAACAAAAGTGGACGAGTAATGGAATAGCCTTCAGCGGTGTTTCTATTACCAAAGTTAGCCATAGATCAAATTCAAAAAATTTTCAAAACTAAATTTTATGAATTTTGCTCTGATACCACTTGAAAGTTCATTAGGGATGTTAAGCCTTTGTGAACTAGTCCTGAGGCTAACCAAGAGGGGGGTGAATTGGTTATTTTAAAAATTCATGAGCAAAAATGATTTAGAAAAATCTTTTTGAATGTTTTAAAATAATTACAGTTTCGCGATGATATGCAGATGTTCAACAATAATAGAATAATAATTACAATCACACGATCATCAACAGAAAAATAAATGCGAAAGATAATAAAAAAAAATACACAAAATTTTATAGTGGTTCGGTCAACTTGACCTACGCCCACTCCCCGGAGCCTCCCCTCCGGGTATTGCACTAACACTAAGTGACTCTCCTTCTGCTCCCACAGTAAGGCGGAGAAGCCTGTACAAAGCTCCTTTCCACCGACCCAGGGAGCCAGAGAACCTGAACTCCTTTCGCTTCCTCTTGAAGCAGGAAGAGAACCTAGACTCCTTTCGCTTCATCCTGAACCAGGCAGAGAACCTGGATTTTCTTGCGGACGATCCTACCATAGAGACACCAACAAGATAAGAGACGACGACCGGAGAAGATGACTCAGATCCTTGCTTGGAGCAACCTTTGTGAACACCTCACAAACTTCCCCTCATAAGATCCTCTCTCTCCCAAAATCTCTCTCTCTCTCAAGGTTCTCTCTGGCAAGGAAGGTGGCAAAAGATCTCAACAATTGAACAAAAGAGATCTTAAATAGGAGGGCTAAAAAATTGCCCTAAAATTTAATTTGATGATTCTGTTCGTACAGTATGATTCCATATCATACAGTACGATCAGCTTAAAAATAGTTTCGTCCAATATGAATGCAAACGAATAGTTGATAAATTTTACAAACATCGTACAGTATGATCCATAGATCGTACTGGCCGATCCTTTTATTTCCAACTGTTAGCATGGGACGACCCATGGGACGAACAAAATCATCTCTGTTCATCATCCCGTACTGTACTCTTTATACAGTACGATTAGTTCATTTTTAGAACATCGTCCTGTACGATATAAATATCGTCTGAGACGATCAGTACAGAAAATTGTGGTTTCGTCTAGTACGATATATGGGACGAATGAAATCGTCTCTATTCATCGTACAGTATGATTTACATCTTACAGTACGATCACATGTAATTAGGAAAAAATAATTTAATTGCCTGATTACGGGGGATAATTTTGGCAAGATTTAAAATGTTTGTACAGTACAATCGTAATCATACAATACGATTAGTTAAAAAATCAAAATTCAAAACTTACCAAAACAGTCCTAGCGGCTAGGGTTTTCATGTTGAAACAAATCGTACAGTATGATATGGATCGTACAGTACGATTAGTTTATAAACCTAATCATCCAGAATTAGCCGTTAACCCTGGGTTTAAATGGCAAATCGTATAGCACGATTTTGTAAAAAAAAATTTTAATTTAAGTAAAAAATTTTTAGCTCTCCCCCTGTGTGTGTGTAAGGTTACTTAGCTTGGAGATCCGTTACATTGCACTTGACTAAAAAAAAATGAAAAAGTATATTAAACTTGAAACACAAACAGACTGACTCGATCTTAAGCTGGCTTGAATTGCAATTGATACTGTAAACCTGAAAGGTTAGACACTCAACCAGAAACAAAAAAATTTGCTATCATCAAAATCATAGTCCTTGAATCCAGATTCGCAACATAATCAATGAAGAATATTTTTATATTCTTAATTTTTTCCCATAAACCTCCAAAGATATAAAAGAATTGAGGAGCTAAATACTCCCAAATATCTAAAAAAAAAACTAATTATAGCTAAGTTAAGCTGAGTCAAGTCATGTTAACTAAGTATCAAAATCATGAGTCTACATGATAACTTGTCTTAAGCATGTGACCATAATATAAGAACTCATCCCAATTAGTGAGTATGGCTAATAAGTTAGTTCTAGTGATTACTATCTATGAAGTCGACTTTAACGACTATTAAAGAAGGGATGACTGACTGTTCAAGGAAAACTATTAATCGGCACGCCAAGCCTTTGACATTTAAGAGCTCAACAAACAACTTCATCAAGTCAAATCTTTCGATTAAGCTATATAATAATTATATATTTTTCTTATTTTCTATGTAGCCATAAAAGTAACTAATTTTTTAATGCTCAAGATCCAACCCAATCTTGATAGGAGATCAAGAGAGAAGCTCAATTTATGTAATTTTTATAATCAAACTTATTTTACAAAAATTTCTATAATCAAACTTATTATGTGGTTTTTGGCTCAAAAAAAAACTGAGTTATTTTCTTACAAAAATAATAGTTAAAAAAATTAAATCACACTTCTTAAACATGGTTTATGTCTACTGGCAACAAAATGGGCTTAGTGAGAAAAAACTATTAGACTGGTAACTGGGTCGTTCCAGTTGGTCCAACTTGGACCAGCTCAATTTTATCGGAGGCGGAACAGGAGTCCTACCCCCGTGAGTTCCGCCCCTCTTCCAGGTGGCTTGAATGAAGGAATTAATGTGGTTTAGGAGAGAAAATTCCAAAGGAGGGTCTATTTAGAGATTTCCTTTTTGATTGTATGCTTTAAGGAGGAAAATCTTCTATGGTTAGGATATCTTGTATTTGCTGAAATTTGGAGAGTTCTTAGGTTTTTGTTTGGGCTCTAGCCCTCGGCTTAAGATTAGGAGGGCCAGATCCTCCTCTCCAATTGAGGATCCATTGTATCTTGTTTGTTTCTTCCCTATTTCATCTATTACAAAATTTCCCTTGCTATTCCTCTTGTTCTACATGTGGTTTGTGTTGGAGATTGTTGAAATTTAATTTCAGCCAAGTATTATCTTGCATTTTACAAGCACTTCCTATCAAATTAGTATCAGAGCGATGTTCGAGACTGCATTGGAGGGTTACGCTTGCTGATTTCTGCTGCATTTTTTGCTCCAAATAGCTGATTTTTGCCATTGGAAAGGAAAATTTACTGTTTTTATTGTTGACTGAGATTTGGGTACCTATGGCGGCCAAGAAGGTTGATGCTTTAAAAGAATATCTTGAAGGAGAGATGAGCCAAATCAACGCATGATGGAGGACAGAATTTCTTCAATGGAAAATAAGTTCTCCAACCTAGAAGAGATGGTGAAGAAGGTGTTGGAACTTCACAATGCAATGATGACATCTAAGGCAAGAGTGCCGACAGGTGGAAATACAAATTTTGGCAGTTGTAGGGATGATCACGATGTGGAGAACTTGGAATGAGAAGAAAGAAGACCTTTTCAAGAGCTATTCATAGGGAGGAGATAAGCAAAACGTATGTCGGGAGGCATGAACATGTTGCGTATGAGCGAAGGGGTGTTGATTTTGGAACAATGGAGGTTGATTATGACTGGAGATGTGCTAATTTTGAAGGGAGAAGGGGGAAACTTATCTTCCATGGACTTCATAAATGGGAGGAGGTCACCATGGACTTTATAAATGGGTTACCCCGATCAGAGGGGTGGGGTTTATAGTGATTCTGGTGGTAATTGATAGGTTGAGCAAGTATTCCCACTTCATTCCCCTACGGCATCCCTATATGACAATGACAGTGGCAACGACATTCATCAGAGAGGTGGTCAGACTGTATGGGATACCAAAGTCTATAGTGTTCGATCGAGATAAGGTGCTTCTCAGTCACTTTTGGAGGGAGTTGTTCAAGCTGCAGGGGGTAGTACTGAAGAGGAGCACTGCATACCACCCTCAGACAAATGGGCAGACGAAGATGTTTAATAGGACATTGGAGACTTACATGTGATGTTTTGCATCAGAGAAACCTCAGCTATGGGCCAAGTGGCTATCACGGACATAGTATTGGTGCAACACTTCATATCATTGGACTTCCTAGATAACTCCTTTTAAAGTGTTGTACATAAGAGGTCCACCCCACTTGGTGTATTTTGGGTAGAGTAACACATCAGTTTCTTTAGTGAAACAGTACTTGGAGGAGAGGTACAGGGTGCTCAAGGAATTAAAAAGATACTTGCTGATGGCTCAACAGATCATGAAGCAGAAAAATGGGCATAGGAAGGACATCCAATTTCAGATGGGAGATAAGGTATATTTGAAGCTTCATCCATACAAACAAAGGGAGGCCACTAACAGGAGAAACGAGAAGATGGCATCGAGATACTTTGGCCCTTACGAGATATTGGAGAGGATCAAAGTTGTGGCTTACCAATTGATGTTACCCCTGACCACTACCATACACCAAGTGTTCAACATTTCACAGTTGAGGATGGCTAATGGAGATCATGCTGTTAGCTCAGAACTACCCGAGACACTGACTAAGGACTTAGAAGTGGTGTTGGAACCCCTGGAGCTAAAAGGGTTATGAGAGGGAGAAGGTGGGCTTAAGGAAATGCTGATAAAATTGAAGGCCCTACCCGACTATGATGCCACATAGGAGCCGTACGAGAAAGTGAAGCATCAGTTTTCATCCTTCCACCTTGAGGATAAGATGAGTCTTTAGGAGGGAGGTATTGTTGGATCAGTTACTGGACCGCTCTAGCCGGTCCAATCGACGGCAAAATACGAGTTCTGCCCCCGTGAGTTCCACCCTCCTCTAGGCGGCTTGAATGAAGGAATTAAGTGATTTAGGAGGGAAAATTCTAAAGAATGATTGTTTAGGAATTTCCTTTTTGATTGTATGCTTTAAGGAGGAAATTTTTCTAGTGTTAGGATATCTTATATTTGTTGAATTTTGAAAAGTTCTTAGATTTTTGTTTGTGCTTTAGACGTCGGCTAAAGATTGGGAGAGTTGAATCCTCCTCACCAAAAGGATCAATTGTATCTTATTTGTTTCTTCCCTATTTCATCTATTTAAAAGTTTTCCTCACTATTTCTCTTGTTTTACTTGTAGTTTGTGTTGGATATTGCTGAAATTTAATTTCAGCCAAATATTACCTTGAGTTTTACCAACACTCCTATAAAAAACATTAAAAAAATATCTTCTCATTGCATAAGAAGAAACTATGCAACACCTATAATAGTTGGCATTTGCTGGAAAATGATAAGTTTGGCTTTGAATAGACCAACATTTAATTTCAAGTGCACCAATGCAACAAAAGTGAACAAACAAGTGGATCTTCCATGCTTTATATTTAATTATTCGTGATTTCCGTATACTAACATCAAACAGAGTTCAATTACCAAAGCTACCTCACAAGAAAATACATGTTTGGCAAACAACTTCCTGTGTTAGCATATGAAATCTATACTAAGAACGCACTGGATAACAAAGCCCTGAGCCAGTTACAGGTATCGTTTCAGGCATAAAAGCTTGATGGGGAGGAAGAGAGCAAGCACTGGATCACGGCCAATTAGTGAATTCAAATACTTTGAAAACAATGTCAATCCCAGTGGGTATCTGCCATATAAAGAGCAGAACGTTCAAAGTGTTCAATGCAATATGCAGATTCCTGGCTGTCTCATTTCCCTTCTGCATCAGAGGAACAAGTGCTGCTGCCAGGGCCCATAAGACTGTGATTCCTACATTAGTTTAGAAGTCGCAAGTTAGATTAAACTTAAATCCCTCATTTGGTTGCTTGCAAACACTAACATATGTTTTTAAACATCATGATGTTATTATCGCTCATTTTGAATGTGAAGAAAACCATCACTTTGAAGGAATTTTGGAAAGGTTTATAGAATTTGACATTAATATTGGAGTCTTAACTATATCAAATTAAATGATGGATTTAATAAATTTCAACAATCTTCAAAACATGATTTCTAACTTCAAGTAACCAAATAAGTCCTAGATCAAACTGCTGATCTATTTGTTCATTTCAATCATAACTACACTGTATAAGATACATGACATGCAAATGAAGCTTGTAAACAAAGATTTTATAAATCAGGTATTGTATCACCTACAAAATAAGGAAAACATTTGATAATTGCATCATACCACAATTTGGAAAATACAATATTCAGAGACCTCTGATACTCTCAAAGCATATCAATACACCACATGCAACATTTTCTTATCTAAATTTCAAGCTGCATGAAATGCAAAGTAATACATCCATTTTTTGAAACATGGAGCAAACCCTTAACCATGTATGTCCGTTCTGACAGTTTGTTAGCTAATTATCTGGCTAGTCATGAATAATTTTATATCTAATCAACCTTTTTTTATCTGGCTAGTCATGTATGCGTGTTTTATGTTGTGTCACAGCACGTATATGCCATAAAATTTTATAAATTAGCTGCTGAAACAGCTACATCTTAATTAAAAAGCAAAATATTTGATGATTTCACCATTCATTAGCATACCTTTACTAATACATCTTGAATAATTTAATATTCCTAGAACTCTGATATTCTCAAACAGTATGGATGCACATCATCTAACATTTTCGTAACATGTAAACTTGATCATAGCAATTTAAAATAGTCTCAATGTAGAAGCACCTTTCGTAGCATTTAGCAAACTCTAATTGTTCATGTTCGTTCTAAAACCTTCTTAACCACGCATTTGACCAGTTTTTATATCTTGTTACGAATTATTTAGACCAGGATAAGAGAAAAAAGAAAAAAAAAAAAAGAAATCATGAAAAGATGATAGTCTGGATCACAGAGGTGGAGTGGGTCTCAGTGCATATGCTTTCCGTCGTAAAAATGATTAGATTATTATGTCATCCGATCAAACATACAGGAATTACGATCAAAGCATACCTGGACATAACTCTATTTCAAATAATATGTTGAGAAATTTGTTTTGATGAGAATGATAATGTAGTAACATGCATTATACATAACCATTCTAGTTTCAACATGTAACCAACTTGCATTATACTAGTTGCAGGCTAGAATATACGCTGCGATAGAGTTAGAATTTTATGTTTCAGCGTTGTATAGATATCCAGCACATAAACCGAAAACACAATATTTTTTACGTGAAAAATCCTGAAAAAAGAAAAAACCATGAGGCCACGCCCAAGCTGAAATGATTCCACTGTTGTTTGAATAGATTACAAATGTCTGATCCATCCTATTGAGGACGATCAGATTACAACAATCAACCGTTGGATTAAAATCTAATGACGAGCGGAGATCAGACGGAAATCTGGAGATATTTATTGGTCGGGCAAAAATTCAGTATCAGTTGGCGGTCGGGTGGAAGTCCGGTGTTAGTCGGTGACCGGGCGGAAGTTCGGCGTTAGTTGGTGACCAGGCGAAAGTTCGGCGTCAGTGGTGACCGGTCGGGAATTCGACGTCTGTCGGTGACTGGGCAGAAGTCCGACTACAGTCGGTAGCCGGGCGAAAGTTCGGCAGTGGTCGAGGAGTCTGGTGGCAAGAGAACTCTAGTTTCTTTCTCTTCCTTCTCTTCCTTAATTGGGGTCCCTTTTCATGAGGAATGAGGGGTCTATCTATAGTTTTCTAAGAGTGGCATGGCCAGTAAATAGGAGAGAGATCAAGGGTACGTTGGGAGTTGTTTAAATGGACGGCCGATGTTGATCCCCTTGATCGTTGACCATTTATTGGGCATTTAAATGTCTTAAAGATATAAGAATTTGACAATCTTGGGCTCGTTGGATTCGTCTTGTCAAGCCTCTCGATTCGACTATAAGCATGTCACGTTTGAAATTGTTTGGTCATCCAATTTATGGTTTGAACTTTTCAAATGCGCTTCGGGTCTTCAATTTGGACCCATTTGGGCTCGGATTGAGTCGAATTTGGTGTCGTTGGGTTTACATTTTCGAGACATTCAGTTCAACTGTAAGTTTGCTGAAATCGGACTTCGGATGGTCCCAGATTTAATTTTGGAGTTTCCAATTTGATTTTGCCTTGAGATTCGTGCCCAATCAAGATAATTTTTTTGATGATATATCAATACTGATGGCTAGCATGCATGTTGATCAAATAAATTTTATTAAAGTGCTCCAAAAACCCCATGACATCCAGCAAATTAATAGCGCTAACTTGAATAAACGAATGACGATCACATAATTATTTCCTCCAGAATTTTCAAAATAACCGCATTATAAAAAATATGTTAAACCACAATATATAAAGTAAATTTTAAGGCTTTGGACCATCCAAATGTAGCATGTCATTTCCAATATTCCAATCCACAAGAATTGCATTATTATATTCCATAGTCCTGACCACTTAGTTTTTTAAAGGTGGATAAGTTTATAGTGGAGGATAAATGTTCTGGGTGGATCACTAAACCACTGGCACCTTCCCATTCATGCCAACATAACATTCTTCAAGTGCCCCTAGCACTCATAAAAATAAAAATAAAAAAAACAGTACAAGTCAAATTTTCTAGCCCACATCCTATCTAGAGTTATGTAAAATTCAATTTGCGAACCTAATCAATTAGTACCATCTAAATCCTAGTATAACCATGTTTATTGAGCTTCAACTTCTTTATGGCCAGACCGTTGACCATTTTAAATACCCAATTGTAGCCTTTAAAACGCATGTAATATAACAGATCCTCATTTGTAGTTGATAGTTATCTACTAATAGCCGATCCTTGCCGAAAGGTTTTGCCGATAAAGTATACCGAATGAGATGGTAAGTAGGTGATTATAAATACATCCTTACATACACTATTATTTGAAGGAAGCAACTATATTATGACCCGATATTGCTTCATATATGCGAATGGAGAACCTCTGATGAGGAGAGAATTTCACTTCTTGTATAAAAGCCCTTGATCTAGGTTATTCAGTTTCCCACTTGGGCTCTCTAATAAGGGATGTAAGCATGAGAATGTGAGGAGGAAAAACCTTAGCTAATTATTTATAAAGAGTGCATTATTGAGTGAAGCCATGACTAATTTGTTAATCATGACCATATATTACAAAAATATTGTGGATGATGGAACATCAATCAACCCATATAGCTAGGTTATGACATGTTAGAAGTGCATCTTGGCCATAGTAAAATACTAGGTGGAGGCCAAGCCTAGATACATAGGACAAGGATTGGTGCAGAGTGAAGATAACACAATCATGAAAAGAAATTCAACCATGGAAAGATAATTGCATACTTGATACATGATTGGAATAAAATACAAAATATTATTTCATGGGCAACTCACACTTCTCATAGGAGATAGCCAACTTCCCCTACCTAAGAAAATGACCAAAGCATTCTACATCATACAACCTAAGCTAATTTCTAATACAATTATACATCAAATTTCTAGCAATTCATGGTACTTACATGAAGAAATAAGCAAAAAAATTCAAATTGGCCAGCTATGTGCTCCATGAATTTAAAAATTGGAATGTTTCCATTAGGGCTTCATTTGTGTAATCCCTCCATAAATCAAGCATTGATTCAAAAGAAAAAGAATGGGCAGTATTTTATCATACATGGGAGCAACCAATAAATTTGAAATTTGAATTTTTGAAGCGCTTCCATAAAAGACTTCATTTGGGTAACTCCATTATAATTCAAGACTTGATATCATCATCTTTTGACTTTTAAATTTTCATTTTTTCATGAGGCACCTTTAATTGAGAAAACGAAAGAGAAATGAAGCTTTGGCTGAAATATTGCATGGATATACCATATTAAGAGAGAGAGGAAGTGCTACCATATATTGAAGAAAGAGAATGGTTGAATTTCTTGATGCATGGACTTGAAGGGCTTGGTCATAGCATGTCTTGAGGCACATCTAATAAGGTGTACTTCTTTATTTCATGGTTTTGTATAAAATTCATGGAGGATGATGAAGATCTCTTGATTATTGATGATATGCCCTCAAATGACAAATAGTTTGTGGAGGATGAAAAAAGAATTTTACTGTCACAATTACAAGAGGAAGATTTCAATTTTGACATTTTTTTAAGGAACAAAATATTAAGATTCAACAAGAAAGTAATTAAAAATCTTAGTATAAAATATAATAGAAATTATAAAAGGTCAATATAGTCATTGTTTAAAAAAACATTCTTATTTGAGTTTATTAATTAGGGAAGAAGTAGATGATTATGATTAAAGATGATAAAAAAATTTGGAGAATGTTCATACAATGTTAATGAGACAAGAAAGCAAGTAACTATGATGTTGATTCTAATGAAGACCCTGAAGTGGTGGAAGTGGTAGAGACTTTTGAATTTGGAGTCGTAAGTCATAATTAGTTTATTTTATAGGTTTTTTACTTATTTATTTTAAACATCATGTTTAGGTTTACTTGTTTACCTTAGGCTTCTTATTTATTATTGAGTGCTTGTATGACTTTAATATTACTATGACACTTTGGATTATTCTCAAATGCTTTGTTGGGAGGAAACCTAGCTCTAATTTTTATGATATTATTTATTATCAAGTCTTAAGGAGGATTACTCTCATTTTTTTTACTAATTTAGAGTTTTAATTTTGATGCCTATGCCTAAAAGTGCCCAGGGCCTTACACCTAATCTCAAAAAAAAAAAAAAAAACGTTAAATATTTTAAAGGAGAATAGAGAATGTTAAAATTCGAGGTCTATTTACATACCATAACACAAATTAAAACTAACTTGGTATAGATCTCTGCATCATGCGTTTCCTTCTAAGAATTAGATTCATTCTTGTCAATCTAGTTAATATAGAGATGAGGAAAGATGATAATCGTATGCTCTTAGCTGTACCATTTGGTGGTAATAGCTTGTTTTCCCTTCGTGCTGATACAATATGTTTTCTTTACAACTTGACAAGCGATAATATTTTTTTGTTTAGCAACATTTATTCCCCAACACATTATTTTTTCCCAACTCTATTATCAGGTGGAGCATAAACTTCTTCCGGTTCATCATTAAGCAAAGGGGTTTGAATGATATGAGAGTCTCTACTTTCACCATAGAGTAGATGGGCATTGGAACCAATCTTCTTTATATTACAAAGTGGATCAGACCACATTGTTTAAGTTCATGTTTCTCTCCTTTGGGGAAATTCATTGTTTATGTGGAACCAAATGACATCTCTTCATATTCTCTTCAACCTAAAGATGATCACACTACCTTTTCTATAATTTTTAGGATTTCTGCATTTATATCTCCACCTCAAGCACAGATTAGATTCCATCAAGGAGCCATTGGGCCTCTACTGAACTAATGCCATCTTAAGCAGCTGTTGAAGTTGAATTGATGATGATCTCAATGCCAAAAGAGCTTTAAGGATTGTCCTCCAAGTATTCTTCGAATGGAGCTTGATTGGAGTCATGCATGGCTAGCAAAGTTGAATTTAAATTGTGAATGTTATGGCACTGCTAAGAGGAGGGGGTAGTATTGGTATTAAAAATTATTTATTTGATAGAAAGCTTTCTTTATAACTTTATTTGCTATAGCAACTTAGAAGGAAAAGTATTAAATTTTTTAAATAAAATAATCACATACACCAAATAAATTAAATTTTCAACCTCAGTCTTCTATTTCTGTCATAATACAAGTAATAATGTGAGAATTGAATGATTATAATGTGAGCTCTAAACATGAGATTAACAAACAACTCAAGTGATATCAAAAGTTAATTTAATTTTTTCTTCTAATCCTCCTTAGAATATGACCAAAAAAATACCAAATATTTTTCAAAAAGATTTCCACAGGAAAATTTGATTTTAGGTTCTTTCTTTATTTTCTTTTTGAGTATTAGCAAAAGCAATCAAGATTTCCAAGTATAAACAAGTGAAATTAGTAAATGAAGGTCCTTTTGACTTTTGATGTTTTTGATAGCATTGACAATATCTTACTTGATCTGAATGTGTAGGGTAAATGTTCCTCATGTGCATCAAGACCGAATGCTAGGCTCTTGTCTATCCTAATTGATAGTATCGATGAAGATAGCCTAGAGTCTACATGTTGAACTAGTTCTAGCATTCTATTTTCAAGGGAAGTCATACTCTTCCCTTTGTTATTCTTCTTAAACTTTTCTGGAAACAACTTTGTATGAAGGTCCCACCTCTTTTTCTTGTTTTGATAGTTGATATTGTAGTAGTCATTAAAGAGGCTACACCAAGAACTAGAAATCTTGGTGTTACTGGTTGAAGGTTTGTGAGTGGTGAGTTTTTTTCATTCTTGTAACCCTAGCCGCCTCCTTGTGTTGCCTTCCTTCTCCGGCTCTGTTGGAGGATCCTAGTCTCATCCCTACTTATTTCCTTCTTCCATCACTTTATGGCTTCCCAAGACAATCTTTCTCTTGGTAACTTTCCTCCTTTGCTTAACAACCAATCCTCCAACACCCGCTGATGTATAACTACCATGCTTTTAAATATATGTGACAAAAATTTGCACGAATTGAAAAGAACAAGAGCAATTATTTCTATTAGCTAATCCAACGACAAGATAAAACGTAAGAACGGTCACGTTCGTTTAGGCCAAATCACATGAAAGAGCTTAAATCATCACAAGTAATATATAGTTTCAATGGCATGCAAATTAAGTAGACTTTCAACAAAATCCCTAAGTTAACAATAAGATTAATACATAAAAAGTGAAACTCAATTCCTACGTTTACTAAGCGTTGGCATTTTGCGGAGCACGATTCTTTGCGATTCAATCAACTCCTACAAGGTTAGTGAATTAGAAGATAAGTGAATAAGGGGAAGAAGTTCACCCTTATTGAGAACCGGGGGCGATGTGCCACTGTACGTTGCCCAACTGTTCTTTAATGGCTTCGACGAGGGTATCTAAGATGCGCTCCACGTATTCTTCAATGGCGTTATCGATCCTCGGGTTGACGTCAAAGAAAGTTGAATGGAGGATATGGATGAAGCCTCGCTCGTCGTAGACGATGCCGAAATCAACGTCGGGATCGTCCATGCATTCGTTCCTTCGATGGAGTATTGATACGACGTCCTTCTTTATCCCTTAGGAGTTCTTGAAGAATAAGCTTCTTCCAAAAATCAAGAGAAGGGGAGAGAGAGGGGTTCGGCCAAGGGGAAGAAAGGTTGGGAGAGGAGAAGTAGGTTAGGAGGGAAAGAACAAATTAAAATCTGAAATAAATTTCATATTTCTAATTAGGAGGGAATTAGGACTCAAGTTTGAATTTAATTCCTGAAGGGGAAAGAGGTGTTAATGTAGAGAGAGGGAATTGGAGAGAGAGAGAGAGAGAGGGGGCGGGTAGAGAGAGGGGTCGGCGGCTGTTGTGGGGGTTTGGGGATTAATTAGAGAGGTATTAATACCTTCCAAACAAGAGAACTCCTAATTAGGCAAGAGGGCTCAATCAAATTTATTTAAATTTGAATAGGATTTGATTTAGGGTTTAGATAAGAAACTTTCCAAAAATATATTTAGGGAATTAGGAAAGATTTTGAATTTCTAATTGATTGGATTTGAGTTCAAAATCTGCCCAAATTCTACTCCATCTAAATTAGGAAACAAGAAATTGAAAGGTAAAGGGAATAGGGGAAATAGGGCCGGCGGTGCGCCTTGCCCGTGGGAGTGGAGGCCGGTGGTGGGGAAGCTTGGGCTTGAAGTGGGGGGCCGGTGGTGGGAGGGTCGGTAGCCTGGGGTGGAGGTGGAGGCCGTGGGTGGGTAAAGCGGAGGGGGACGGTGAAGTGGAGCCGGCGGGGGTAAGAGGCTGGCTCGGTTTGGTGGTGGGCCGGCAGTTGCTAGGGGAAGAAGGGGGAGATAGGGAAAACCAAGAGCGCCCGCAGGCCACTGTTGGGTACAACGCTTGCCTCTCCTAGGCTCTTCCACAACTCTCTCAAGCTCTCAAACATAAGAGAACAGCAATGAAGTAAATTATTCTTTTAATAATTCATTAACCATCAAAAGAGATCAAGAGGGCTATTTATAGCCTCATACAAAGGACTCAAAGATAAAATATGACAATGCCCTCTTGGGCTTACATACGACCTCCCTTAAGTAAGGGTAATAATGGAAACAAAAACTAATAAAGCAAATAATAAAACAAATACATAATAATACTCAAAAATACATCGACTCAATCGAGGCCGTTGATCGACGGCCACGTCTTTGATAAACTTTCCAAGCTCCGATGTCCCCATCATTCTCCCGGGGTGGGAAAAAGCTCGACTCCGTCGAGTAAGCATCCCGGGTACTCTCGTAGATCTACAGTGCGTCGGGGTCAATGTGCTGCAGCTCCTCACGATCTAGCCATGTGTCCTCAGATTCGGGTTTACCTCTCCACCTGATCAAGTACCTTCGTCGTCCACCTTCTTTTGTAGAGATGATTTCATCACTCAGAATCATGTCCACTTTTTCTGCCATGGGTGATTGAGGAATATTCGGAAGTGGGGGTAGGTTAGGGATCTCACATGGTGGGGTCACACAAGGCTGTTGTATGAGTGGGTTTGGCGGATTGAAATTCGAACCTTCATATACAACTAGATCTTCTATGTTAAAGGAGAGATTGATGTTGAATTCAGTAGGAAGATCTACCACATAAGCAATATCATTGATTTTCTTAATTATCTTGAATGGTCCAGTACTCTTAGCATGCAATTTCTTAAACGTTCCCTGCGGGAACCATTCCGGACGAATCCGCACCATCACGGAGTCACCAACCTCAAAAGTTTTAAATTTTCATTTCAGATCAGTGTGTAGTTTATAATCATTATTGCTCTTTTCAATTTTTCGTGCAATTTTCTTATGAAACTCATGCATATGTGATGCAAATGATGATACAGACTCAGAAATTTTATATCTAGAGCATATAGGAATGAGATCTAACAGCTGCCTAGGTTTGAACCCATAAATAATCTCAGAAGGACTTAGGCCAGTGGTTCGGTTCACAAAATTATTATAAGCAAACTCAGCAGTAGGTAGAACGGAATCCCAATCCTTAATATGCTCGCCGACCAGAGATCGTAACAGATTGTCTAAGTTCCTATTGACTATCTCGATCTGACCATCAATTTGTGGATGAAAGGCCGTGGAGAACTGCCATTTGGTGCCCATTTTCATCCAAAGAATCTTTCAAAAATAACTGGTGAATTTGATATCCCTATCCGACACAATGATTTTGGGTAAACTATATAAACGAACGACCTCGTTGAAGTAGAGTTTTGCAATGTGAGAGGCGTCAGATGTTTTGGAACAAGGTAGGAAATGGGCCATTTTGAAAAATCGATCCACTACAACACAAATGGTGTCATTCCTACGGATAGTCTTGGGCAGGCCTAAGATAAAATCCATGCTAACATCCTGCCAAGGGCAACTGGGGACAGGCAAAGGAGTGTACAGACCATTGTTTTGCTTGCGTTGTTTGGCCATTTGGCCGGTGTGACACCTATTGACAATTTGGCCGAAATCTCTCTTCAGGCTGGGCCAATAAAAACGATACTCCACAGCTTCTATCGTTTTGTCCCGGTAGAAGTGCCCAGCGAGGCTTCCGTCGTGGAGTTCCCAGACAAAAAATTACCTCAGAGAGGTGCTAGGGATACAAAGCTTTTGAGCTTTGAAAAGATAACCACCCTCTATAAGGAAACCGTCCACAAGGCGCGTGTTGCCTGTGGACAAAAAAGAGTATGTCTCCTTGAAGTCGGGGCATTCCAAATAGTCCCTCTTTATTTGGTCAAAACCCATGACTTCAGCTCTCATTTTAGTGGTATTCATCATACGACGACTGAGAGTATCAGCAGCTTTATTCTCAACTCCCACCTTATGCCTAAGGGTATAAGTGTACTTCTGAAGGAACTCTACCCATCGACCGTGGCGCGCATTCAACTTCTTTTGGGAGTTGATATAGCGTAGAGCCTCGTGATTCGAGAAGATGACGAACTCTTGCGGGAGCATGTAGTGTCGCTAATATCGAAGAGGTTGGATCACAGCGTAAAACTCTTTGTCATACGTGAAATACCGTTGCAGAATATCATTTAGCTTCTCACTGAAGTAAGCTACTAGGTGACCTTTCTGGGATAGGACTCCTCCAATTCCGACCCCCGAAGCATCACAGGTTATTTTGAAGACTTTGGAGAAATCAGGAAGTCGCATCACTAGGGCTTCCACCATTCTTTTCTTAATTCATCAAAAGCCCTGGTGGCGGCCGGGGTCCAGTGGAAATCACCCTTCTTAAGACAGTCGGTGATAGGAGATATAATAGTGCTGAAATTTCGGATGAATCTCCTATAGAAGGTGGCTAGTCCATGGAAGCTGCGAACTTCCTGGATGTTTTAGGGAACAGGCCATTCTATAATGGCCCTCACCTTCTCGAGATCTGCAAAGACCCCTTGGGCTGAAATAATGAAGCCCAGAAAGATAATGCGATCTACAAGGCACATTTCTTGGGGTTTGCATAAAAATGTTCCTTCCTTAAGACCTCGCAAACTTGCCGTAAGTGGTCCAAGTGCTGACTTACTGAGTGGCTATAAATGAGAATGTCGTCAAAGTAGACAACGACAAACTTTCCCATAAAATGGCGCAACACTTGAGTCATGATCCTCATGAAGGTGCTCGGGGCGTTACTCAACTCGAAAGGTATGACTAACTACTCATAGAGACCATCCTTGGTCTTAAAGGAAGTTTTCTACTCATCACCGGGTCGAATCTGGATCTGGTGATATCCACTCTTGAGATCAATCTTAGAGAAGAGAGTGGCTCCCGTCATCATATCAAGCATATCGTCCAACCTCGGAATAGGGAAATGATATTTGACGGTAATTTTGTTGATAGCACGGCTATCAACACACATTCTCCAAGATCTGTCCTTCTTAAGAATAAGAAGGGAGGGCACCGCGCAGGGACTAAGACTCTCCTTAATGAAACCTCACTGCAGTAACTCATCTACTTGCTTCTTAAGTTCAGAATATTCCGTGGGGTTTATACGATAGTATGGCAGGTTAGGGAGGGAGGCTCCAGGGATGAAGTCTATGGCATGTTGAATGTCTCTAAGTGGGGGTAACTGATCTGGGAGATCATCGGGGAAGACATCAACAAACTATCCCAGAATAGGCTGGACCTCCTAAGGAATGGGTTCATCAGACTCAGTGGAACTCTCACGACCGACTACGGTGTATAGGGGTGCGCCTTGGGCGATTTAAGATTCTAGAACCTTGGCGGTGACCAGGTTCAGCCCTTTCTTGAACTTAGCAGGGTTGGATTTCGAGTCATCCTTAACCCAGGGCTACGATGACAAAAGCTTAATCTTTTTGCCAGCATGTTTGAACATGTAGGTGTTCGAATGCCCATAGATGTGGACATCGTTATCAAAAATTCAGGGATGTCCCAATAGGATTTGTCCAACATCCATCAATAGAATATTACACCAAACATTCTCCTTATAGGCAGCGAATGAGATAGGTATGAAACTTCGTTCCTTCACCTCCAAGGTAGTGGAGTTGACCCATGTTACCTTAAAGGGGCTGGGGTGAGGAACGCCAGACAGGCCCAACTTGGACACCCTACTGGAAGAGACAACATTGATGCAGCTGCCACTACCCACGATGACCTTACAGTTCTTATCTTTAATTTTAGTGTAGGTGTGGAAGATCGCAGTCCTACGCCAGTCATCGATGGAGGCAGGGTGTGACAGCGCACATCTCACCACAAAGATGGGAGAAGTGTCAAGTTTCTGAAGGCAGTGGAGGACAGTAGTGTCATCATCCTCTTCGAATAATTCGCCTTCATCTTCCACTTGGTGAACCTGATCAAACTCGGGCTCAAGATCCTCCTCAGTAATCTCCTCAATAATTGAGACTTTGTAGGGACTGGAGCACTGAGAAGCGATATGCCCATACCCCTGGCATCGAAAGCACTTGATCCCGAGACTGGATCGAGGGGTATTCAGAGTGGGAGGTTTGTTTCTAAAATCAGGTTGGGGTGTAGAAGGACCCGTGGGTGGTTGGGTAGTGCTACCTGGGGTAGGTCGGGCAGTGGGGGGGGTGTGGAGTGGAGCTACCGGAAGGTCTATAAGGGGGCTTAGAGTCGTGGTGCCGACTCGAGAGCTGGGAACGGGTCTCCTCTAAATCTAGTACTAGGCTGTAGACGTTCTCTAGAGTTGTGACATTCCGGGCAAACAATTCATTGCAAAGATTCTCTCGCAACCTGGTACGAAACATAGACAAGATCTACGCGGGGGTGGTAGAGGTCTCCTCTTTGCAGCGAATTAGGTAGTCATCGAAGGACGCGATGTACTCCTTAACTGGTTTGTTGCCCTGAGTCAGCCTATTCCATTTATCCAACAATCGGGGGAAATACGAGGGAGGCAAGTACTTCTGCTTGAGTTCACGCTTCATGGATGGCCAATCAGTGGATACTCATTGCGAGCTTCTCTTAGACTCTCTAAATTGGACCAAAACTGACTCACTCTACCCGTGAGCTTCATCTCGGCAAAACTGATCTTTCTAGCCTCGGAAATATTATACCACTTAAAGAAACTGTCTATACCTTTGACCCAGTCCAGGAAGAGCTGGGGATCGAGGGTTCCATCAAAGGTAGGAGCATCGACTTTGATGTTTTTCATAAGTGGCATGTCAGGATCGTGGTGAGGGTTGTGTCCATACTGGGGAGCGCGATAAGAGGCATGAAGAGGGCCCTTATCTTGGTAAGTATCGTCCCCGTATAAGGAAGGTGGTCTAGACGGAGTGTAAGGAGTCGCGTGGGTCCTACTCCGCTCCAAAATATCAAATCGATCAGTGGTGGTCCTACAAAGCTCAGCTAGATCAACTTGGTTTTCTTTGAGTTGCTGGCTCATGGTGTTCATTTGACCTACCAGAAGATCTAAGGTCCTTCCAAGTTGTTCTGGGTCTATAACTAGACACTGGGCGACACTTAAGGATGAAACTAGAGAGAGGACAGCACTTAGATGCGATGAAAGACTTTCTAGAATGAAATTAAACGATGCAGAAATTACTTGGACAGCAAACTTCAATAAAGAGTTAAATAACCTAGGCAACTAGGGTGGTTGTTATGTTAGGGACAGCACCTTAGAAACTTAGAAAACTTGCTAAATGAGTGCAGAAATTTACTGAACAGCAAACAAAACAGTAATTTAAAATGATTTAAAAGATGAAATGCATGCAAAATTACATAAGCATGATTAAGCAATAGCCTAGGATGATTTCTAGCATGAATATCCTAAGCTAATCATGCTCTGATACCAGATGATGTAGAACTACCATGCTTCTAAATATATGTGACAAGAATTTGCACGAATTGAAAAGAACAAGAGAAATTATTTCTATTAGCTAATCCAACGACAAGATAAAATGTAAGAGCGGTCACGTTCGTTTAAGCCAAATCACATGAAAGAGCTTAAACCATCACAAGTAATATAGAATTGTAATGGCATGCAAATTAAGTAGACTTTCAACAAAATCCCTACGCTAACAATAAGATTAGTACATAGAAAGTGAAACTCAATTCCTACGTTTATTAAGCGTTGGCATTTTGCGGAGCATGATTCTTTGCGATTCAATCAACACCTACAAGGTTAGTGAATTAGAAGATAAGTGAATAAGGGGAAGAAGTTCACCCTTATTGAGAACCGGGGGCGATGTGTCACTGTACGTTGCCCAACTGTTCTTCAATGGCTTTGACGAGGGTATCTAGAATGTGCTCCACGTATTCTTCGACGGTGTTATCGATCCTCGGGTTGACGTTAAAGAAAGTTGAAAGGAGGATATAGACGAAGCCTCGCTCGTCGTAGACGATGCCGAAATCAACGTCGGGAACGGCCATGCATTCATTCCTTTGATGGAGTATCGGTACGTCCTTCTTTATCCATTAGGAGTTCTTAAAGAATAAGCTTCTTCCAAAAATCAAGAGAAGGGAGAGAGAGGGGTTCGGCCAAGGGGAAGAAAGGTTGGGACTGAGGAGAAGTAGGTTAGGAGGGAAAGAACTAATTAAAATCTGAAATAAATTTCAGATTTCTAATTAGGAGGGAATTAGGACTCAAGTTTGAATTTAATTCCTAAAGGGGAAAGAGGTGTTAATGTAGAGAGAGGGAATTGGGGAGAGAGAGAGAGAGAGAGGGAGCAGGTAGAGAGTGGGGCAGGCGGCTGTTGTGGGGGTTTGAGGATTAATTGGAGAGGTATTAATACCTTCCAAACAAGAAAACTCCTTATTAGGTAAGAGGGCTCAATCAAATTTATTTAAATTTGAATAGGATTTGATTTAGGGTTTAGATAGGAAATTTTCCAAAAATAGATTTAGGGAATTAGGAAAGATTTTGAATTTCTAATTGTTTGGATTTGAGTTCAAAATCTGTCCAAATTCTACTCCATCTAAATTAGGAAACAAGAAATTGAAAGGGAAAGGGAAAGGGAATAGAGGAAATAGGGCCGGCGGTGGGGCTTGCCCGTGGGAGTGGAGGCCGGCGGTGGGGAAGCTTGGGCTTGAAGTGGGGGGCCGGTGGCCTGGGGTGGAGGTGGAGGCCATGGGTGGGTAAAGGGGAGGGGGACATTGAAGTGGAGCCGACGGGGGTAAAAGGCTAGCTCGGTTTGGTGGTGGGCCAGCAGTTGCTAGGGGAAGAAGGGGGAGATAGGGAAAACTAAGAGCGCCCGCAGGCCACTGTTGGGTACTATGCTTGCCTCTCCTAGGCTCTTCCACAACTCTCTCAAGCTCTCAAACACAAGAGAACACCAATGTAGGAAATATTTCTTTTAATCATTCATTAACCATCAAAAGAGATCAAGAGGGCTATTTATAGCCTCATACAAAGAACTCAAAGATAAAATATGACAATGCCCTCTTGGGCTTACATACGACCTCTCTTAAGTAAGGGTAATAGTGGAAACAAAAACTAATAAAGCAAATAATAAAACAAATACATAATAATACTCAAAAATACATCGACTCAATTGGGGCCATTGATCGACGGCCACGTCTTTGATAAACTTTCCAAGCTCCGATGTCCCCATCACCCGCCCCTCTCCACCTCTTCCGATAGACAAATCTGCTCTTGTTTGGAAAACCATCCTATCTAACAGTGACGTTGAAACAACTGATTTTTCTCTTTTGTTTATCCCTCAAGTTGAAGGGATTCAGTTCTCCAAGGAGGAATCTTCTGAAGCCTCTAAGGAATGGCGCCTTCTCTAGTAGGTTACTCTCTGAGTAGACATCCATATTATGAAGCTTTGCTTTCTGCAATCAAGAAAGCTTGGGCATTTGAAAGGTGCTATCTTTTTTATTTCCCAGTCTGATGGGTTCTTCTTATTGCATTTCACGAATCATGAGGACCTTGACATGGTTTGGTCTGGAGGGCCCTGGTTTCTACTGAGTAAATATTTCATCTTGTAGAAATGGTTTCCCTCCTTAAACCAAAGCGTGAGGAATTTAAATCTATCCCCATCTGAATTAAAATCCAAGATCTACTATTAACCTGCTGAAATCCTTTGGTTATCTCTAGGATAGCAAGTGCTATAGGTATACCCCTTGCAGTTGATAAACTCACGGCCCAAAAATCCCTTTTCACCTATGCTAGGGTGTGTGTACAAATGGCCATACTCTTCACCTCAATTCTCCTCCCAGTTATTCCCTAGCTGAGGCCCCTCCTGTTGAGAAAAGTTGGTTGCGGGTGTCTAACAAACTCAACATACTGGATCAGGAAGACCTCACCACAACCATCTCTATATCTCATCCTCCTCAACAAAATCATTCTAGTATAAATACTAGATCCAAAGGGTCTAAAAAGGCCACAAAACAACTTCCCAAATCCCAATGATCCAGTGCAAAATTGCAGCTTGGAATGTTCGGGGATTTAATAATCCTGACTGGATTTTGTTATGTAAAAACATTACCCGTTGTCACAATTTAGACCTTATCTGCATTTTGGAAGCCAAAATCCAAAGTCTGTCTCTGCGGGACTCCTGCTTCAAGACTTCTCACAGAAATTTTTGATATTGAGGACTCTTGTAATAACTTTGAATTCCTCTCTCCTGGCAGTATATGGATCAAGTGGAACTCTCAGCGCATTACTTTTAAGCCCAACTTCTTTTCTATCCAACTCATATATGGTGAGGTTTGGTTGGTTGGTTCATTCGCCTTCTTCCTCGTTGGTCTATGCATCTAATTCCACTTCTGCAAGGGGTCTTCTTTGGCAGCAGCTTATGACCCTTGCCTGTTATATTCAACAACCTTGGACTGTTTTAGGAGATTTCAATTGCTGCAGGTTTGCCTCTGAGAAAAGAAGGGGTTTGCCTCTCCCTGCTAGCAAGCTCTAGGACTTTAACAACATGATTTTTACTACTAGATTACAAGATTTGGCTTCTACTTGTCACACCTTCTCTTGGTTTAATCAGAGGAAAGATAACCCTATTTATATTAAACTAGATCGTGTTCTAGTTAATGCTCAATGGCTTGCTTTATTTCCCAGCTCTTATTGTATCACTGACAACTCTTTATCTTCGAACCATTCATTTGTTATTCTCAAATTACATGCTCCTAATTCTTCTAATCACAGATTTCTATTTCAAAATTTTTGGGTGAAGGTTCCCAAGTTTTGGGATATTGTGTTTTACAGTAATTTGGAGAAGGTTTCCTGGCATAAGTTTGTATGGCATAAACACAATTCACTGAGATTTTCTTCATATGCTTGGTTATTAACGGCTGGACGTATTAAAACAGCAGATCAACTCATTAAAAGAGACATCACAGCTAATCCTTACAGCAGCCTCTGTAATTCTCACATGGAGAATGCTTCTCACTTATTGTTTGAATTTGATTTTTCCTATACTATGCTTGCTTCATTTTTTCCCCTTGGTCTAACTCTTTTCTTTTGAGGCCTTCTGTTTTACAACTGTTTAAGCATGTTAAAGGCCTTCAGGGAAGTTCTAAAGCAGTGAAATATTATTATGCACATTAATCAATTATATGTGGAGGGAAAGAAATTGTCGAAGGTTTGGTTCTTCTGCCACTACTATCAGATTTCTGATCTTTTTTCTATTAAGCTATTTGGAGCAAAACTCAGAGGTGCAAGAATTTTCTGGATATTAAACCTGACACTGGAGCACACCACAGGAAAAAAAAGAAAGAAAGCTAGAAGAGAAGAAACGAGACAAGAGCTGCTAGATCACCACCTGGTTGTAAACCCAGGATACAAAGTTTCAGCTTGGGCCGAAACATTACATTAGCTTTCTAGTTATCCCCCCAACACCAAAGAACAATTGGTCCCTTAAATAGGATCTACTAATACAATTCTAAAAAACAAAAATTAAACCAAACCTGAAGACTGGGCTGCTTGGCTTGCTATTGGTTCAGCCGTAGGCTGGACCGAACCAATAGACTGGGCAAGTCTCAGCTCCTGCATCATTCCCACGGCTTTGAGAAAATCCTGCTTCATCCGTGAATTTTGCATTATTCTCCCTGGCTTGAGAGGTGTCTGCTACATCCGAGGAGGGATTGCTGTCTTCATAATAGTGAGATAGATCCGAA
The DNA here is from genome assembly GCA_019925795.1 of Dendrobium chrysotoxum. Classification (NCBI taxonomy): domain Eukaryota; kingdom Viridiplantae; phylum Streptophyta; class Magnoliopsida; order Asparagales; family Orchidaceae; genus Dendrobium; species Dendrobium chrysotoxum. Next base: position 49,394,483 of record CM034313.1, read on the forward strand.
ACATTGAAAGTGGGTGAGATTTGAAGATTGCTAGGTAACTCTATTTGGAATGCATTATCATTAATGCGTTTAAGAATGCGAAATGGTCCATCTGCTTTAGGCTTGAGCTTGCTATGTCCTCTGGTAGGAAATCTTTCCTTGCTTAATCTTATCCAGACAAGATCTCCCACTTTAAAGTTTTCTTGCCTCTTTGATTTGTTTGAATGCTTTTGATATTTAGCATTTTGTTTTTAAATTTGCTGCTGCACTTGTTTGTGAAGCTTGTGAATTTCCTTTATGCGGGTATCAGCATCCGGATGTTGAGTTATTGTGGACACAAGGGGTGCTAATTCTAGTGGTCCAGTAAGATTTTTCCCATATACAATTTCAAAAGGGCTGCAACCAGTAGATTGGTTTCTTGATCGATTGTTAATATACTCTACTTGACCCAAAATTTCATCCCATTGACGAATGTTTTTCCCTACAAAGCATTTCAGAAGGTTTCCCAAACCCCTATTAAAATGCTTCAGTTTGCCCATCAGTCTGCGGATGAGCCGTTGAACTAAATTGTAGTTTAGTTCCTTGCTTTGATCACAGAGTTCTCCAAAAATGGCTAAGGAATTTAATGTCTCTATCAGAAGTGATTGTTTTTGGGATATCATGCAGTCGTACAATTTTATGGACGTAGAGTCTTGCAACATGTGATGCATTCAAAGTCTTTCGGCATGGCACAAAATGAGTCATTTTTTGAAAAACAATCAACTACAACCATGATGGAATCTTTTTTTCTTTGAGTGAGAGGGAATCCCAAGACAAAATCCATGCTAACGTCCACCCAAGGTGAATTGTGTACAGGTAAAGGCAGTTATAGCCCTGTATTATGTTGTGTTGTTTTGGCAATTTTACACATTTTACATCTCTTAACATGTCTCTCAACATCTCTAGTAAGGAATGGCCAATAGAAATTCTCTTGAATAATGGCCAATGTTTTGTCTTGCCCAAAGTGTCCAAATAACCCTCCATCGTGATTTTCAGCAATAATGACATTTTGCATGGAACATTGAGGAATACACAACCTATTACCAAAGAATAGATAACCTTGTTGGAAATGGAAGAGTTTATACAATTGTTGTTTTCATTGCTTCCATATCTTGTGAAGATCGGGGTCTTTTTCATACAATTCTTGAAGGACTTCAAATCCCACAGTTTTTACTTGTAGAGTATTCAATAACATGAACCTTCGGCTAAGGGCATCGGCCACTTGGTTGGTAGCCCCAGATTTGTATTTCAAGGAATAGTGAAAGGAGGATAGATACTCTACCCACTTTGCATGCCTTCCTTTTAATTTGCTTTGATATTGAAGATGCTTGAGAGCTTGGTGATCTAAAAAGAGAACAAATTCTTGTGCTAACAAGTAATGACTCCAATATTATAAAGCCCTGACAATGGCATAAAATTCCTTATCATATGTAGAGTATTTCTGACAGGATTCGTTATGCTTTTTACTGAAATATGCCACGGGGTGCCCACCTTGGCTTAACACAGCTCCAATGCCAAAGTTAGAAGCATCAAATTCCACTTCAAAAATTTGAGAAATTTTGAGATGGCTAACATTGGAGCTGAAGTGAAAAGTGACTTAGTTGATTAAAACTAGTTTGTGTCCCTGTGGTCCATAGGAATTGTGGTTGTTTGAGAAGTTCCGTCAATATTACAGCTATTGTGCTAAAGTTCTTGATGAATCGGCGATAAAAAGAGGCTCGACCATCCTGTTATCCTTAAACGAATCAATACCAAGGTTCGGCCACCATGTTTAAAGGAATATGTATTATAATATCCATTGTGAATTATTTTTTTGTTGAATTTCCACGGTCTTCCTAATAAGATGTGGTATGCATCCATTGGTACCACGTCACATAGCACTTGTTCTTGAAGATCATTGCCAATAGAAAATTGAATTAAACATTGTTTATTGATTGATATTTCGTTACCCCTTTTCAGCCATGCTAGTTGGTATGGCTGAGGATGGGGACTTGTAGCTAGTTTCAATTTCTCCACCATTAAGGATGAAATGACATTCTCACAACTTTCTCCATCAATAACAAGATTACACACCTTGCCTTGCATAGGGCATCTAGTACGAAAAATATTGTGCCTCAACCATTCTTGTTCAGGGTCATATTGTGTGTTCAAAAGGCGCCTTACTACGAGAAGTTCCCCTTCATCTGCTTGTAAAATTTTTTCGGTTTCAGGAATTCCATTTATAATTTCCTCAGATGAATTTTCTTCTGGTGGCAATTCTTCAATTAATGTGACCAATCGTCTTGTGGGACAACTGGAAGCTATGTGGCCGAATCCATGACATTTGAAGCATTTTCTGGCTGGGAATGTCGTGGACTGTGTTGCTCATAGTGCTGGATGGGGACGTGATTGGTTAGCTGCAGTGGTTGTAGTGCTGGAGGTAGTGGGTCTTCGGTCCACTGAAGGACCTGGTTGGCTGCTGGTTCCGCCCAAATTTTCTCCAGCGATTAGCCTTCTTTTCCCTTGCTTAAGTTGCTTTTCCACCTTGAGGGGCAGGTTAATCACATCAATTAGGGTCCAATAGTGTTATAATTGAACAATATTGGAGATAGATGGGTTTAATCCTCCTAGAAACTGAGCAATGGTATTTTCTTCCGGTTCTTCCAATTGACATTTTAACCCTAATTGCTCAAATTCAACTGCGTAACCTCAAGTGATGATTCAAGACTTTAGGACTCTTCTTCTATTCCTTTCTCTTTCTAAATGTTTCCAATTTCTAATATTCATTGCAACATTATTTAGAAGCTTTTCAATAGAACATCTCTATCATCATGGCCAATTATTTTAACAGTAGAGTGACCTGGGTGACAAAGTCACCTAAGGCTTCTCCTCTTTTGATTGCCATAACTTATTTTCTTCTTTTTTTGGGTATAAGTTTACTTTAGCCCTTCAATGTATTTAAGGGATCTTCAATTTTCTTGCACCTGGTTTTTGTCAAAACCATGCACCATGGCTTAAAACCATTGATACTATTTTATTCAAAACTACTTGAGGTTAATGGATAATGATCCTCCATGGAACTAAAAAATAAACTAAGGTCTTGGAGAGAATGTTGCTTTTTTTTCCAAGAGGGACCCTTGGTCTTTCCTGAGATCTTTGCTTCTTCTTTAATTTCATCTTTAAGGGCTCTCGGTTGGCTCTGACCCTCAGTAAATAAGATTCCACTAAAATCCTATCCGAGCAAATCCGTTAGAACCCTTTTTACTCGCACAGTGATCTTATCCTTCTTTTCTTCTCGAGCCCGATTTGAAATGATAAGAAGCCTAGTAATAGATCCAAGTGGGAAGAGGGCTAGAGAGTTAGTCGAATGGTAAGAGAGCTCTTTTAAGGATGCTGGCATACACCAAGGAAGATGACTTTGTGTTTTCGATTATGTAAGGAGGAAGAGATTTGTGGGCGGCGGCGGCGGCGGCGGCGGCGACGGCGGGGTTATTAGAGTAGAGAATTCATCATAATCACACTTATCACAAGAGAAGGAAATTTTAGGACTTCAAAATAATGAACTTTTCTTTTGAAAGAGGATTAAAAACTTTAGACATGTCTAAGTTCTAGGTTGATTTATATCTCCCGCTCATGCCACCCACAAAAATAATATATACTTGTAACGCAAAACATTCAACGAACATGAAAACACCTAAAAATTTTCAAAACTCTAGTTGATAATATTTATGTTTAATCCAAAACTACATATATCATTATTTTAAGCATTATTACATGCTATAGCTAAGAACAGTTGTAGCAAAAGCCAAATGGCTAGACTCTTCCCATTTAATAATTCTAGGTATTGAATTTTTATTTCTTCGGGTTGATAAATTCTATTTTTATGTTGTGGACACAATTTCTTAGCCAGCGGGATATCCGCAATTGCTTATTTGAATGTAAGCGTAATTTATCAACTTGTTTGATCCATAGTTATTGTCTAGGAAAAATGCAATGTTATTTAAAGCTCAGTTATTTGCGTGTAGTAGGAAAACTTGCTTTAAAATGTGTGGACTTGTTTTCACTCATTACATGTGTGAAATTAAAATCCACCTCCTATAGAGAGTTTTGAATATGTTTCTCTAGTCTAGAATCAATAATAGTATCTACCTACCTTCAACTAATATATATAATTTTAATTATAAAAGTATATTTTTTATATTGAAAAGATAGACACAAATCAATTCCAAGGAAAAATTTGAGTTTATATGCTTCAACAATGCCCAAAATTTGAGAAATACGCATGTTACTTCATTTCTAGAATAAATATGCCTGAAATTCACTTCAGACCAAAATACTTAATTTTGATTGAGTAGAACTTCATTATGTCAGTCACAATCAACATTGATTCGAAAAATCGCAAAAAAATGCAATAAAGTTGGAACCATATTCGAGAAAAATTCAAAACATATTTGAACCTTCAAGGGTTTTGTTAGAAGCACCATTGAAAGATAGCTTTAAACAACATTCAAACATGGGTCGAACAATGATCAAATAGAGTTCAAAATAGGCTCTTACAAGGTTTGAATAAGGTTCAAAAAAGCCTTAGACAAGTTTCAAATAAGATTAAAAAATATTAGGCTACAAGGTTAATAAAGAAAAGAGCAATCACAGCAAACATAACACAATAAATTTAGGTATAACAAAGAGTCAACTAATATACATAACACATGAAAACGATAAGCATTATATCATTGCACAACGATTTAGTGACATTAGCTCAAAAATCACAATCGCTCTAAGCAAAAAATTATTATGAAGGTGGTGTCACTTAGCATTATAAGTAACTCGACCATGGCTGCTAACTCCACATTGGCTACACTTACGTCAAACCCCATCATTCTTGCTCTTTGAAGGCATTCTATTTTTTTAAATGACCATTCTTAGACTTCACTGATGAGGGTAACATGATAACACCCTTTATTTTATCTGAAATCTTTTTTGTGTTTTTTTTTTTTAAATTGGATACATTTTTTCAGCATATGAGCTAAAAATGCTTTCTGTGTATAAAACTTTGAACATAAGCTATAATAATTGACATCCCAATTCTGAGCTGTGATCAACAAATAGTCCCACAGGAAACTCATAATGTTAAATATTTTGCATTTACACTCCTCTCCTGCAAGTCAACATGAACATTAAAGTTTCTATGAAATATATTAGTTGATTAATGGAATAGATGATCAAGCTTTAAGTGTTATTCAAAAGTTTTCTTTATGCTTTTTAGAATTCCTTCAGTAAAATAATTTATTGTACCCTTATAATATTATGTTTAACGAAGAACCATTTTTACATTATATGCCTAAAAAACTCTAACAATGTAGTCACTAGATAGAAGCATGTAATCTCGATGATATTATTAAAGTTCTCCAAAATATAAATTGTCATCATTTTATAATGATTTTTAGGAAAGAGAGTGCACGACCATCGCTCAAAGCAAACTTCATTCTCAAAATAAGATGTCATTACTGGGTTGTTGAAATATACTTTGTTGAAGTACGTAAAGAACTTAACTCTTCTATAAGCTTTGAAAGCCAAAGGACATTCCTCATGAAAATTATTAGATTTGAACTTTGTCATGATATTCATTACTACATGATGAGTGCACACTCTATATGGTGCCTTTTGAAAAATGATTAATAAAACATTTTCACCATAAGTAGCTCAGTTAAAGAAGTTCATGGTAGTTCACCATAGTGATACTTCATCTCCAACTTCAGATAAACTATTTCTTTTTAACCACTATTACTTTATATATAAGATCAATAGGATCTTCAAAAATAATAATTTTTTGTGCCATCATCAATCATTTGCACTATTTTTTTATGAATGTCCAACTTGAATGTCATCTTTTTATCCTCTTTGATACAATATAAGAATATTGAAGCTTAATTTACCTATTGAAAATACTTAGTTAGTATATGACTTAAGTTATTTTCAAACATAGTTCAAGTATGAATCAAAGCATATTCTAACATATTCAAAATGGATCAAATGAATTATCGAGCACTAATCAAACTTGTTCAATCTATAATCAAATTATGTTCGAAGATATGGTCGTAACCTATTCAAAACTAGTTAAAATATTTGTCTAATTAAGACATTATCATACATTATCATCGAATAGTATTTGAGCATGGTTCAAGTAACAATCGAACATAATCTTTGATACATTTGAAAATTGTTTGATCATGATTTGAATATCGTAAATAGTTCACACATATATTTTAAAAAGTATCAAAACATACTTTTTAATGCTTGACCTAGCTATGTATTACCATTAAAATAACCATATCTATGATGCACAATAGAAATGTGAAAAAAGGTACCTATGCATGCTTAAGTTGCTGATAAATGAAAAAATATCCACCTTCATTGGCGTGATCCCTCTTGAGCAAAAAAACTCGGATAAAGCACAATGACAATATTAAAAGAGAAAGCTGAAATTGTAAGGGTGGGATGTTATTCCTACTATACATCAAGATATGAGTATAGCAAGGAGTATTTTGATCCGAAATGAATATTTTACATTTTGTCAAAAAATAAAATGGCGGGTATATTTCTTCAACTTTGGGCACTATGGGGCATATAAACTCAAATCTCCCTTTCCAAACTCTACTAGAAATAGTTTTTTATTTTTTTTATCTCAACTTAGGCTTTGAATAGATGTCAAGTAAAATCTTCAATTTCAACTTGAGTTCAGCACACTCTAGGGCTGTTTGGCAGCACTCAGGATTTGATTTAAGTAGGATTTCGTAAATCCGCTAAATCCGGATTTCGGAAATCCTGAGGGGCCTAAATCCTGAAAACTGTTTGGTAATATTCATGATAAATCTTATTAAATCACCTGTGACTGTTTGGCTATAGAACGGATTTAATGTGCAGACTTGTTCTCCAGCCAACGGATTTCGTAAATCCGACAAAAAGCAGGATTTCGGAAATCCGGGATTTAGTCCGAAAAGGGGAATGCTTTCATTTTCCGTGAGATTTGGTTTTACATTTTAGGCCGTTTGGCTGGATTTCGCTGAAATCCAGCCTACATCCTGCTACCAAACAGCCCCTCTACGTCGACTCTATATCTCTGTGGCTCGATTAAGCAAATAAATTATCACTCAAAAGTTCAAAAGCAGCATATAAAGCATGATTCACGAAAATGAAGGGTATTAAGCAAGCACCTGCGCCAGCAAAGAGGTGAGGTCCGGGAAAGAGCTTCCCAGTTCGGAACCAGGTATTGACTGCGCCGCCCACGGATTCGAATACTCCAAACCCCAACAATATTGATCCAGCATTAAAGTGGCGATCTCTAAACCCTCCTTTCAACAGCTCCTTCCTCTCCTATTCAACGAAAAAAAAAAAAATCAAATTTCTGACAGACATTTAGTCGAATACGTTCCTCACGCTAAGAAAACCCCAATTCATCTATACCTCAGTAAGCTGCGATATCTTCCTCTCAACAGAAGAAATCGCCTCCTGCGGCGGTGGTACTGGCTCCTGGCTGCCGGATTCAACGCCACCGGCGGCGACGGCTGCGGGTACGGGTGACTTTACCTGCTTTTTAAGCTCGTTAATCTCTTCCTGGATGGTTCGGACACGGCGCCATTGCCATCCCAAGTAGCCAGTCCACACAGTGTAAAAGAAAAGGCCGCCCATCACAAGCGGGTGTACGAGCGCGAACGAGCGCCCCTCGAGTATCCCGAACTCCCCGCCAACAGCGAGTGCATCCGGAGGGATGATAAATTCCGGTAGTGAGAAAGCAGACGCGGAGGTGGCCGCGGCGATGGCGATGCCGACGGCAGAAGAGGGTAGAGTGGCACTAAGGGTGTGGGTGGCGAGAGGAATGAGGAAAGGAGTGGGCTTCAAGGGTTTTAAAGGAGGGATTTTGGAAGTCGGTGTGAGGCTGAGGAAGCCAAGTGCAGCAGTGGCGGCCATGGATTTGGTCGGTGGAACAGCAGAGAGGAGGGAGTGCAAGGAGAAAGAGATAAGAGGACGACGAACGGTGCGCGCGTGTGGCTTGGTCGGTGTGGCTTGTGCCACGTGCTTTATTTTACGCTGTGGGTCCACGATATGTACTAGATGGTCTTGGCTGGATGAGGACCGTGCGCTGGACAAGGCAGCCTAGAAGCGTCTGTATTGTGCGTGAAGTTTAAGGTAAATTAGGTTGAACAAGGCTTTACTCCCCAAAAATTATTATCTTGGGCCCCTGGGATGACTCAGCGGGCAAAAGGCAAATTGGTTAAAGGAAGGGGAGGATAATCTTAAATTTTTGTACTCTAAGATTCGTATAAGGCGAAACTTCAATAGCTTGGCCCTCTACAGTGCTTTGGGGGATGGCAATATCTCCAATGCTAAGGAAGCTATTACCCATTACTTTCATAATATGTATAATCCTATCACCATTCCGGAACCTAATCTATCCCTTTTTCCTACAGGCAAAGTGGTTCCCTCCCACATGATCTCTTTTCTTTCTGCTCCCATCTCCACGGATGAGATTAAAAATGCTGTATTCACTGATTCTTCCTCATCCTCTCCGGGCCCTGATGGTTTCAATTTTCACTTTTATAAATCGGGATGGCATTTTATTGGGCCTACTCTTTGCAAAGCAATCAAGTCTTTTTTTGACAAAGGATACCTTCCAAAAAGTGTTAAAGCTACAAGTTTAGTTCTTATTCCTAAATCCTCTCACATCACCGCCATTATGGATTTTAGGCCTATCTCTCTTTGCAACACTTTATATAACATCATCTCTAAGATTTTAGCCTCTAGGCTTAAACTTATTATGCCGCTTATCATCAATTCTGCTCAAGTAGGTTTCATCAACAGAAGGATATCCACTGATAATGTGATTTTAGCTTCTGAGATTTTTGGGTTCTACAAAAGGTGTGCAAAGGATAATTACATGTGTGCTAAACTTGATATTAAAAGGGCATTTGATTCTGTCTCTAGAGAGTTTATCTTACAAAGAATGGCTCAAAAGGGAATACCCAACATCTTCATTAGTTGGGTTAAAGCTTGCATCACCAATGTGCACTTTTCTTTATGTCTTGATGGGGGTTTGGAGGGTTTTATTCCCTCCAGTGTTGGCATCCGACAAGGCTGTCCCTTAAGTCCCTATCTTTTCAGCTTTGCGATGGACGCGTTCTCTTGTCTATTGGATAATGCTGATGGTTCTAACTCTTTCCAGGCCGTGGACATTGATGGCTTTCATCTTTCCCACCTACTTTATGCTGACGACCTCCTTGTTTTTGGGAAAGCCAACACTGAAAATAGCACTATTTTAAACAATCTCCTCAATGCTTTTGCATCTTCCTCTGGTTTGAAGATTATCCCCTCTAAAAGTGCCATTATTATCAGTCAATCTACTCCCCAGGCTGCCAATATTTGTGCCACTCTTCATATCCCCAACTCCTGTACTAAGCTCATCTACTTGGGCATATCTATCTCCATCATGAGAACCCTTCTCTCCGATTATTCCCATCTTATTGATATTATTATTGACAGGCTCTCCGGTTGGAAAGCAAAATTTCTCTCTTTTGCAGGTAGGCTTCAGTTCCTCCGTTTCACCATTTGGAATATCATTGCTTATTGGATTCGTGGAGCAATCTTACCCAAAACTTGCTGTAAACAAATTATGAAAATTGCTTCTAAATTCTTGTTTTTTGGAGATTTACATGCTAAGAAAATTCACTTAGTCTCTTGGCCACCACTTGTAAGTCCAAAAGTAAAGGTGGTTTGGTTCTCCCCTCTATTCATGCACTGAGATTTTGCTTCAACTGCTCACTTATTTTGAGGCTTTACAACAATACTTCTTCTCTAGCCTCTTGGTTTTTAAAGAATTATCATTCTCCTTAGAAAAGCCCGCCTATTTCCTCTTCTGCGATGTGGAAGAGTATCAGTGAAACTACCTGTAAAGCCAAGCTTAGCTTCATTTTTAAAATTACTGCTGGTAGCCCCATTAGTCTTAAATGGGATCATTGGTGTAATGGAAAGAGTCTCCTTGAGCTACAACACCACCAAACTATTTCATCCTCTTTCCATGACAATGCTTTACTCAATCAATTATATGATCATCACAGCTGGGTTCTCCCTCTGGGTTGTCACTTGGATGTCATGAATGCTATCTATAACATTCAAATTTTGAGAGAGGGTAGAACTTGTTTATTTTGGCTCAACGGTAACAAGGCATACTTTCAATCCTTTCTGCAAGAGTTTCATAAACAAATAAAGTTTTTTTTTGGCATAAATCTATTTGGCATAAGCACAGTGCTTTACATTTTTTGGTCTTTGGTTGGCTTTGCTTTTCTGGAGGTCTTAAGACTGTCGATGCTCTTTTTAGGAGGAGGATTGCTATTAATCCTATTTGCTGTCTTTGCAATTTGAAACCAGAAAGCATCTCTCATATGTACTTTGAATGTGATTACTCGTATAAAATCATTTTGTCTCTCCTCCCAAACTTAACAAACTTCCTCTTGAGACCAAATCTCAGCCAAGTTGTGGATTTCATTGAAGATTTCAATTATGACAGTGCTAATAGGAGAAGCCTTGATCTGTTATTACTGTGGGCTACTGTTTATTTCCTATAGAGGGAACGAAATGAGAGAAAATTCTCTTTGAACTTTAAGTGCCATTCCTCGGTTTCGCTGATCATCAAGAAGGCTATTATGTTCAAAATTGCAAAATGGAAAAATGGTGACGAGCTTCTGCTATTGATCGATCGTTGAATATTTCTTTTTCTTTTCCCTGCCTCTATGTCCTCTAGGTTCTGCCACGCTATGTTTTATTTTTTAGTTCCATTGGGCGATGATGTGGGGTTGCATTTTTCTCTCCCCTTCGGACGGCGGTTTGATTTGCAACCATTTCTGGATGACATCTCCGCAACCAAGGGATGGCCAGGACTGTCTAAATGCAACCTTATATTTCCTGAGCCCATCCCTCTCGGCCTTCTTGGATGCTGCCAGCTTTTGCTTTTTTCTTATCTTTTGGTCATGTGTAATACTTTTTTGCACCTTGCCGGTGTGCTTTGGCCTTTATTTTGGGCTCAAGTTTTTGGTCTTTGTTTTTTACACATGTAACTAGTTTCTTTTCTATTTATAGAATTTGGGCTTTGCCCTTAAATTTCCCAAAAAAAATTATTATCTTTAAAATTTTAATATTTATAATTAAAATTAGAGAAATATATTTATTATTTATTTATTTAAAATATATATGTGAAATTTCTAGAGCAAAAATATATGCTTTAAATCAAATTTTTTAACTCCTTCATGACTCAAATTAGATCAAATACTATTCAAATAAAATTCAAATAGGGTTCGATTAAGATTGAGAAGATATTAAAAAAACCTTTTTGAGGAATATTAAAATATTATTTGAATGTTATATAAATCATGTATTAGCATTCTAGGACCAATTTATGCAATATTTGAATAAGTTTATTTCAATTATGATCCAATTATATTAAGCATAATGAAATATAATGTAATAGGTATAACACTTCATATTGAGAAACAAAATATTGTGTAATATTTATAAAATCACAATGATGAATAGTTACAATGCAATTTCAATAACAATATAAATGAAACTATAAAAAATTTACACAAGTGAATGTAATCACAAAGATTTGTAACATAGCACAATTTATAAGAAGAACAAACAAAAATAGATTATAAGAAGAATTGAGTGCATTTCAAAAATTGATGTAATAAATGATATCCAGAATAACATCTACAACATCTTAATAGAGTCCACAAATTTGAATAATAACTATATACAAAGAATAAATGTTTACGAAAGAACAAAAATGATTAGAGCCACCCATATATATGATGTTGTGGAATAAATCTACTCATAAATGATCCCTAATGAATTATTTGTGATCATGCATAACTTATAGAAGATTTCTTTTCCTTTTTTTTCTTGAAATTAGGTATATAATATATTACATTGCATATACTCCATAATCGTCTCTACTAATAATTAGAGCAATAATAAGATTCTTTGTTCAAACATTACCTAAGTTAAATTTTCTTAAACTTTAAAATGGATTTTCTTATTGTAGCCCTTGGAATCTCATATATAACATCCCACTGTTAGGTCTAAGGAGATTTATGAGAAAAAGATTCTAGTTTTTGGTCAAATAGCCCTAACTACTGAAGTAATATTGGGAAGCACTTGCATAACAAATTTGATATTTCTTGAAAGGTCTAGAATGTGGTGCAAGAGGGATCACAAACATACTAAATTATATACCATTTAGGAAATGAGATATATATATATATATATATATATATATATAATCCAATGAACTTTACTTCAATTCATTAGAAAATATTTGAGTTATTCATCTACCCATAACTTTCAAAACATTTCATCCTCTCCATTGTCCTAAATGTTGCCACATCCAGCCACTTAAATGAGTCATTTCTCCTAATCTTTTGGAAGATGGAGGCTATTTTGTTTTGTAGTATTGATCAAATGATTCATCCAATATAATTATGCTTGAACCATGTATTTATACAAAGACATATTGTCTCAAGAACCATATGTATTTTTATATCATCAAATTTTCTCTATCATTAAATAACAAAAAAAATCATTATGCTACAAAATAAAAATAAAATTCAAAGTTAATATAGATATTATTCAAATGATGGAACTATACTTAAAAAAAAAAAAAGAAATCTTCCCATGTTATCAAGCTATATTTTGGATTTATAATTGCCATTACATAAATGCAGAAACGAAAAATGGAATATAGAAAATTAAATTGAGACTTTCTCAATTTAATTTTCATAAATATAATTATTTCAAAAAAAATGAAGAAAATTATCAAAATATTGATTGAGACCGTAAGTCTTTTTCTTCTAATCACCTCATCAAATATAGTTTAGTGAGTGGTTGTAACATCTCAAACTCTTAACTATCGAGATATTGTCCGTTTTGACCTAGGAGCCTCACGGTTTTATCATATTGGTGTACCTTCCCACTAAATCACTCATCCCAAAATTGCTTCAGGATGAGCACGCTTAACTACAGGATTTTTCAAATGAAATTTCAACTATTACACCAAAAGGAGGCTCGATATTTAAGAGTTTAGCTTCTTTTACTTAAGGGGTTTCATAGTGGGCACCTTTAATTAATTATTAATGAATACTAATTCTTTTGAATTCACTTTGTGTTCTCAACACAAAATTATTTAATTTAATTTTATGTTCTTAACACAACCTAATTTTCCAAATTTGAAAGACTTAGAGAATGATTCTCTCTCATCATCATCTTTTTTAGAACTTGAATTATTCTTTTATAAGAGAAGTTCACATCTTTTCAATTTAGACACCTCTTTTCATGAATTTTTTTTCTGGAATCAAAAGACATCTTTTCATAAAGCATTATAGACACACCTATTCATGAAGCATCTTTTTGTGTTAAAAGATACATCTTTGTCTTTATACAATATAAACAAAAGGTGTTCCTATAACATAAAGATTTTATAAATGCAATCATATTATATAATGCTATTTATATTATATAATCATATTATATCTTTTAGCATTTATATTATGCCACAGTTCTTAATAATAATGTCCAATTAAATTACAATAATTATAGTTTAAATATATTATAGTGCTAAGGTGACGAACAAGGGACCTATGGACTTATAATTCAAGCTTTAATAAATTTGACTGTTAATATAACTTTCTTAAATTAATAAATCAAAATTAAGTTCAGGTTTTTTAAATCAACAATAGTTTTGGTTTCTTTCAAGATTGATATGGAGCAGGCATATGATAGTATGGGATGGTTAACATTAAATTAAGTTCTTCATTATTTTGGCTTTCCCATTAAATTTTCTAATTTGATTATGGAATGTGTGGAATTTCCTACTTTTTCTATATTAGTTAATGGGAATTATTCAAGTTGGGTTAAGGCTCATTGTGGATTTCGCCAAGGTTGCCCATTAGCCCCGGTTCTTTTTATTCTTTGTTCTTAATTGCTTTCCAATGCATTGGCAAATAGAGGGGCCTATATTGGAATTAATATTCATTCAAGTATTCCAAGGATCTCACATTTACTTTATGTAGATGATATTGTGTTAGTTTCTGATGCTTCTATTAAAATGGTGAAGGAGGTCAAGAACAGCTTATTAGATTATTGTAGTTGGACCAGGCAAAACATAAATTTTCAAAAATCATATGTTCTCTTTGGCAAATCCGTTAAGAAGACGAAGAGGAAAAGGATATCCCGGTTGATGGGTTTAAAAATGGTTAAGGAGATGAACTATTTGGGAGTGAAAATTGCATTATGGAGACTTGGGGTAGAAGATTTCATCTTTTTTCTTCAAAGGGCATTGAGTAAACTTCATACTTGGGGGTAATAAGTACATTTCCTTGCCTGGAAAGTTGACATTGGTAAAATCTGTAATTTTATCACTTTCGATATTTCAGAGTACCCATTCACCTGTTCCTATGAGTATACTTTCAGATTTAGATAGAATGTGCATGGATTTTATCTGGCATAAATAAGACGAGAAAAATGGTATTCATTATGTAAGTTGGGATGTTCATTGTTTGCCAGAGAAATTGGGTGGTCGAAATCTTTACTCTTGTGTGGACAAGGTTGGTCCGGTAAGAGATAAATTGGCATGGAAGCTTATTAGTGGATCTTCTTCTTTCTTGTATAAAGTTCTGGAAGCTAAGTATGGTACATGTAATTGGAATGCTAATATGAAGAAAGGTGCTTCTTCGATTTGGAAAATAATGTTGAAAGGTAGTAAGGCTATTTCTCCGATTGTGAAGTGGAAGGTGAAGGATGGAAAGTTGATCGTGCTCAAGGATGTGTGGATATTGGATAAATGTCTTACGAGGTGGCCAACTTTTATTTCAGTCCAGGTGATGGAAGATACGGTGCTAGACAAGTTCATTGTTCATGGATGCTGGAATTTAGAAGAATTAAAGAGATGCTTTGGAGAGGAATTATTCATGTTAATTTCTCATATTCCAATCTATTCTGAGCTTACTAAGGATACTTTGGAGTTGATTCATTTTCAGCCAGGGAAGACTATTTCAATGATTATTTCATAAGTTAAAGCTTCAGGTGTTCTAATGAGGAGAGAATCTTATTGGGATTGGATGAGGAAGATTAAACTGACTCCAAGGGTGGAAAATTTCTGGTGGAGACTTTTTTATGATGCTATCCCAACATTTTTCTTTCTTATGAATAGAAGACTCAGTACAAGAAATGCTTGTCCATGGGGTTGCATTGAGATGGAGAATATTAACCATGTGGTGGCTAGGTGCAATAAACTGATTCAGGTAATACAAATAATTAATAGTTGGGGTTTCTAGTTGCTGGCTTTCAATTCTATGAAAGAATGCTACACGTGGATGGAAAGAGGAGCTGATAAATGTAATCTACATGTTAAGCTGTATTGCATTATGGTCTTTCTCAATTGGAAATCGAGGTGCAAACTTGTTTATGGTGGTAATGAAGACTCTTGTTTGTACATAGCAGCTCAAACTATTTATCTTGCTTCTTTTGGGGGAAATGGAGTTCCCAAATCGGGCTACTAGGGTGTTAATCAGCCAAATAGGTTGTTCTTGAAGAATTGGCACCCTCCCCCACCCGGTTGGCTTAAAGTAAACGTGGATGCTTCTCTGTTTCTTTCCAATGAGGCCACTGTTGGAGGAGTTTTCAAAGACTTCAAAGGAAGATTTCTTTTCACTTTTGGATTCAAGGGAGTACATTGGGATGTCTCTCGGTTGGAGTTATTGGCAATTCAAGCTTTGAAGTCCATTTTGCAAGACTGGATGTTGGAATATGAAGGAATTGTTATTGAAGGTGACAATGCCAATGTGATTAATTTTCTTTGTAAATTGAATAAAGATCCGTCAAAAATATTAATTAATGATGGGGCAAAAGAGATGGATTTTCTTAAAAGATTCAACCATGTTTTGTTTAGTGTTGTGAGTAGAAATTGCAATAAGTTAGCTAATTTGTGTGCTAACATTACTCATAGTTATAACTTTGTTTGGAATAGCTTGTGTTGGGATTCAATTCCTCCTTCATTTAGTTCCTTACTAAAGGAGGAATGTGATCCTTTTCTTATTATGTAATCTCTTTTTATTATTATGTAATCTCTTTTCATTTAAATAAAATTGCTTTGGCATCTTTCAAAAAAAAAGACAAAAATAAAGGGATTTTATATCTATATATTTACATTCACAGTTTTTTGTTTCATTGTGTTTCATAGATATAAGGATTGAGTTTATATCTTCTAAACTATTTTTGAGTAAGTCAAGAAACCATATGCCATAGAGAGAAATTTATTAATAACTTAGGATTAAGAGTACTTTATATATGATCATTTTTATGATGAATTTTAAAATCTCTTTATTGAAAATATATATTATTACAGGATTCCAAATTTATTTAGTCCTATCCTATATAATCATATTATATAAAGTGTCTCCATCCTTAAAATCTTAATATTAAATAATTCAGATAAGACAATTCCATTCTCAATGTTGATGGACCGTACTAATAATATTTAACTAAGATTCTAATTATAATAAATAATTATGGACTATTTAGATTATTATCCATAATTCAATTCTCTTGTATATAATTATATGTTGAATTATGGTTACATAAATAATCATGAAATAAATATGATAACAAAATATTATATCAAATAATAATATTCATATATATTAAACTTATCTTTAGATATTTTAATTCAACAGAAAATATATTACAATAATATTGCTTTAGGGCACATTCCATAATAAAATCCCCACTTGCCCTAAAGAAAATGAGGTATTTTACTTGATTCCATTCCTTGTACATGTTTAAGAAAAAACCTTTCTGGCATCATCTTGGTAAATGGATCAATAATATTCTCTTGAGATGCTATCTTTTGTATTGATACACTGCCCTCTTTCACATTCTCTCTTATCAAATGATTCTTTCTGTCTATATGCTTTGCTCTTTTATAACATTTGACTTCTTTTGTATTGTATATAGCCGCACTTTATCATAAAATAATATTAGAGGTTTTTCTAAATTTGGAACAACTTCTAATTCTATAAGAAAATTATAGAGCCAAACTGTCTCTTTAGCTGCTTCTACAGCAGCTACATATTCAACTTCCATAGTTGAGTTATAAATCTATAATTATTTTATGCTTCTTCAAACTATGGCTCCTCCTCCTAAAATAAACACTAAACTAGATGTGGATTTACTTTTATTTCTTTTTGATTGAAATTTAGCATTAGTGCATCCTTTAGGAATCAAATCAATTCTAGAATACCAAAGCACAACCTTTAGTTTTTTGAGATATTTAAGTATGTGTATAACCACCACCCAATGAATCCTTCCTAGGTTGGATTGATATCTACTGACTATGCCTTCTACATAGCAAATCTCAAGTCCTACATTGCATTAGACTACCAACTATTTATGCATAAGGCATTTGTCGCATTTCATCTTTCTCTTATTGTGTTTAAGGAAATTGCTTTTTAGAAAGATAAATTCCTTGACATGAAGACATATTTCCTTTCTTGGAGTTTTACATTCCAAATCTTCTAAGAATCTTCTCTATAAGGGATGCTTAAGACTGTTCTAACATTTTGTTCTTGAGATCTCTTATTAACTTTATCCCAAGTACAAAACTTCCCTCTCCCAAATCTTTCATGTGGAATTGTTTAGGTAGACATTGACTTACATAAATAAATAATTTAGTATTATTCTCAATAAGTAGAATATCATCTATGTAAGAAATTAAGAACAACACCATCTTATTTTTTGAAATACTTGTAAACACAATGTTCATTCATGCTTTGATCAAATCCAAAAGATTTAATTATTTCATCAAATCTTATATTTCAAGACCTTGAAGCTTGCTTAAGTCTATATATCGACCTTTTATTGCAAATCTGATTCAAGTACTATAATTTTGATGATAACAAATATTATTATTCTTGTTACTACTTCCTCCCGTTTCTATGATATTTTGTTTTAGGTTGTGTGTACTAACATTTTAGGATTACAGTCCATCATTCATTTGCAATTCGGATCAGCTCAAGACTGGGTAGTCTAGGGTTAAAGTTGGTTTTCATTTTATTCTATATTTTTTCCTTTCTTAAGTCGTATCTTGTAATTGGGTGGATATCTTTGCTAAGTAACCTTGCACATACACAGGGGGAGAAAGAGAAAGAACTTTGAGAGAGTTTTCTTTTTAAGTTATTCATAATGTACGATATGTGTATCGTACTGTATAATTTTAATTCATACTATACAATATGTACAGCTCTATCAAAACTCTAGCTATTAGAGGGTCTAAATATGCTTATCGTACCATATGATTTAGTTCATACTATACGCCTTAATTAAAATTATTTCTTTATTAACCCTACAATATCAGGCAATCAAATTAAGGACAATTATTATGATTAATTGTACCGTACGATTTATATCATACTGTATGATTTATATCATACCGTACGATTAACAGTGTATGAAAGTGGTTGTCCCAGAGATCATATAATACAGAAGACATGAATTTTGAACTAATCGTACTGTATGATTTTAATCGTACTATAAGACTGATATAGTATAAAGTTGGTCATACCAAATATCATCCCAAATGAACAGAAGAAAAGTCTGAAGATCATACTGTGTGATATTTTTTTCGTACCGTATAATTTATTTAAAAAGTTGTATAGTTCATTTAGACAAACTCGCTAAATGATTCTAAATTACACTGATTGTACTGTACAAATAGAAGATGGATTTCTTAAAATTTAGGATCTTTTGAAGCTACCTATTTAAGAAATTGTATTAACCCTTGAGTTAATCTTTTATTGTAGAGTTGACCTAAGAGAGCTTAGAGAAGGAAGATGGAGAGCTTGAGAGAGAGAAATCCTTATGAGGGGGAGTTGTGAGGGATTCATAAAGGTTACTCCTAGCAAGGTGTTCATCATCTTCTTCAAGCTACTATCCTGGTTCCTTGGTGGCTCTGAGGGAGATCTTCATCAGCATCAAATCCAGGTTCTCTGCCTACTCTAGGAGGGAGTAAAAGGATTTATAGGTTCTCTACGTACTCCATGAGGGAGTAAAAGGATTCTCAGGTTTTTTGCCCTCACTAGGAGGGTGAAAAAAGATTTTCAGGTTCTCTGCCTACTCCAGGAGAAAAAAGATTTTCAGGTTCTCTGCCTACTCCAGGAGGAAGTAAAGGGATTCAAGGTTTTCTGCCTCACTAGATTGGTGGAAAGATTTTGTAAGGGCTTCTCCACCTTGCTATATGAGCAAAAGGAGAGTCACCATTATATCAGTGCAATACCTAGAAAGGAGGTTTTCAGGGAGTGGACGTAGGTCAAGTTGGCCGAACCACTATAAATCTAGTGTGTTATTTCTATTTATTTTTTGTATTTAATTTTTGCATTTTCTATGATTTAATCTGTGGTTGAAAACTTTGATTTTGTAATTTGCTTATGCACAAGTTGTTTATTTTTAAAATATGTAAGAAAATTTCAAAATGATTTTAATTTCTTATTTTGTTAAAGAAATTTTTAAATAACCAATTCACCCTCTCTTGGTTTGCCTCGAGACTAGTTTTTTAGGGTTTAACAACCCTTACGAACTTTTAAGTAATATGAGAATGATTAAGTTTTAGAAAACTTTTGAATTAAGATCTAAGGCTAACTTTGGTAATCATAACACTATGGAAGGCTATTCAATTACCTCTATTTGATAATATTCCTTTTAATTTTTGAAAAACTCGCATGTTCACCTTTTTACAATCAATTGATTATCGCATGTGGATGCTATTTAAGGAAGGTTATTCTACACCTTTTACATTAGTAAATGGTGTTAAAATTAAAATTCCTTTTGCTGAATGGATTACTAATAATAGAGGTCTAGCACAACTTAATGCTAAGTGTTTGAACTATTTTTTGTGTCTTAAAATTTGAAGATTATATGCGTGTTTCCACTTATTTTACTGGCAAAGAAATTTGGGAAAACTTTGTATAGCATATAAAGGTACAAATGAAGTTAAATAATCTAGGCTAAATATTTTACTCCATGATTATGATCTATTTCACATGAAATCTAGTGAATTTATTTCTAAAATGTATACTAGGTTTACACAAATTATTACATCCCTGCATGTCTTAGGAAGAAAACTCACAAATTATGAAAAAGTTAATAAAATTTTGAGATGTTTACCTTCTTCCTTTGATATAAAAATTACTGCCATTACTGAATCTAAGGATCTAAATATTTATTCAATTAATAACTTACTTGGATCGCTCGTTGCTTATGAGTAAGGAGTGAACCAAAGGCAGCTTGATGCAGGTAAGAAGAAAAAGGTGAAAAATATAGCCTTAAAGGCTAATGATTCTAACATTGATTCTTCTAGTTCCGAAAAGGATGAAATTGCTTTAATAACTAGGCAATTCAAGAGCTTCTTAAGGAAAAAAGCAAAAGCATCATCAGAAATGGAACAAAGGTAAGAAAAATAAAAATTCTAAAGTTTCTTCTGATTTTATTTATTTTGAATGTAGGATGCCAGGGCATCTATAGTCCGGTTGCCCAACTCTTAAAGCTCACCCAAGTAAGGATATGGGTGAAGAAAAACCTAAGTTCAAGAAGGGCAAGCAAAGAACTTAAAAGACTTTCTAGGCGAACTCAACATCAGACTCCTCTGAAATTAAAGTAGAAGAGGAGGTAACAAACCTATACTTAATGGCTGATGATCATCTTGATCACTCTGATCAAGAAGAGGTATGTGAGCTTACCTATAACCAATTACTTAAAGTTTTTGAAAAAAATTCATTATTCATATAAGAAGCTTAAGAAATTACATGCTAGCCTCAAAGTTAATTTTTTAAATTTGTAGAAAGGGCATGAAATCTTAAGGAAAGATCATTCCACTCTGGATAGTAATCACATGGCCTTATTAGATGAATTTGACTCTTTAAATAAAAAGCATATTGGTTTAACAAAAGAGCATAATTCCTTAAAAATATTATATGTTGAATTAGAAAATGAATACAAGTACTTAGATAGTCTTGCATCTGATTTAAATAGTAGGTAATGACAGTCCGAATAGGTTGTTAAACCTATTTCTTATGTCCCTTGGCTAACCAAGAGGGGGGTGAATTGGTTCTTTTAAAAATTTCTCTTGGAATTTTGGAAAACTTTTAATAAAAATTCTAATGCAAATCGTACCGTACGATCTACCTTCATACAGTACGAACAAAGTGTTTTACAATGCTTCCTTCAATCATAGAAATTCAACCACAGAAAAGTAAATGCATAAAAGTAATAGTGCAAAAAAGAAAGAAGTAAGAATAAAAAACACCAAAATTTATAGTGGTTAGGTCAAACATGACCTACATCCACTCCCTAGAGACTCCTTCTCTAGGTATTGCACTAAACTCAAGTGACTCTCCTTTTGCCCCCACAGCAAGGCGGAGAAGCCTTTACAAACTCTCTTCCACCAACCCGATGCGACAGAGAACCAAAATCCTTTTTCACTCTCCAAGTGATGGCAGAGAACCAAACATCCTTTTTCACCCTCCTGGAGATGGCAGAGAACCGTCATCCTTTTTCACCCTCCTGGTGATGGCAGAGAACCGTCGTCCTTTTTTACCCTCCTGGTGATGGCAGAGAACCAGACCTTCTTCAAAGATCTTCTCTCAAGAGTCTACAAGAAAATAGAGAAGTGACTTGAAGTACAAACAATGAAATCCTCACTCTTGGATAACCTTGTGAATCCCCTCACAATTTTCACTCTAAGGATCTCACACAACTCACAACCAAACACTCTCCCTTATCACTCTCCTTTCTACTCTCAAGAAGAAATTCATAGAAGCATCAATAAACAAGTCAGTTTAAAGGTCCTTAAATACTAAGGACAAGAAAAATAGTCCAAAAATTTAATTTTTCATGTTTCACGCATCCCGATTGTCCTGTACGATCAATCTTCATACTGTACGAATAGTTCAAATCATTAAACAATTCGTCTCGTACGATTTCATACGAACCTAAAATAGAGCCGTTCGTACCAAAAAACCTTATATAGGAATTATATTTCGTACTGTATGAATAGTTAAAAAATAAACGATTCATCCTATACGAACCAGTACGAACAAAAAACTGAGCCCTTCGTACCACAAAATCTACTGTATGAATCATATTTCGTACTGTACAAATAGTTCAAAAAGTGAATGATTCGTCCCGTACAAACAAGTACGAACCAAAAATCGAGCCGTTCGTACCACAAAATCTTCTATATAAATTATATTTCGTATTGTACGAACTGAACTTAGAAAAAAAATTTCAAGCTAGATAGGTTTGTTGTGGAGGACATACATACAGATCGTCCCGTACGATTATATATCGTACATTACGATCAGTTTTAAAATTTAAGTTTTTCACTCCCCATTGTGTGTGTGTACAGTTATCCAACTTACAATCACACTTTCTCAGACTCAAGAAAATAAAAAATATAGACTTCACTTACAGTAAACATTAACACATGAACTTGAAGTCTTTAGAAATCTGGAGTGCAAATATCCTAAAAGAATATGTTAGTACACACAAAAAGAAACTCCAATATATGTCAGGAGAAGAATAAAATAAATAAAAATATTTTGTAATCATCAAAAATAATTTGTATCAGAATTTTCTTGAATGAACAGATTTACACAAATCATAACAATCTCCCCCTTTTTGATGATGGCAAAATATTTATTTGTTTGTTTTAAGTTCACATGTCTTCTAAACTTCAACTAAATGAATACTCCCCCTAAGTAAATGATCTCCTACACTCCCCCTAAAGCCTAAGCTCCCCCTAAAGGATTGACCTATCCTAAACACGGGATAAAAGGAGATTAGATGATCTAACATATTGAATAAGTGAAGGGAAGGGTAAGAAACCTTAAAAAAAATACAACATAAGTAGTACAACACAAGCACTACACAGAAGCACATACAAGACAAACAAATACACAAGCAACAAAAAAAATAAATGCAACAAGTTCAAGCAACAAAAAAATAAACGCAACAAGTTCAAGCAACAAAAAATAAATGCAACAAGTCCAATAAAATCAATCAAACAAAATTAATCAAATAGAATCAAACAATAAAACTCTCCCCCTTTTGACAACAATAAAAAGAGACACTCAAATTAGTTGAGAAATGGAATAATGTTTAAATGAAGTTTAACTACAATATTCAAATCAAATGTAAAAAGTAAAGACTCAAAAAAATCTAGATTGCATATTATAATAAGGAGAAGAAAAGTTGATCTAAAGTAGTAATGTATTAGACAGATTAGTAGCCTCAACTTTTGCACAAAAGATAAAATAACATTACCAAATTTCTAAGTCAAAAGTGACAATCATTGAGTAGTGAACTTGGAGAAAATGCTAAAGGAAAGAACAATTGGCGACATTACGCATCTTTTCAAAATATGGGCTAATTTTGTGCCTCTTTCTAGGTTTGGCGACATTGCGCATCTTTTATTATATGACACACGTTGTGCATTTTTCTAAATTTGGTGACGTTGTGCATCTTTTCAAGTAGGGCATATTTTGTGCATCTTTTTAAGCTTTGCTTGTTCTACTTTCATTTTAAAAAAATGTTCTCTCCAACAACACTATCTCTGGATCACAACTACAATAATAAACATTTTGATATAGAATATGAGAGTAATATTAAGACATCAAATATACAACAATCTTAGCTAAGTAACACATGTCTAAAATAAGATAAAGTAAGATATTCTAATCTACACCAAATTATAATAAAATCTAAATATTTTGAGAATTTAAAGTTATGCACAGAATTTTCTATTATAATATAAACTCAATTAACATTTTTGAAATTTAATCAACTAAAATTGAGTGTTTTAGAATTAGTAAATTCCAGTCATACCCATTATCATAGAATAATATGCACAAAAATATCGAACTTTTTCATTCATGATATCAATTAAAACATCTAATTATAGCAAGCTTTTACATTAAATCCATAATAACATAAGATATCACTTGCTACTCCCCATACGATAATAAAAAAAATACAAACAACTACAAGCACAAACAACGAAAAGGACAACAACTCAGAAGAACAACAAAAATAATCATATCCAAAGTTAAGTCAAGCCAACACACATTCTGCTAGTAATCTGATGGACTCTGATCTGGAGGAGGTGTTGGAGCACCGAATAGTGCAAAATAGCTATTAAGTATTACAATATTTGTATTAATAGACTCAAATTGATCCCTTATCCACCCCCTATCTTCCTTGTATTGATCATCCTGCTGCTTCAGGTGCGCCTCCATATGATCAAATCTTTGATCCATCCTATTAAATTACTGGACCATATCCTGGTAGAAGTCTTGGTTGGGTCCAGGTGCAGGTGCAGGAGCAGGAGCAGGTTCATCATCAGAACTAATTACATTTTCATCTCTCCCGAAAAGTGCTCTAAAAGAGGCATCAGTGAAATAGAGTGGGAGTTCTGAGGGTTCATCAGGATGGATTATGTTGTACTTCTTCTCAAGAATAAAACAAATTACATGGCCAAGAGCAATATTCTTCATCTTCTTTATATTGGGATGGCCAATATCAGTAAGGTAAAAGATGTAGTCCAAAAGTAGTTGGGCTTCATCAATAGGTTGACTAGGTATGATCAGGTAAGTGACATAAGAGAGAAGAGGGGTCATGTTTACTCTATCTCCAGCCTTAGGAATGATGGAGCTTCTAAGAATATGTTGAATTATTCGGGCATTTTGGTTTAAGGTGTCGACTCGAGGAACATGAGTTGGTTGTCTTATACCTCTAATGACCTGATTGACTTCAAATCAGTCATAGTCAGATCGAGCAGTTAAAGTATTTGCCCATATGCCCACAGTTCTTAAATGAAAATATGCTCCTAAATTCTCCTTGGTAATTTCTACTCTTTGTTTCAAGACATAAGAAGAGACCCTAATGTGATCCTGACTAAAAGTCATGTTGGTTAGAAATACGTGAAAAAGGTTTTAATTGTATGAGTAGATAAGAGTGAGAAGGAAATAAAACTAAGTAGCATCGAATAAAGGCATTACTGCAAAGTGGAGGTTTTCCTGCAGTAGGATGCGGGAAGGAGTGATTTTTGATGCGGCATACCTATAGTATGCCTCTTCATTTTGACCACTCAAGAAATTATCATCCTAGTCCCTCCTAGAAGAAGCCCCTCTGGATTAACGCACTCTTTTTTCACTTCCTGACATCTCTATACTATGCTCTAAAGGGTTTGAAGTGAAGGTGAAATGAGAGAAAATGACCCTCCTTTTTATAGAAATTCAATTCAATCGTATTGTACGAACCCATTTCATATAAGATGAAATTAATTTCATCCGGGATGAATCAAATTTCATCTGGGATGAATGAAACCAGTCAAAATAAAATGGTTTTTTATAAACTACTCATCCCGAGGCGTCCTTTCGTACAAGTTTTTTAACTTCCTGGTCGTACAGACGATAACGTGTTCGTCCGGGATGATCAGGATATTAAAGGATCATTCAGGCGATGGTTAGGTTCGTCCTTATCCAAATCGACACATGAATCATATAGACAAAAACATGTTCGTCCGGAATGATCAACACTAATAACTGACACTAATCATGAATCCTCCCCATTCGTACAGACAAAGACTCCTACAATCGTACAGTACGATAACGTCATCGTATGGTACGAATAGACATAGAAAAGTTATGTTTCATTATTTCACTTCTACAGGTTTTCAGCACTCAATCAAAGATAAACATAAGACAAAGTGCATATATATATATATATATATATATATATATATATATATATATATATATATATATATATATTTAAAATTTTTAAAAAAGACATATAAAATAACACACACAAAATATAATAAACTAGAAACAAACTAATGAACATTTACAAAACAAAATTTGCAGAAACCTTTATCAAGCATTAAGATCAATTACACCTAGCCTTGTCCTTAAAATGTTAAAAGTGTCAAAAGCTAAGGGTTTTGTAAAAATATCTACAAGTTGATCTTTAGTAGTGACATGATGTAGTTCAATTTCTCCTTTCGCTACATGATCTCATATGAAATGATGCCTTATGTCAATGTGCTTAGTTCTAGAATGTTGAATAGGATTTTTAGAAATACAAATAGCACTGGTGTTATCACAAAAGATTGGAATAGTACCAATAGAAAATCCTAAGTCAACCATTTACTATTTTAACCAAAGCACCTGTGCAACACAACTCCCTAAGGTAATATATTCTGCTTCAGCTGTAGAAAGTACTACTGAATTTTGTTTCCTACTGGACCAAGATATTAAAGAATTTCCAATGAATTGAAAAGTCCTAGAAGTACTTTTCCTATCAACCCTACAGCCTGCAAAATCAGAATCTGAGTATCTAATAATTTCAAAAGAAGAACTATTCTTAGGATACCAAATCCCTAAATTTTGAGTTCCTAGAAGAGATCTTAAAATTCTTTTCACTACTGTCAAATGTGATTCCTTTGGATCAGCTTGAAATCTAGCACATAAGCAAACACTAAATATAATGTCAGGTCTGGTAGCAGTCAAGTAAAGCAATGATCCAATTATTCCTCTAAACTTCTTTTGATCAACAAATTTTTCCTTAGGATCCTTATCTAATAAAACTGAGGAACTCATGGGTGTAGTTACATGTTAATAATAATCCATTTCATACTTTTTGAGGATATCCTTAACATACTTAGATTGACATAAAAAAGTTCATTCATCATTTTGCTTTATGCTAAAACCAAGAAAATAACTCAAGTCACCCATTTAACTCATCTCAAATTCACTACTCATTATTTTTGAAAATTCATCACAAAGACTTTTATCAGTTGATCCAAAAATGATGTCATCAACATATATTTATATAATGAGTATTTCATTTCCAACTCTTTTAAAAAATAAAGTGGTGTCCACACTTCCTTTAATAAATGATCATTTTAATAGGAAAGTGCTTAACCTCTCATACCATGCTCGAGGTGCCTGTTTTAGTCCATACAATATCTTTTTAAATTTAAAAATATGATTAGGAAATTTTGAATTTTCAAAACCTGGAGGTTGCTCAACATAAACATCCTCTTGTATCACCCCATTTAGAAAGGCACTTTTAACATTTATTTGGTACAATTTAAAATCTTTAAAATAGGTAAAAGCTAATAAAACTCTAATTGCTTCAAGTCTTGCTACAGGGGCAAATATCTCCTCAAAATCAATTCCTTCTACTTGATTATACCCCTTAGCTACCAATCTAGCCTTATTCCTTATCACAACTCCTAAATCATTCATTTTATTTTTGAACACCCACTTAGTCCCAACTACACTTTGATCTTTTAGCCTTTTAATTAACTCCCAAACATTATTTCTTTTAAATTGATTCAATTCTTCTTGCATGGCCAAAATCCAAAATTCATCCATAAGTGCTTGATCAATATTAGTGGGTTTAATCATTAAAATAAATGCTGAATGATTTACCTCTATCCTCAAACCATGCCTAGTCCTAACTCCTTCACTTGGGTCTCCTAAAATTAACTCTTTAGGATGACTCTTGAGATAATTCAAATCTCTAGGCAATTTATTCTCTTCTTGAATTTCAACCCTTTCTTCCACTTTTACATTTTCAATCCTTGGGTTATTTCTAAAACAACATCTTCCTCTATTCTAGACCCTCCAACATTATTAGATTCATCAAAAATAACATAAGTGGTCTCCTCAACTACCAATGTCCTTCTATTGAAAACTCTATAAGATTTTTCAACACTTGAATATCCTAGAAAAATTCATTCATCAGATTTTGGATCAAATTTTCCTAAAAAAGTTTTTCCATTGTTATATATGAACACCTTACATCCAAAAATATGTAAGTGTGAGAGGTTGAGAATCCTACCTTTAAGAAGTTCATAGGGTGTCTTATTTAATTTTGATATAACGTTTACCCTATTCAACACATAACATGTGGTGCTAACTGCTTCAGCCCAAAAGTATCTTGGAAGTGAATATTCTGCCAACATGGCTCTAGCAGTTTCAACCAATGTCCTGTTCTTTTTCTCAACTACTCCATTCTGTTAAGGTGTCCTAGAGGCTGAGAAGTTATGGTCTATCCCATGAGATTTGCAAAAATTATCAAATAACTCATTTTCAAATTCTCCCCCGTGATCACTTTGGATTGTTATAATTTCTAAACCTAGTTTTCTCTAAATCCAAATAGCAAAATCTCTAAACTCCTCGAATGATTCACTTTTATGATATAAAAATCTAATCCATGTGAATCTTGAATAATCATCCATTATTACATACCCATATCTCTTTCCTCCTAAACTTAAGGTACTAACAGGTCCGTATAGATCAATGTGTAGGATTTCTAAGGGCTTGCTAGTTCTAACTTCCTTGATGGAATTAAAAGAGGATCTAACTTATTTTCCTAATTGACATGCATCACACAAGTGGTCATTTGTAAAGTCAAGTTTGGGTTCACCTCGGACTAACTCTTTTTTGGTGATTTTCCTAAGATTTCTCATGCTAGAGTGACAAAGCCTTCTATGCCATAACCAAGATTCATCTGATACAGTTTTCAAACATAAAGTAATAGAAGATTTTATAGCATTCAAATCTAGCATATAAATATTATTTATTCTATCACCATTTAATACAAGTCCATTCTGACTGATAACATAAGTAGTAAGCAAAAATTTGATCTGATAACCTTTGTCACATAATTGACTTATGCTCAATAGATTGTGTTTTAAACCATCAACTAACAGAATATTTTTAATCACAAAGTTCTTTGAGTTTCCAATAATACATGTACCTACCCCTCGCTTGGTAGTATTATCTCCAAGTGTAACCTTGCCTCCATTCTTGGCTTCCAGCATTAGAAATTATTTTGCATCTCCAGTTATATACTTAGAACAGCCACTTTCCTGGTACCAAATGCTCTCACGAGGTCTTGTGTGAGAGCGTTCCTGCAAAATGATCAAACCTTAGTCTTGGGAACCCTAACAAGTTTGGGTTTTCCTCTTGACAATTTTAAACCAGATGCATGTGTGATATGCTATGTTTTATGCACCTTAGGTCTCCACACTAAATATATATATCTAAGTATACAAGTGTGGAAAATATGTCCTAAACTACCACAAGAAAAACACTTTATTCCAGGAAAAGGATTCACCAATCTATTCGTCCTGAAAATTTTCTTCTTAGACTTTGAATCAGTGATCTTGTAGTAGGATTTATGAAAATCTTCAAGTTTGGGTGGATTTCTATTTTATTTAAGTGCTTTTAACTGAACTTCAAGATAAGCATTAGCACATTCTAGAATCGAATTATCAATCTTCAAATTATGCTTTATAGTATCCGATTCATCCATATAAGTTTTAAAATCATTTTCAAGTTCAGTGTGAGATGATTTTAAAAGATTATGCTATTTTTTTAAATCATCAAACTCATCCAACAAGGTTATGTGGTTGCTATCAATTAATGCATGATCTTTCCTAAGGATCTCATATTCTTTCTACAGCTCTAAATAATCCAAATTCAACTTAGCATGCAGTTTTTTCAGTTTCCTATATACTGTATGTATACATTCAGAAACTTCAAATAATTCTTCATAACTTAAGTCACATACCTCTTCTTGATCTGATTGATCAAGATTGTCAGCCATCATGCACAAATTTATGACTTTCTCTTCTGGTGCAGTTTCTGAGGAATCTGAAGCTGAGTCCGCCCAAAATGCTCATTTTTTTTGAAGAAATACAAAGAGCAATTTTATTGAATACTGAAAAGCAAGACCTAAGTGATAGATCCTCTACCACATTCCTCCTTTAACAAAGTAAAGAAGTAAGGAGGAATATTATTACAACCAATGCTATCCCAAAAAAAATTAGCAGAAGAAGCTAAGTTAGCACAACAATCAGCTAACTTATTACATTTCCTATTTACAACTTAAATGACTACTTGACTAAAGTCTTTAAGAAAGGATAGATCTTGCCGCTTGAAGAAAGGAGCCTTGACATCAGCATAATTCAGCTTACTATGGACATTCTTTATCACGTTGACACAATCTCCTTCAATAATAATACCCTTCTTCTCAAACATACACTCTTGTATAACCTTCTTAAAGGCAAGAATAGATCATAATTCAAGCTCTGTAGGATCCCAATGTAAACAAGAGAAGCCAAATGCCCAAAATGCTCGTTGAAGTCTCTTTTTACCCCTTCTTTCCTTTGGTTTTTCCTCGGCCTTCTCCTTGCTAGGATTTCCCTTGAGATTGGGGCATTCAGTCTTTATATGACCTGGCTTCCTGCATTCATAGCAAATAACATCGTTAGAAGCCTTTGCATTTCTATGGAACTTACCCTTATTCCATTGTTGGCATTTCTTCTGCTTCCTCCTTAGGAAACTCTTAAATTGCCTTGTCATCAAGGCAATGTCCTCTTCATCCTCAAGTGGTGACTGATCACGATCTGAATCATCTGCCTTCAAAGCTATATTCTTCTCCTTATGTTTATCTCCTGCATTAATCTGTCTTTGAGTCACAAATTACTCGTAAGCAATTAGTGATCTAAGAAGATTGTCAATAGAATATACATTTAAATCTTTTGATTCGGTTATAGCTGTAATCTTTGCATCATAAGCAGTAGGTAAATAATGAAGTATCTTATTTACTTTTTCAGCATTCGTTAATTCCCTACCTAAGGCATGCAATGAAGTGGCGATATGTGTAAAGCGTGTATACATGTCTGAGATTGATTCATTCGTTTTCATGCGAAATAATTCATAATCGTGCAAAAGAATGTTTAACTTAGTTTGCTTCACTTTATTTGTACCTTCATAAGTAATACAAAGCCTATCCTAAATATCTTTTCCAGATTTACAAGTAAAAACATGCATGTAATCTTCTGATTTCAAAGCACAAAAAAAGCTATTCAAACACTTTGCATTTAATTGAGCTAGCTAATGTTCTTCTACAGTCCATTCGATAAAAGGTGTTTGAACTCTAATTACTCCTACAATTCTAGTGGGTACAGTATAACCTTCCTATACTAATATCCACATGCGATAATCAAGAGATTGTAGAAATGTAGATATGCGAATTTTCCAAAAATCAAATGGGATATTGTCAAACAAAGGTGGTCTAGTGATCGAGTAACCTTCTAAAATGTTTCAGTTTCCAAAATTAGCCATGATCGAATTTCAAAAAGTAATTTAAACAGTAATTTTTGAAATAGGCTCTGATACCACTCGACAGTCCAAATAGGTTGTTAAACCTATTGCTTATGTCCCTAGGCTAACCAAGAGGGGGGTAAATTGGTTCTTTTAAAAATTTCTCTTGGAATTTTGGAAAACTTTTAATAAAAATTCTAATGCAAATCGTACTGTACGATCTACCTTCATACAGTATGAACAGAGTATTTTATAATGCTTCTTTCAATCACAGAAATTTAACCAGAGAAAAGTAAATGCATAAAAGTAATAGTGCGAAAAAGTAAAAAGTAAGAACAGAAAACACCATAATTTATAGTGGTTCGGTCAAACATGACCTACATCCACTCCCTAGAGACTCCTTCTCTAGGTACTGCATTAAACTCAAGTGACTCTCCTTTTGCCCCCACAACAAGGCGGAGAAGCCTTTACAAACTCTCTTCCACCAACCCGGTGTGACAGAGAACCGAAATCCTTTTTCACTATCTAAGTGATGGCAGAGAACCAAACATCCTTTTTCACCCTCCTGGTGATGGCAGAGAACTGTCGTCCTTTTTCACCCTCCTGGTGATGGTAGAGACCGTCGTCCTTTTTCACGCTCCTGGTGATGGCAGAGAACCATCGTCCTTTTTCACCCTCCTGGTGATGGCAGAGAACCGGACCTTCTTCAAAGATCTTCTCTCAAGAGCCTTCAAGAAAATAGAGAAGTGACTTGAAGTACAAACAATGAAATCCTCACTCTTGGATAACCTTGTGAATCCCCTCACAATTTTCACTCCAAGGATCTCACATAACTCACACCCAAACACTCTCCCTTATCACTCTCCTTTCCACTCTCAAGAAGAAATTCATAGAAGCATCAATAAACAAGTTAGTTTAAAGGTCCTTAAATACTAAGGACAAGAAAAATCATCCAAAATTGAAATTTTTAAGTTTCACGCGTCCCGATTATCATGTACGATCGATCTTCGTACTGTATGAATAGTTCAAATCATTGAACGATTCATCTTGTATGATTCCATACAAACCTAAAATAGAGCCACTCGTACCATAAAACCTTCTGTATGAATTATATTTCATACTGTATAAATAGCTAAAAAATGAACGATTCGTCCCGTACGAACCAGTACGAACCAAAAACTGAGCCCTTTGTACCATAAAATCTACTGTATGAATCATATTTCATACTGTATGAATAGTTCAAAAAGTGAACGATTCGTCCCGTATGAATAAGTATGAATTAAAAATTGAGCCGTTCGTACCACAAAATCTTCTGTACGAATCATATTTTGTACAGTACGAACTGAACTTACAAAAAAAATTTTCAAGCCAGATGGGTTCATTGTGGAGGACATACATACAGATCGTCCCGTATGATTGTATATCATGCAGTACGATTAGTTTTAAAATTTAAGTTTTTCACTCCCCATTATGTGTGTGTGTGTACAGTTTTCCAACTTACAATCACACTTTCTCAGACTCAAGAAAATAAAAAAATATAGACTTCACTTACAATAAACATTAACACATGAACTTGAAGTCTTCAGAAATCTGGAGTGAAAATATCCTGAAAGAACATATTAGTGCACACAAAAAGAAACTCCAATACATGTCAGGAGAAGAATAAAACAAATAAAAATATTTTGTAATCATCAAAAATAATTTGTATTAGAATTTTCTTGAACGAATAGATTTACACAAATCATAACAGGGAGCATGCATTAAAAACAAAAAATTCAATTCTTGAAAGTGCAAATAAGTTTTTAAAAGCTAAATTAACTATTTTCAAGGAAAATAAAGAATCACATACACTAGAAGAGTTTTATAAACTATCAATAAAGCATGCATGATTCAAATCTAGGATGAGGCACCATACCCCACATAAATTAGTAAACCTCTTTTTTTTGTGTTAGATGTTTCTCTTATGGCATGCTTGGATATATCTCTCACACTTGCACCTTTCACCGTAGAACACATTTGGTGTAGAGACCTAAAGTTTAAAATTTACAGCATAGAATACATGCATTTCATTCTTCTTTCCATAATATGGGACCCAAACCTATTTAGGTTCCCAAATCTAACATCTGATGATTTTGTAGGTGTGCTTTCATAAAAGATCTCGTGAAAGTATGTGGTACCTGGACAATGGATATTTAAGGCATATGACTGAAGATGTAAAATAATTTATTTCACTGGTGGCCAGGGCAGGAGGCAAGGTAACACTTGGAGATAATACCACTAGGAGAGTGGTGGGCACAAATATAATTGGCAATTCAAAAAAAATTATTATTGAAAATGTTTTACTTATAGATAGCTTGAAATATAATCTGCTCAGTATCAGCCAGCTCTGTGATAAAGACTTCAGCATAAACTTTCTGTCAACCAGTTACATTATAAGCTTAAATGATAACATTATTTTACAAGAAAAAATGATCAACAATGTTTACATGCTTGATTTAAATAATATTGAATGTGTTGCTTCATTTTGCTTAAAAATAATTGCTGATGAATCTTTATTGTAGCATAAAAGATTATGTCATGCAAGCATGAAAAGCCTTAGGAAGATCACATAAAAAGACTTAGTGAGAGGTATTCCAAACTTAGAGTTCATTAAGGACCACCTGTGTGATGCCTGTTAGTTAGAAAAATAAGTCAAATCCTTCTTCCCCTCAATCAAAGACATTACCACTAGCAAACCCTTAGATGTCCTTCATATGGATCTCTTTGGACCTATCAACACTGCAAACTTAGGAGGGAAAGTCTTTGGGTATGTGATTGTTGATGATTATTCAAGGTTCACATGTGTTAGATTTCTATCACATAAAAGTGATTCATTCAAGGAGTTTAAAATATTTTCCACTTAGATTTAGAGAAAGCTAGGTTATGAAATTATAACTATTCATAGTGACCATGGTGGAGAATTTAAAAATGAAAACTTTAAATCTTTCTATAAGGAGCAAGGGATAGATCATAATTTTTTAGCTCCTAGGACCCCTTAGTAGAACGGGGTAGCTGAAAGAAAGAACAGGACCCTAGTAGAAGCCGCTAGAGCCATATTAGCTAAATACTCACTTCCGAAATACTTTTGGGTAGAAGTGGTAAATACAGACTGTTATGTTTTAAATAGGATGAATATTAGATCCAAAATGAATAAGACATCATATGAAATCTTGAAGGGTAGAACACCAAACCTCTCTCACCTTCATGTCTTTGGATGTAAAGTGTTTATTCTGAATAATGAGAAGTCTCAATTAGGGATGTTTGACTTAAAGTCTGATGAAGGAGTGTTCCTAGGTTACTCAAGTGTTGGAAAATCCTATAGAGTTTTTAATAAAAGAACACTAGTAGTTAAGGAGACCATTCATATTATATTTGATGAATTTGATAATTCTTGAGGTTCTAGGGTAGAAGAAAAAGAGGTTGTAGAAGTCACCCAAGGATTTAAATCTGCAAATTTGGAGGAAAGGGTAGAACTTGAAAATACATTGCCTAGAGAATGGAGATATTCTTCAAGTCATTCTAAAGAACTGATCTTAAGAGACCTATCTGAAGGTGTTAGAACTAGGCATGGACTTATAAAAGAAGTAAACCAGTCTGCCTTCATTTCAATAATTGAACCCACCAACCTAAATCAAGCTCTATCTAATGAATTCTAGATTCTAGCCATGCAAGAAGAGTTAAATTAATTTGTAAGAAATGATGTTTAGGAATTAGTTGAAAAACCTAAGGACTTGAGTATGGTTTGAAACTAAATGGGTTTTCAAAAATAAAATGAATAATATGGTATAGTGGTGAGGAATAAGGTAAGATTAATGGCTAAGGGGTATAACCCAATTGAAGGGATTGACTTTAAAGAGACCTTTGCCCCTGTAGCTAGATTAGAAGCCATTAGGTTGCTAATAGCCTTTACTTATTTTAAGGATTTCAAACTGTTCCAAATGGATGTCAAAAGTGTCTTTCTGAATGGGATAATAAAGAAGATATGTATGTTGAACAACACCCAGGCTTTGAAAATTCATAATTTTTTAATCATGTGTTCAAATTAAAAAAGGCCTTATATGGACTAAAACAAGCACCTAGGGTATGGTATGAAAGGCTAAGCATATTCTTACTAAAAAGAACTTTTGTTAAGGGGAGCATAGATACCACCCTATTTCTAAAAAAAGTAGGAGATGAATTACTGATTATCCAAATTTATGTTGATGATATTTTATTTGGATCCTCTGATAAAAGCCTTTGTGATGAGTTTTCAAAAATAATGAGTAAGGAATTTGAGATGAGTATGATGGGAGAACTAACATACTTTCTTGAATTTAGCATAAGGCAGAAATATAATGGAACTTTTCTTAGTCAAAGAAAATATATGAAAGACATCCTTAAGAAATATGAAATAAATAAAGCCAAGCTAATCAACACTCCCATGAGTTTCACTATTCAGTTAGATAAGGATTCAAATGAAAAATCTGTTGATCAAAAGAAATATAGAGAAATAATTAGATCACTTCTTTACTTGACTGCTAGCAGACCTGATATCATATTTAGTGTTTATCTCTATGCTAAATTTTTGAGTGATCCAAAAGAGTCTCACCTTATTGCTGTAAGAGAATTCTTAGATATCTCTTAGGGACCCAAGACTTAGGAATTTAATATCCTAGGTATAGCACCTCCTTTGAAATCATAGGATATTCTGATTCAGATTTTATAGGATTCTAAGTTGATAGAAAAAGAACTTCTGGGACATATTAATACATAAGATAATCCTTAGTCTCCTGCTCCAGTAGAAAATATAAATCAATTGTATTATCCACTACTGAAGTTGAGTACATAGCCTTAGGAAGTTATGTGGCCCAGGTCCTTTAGTTAACACAACAAATTTTGGATTTAGGACTACCTATAGGCACAATTCCAATCCTATGTGATAACACTAGTGCCATCTGTATTTCAAAGAATCCAATCCAACACTCTAGTATCAAACACATTGATATAAGACGTCATTTTATTAGGGACCATATTACTAAAAGAGATATAGTGCTACACTATGTAGCCACTGAAAATTAACTTGCTGATATTTTTATAAAACCACTGGTATTTGAAACCTTTAGCACCTTAGGAACCATATTAGGTGTAATCGATATTGATGCTTGAAATTGACACCTTCTATTTCAGTTCTTTTTATTTTTTGGTGTGTCCTTGTTTATGTGTGTTATGCTTTCTTTTTTCGTTGTCTTGTATTTTTATTTTTTTATTATTTCTTTTTTTGTTTTTATTTTTTTACTATTTTTTTCATTTTTGTGTAATTGGATTTGTTTATTTTTACTATCGTGTTGCATGTTTAGATCCTGATCATCTCACAAACCACATCACTGAACCTCACTGTCTTTTCCTACATGTAAAAATTTTATCTAATATCATATTGTATGACCTATATCGTATTGTACGAACTATACAACACTGTCTTAATCTCTGCCATTGGCTTAATGGATGGTCTATATTATAACTATGATTAATAATCATACTGTACGAACAGCTTTTTGTACTGTACGATACATATGTCTCTGGATGAATTCACTTCTTTTGGTATGACATTTATTATTGATTGTACGGTACAAACACCTATTCATACTATATGAACCTATTAGTCAAAGGTCATACTGCCTGGCTCCTCAGGATGAACTCCATGTATCTAATCATCCTGTACGAAGTCAGATCATACTGTATGATCAGATAAACTTTTTAAGCACTTGTCTAGCTGAATTAATTGTTCTTGATCATCCTGTATAATCCCATGATTGTACGATACGATCCACTAAAATTTCTATATAAATAGCCTAATTCCTTTGAAATTTTCACACAACCTTTCAAATCCTCTTTTCTTACATTCTAATCTTCGCAATGGCTGGTTGTAAGCATAGTCAAAAAACCCAGGGTGCTTTCTCCTCTAGCAACCCTATTGATAATCACTTTATGATGGCTTTTGATGAAGCCACCTACTACAAATACAAATAAGCTAAGATCACATCTTCCAGGTTTCTCAATCAGTAGGCCCTTAGCTTCCTAGTAATGAATCTCTTCAACTTTACTACACTTGAATTTATTCTAACCTTGGCCTATCCCTTCCATTATGAAATTCTTTATGAATTCCTCGTAAATCGTAGGATTAGTGGGGATGCTACAGTAATGTCCTCTCGAGTATGCTGCCAAAATGTAGAAATCACTAAGGAAGACAGAGGAGTTCACATTCAGCTTTACACTCAAGGGAATAGACCTCTTGCCATGTTTTCTAGATCCGATTTTGACTGGACTATCATGAACCTTTTGCTAAGAAATGTTGCCCTTAACTATCACCAACCCTTAGTCTCCTCCTTAAATAAAAATGCTAGGGTTATCCAGCATGTTCTAAGAATATATATTATTCCTAAAGCTGGAGATCAGATAAATATGACTCCCTTGCTATCGATTGTCACCTATTTAATAATGTCAAACACCCAAATGGATGAAGCTCAAATGTTAATTGATTACATCCAAAACCTCACATCCATTTGACTCCCAGCCACTAGTAGAAATCAAAACATCGCCCTAGGATATGTGATTGAATACATCTTGGATAAAAAGTACAATATCACATATCCTACTCCTCCTGACTATACTCCAATCTTTTTCATGAATGCCTCCTTCTGGATGCTTTTCATAGAGAACAGGAGCTAAATACCCTCTCTTTGATGAAGAAGGAGAAGCTACCCTTGCAACTGAACCTGCACCTGCACCTGCTCCTCACCACTACCCTTATGAGGAGTTAATTCATAGATTTGATAGACTGGAGACTCGCATAAACCAATAATAAATCTAACATGATAATGATATTGGTTGGCTTTGGAAATAATTTGGAAATATTCAACACTAGTTCACCACCATCCAGCAGCAGTATGACAATTTTAGCTAATTTTTCCAACCACCTCCACCTCCACCTCACGATCAGGATCCACCTCTATACTAGTTTTATTTAGTTTTTATTGTGATGTATTTTCCTTTTTTATGCTTGTGTGTTTTTACCTAGTTTTTTTTAATGAAATTTTCTTTCAGTTCTTATTATGTGTTTTTCTAATTTTTATTTCAATGATTTTTCTATAAAAAAAATTGTGTTTATTTTCACTTTCAAGTAGCAATTCTTTCTAGCTGGCTCTGTGCTCTTTGATTTCCTATGTGCTCTTTACTTGAGAATTTTGTAGTTAAAGAAAATATATTTTCTATTGATCATACTATACGACTTAGATTGTACTGTACTATGAAACTCGTACTGTATGACTTAGATCGTACTGTATGAATAAACTCGTATTGTATGACTTAGATCATACCATACGACCTAACTTAGACTGAACAATATTCTTTTCTGTTTGTGTAAACATACTTCTATTCTTACTGAAAATATTTAAATAGGTAATTACTAATATTTTTAAACTAACAAGATAGACATTCATGAATTTATATATCCCCGCTTATTTTCTTTACATGATAATTCCTTGTGTATACTTAAAAATCTAAATCAAATTAAATTGTGATTAAGTTGGTTGAAATGAAAACTTATTCTCTCTACTGCATGTTCTTATATAATGGATATATTCTAAAATTTTATGAATGAAATTCATTATTTTTCTACCTCAGGTTTTTATTCGTATTAGAAAGCTCAGGTTTGCATTGTAGATTATTCCTCCCTATATAAGAGAGTGAGTTATTCTTCTCTTTTATTTGGAAGATAATCTTACAACTGAGATTCTTAAAACTTTAGAAAGAAAGAAATTTGCAAAAAATTCAAAAAGAGGCACAAAATGAGCCCAAAATCAAATGATACACAATGACGCCAAAAAGTAAAAGATACATTAAGTGTATCAAAAATAAAAGATACGCAATGAATGCATAAAACAGATAAAAGAGGCTCAAAATGAGCCCAACCTAAATTAACTTTTTTTTCTGGTAAATCTTTATGTCTTAAAAAATTCCTGTGTTTCATAATATGTTTAATACTTAATTTTATGAAAATCATAGTTTTTCATTCACCACTTTTACAGTAATATTCTATATATTTCATGCTAGCAGTCTAAAAAGTTTAAGTTTTCTTATCTAATTGTACTTTCTAAGTTAGATTTTTGTTTAAACAACAGACTTTTGCCTATGATGATTCTAAGATGGGTGTGTAAACTTTAGAATCAAAATCCTTTGGTTATAATAAAGTCAACACTTTCCTTATTTGAGCTTTTTCTATTGATAGAGTAAGTTTATTACATTTTGAAAATGCCTACAAAAGTTAACAGAGTTTTGATATATTTCTTTATTTTGGGCTACTAGTATTTTTGAATTTGTGTGCTTTCTAGTCCTATTTTGGTTTATGTATCTATTTTTATTTCCTAATTTTCTTCTATATGTTGTTTCTCTCTTTTTGTGATATCAAAAGGGGGAGAATTTTGTTTGTTGGTTGGTTCTTTGTTTGTTGATTATTTTTTTATTTGTTACTTAAGTTTAGAGGAAAGCAATTATTTTGAAAATCCTAAATACTAATGTTTGCCATCATCAAAAAGGGGTAAATTGTTGCAAATCTAATTCAAGTATTATAATTTTAATGATAACAAATATTATTATTCCCGTTACTACTTCCTCTTATTTTTGTGATATTTTGTTTTGTGTTGTGTGTACTAACATTTGAGGATTACAGTTCATCATTCATTTGTAATTTGGATCATCTCAAGACTAGGTAGACTAGGGTTAAAGTCAATTTTCATTTTATTCTGTAATTTTCCCTTTCTTGAGTCATATCTTACAATTGGGTGGATATCTTTGCTGAGTAATCTTGCACACACATAAGGGGAGAGAGAGAAAGGTCTTTGAGAGAGTTTTCTTTTTAAGTTATTCGTATTGTACAATTTGGCTTCATACATTATGATAGGTGTAGCATAATATATGGTTTTAATTCATACTGTACGATCTATATAGCTCGGTCAAAACCCTAGCCGCTAGTGGTCTAAATATGCTGATCGTACCGTATGATTTAGTTCATACTGTATGCCTTAATTAAAATTATTTCCTAATTAATCTCACGATATCAGGCAATCAAATCAAGAATAATTATTATGATAAATCATATCGTACGATTTATATCATACCGTATGATTGATAGTGTATGAAATTGGTCATCCCACAGATCATACCATATGAAAGATATATATTTTGAAATGATTATACTGTATGATTTCAATCATATTGTATGACTGACAGAGTACAAAGTTGGTCATACCAAGCATTGTCCCAAATGAATAGAAGAAAATTTTGATGATCATTCTATATGATATTTTTTGTACTGTATGATTTGTTTATAAAGTTGTATAGTTAGTCTAGACGAACTCGCTGAACAATTCTAAATTACACTGATCGTACTATATGATATGTGTATCGTATCATACGAATAGAAGATGGATTACTTAAAATTTAGGGTTTTTTAAAGCCCCCTATTTAAGTAATTGCATTAAACCCTTGAGTTAATCTTTTACTGTGGAGTTGACCTGAGAGAGCCTAGAGAAGAGGAAGAGCTTGAGAGAGAGAAATCCTTATGACAGGGAGTTGTGAGCGATTCACAAAGGTTGCTCTAAGCAAGGTTTTCATCATCTTCTTCAAGCTACTATACTGGTTCCTTAGTGACTCTGAGGGAGATCTTCATCAGCATCAGATCCAGGTTCTTTGCCAACTCCAAGAGGGAGAAACAGGATTTACAGGTTCTCTGCCTACTCCAGGAGGGAGTAAAAGGATTCTCAGCTTTTCTTCCCTCACCAGGAGGGTAAAAAAGGATTTTCAGGTTCTCTGCCTACTCTAGGAGGGAGTAAAAGGATTAAGGTTCTCTGTATCACTGGGTCTGTGGAAAGATTTTATAAGGGCTTCTCCACCTTGCTATGGGAGAAAAAGGAGAGTCACTATTATTTTAGTGCAATACATGGAAAGGAGATTTTTGGGGAGGGGATGTAGGTCAAGTTGACCAAACCACTATAAATCTAATGTATTCTTTCTATTTATTTTTTCATATTTAATTTCTATATTTTTTCTATGATTTGATCTCTAGTTGTAAACTCTAATTTTGTTATTTGCTTCCGTGAAAGTTGTTTATTTTTAAAATATTTAAAATGATTTCAAAAAGATTTTAATTTCTCATTTTGTTAAAGAAAATTTTAAATAACTAATTAACCTCCCCTCTTGGTTAGCATCGGGACTAGTTCTTTAGGGTTTAACAACCCTCATGAACTTTCATCTTTATAGTTTGTAAATGTTTTTCTCTTAATCTCTAGTTGTTGCATTTAAATACTTTATTCTAGATAGCCATTCAAAAAAGCTGTCTTAACGTCCATTTTCCAAATCTCATAGCTATAATATGTGGCAATGGATAAATTCCCTCCTTTTGGGTGTAGCCCTTTACCACTAGCCTGGCTTTATAAGTCTCAAAATTTCCATCAGTAGCTCTATTTTTTATGGATCTATTTATATCCTATATGTCTTACCTCATTAAGAAGGTTTAAAAGTTCCCAAATAGAATTGAAATACATTTAATCTATTTCAAGTTTCATGGCTTCTTGCTATTCTTCATTATCAGAATCCTCTAATGCTTGTATATATGTTAATGGATCATCATTGTCATCATTTGATGTAATAATATATGCTTCGTCATTAAGTTTATAGTGAGAGGGTAATTTAATAACCCTCTCATTATGATGAGACATTAAAGATTCCTGATTTAGAGTGGCAGTATCTTATTGTTGACTTTCAACAATAAATTTATTTCTTTTATGATTGGTTTATTTAGTAATTCTTTGAGTAACTAATGGGAGTTATGGAGTGAACTTTTGAATGATGTAAGAATTACGTGTTCTATCTACCCTAAATAATGCTTAGGTTTTCTTTAATATGTAAATAATAAAACCCCACTTAATATACATAAGTATACGTACTAAATCAAATAATAGAGTAGAATGTCAAACCCATGAAAAAGTGTTATGCTTACTTACAATAAAATGTTACCATTTACTCTAATTGCATGAATTATCCTACTGAATCAAAATTAATATTTTTAAATTTTTAATACTAAATAAAATAGTAGAATAGTGGATATAATATTTAATAAAAATGTTTTAGATAGATGAATGCAAATTTTATATTTTTCTTAATTAGTCTCTTCATGGTAATATGATTCAGAGCATATGCATCCCTAGATCTCTTTCGAGCTTGTAGGGGTGAAAATGATATCCACTGATCTCCTACAGTTATAATATCTCCTTACAAATCTAGAATGTTTAACATCCTATGTCTAGGAATGCCAACATTCTATTTTAATACTCTCGATTGTTCTTGCACTCCTCCATCGAGACTATACATCACACTATATTTTGACTATAAATATGTCCACTATATGCATTAAATAAAGAATAGGATAATAATGAAAATATCATTAGCCATTTAAAGAATAAGAGTCTTCATTAGTACTTAACATGCTCTTTGCATCATTAATCCAAAATATGTGATTTACCCAAATATAGAATAAATGATAAGCAAACTCATTTTCACTAAATTTATAGAAGAATGAAAATACAAGGGAGTGATATCACCATGAAGGATCATGGTATCTCCTCTATACTTCTTCTTCCTTTACTTATAAGGTTGCTTTAACAAACACAAGCTAAACACTCCAATGGATTATATCATGTACTTTCCTAGCCTTCCTTAGATTTTACGCTAAGAGGGGACTAGAGAAGTATATTGAAAAAGTATTGAATTTTACACTAGTGATTAAACTCTTCTACAAATAAAATATAACATTCATTTATAGAAATACATAAAAAGGCAACTAGCGCTAAGGTGCTTAAAAGATTGGCACTGCG
This sequence comes from Dendrobium chrysotoxum, assembly GCA_019925795.1. NCBI lineage: Eukaryota > Viridiplantae > Streptophyta > Magnoliopsida > Asparagales > Orchidaceae > Dendrobium > Dendrobium chrysotoxum. The sequence continues at coordinate 49,437,702 of CM034313.1, forward strand.
GTGCCCTTAAAATGAACTAGTGCCTTATCACTAAAATTTTAGCTCCACTGTGATGCTTGCTAATGTGGAATAGTTACTTAGTGAATAATCATGACCTTTCACTATAATAGCATGGGCCTTAAATGTTATAATTGCAACACCACATACTATTGACATTCAAGCATTACGGCATGTGATTGGAAAAATTTGTGTCAAGGCATGAGAAATTATGGCACCACGGCATTTAAATTCTTGAGAACTTAATGCTGCTAAGTTGACTTTAATGCAAGGGCACTGGTAACACTAGGCACTAGATATGTCACCACCACAATAATAAAAAATAGAAAACATGGCACTGCTATGTCCAAAATATGGTGCCTCGGTGCTGTTAAAGGTGGTGTTTCTTCCTACACCGCAGCGCTGTGAGCTTCTTTATATTTTCTTTTATTTTTTAGTTTTTCCTGTACATAAATAACTAAAATAAAATATTTTCATTAAAAATAAAATATATTAAATAGTACATAATTTACACTTATCAAATTCTCCCCAGCTTAAACTCTTGCTTGTCTCAAGCAAATACAGGAATCTAAACATCTGATTAATTAAATAGCCAAAATAAAAATTGATAATTTAACATTATTAAAATATAGGATAATACATCATAGTTTAGAAGTAATTACAATGAACAAAGTTATGTTATAAATATAATCATTAAGTTTTGAATTATGAATTGAATAATGTAGCTTACAGAATAGATAACTTTTTAGTTAAAAATTAAAATTTTATTAGTTCACGATCAACTGTACTAGTTCTCCTATCTTATCTTTTATAAATTTAAGTATAAGATTGCAGTTAGACTCTAAGCTTTTAATTGATACTAATTTTTGAATGTAGTCATCTTCCTTTATTTTTTTTATAAATCTTTTTCTATTTTTATCTTTTCTTTGCATTTTATAGAGTACATAATTAATGATTTCGAATATCAATTTTGCTTAAAATCTCTTATAATTTTAATAATTTTGATGTTAAGGATTTGATACAACAACAACATCAAGCCTTTATCCCACTACGTGGGGTCGGCTACATGAATCCTTTTTCTCCATTGTGTCCTGTTAAAAGTCAAATTGTCATTTAAATCTAATAAAGAAAGATCATTTCTAATATTTTCTAACCAAGTCTTTTTAGGTCTACCTCTACCTTTCTTAATATAAGTCAAATCTAAGACCTCTACTTTCCTAACTGGGTCATCGGGAGGCCGCCGTTTTATGTGACCAAACCATCTAAGGCGACTCTCTCTAATCTTATCTTCCACTGGAGCTACTCCAAGCTTTTCACGAATATGCTCATTTCGTATCCTATCTGTAAGGGTAAAGCCACTCATCCACATGAGCATCCTCATCTCTGTAACACTTAACTTAGAATTATGCTTCTCTTTTAATGGCCAACATTCGGCACCATAAAGCATTGCAGGTCTCACCACCATCTTATAGAATTTTCCCTTAAGTTTGAAGGGTACTTTTCTATCACACAATAAACCCGATGCATTCCTCAATTTCAACCATCCAAGTTGGATTCTGCTGATAATATCCCCATCTATTTCACCATCACTCTGAACAATAAATCTAAGATATCTAAAACGTATACTCTTATTAATGACTTGATCGCCCAATGTCATAATCCCCTCACTAGGTCTATTATTACTAAAATTACACTCCATATATTCTGTTTTAGATCTACTCAAGCGAAAACCTTTAGACTCTAAGATTGACCTCCACAATTCTAGTTTACCTTCAACTCCCTCTCTAGTCTTATCAACAAGAAGAATATCATCAGCAAAAAGCATACACCAAGGTACATCCTCTTGCAAATGTCTAGTGAGAACATCCATGATTAAAGTAAAAAGATACGGGCTTAAGGCTGATCCTTGATGTAATCCAACTGAAATAGGGAAATACTTGGTCAAACCACCTTGTGTTTGAACACAAGTAATAGCTCCTGCATACATATCTTTAATGATTTAAATATAAGTGTTATTAACTCCTTTCTTTTCAAGAACTCTTCATAGCACTTCTCTTGGAACTTTATCATATGCTTTTTCTAAATCAATAAATATCATATGTAAATCCTCCTTATTCTCTCTATATTTCTCCATCAAACCTCTTAATAAATGTATGGCTTCCATAGTAGACCTACCCGACATGAATCCAAATTGATTTTGAGAAACATTAGTATCACGCCGCAACCTATGCTCCATAACTCGTTCCCATAGTTTTATAGTATGACACATTAACTTAATTCCTCTATAATTCGTATAATCTTGTGCATCACCTTTATTCTTAAAAATAGGGATTAACACGTGCACTCATCTAGCATCTTTTTAGTCTTTAAAACAGTATTAAAAAGTTTAGTAAGCCAAGAAATTCCTTCTTCTCCTAAGCATTTCCACACCTTTATTGGAATATCATCAGGTCCAACAGCTTTTCCACCCTTCATTTTCTTTAAAGCCTCTCTAACATCAGTTTTATTAATACGCCGATAAAAACAAAAATTTTTATTTTTATTTAGGGTGCTAAGGTCACTACAGTCAATTTTATTTTCACATTCTTCATTAAAAAGTTTAGTAAAATGTCTCATCCACCTTTCTTGAATATCATCTTCTAAAAAAAAGTACTTTCTGATCTTCATCCTTAATACACTTCACTTGAACTTACTCCTTACTACTCCTATCTCTTTGTTTGGCTAACTTATACATATATCTTTCTCCCTCCTTAGTATCTAATCTATTATATAAATCACTAAAAGCTAAACTCTTTTGCATCACATATTGCTTTCTTAGATTCCTTACGTGCCTCTTTATATATTTTCAAATTATCAGAATTTTTATAATTAAACTAATTTTTATAACAAATCTTCTTATTTTTAATCTTTTCTTGCACATGTGGATTCCACCAAAAACTATTTTTACTATTAGGAGTTTTTTCCTTTGAAACTCGAAGCACATCTTTTATAATATTCTTAATATCACTAGCCACTTTTTCCCACATAACATTAGCATCCTCATGGACAGACAAAATCTTAAGATCTAAAATCTTACTCTCAAAAATATTTTTATTAATATTCTTTAAATACCCCCATCTAATCCTAGAATAGATGGGATCACTAATTTCAAATTTAGGTTACTATGATTTTTTAATTTTAATCTATTCATATCTATTCTTTAACCTTAATTATTCATCTTTGAATTCAAAGGTCAATATATAAATATATTACTTATAAATTCAAGTTAAGTCACTAATTTAAATTGTCTAAGTTAGTTAATTATTAGTTTTTTAGTCTATGAATAATAAAATAATATTTATTTAAAATATAATATAGAGTTTTATTATTATTCTAATTTATATAATTTTTAATAATTATTTTTACTAAATTTAAATAAATAATAAGATTGTGTAGAAATTAATGGAAGATAATGTAATAGTGCAAGCTTAATGAAAAATTAAATCAATTATAAATATAAATATAATTGAAATATTATTAATAACACATGCTTTTATATGAATGATAGAAATGTACAAATATGTGATATATATAAAACTAAAATTAAGGATAAAAGATAACTAGTGCTTTAAGTATAATTATATCAACACATCAAGATTACTAAAGACACAAGTGAATTGCCTCCTATAAGTGCTAAGTTTATAGTCTTCAGCCAGACTATACTAATTATTTTATTTTTGGATGAACCAATTCAGTTATATTTTTTAATTAATCAATGTCAACATCTAAATAAAGTTTCAATCAGTCACCATTAACTTTAAAAACATGCAAGATTTTCTTATCTTGAATTTCCATAGTTCCATAGGTGAAAGTTCTTATGACAGTGAATGGTCTGGACTATCTGGATTTTAATTTTTTTAAAATTAGCTTAAGTCTAGAATTAAAAAGTAAGACATCTTATCCATAAGTGAATTCTTTCTAAGAAGCTTACAGTTGTGCCATTTTTTAACTTCATCCTTATAAATTCTTACATTTTTATAAGCTTTATTTCTAATTTCTTTCAGTTCTCTGAACTGTATCAATCTTTTCTTTTTTGTACATTCAAAATGAGAATTTAATTTCTTAATTGCCTTAAATGTCTTATGTTCTAGTTATACAGAAAGATGACAAGTTTAAAAAAAAAATAATTTATAGGGAGTCGTACTACCAATAGGTTTTATAGGCCCAAAATGTATCATCTTACTTAATAGCCCAAAAAAAATAATTTCTCTTTTGCTAATCTCATCCTAACCACTAGTTTGAGGATGATAAGCTGTCACTACCCTATGATAAATTTCATATTTATTTAAGACTGTTTCTATTCTTTTATTATAGAAATGACTTCTCCCATCACTTTTAAAAACTCTTGGCATTCCAAATCTAAAAAATATATTTTTCTTTAAAAATTTAATCACAACTTGAGTATCAATTTTAGAGATTGCTACACCTTCAATCCATTTTGAAATATAATGCACAACAATAAGAATTTATTGATTTCCATGGGATGACATAAAATGTCCCATAAAATCCAATCCCCAAACATTAAATATTTCTATTTCCAAAATATAGTTTAAAGGCATTTCATTTATTTTTAAAATATTTCCAACTCTTTGACATTGATTACATTTCTTAATGTAATCATGTACATCCTTATATAGAGTAGGCCAAAAAAATCTAGATTTAAGGATTTTAGAAGCAGTTCTAAAACCTCCAAAATGTCCTCTATTATGAGAATTATAACATTCCCTAATGATCAGTTTCATTTCTTCTTCAGGGACATGTCCTCTCATAATTTGATCATTACAAGCTTTACATAAATAAGGCTCATCCCAAAAATAATATTTGGTATCATGCAAAAACTTTCTCTTTTGAATTGGTGATAAATCATAAGGAAGTATACCACAGACAATAAAATTAACAATGTCAGCATACTAAGATATTTTGTTCAAATGAATAGCAAATAATTGTTCATTAGGAAAATTTTCATTAATCTCATCCTCACTTAATGCATACTTTTAAGAGAAAGTCTAGAAAGATGATCAGTAAATTTATTTTCAATACATTTTTTGTCAAAGATTTCTATATCAAATTCTTGTAACAGAAGAATCCACCTACCCAATCTAAGTTTCATGTCTTTCTTTGTTATAAGATATTTGATAGCAGAATGACCAATATAAATAATTACTTTACTGCTAATCAAGTATGGTCTAAACTTATCAAAAGCAAAAATAGTGGCAAGCAATTCCTTTTCAATTGCAGTATAATTACATAGTGTATAATTTAAAGTTTTGTTAGAATAAAAAATGACATGAAATTTCTTATCTCACTTTTGTCACAGAACCGCACTCACAACAATATCGATTGCATCACACATCATTATAAAAGGTAATGACCAATCAGGAGAAATAATAACTGGAACAGTAATTAAATGTTATTTTAAAGTATTGAAAGATTTAAGATATGTAGAATTAAATATAAAAGGAACATCGTTCTCCAATAATTAAAATAACAATTTAGAAGTTTTAGAGAAGTCTTTTGTGAATCTCCTATGACCAAGGAAACTTTTAATGCCTTTAACTAAACAAGGAGGAGGTGATTTTTTTATTACCTTTTGTAATGTCTACCTCCAATCCTTTATTAAAAATTTATGCCCTAAGACAATGTCTCCAATCACAATGAATTGATACTTCTCCCAATTTAACACTAAATTTATTTCTATACATCTTTTCAGAACAAAAGTTAAACGCTTAAATAAGAATCAATAGTAGTGTTGAATGCAGAGAAGTCATCCATGAAAATTTTAATACCTTACTCAATTAAGTTTGAAAAAATAAATATCATACATCATTGATAAGTAGCAGGAGCATTACAAAGTCCAAAAGGCATTCTCCAAAAAGCAAAAGTTCCATAAGGACTAGTGAAGGTAGACTTATCTTGGTCCTCAGATGCAATAGAAATCTAATGATACCCCAAATATTCATCTAAAAAATAATAAAATAGATACCCTGCCAACCTCTCTAGCATCTGATCAAGAAAAGGTAAGGGAAATGATCTTTTCTAGTGGCTTTATTTAATTTTCTATAATCTATATAATTCCTCCATCTAATGATAGTTCTTATGGATATAAATTCATTATGTTCACTTATTGTAATAGTAAATCCTTCTTTTTTAGGACGACAAAGAATAGGGATAACCCAATAACTATAAATAATGGGGTAAATTTTTAGTAGCCATTTCCTCTATTAGTTTATATGCTTTCTCAAATGTCTTTGACATTAATGATCCTCCCTCTATAATATCTAAAATTTCTCTAATAGATTCTATTAATCCATTAAAAAAGTTTGATTAACCAACCAATTAATTAAAACATATTGAGGGCATTTCCTAAGTATTTCCTTAAATCTCTCCCAACTCTCATAAATTGATTCTCCTTTAAATTTAGCAAAAGTTGTGATATCATTTTTAGGATTGGCAGCCTTTGAAGGTGGCAAATACTTAGCAGTAAATTTATGAGCCAACTTATTCCACGTGATTATAAAGCTTGGGGGTAAAGAATTCAACCAAATCTTAGCTTTATCTCTTAAAAAATAAAAAAAGCTAAGTCTAATATTATCATCACTGACACCATTATACTTAAATATTATCTAAATTTCTAAGAGACTAGCTAAGTGTGAATTTAGATCTTCAACAGGAGTTTCCAAACTTGGAATTTTGAACCACTTGAATTATGATAAGTTTTAATTCAAAATTATTTACTTGGATTATAAGTCTATTAATGCTCTGATAAATTTTATTTACTACAGGGTTAACATAATTCCTAAGAGGTCTAGAATGATCTTAATCTAGTATGGGTTTAGACATTTTTAAAATCTTTTTGGTATTTTTAATTTTTGAAGGGGTCCTTTCTATTTCAGAATCAAACGACAAAGGTTCCTTTCTAAATCTACTAAGTATATAACAATGAACACAAATAATCAAAAAAATAAAATATAAGATACAAGTAGATCTATATATATAATTAGTTTAATAATATAATTAAAATTGTAATAAGCAAATCACTTCCCTTTCAACGATGAAAAAAACTTAATAGGGGCTATAGAGTGAACTTTTGAATGATATAAAAATTGCTTGTTTTATCAATCCTAAATAATGCTTAGGTTTTCTTTGATATGTAAATAATAGAACTCCACTTAATATATGTAAGTATAGGTGCTAAATAAAGTAATAAAGTGATAGAGTAGAGTGTCGAACCCATGAGGAAGTGTTATACTTACAGCAAAATACTACCATTTCTTTGGAAGTCCATGAGGGGTGTTAAGCCCTTATGAACTAGTCTTAAGGCTAACCAAGAGGGGAGAGTGAATTGGATATTTAAAAACTTCTTTAAACAAAAAGAAAAATATTTTTATATCTTGTAGCAGAAATGAATTAAATCAATAATAAAAGATAAATCACAGATTTTACCCAAGTAGTTAATCATAGTAAAATAAAGTGTGAAAATAAATCAAAAAGAACACACCAAATTTATAGTGGTTCGGTCCAACCTGACTTATGTCCATTCCTTGGAGGCACCCTTCGAGTATTGCATTACACCTTTAGTGACTCTCCTTTAGCCCCCACAACTAAGTGGAGAAGCCCTTACAAAATCACTTCCACCTTCCCCGGTGTGGAGGAGTAGTCGGGTCCTTTGACACTAAAGAGATCTTCTTCTTCCCAAAACTTTCGTCGAGATTACCCTTGAATTCGATGGTACTTAGGTGCAAGCTTTCCAGAGCAACCGTGTGAACTCCCTCACACTCCCTCAAAATCCCCCTTCCAAGGCTCTTCCCCCTCTCAAACTCCACCCTTTCCTTTCTCCCTTTTAAGCTCTCTCTTCAAATTTTCTCCAGAAGAAATGAAGCCTCAATGGCTGCCAAATACACTTTCAAAGTTTTTGATAAGCCTTAAATAAAGGGCTTTAAAAATCCTGCCAAATCAGTTATAGCGGTATAGATCGTCTAGGACGATCGCAGGATCATCCAGGGCGATGTGCTTAAAAAGAAGGCTTCAGAAAACCCCAAGAACTCAATTCTACCGCCAAATATCATCCAGGACAATCGCAGGATCGTCTAGGATGATGTGCGGAATTTGACTTGATAGTCCTAGACGATCATAGGATTGTCCAGAACGATCAATCCAAATTTTAAACAAATCATCCAGTATATATACAGATCATCCAAGACGATCAGAATATCAAATTAAGCATATTTAATTGACTAATCATAGGATTAATTTAGGCATAATTTTTATAGATCATCCAGGATGATCTAGATTATCCAGGATAATTAGAATAAAATTTGAATCTTAAATCCTTGCCTAAATTATCATGGTGGCTATGGTTTTAAGATCATATTGGATCGTCTAGGATGATATAAATCATCCAAGATGATTAGTTCAGATATTGAACTTCTAGTTTTGGCTCAATCTCACTCCCTAAGTGTGTGTGTATGGTCACCAAGCTGGCAAACACCTTTACAGGACTAGATTCAAAAAATCAAAAATACATCAATGTATATTACAAACTTTTCACATCATAACCTGTTCTACCCAATCTTGAGCTCTGATTCTTCATTGGATAGTGCAAAGTGTTCCTAAAATACTAGTATATACACAAATAAATATATATTACAAATATTAGGAGACATAATGATGTGATCCACAATGTTTGTTATCATCAAAATATAAACTCGTGAGCACAAGTTGTAATAATCTCCCTCTTTTTGATGATGGCAAACATTACTGGTTGAATTTGCAAACAAAAAGAGTTTTCTCCTAATCTCCCCCTCACTAAGATAGAAATTTTTAAAAATAGGGGAAAATAATTTTTTTTGTTTTTAATTTTTATTTTAAAATAAAACAAATAAAATAAAATAAATAAATATAACACAAATAATAGTATATTCAAATACAACATAAATACAATAGTATGTTCTCCCCCTTTAACATTATTAAAAGGAAGAGGAGCATAGAAAAACAAAATAAAAAAAATAGACTAAAAGATCAAAACGGTCCCTGATCTGGTGAAAAAGTTTTAAAAGACTCAGTTTGAAATATCAAAATTTTCTTGGAATGAGAAAGTTACCTCTTGATTTTATTCAAAAGTTGACTAAGGCATGTATTAACCACGCATAACCCAGAAATATTAGAAATTCTAAAATTATTAATCCAAGCTCAAGTTCTTTAAAAGGCTCATAAAATTTTTAAGCCAACTTCTAAATCAAGGAATAAATTAGAGAAGAAAATAATATTCTTTTCAAAACTCCTTGTATGAAATATATTTAATAGAAGATTAATGCAAAAAGGTGAATCAAAAGTCATGATTTTCAAACTCAAGTATACAAAATATCAATAGATATAAGGATTTTCTTAAGATTTAAGAAGTATAAGAAAGGTAAGCTAACTCATTGTGTGCTCCTTTTTTGCCTCTTTATTAGTTTTTGACTCACTTTGCACATCTTTTAATACACTTTGTGTATCTTTTCATTTTGGCGATATTGCGCATCTTTTTAGCTTTTAGCTCATTTTGTGCCTTTTTTTCTTCAAATATGCTTCCTTTATACAATTTTAAAGACTAAAGCAAACCCAATCTAGTGACAAAAATGAACAATTTGATTAAAAAAATAATGAAGTGGATTCAACAACTCGTAAAAGATTCCTATAAGATAGAGAAAATGTATGGAGATGAAAAAAGTTTAATTTCAAGATCCAATTTATAATTTGATGAAGATTTTGAATAAAAAGTGAAATAGCCTCATCAAAGAAATGAGATAGTGAGACAAAATTATGAGTTTCCTTTCTTTGACTATTTTAGAGAAGTCAACCACAACTTATATAAAATTTTAAGAAAATAGGAGGCAAAATTTTCATTTTTAGGAAAAAAAGTGATCTTTTGAAAAGTGATTTTTGATTTTCTAAAATGTATATTAAAAAAATATGTGATATATGTGTGCTGATCAGGGAAATTGACAATCATTTAGAAAAATAAAATAAAAGATTGCTAAAACAAAATTAAAAGAATAAAAAAGAAAACTTAAAATATAACACAAAAAATAAAAATATTCACACAAACAAAACAAACACAAACACACAAGCAAAACTTTAATCCACATCATCGCTCCTGGTCTGATGATTCAGAAGCTAGGTCTGCCTAGGAGATTTTTTGCTTTGCATTATTTGCCCTTATTACAATTTTCTTGGTTTTACCCTTTTCCTTTTCAGGAAGGGTTTTTAAGTTTGAGCACTAATTTTTCATATGTTCAGGTTTCTTACATCCAAAACAAATAACATCAGAAGAAATCTTAACATTCTTACATTTTTTACTTTTATTCCACTTTTCTTGATGTTGATGCTTGTGCTGTAGTAGACTTTTTAATTTGTTTATTATTGATGCTAACTCCTTACTTTCATCATCTTCTGAGTTGCTTTCATCCATGTCTTCAACTTTCAATACTATAGTTTCACCTGCATCCAAAAGCTTTTGACCCAAACCTTACTCGTAGGAAATGAGTGAGCGAATTAGTTTATTAATAGAATATTCGTTCAACTATTTTGATTCATAAATAGCAACAACTTTGGCATCAAACTTATGAAGTAGGCAATGTAGAATTTTATTGACCTTTTGAAAGTTTGAAAATTCTTTACCTAATGCATGTAATAATGTCACAATTTACATAAACCTAGTATACATGTCTAAAATCATCTCATAAGGTTTCATGCTAAAAAGTTTATAATCATGCATTAGAATATTCAACTTAGATTGCTTAACTTCACTAGTTCCTTAGTATGTAATGCACAATTTATCTCAAATTTCTTTACCAGTAGTACATGTAGATATTATTATGCAATCATCAGAATTTAAAGCATAAAAAAATAATTCAAATATTTAGCATTCAATTGAGCATTGATCTGATCTACTCTACTTTATTCAGAAAAAGGAATATCAGTTTTGATTCCATATACAATACATGACGGTACAGAATAACCAGTTTGAATCATATTCCATATGCGATAATCTATTAATTTTAAGAAAGTAGACATATAGATTTTCCAAAAATTAAAAGTAATATTTTTGAATAGGGGTGTCGGGTGATTGAATATCCTTCCGCAATATTACGAATTCAAAAATTAGCCATGGATGAAAATTCAAAAGTTTTCCAAAACTTAATTTTATGAATCCTGCTCTGATACCACTTGAAAGTTTGTGAGGGGGTGTTAAGCCCTTATGAACTAGTCCCAAGGCTAACCAAGAGGGGGGGGGGGGGGGGGGGTGAATTGGATATTTAAATACTTTTAAAAAAAAAGAAATTTTTTTTTTATATCTTGTTGTGAAAATGAATTAAATCAATAATAAAAAGATAAATCACAGATTTCACCCAAGCAGTTAATCGCAGTAAAATAAAGTGCAAAAATAAATTAGAAAGAACACACTAGATTTATAGTGGTTCGGTCCAACCTGACCTACGTCCACTCCCCAGAGGCACCCTTTGAGTATTGCACTAAACCTTTAGTGACTCTTCTTTAGCCCCCATAGCTAGGAGGAGAAGCCCTTACAAAATCACTTCCACCTTCCCCGGTGCGGCGGAGTAGCCGGGTCCTTTGACACCAAAGAGATCTTCTTCTTCCCAAAACTTCCCTCTAGACAACCCTTGAATTCGATGGTACTTAGGTGTAAGCTTACCGGAGCAACCGTGTGAACCCCCTCACACTCCCTCAAAAATCCCCCTTCGAAGGCTCTTCTCCCTCTCAAACTCAACCATTTCCTCTCTCCCTTTCAAGCTCACTCTTCAAGTTTTTTCCAGAAGAAACGAAGCCTCAATGGCTGCCAAAGACACTTTAAAAGTTTTTGACAAGCCTTAAATAAATGGCTTTAAAAACCCTTCCAAATCAGTTCTGGCAGCAAAGATCATCCAAGACGATCACAGATAATCCAAGATGATGTGCTTAAAAAGAGGGCTTCAAAAAACTCTAAAAACTCAATTCTGCCACCAAATATCATCCAGGACGATCGCAGGATCATCCAAGATGATGTGCATAATTTAACCTGATAGTCCTTGACGATCTCAGGATAGTCCAGGATGATCAGTACAAATTTTAAATAAATCATCTAGTACGATATACAGATCATCTAGGATGATCAGAATATCAAATTAAGCATATTTGATTGACTAATCACATGATTAATTTAGGCATGATTTTCATAGATCGTCCATGATGATCTTGATTGTCCTAGAGGATTAGAACAAAATTTGAAGCTTAAATCCTTGCCTAAATTATCATGGCGGCTAGGGTTTTGAGATTGTATTGGATTGTCCAGGATGATATAAATCATCCAGGTAATTAGTTCAGAGATTGAACTTCTGGTTTTGGCTCAATCTCACTCCCTTAGTGTGTGTGTGCATTGTCACCAAGCTAGCAAACACCTTTACAGGACTAGACTCAAGAAATCAAAAATACATCAATGTATATTACAAACTTTTCACAGCATAACCTATTCTACCCAATCTTGAGCTCTGATTCTTTGTTGGATGGTGCAAGGTGTTCCTGAAATGTTAGTATACACACAAATAAATATATATTACAAATATTAGGAGACATAATGATGTGATCCGTAATGTTTGTTATCATCAAAACATAAACTTGTGAGCCCGAGTTGCAACATTCTCTAATTGCATGAATTATCCTACTGAAATAAAAAATGATATGTTTAAATTTTTCATCACTAAATAAAATAGTAAAATAGTTGATACAATATTTAATAAACATCTTTTAGATTGATGAATATTAATTTTATATTTTTCCAAACTAAAGTCTTCATGATAATGTGATTTAAAGCATATGCGGGATCTCTATTGAGCTTGTAGGGGTGAAAATGATATCTACTGACCACCTATAGTTATAATATCTCCTTAAAAACCTAAAATATTTAACATCCTATATCTAGGCATGCTAGTATTCTATTTTAATATTCCTAGTTATTCTTACATTCCTCTTCCAGGCTATATATCATACTATATTATAATTGCATATATGACCACTATATGCATTAAATAAAGAATGAGATAATATTGAAAGCATCATTTGAAATTTAAAGAATAAGAGTCTTCATTAATAGTTAATATGCTCTTTTCATTATCAATCCAAAATAAGAAATTTTGCCAAACATAGAATAAATGACAAGCAAACTCATTTTTATTAAATTCATAAAAGAATGAAAATATAAGAGAGTGATATCACTAAAAAAGATAAAAGTATCTCTTTTACACCTCTTCTTCTTTTACTTGCATAGTTGCTTCAATAAATATAGGCTAAACACTCCAATAGATTATATCTTGTACTTCCCTTGCCTCCCTTAGATTTTACCCTAAGAGGGGACTAGAGAATTACACTGAAGAAGAACTAAATTTTACACTAGTGATTAAACTCCTATGCAAATAAAATATAACATCTATTTATACGAATACACAAAAAGGGAACTAGCGCTATGGCACTTAAAAGATTGGCACCATGACATGCTTAAAATGTATTGGCACCAAGATGCTAAATTTCCTACTTCATCATAGTGCTTATTGACATGGAACCGTTACTTAGAGAACAATCATGACCTTTCACTAGAATAATATGGGCCTTGAAAGTTATAGCTATAATGTTATGATGTTGTTAACATTCGAGTGCTACAGTGCCTAATTAGAGAAATTGGTGCCAAAGGGTGGGAAATTATGGCACCATAACATTTTAATTCCTAAGAACTTAGCTCTACAAATTGGCATTCTAACTTAGCGGTGCTGGTAACAATGAAGCACTAGAAGTGTTTCTATTATAGTGCTTAAAAATAGAGAACATGGCATTGTTATTAAAGTTCGATAGGGATGTTAAACCCTAGTGAACTAGTCCCGAGGCTAACCAAGAGGGGGGGTGAATTGGTTATTTCAAAATTTTACGGGGAACAGAAAAATCTTTTCAATACTTTGCTGCGGAAACAAGTAAACAAGAATGAAAAGATCAATCACAGATATTCACCCAAGCAGTTAATATCAGAAAAGTAAAGTGTAGAAAAGAATCAGAAAAGCAAATAAGATTTTATAGTGGTTCGGTCAACTTGACCTACATCGACTCCCCGGAGCCTCCCCTCCGGGTATTGCACTAAACAAAAAGTGTCTCTCCTTTTGCTCCCACAGCAAGGCGGAGAAGCCTATACAAAACCTCCTTTTCACCACACGGTGAGGCAGAGAACCCGACCTCCTTTTGCTTCCTCCTGAAGCAGGCAGAGAACCTTTGGACTCCTTTTGCTTCCACCTGAAGCGGGCAGAGAACCCCGGATCTTCTTGCGAACGATCCTCCCACAACGAATACCAACTAGACGAAAGACGACGAGCGGAGAAGACGACTCTGATCCGTGCTTGGAGAAACCTTAGTGAATCCCTCACTAACTCCCCCTCACAAGATCCTCTCTCTCTCTCCCAAACTCTCTCTTTCTCTAGGGTTTCTCTAGGAAGGAAAGTGGCAAAAGATTTTTCTTGTTGGAAGAAAAATATATTTTATAGGAGGGCTTAAAATTTTCCCTAAATCTCAACTAGTCGGCCAAGATCATCCAGGACGATCTCTAGATCGTCCTGTACGATCAGTTCAAAATCAGCTGTTTCAGCCTGGACGATCTGGCTCTTCTGGATGATCAGTAGAAAAAATTATTCATATCGTCCCGTATGATCCTGCGATCGTCCGGGACGATTAGTGCAAATCGAGGAATATCGTCCAGAAGACAGTTCGAGTCGTCTAGAGAAACTTATGCTGGACGACCAAAAAATGACTTGATCGTCTAGGACGATAGGGATATCATCATGTACGATTAGTTCAAAAAGTGCCCAAATCGTCCTATACACAGTTCGGGTCGTACAGCTAAAATGCACTAGACGATCATGATCGTTCGGGACGATCTTACGATCGTCCAGGATGATATGATCGTATCAATCAAAAATAAATTACTTTTCTTAATTACCAGATTAAATTAGGCATGATTGTATTGAATCATCTAGGGCGATACATGTATCGTCCAGGACGATAAGACCAAATAACTTAAAATAAAAACTTGCCTAACTTGATCTGGCGGCTGAGAATTTCTAATTTGAGCATATCATCCCGTACGATCCAAAGATCATCCAGGACGATCTGCTTAATCAGACCCTCTTAACTTAGTCGCCCTAATTAGGGTTTTTATTTTTACCTGATCGTCTAGGACGATGTGAATATCGTCCAGGACGATCTGAATAAAAAATGAACAGAAACTCTAATTCACTCAAGCTCTCCCCCTGAGTGTGTGTGTGCAAGGTTACTTAGCTGGGGGATGAGTTACATTAAAATTGACTCAAGAAAAAGAAAAATAGTATGTTGGACACACTTGGACCCGATCTTGAGTTGGCTTGAGTGGCTCGTGATCTTTTGTGCCTGAAACTGGTTAGCCAAGCAAAATACACTGGAAACATGTTTGTCATCATCAAAACCATATTTGCAACAATCTCCCCCTTTTTGATGATGGAAAACATTTGTATAGTAGTTTGAAAATAAAAAATAACTAAGAGATCGAAAAACAAATATTTTCTCAAATTTTTATTTAACAACTAAATCAATACAGGAAACATAACACATAATAAAAATAGAAATAACTACAACTGACTCCCCCTTTTGACATCACAAAAAGGAGAAGGGTAAATAGATATACTAAAACATCAGTACATAACAGAAAAGAAAACAACTACAAAATAGAAAACTAGAAGGGAGGCGGATCCTGATCGGAAGAAGGAGGTGGCGGTGGTGGGTTGAAGTAGTGGTGAATGGCTTGAAAATGGGCTCCAATTCAGGCAATGTCCTGGTCATGCTGCTGTTGCTGCTGCGCAGCATAGTCAGTGAAGCGGTGGATGTCCTCGGCGTGCCGCTGCTCCTGGGCAACCACATAGGAGTCGAATCTGGCCTCCCACTGATCGAAGTGCTGCACCAGGTGGTCAAAGGGAGAGGTAATACGAAGGGGAGAAGGTGCCTCGGGTGCAGCAGGAACTGGAAAGCCTCTTCCTCCTCAACATCTGGGGCGGGCTCCGGATGTAGTCGGGTGCTGTGTAGGACGTGGAATGAGTTGTTTGTGAAGAAGGAAGGAGGGACATCAGGAGGGACAGGATACTGAAGGTCATATTTTATTTCTAAGGCATAATGAATGAGATGACCTAAGGCTAGATTTGGGCGACGCCTGTGACCTGGATCTCTAATAGTGGTGAGGTGTTCTATGTATCGGATAATAAGGTCAGAGGCATTAAACTCTCTACAGGCCATGATGTAGTATGTGGTCAAGGAAAGTAACGTGGTGATGTGAATTCGATCCCCCGCCTTTGGAATGACAGAGGAACGAAGGACATGCTGAATTGTCTGTGCATCCTTAAGAAGTGAAGTGCAAGAGTTGTCATGATATGGTGCGTTTGTATTGCGAAGGAAGTGATTGGTAACACTCCAATCATAGTTAGGATCGGTGACAAGCGTGTGGAGTTTATCGCCAGTGACAGAAAGGTTAAGAATATTGTGAAAATCTTGGGTAGTTAGTTCCACGGGACGTTGATTGACGTATGAGTGAAGAGTGGAATAGTCCGTGGAAATGCACAAATTGGCAAAGAAAATTTGAAGGAGTTCAAGATTAAAAGGAAAGGCTAAGGTCAGGATGAAGGTGAGGGAGGTGTGTGCGAACAGATCAAGAATAGGATATGTGAGGGTGCGGGGATTTACTATTTTAGAATGCGTGATCCCCATGTCATGATAGCACTCGAAAGCAGCCTGATCAGATGCATTTGGGAAGCGAGGATCAACATGTCCCCGAGAGGAACTTGCACCCTTTTGCCGCGAATATTTGCCACCAGCCATTAGAAATCAAAAGTGAAGGGAAGTAGAGGGAAATATGTGAAAGAAAGGATGAAAACTGTCTGTTTAAATAGACTTGGTCTGATCGTCCCGTATTATCGCGAGATCGTCCGGGACGATATGGGCATTTATGACGTCCTGGACGATTGGTCAAAAAGGCAGTCCGATCGTCCAGGACGATCAGAGATCATCCAGGACGATTAGACACAGGCGATCATCCTGAGGAGTTAGGCTGGACAACCGTTGACAAAAATGTATCGTCCAGGATGATTAGGTGGATCATCCCGGACGATGTGCAATAAGTGTGTTGGACGTGCCAAATTCCAATCATCCAGCGGCTGACATGTGGATCATCCAGGACGATTAGGTGGATTGTCCAGGACGATGCCTAATAATTGGAGCAATATCAGCCGTTTGATCAGATCAGTAAGATATGGATCATATCGTCCAAGACGATGTAAGGATCATCTAGGACGATCACCAATAATTAGAGTTTTTTAGCAGTAGGAGCAGTGTGGGGACGATTTTAAATGAATCGTCCAGGATGATATTTGGATCATCCAGGACAAAGAGGATCGTCCAGGATCGTGCAGGACGATCGGGGTATCGTCCAGGACGATGTGAAGAAAACAGAAAAAGATGGAGGATGAAGATGACAGATCAGGATCCCAAAAACACAACCATGAAATTAAAACAAAACAAAAATGAATAAAACTCATAGCAAAAACACATAAAAGTAACGCATTTTTTTTGATCAAGCTGCTCGAGTAAATCAGAATTTTTCCTTAATTTTAGATCCAAAAACCAATAAGACGATGATTTACAGCGCTGAAATCCAGAAAAAGTTGGAAAAACTGACTTTCGTAACTCCCACCTCGGGCACCTTATCGATGCAAATCTCTTTCAAAACAAACATCCAATTCAGAAGAAAAGAAATTAGATTCAAAAAGAGATCCTTTCAAGCCTCGTTCCAGAAAAATATCTGATATAATAGTGTTACAAAGTAAAAAATCTGAAAGAAGGATTTTCAAACACAAGCTTTTGAAAGTATTAAGTGGCGTACGGATTTCTCTAAGACCTTTAACGATCTGAAAGAAAAGAAAGCTTGGTTGGGCTCATTTTATGCCTCTTTTTCAATTTATTTAGCGCTTTACGCATCTTTTCATTTTTGATACACTTTGTGTATCTTTTAGTTGGCGACATTTCGCATATTTTCAGCTTTGGGCTCATTTTGTGCCTCTTTTTCAATTGATTTGGTGCACTGCTCATCTTTTGTAATCTTTCTTCTTTTCATAATCGTTAATTAGTCTTAGCTGTGAAATTATCTTCCAGATATAGGAGATGCTCTCCACGATAAGGAAGAGTAATTCACAAAACAAAAGCCAGACGTCATAAGATAAGTGCAATCACTTGGTTTAGAAAATAAAAATAATGACTCAAGACTTTGAAAACACTATTGATATGAGGTAGATTACTGTAGGAAGATAAAATAAATCTCTGTTTTATAAACTAAAATTTTAATTTTGAAGAGGATATTTATCCAAAAGAAATAATACACCAGCAAAGGAGTTAGAGGAAGAGAAATAATCATATATGTTTCTTCCCTTTAATAGATCTAGTGGAGTCAATCACTGCTTACCAGCTTCCAAACAAAAATAAGGTAAAACTCCTAGTCAAAAATTTTGATTATCAGAAGTAGTGAGCAGTGAGCAGACTTTGAAAAGCATAAAATAGTAAGTGCAAGAGATGAACCAGTGAATAAAGACAGGTAGAAAATCACATCAGAGTAAATACTCCAATCAAACTAACAACAGGGCTAACACAGAAATCAGCAGAAGAAATAAAACTAATTGAAAGCAAATAATTAAATCAAAAAACAAAAAGCTAACTAACAGAAAATAGAATAACAATCAGAATAATCAGAAATCAGCAGTCATCAAAATCAAGCATTTATATCAATCACTCCTAATCTGGTTCTCAAAATATTGAATAAGTCAAACGCCAGTGGTTTAGTGAATATGTCTGCCAGCTGATTTTCAGTTGCTACATGATGTAGCTCAATGTCCCCTTTTATAACATGGTCCCTAATGAAGTGATGCCTTATATCAATGTGTTTGGTCCTAGAATGTTGGATTGGATTCTTAGAGATGTAGATGGTACTAGTATTATCACACAGAACAGAAATTGTGCCTACAGGTAAACCTAAATCCAAAACTTGTTGCTTTAACCAAAGAACTTGGGCCACACAACTTCCTAAGGCAATGTACTCAGCTTCAGCAGTGGAAAGTGCAACTGAGTTATATTTTCTACTGGACTAGGAGACTAGAGACTGTCCTATGAATTGATAAGTTCCAGAAGTGCTCTTTCTATCCACCCTACACCCCGCAAAGTTAGAATCAGAATATCCAATGATCTCAAAAGAGGTGCTGTGCCTAGGGTACCAGATTCCTAGGTTTGGGGTCCCTAAAAGATATCTAAGAATTCTCTTAACAGCAGTCAGGTGGGACTCTTTAGGATCAGCCTGAAACCTAACACAAAGACAGACACTAAACATGATATCAGGTCGGCTAGCAGTTAGGTAAAGCAGTGATCCTATGATTCCTCTATACTTCTTCTGATCAATAGATTTTCCACTTGAATCCTTATCTAACTGACCAGAGGAGCTCATGGGAGTATTGATTGGCTTGGCTTTGTCCATTTCATATTTCTTCAAAATGTCCTTAGTGTATTTTGATTGATTGAGAAAGGTTCCATCATCCGTTTGCCTTATGCTAAACCCCAAAAAGTAGGACAATTCTCCCATCATACTCATCTCAAACTCCTTACTCATTATTTTAGAAAACTCATCACATAAATATTTATTAGAAGATCCAAAAATTATATCATCAACATAGATCTGGACAATGAGTAAGTCATCCCCTATTCTCCTCAAAAAAAGGGTGGTGTCTACGCTCCCCCTAACAAACTCTCTTTCTAACAGGAATGTGCTAAGCCTCTCATACCAAGCTTTGGGTGCCTGTTTCAATCTATATAAGGCATTTTTTAATTTATAAACATGATTTGAATATTGGAAACTCTCAAAACCTGGGGGTTGTTCTACAAAAACATCCTCTTTTATTACCCCATTTAAAAAGGCACTCTTGACATCCATTTGAAACAGCTTAAATCCCTTATAATAGGCAAAGGCTAGTAGCACTCTAATGGCTTCCAATCTAGCTACAGGGGCAAAAGTCTTCTCAAAATCAATCCCTTCAATCTGATTATACCCCTTAGCTACCAATCTTGCCTTATTCCTAACCACCACACCAGAATCATTCATCTTATTCTTAAAGACCCACTTGGTTCCCACAATACTTTGATTTCTAGGTCTTTCTACTAACTCCCAAACATCATTCCTTACAAATTGATTTAATTCTTCTTGCATAGCTAAGATCCAAAACTCATTAGAAAGGGCTTGATTGATGTTGGTGGGTTCAGTCATTGAGATAAAGGCAGAATAGTTTACTTCTTTCATAAGTTCATGCCTAGTCCTAACACCTTCAGAAGGGTCACCTAAGATTAGTTCTTTAGGATGACTCAAAGAATATCTCCAATCTCTAGGCAATATGGTTTGAGGTTCTACCCTCTCCTCCAGATTTATATTTCCAACCCCTTGGGTAACCTCAACAATCTCTTCATCTTCTACTTCAGATCTAGACTCCTTAGGATCAGATTCATCAAATACTACATGGGTTGTTTCTTCCACCACCAAAGTCCTCTTATTGAACACCCTAAAGGATTTCCCCACACTTGAATATCCTAAGAACACTCCTTCATTAGATTTGGGGTCAAATTTTCCTAAGGGCGATTTCCCATTGTTCAGAATAAAAACCTTACAGCCAAAGACATGGAGGTGGGACAGATTTGGAGTTCTACCCTTAATGATCTCATAAGGTGTCTTGTTCAGTTTGACTCTCACATTCACCCTATTCAGCACATAACAGGCAGTGTTCACCGCTTCAGCCCAAAAGTATTTTGGAAGTGAATACTCAGTAAGCATGGCTCTAGCGGCTTCCACTAAGGTCCTGTTCTTCCTTTCAGCTACCCCATTTTGCTGAGGGGTCCTAGGAGCTGAAAAATTGTGACTAATCCCTTGATCCTCACAAAAATATCCAAATCTTTCATTTTCAAACTCCCCTCCGTGATCACTATGAATGGTAATAATCTCACATCCTAACTTCTTCTGAATCCAAGTAGAGAAAGATCTAAACTCATCAAATGACTCAGATTTATGTGACAAAAATTTCACCCAAGTGAACCTCAAATAATCATCTACAATCACAAACCCATAGACTCTCCCCTCTAAGCTGGCAGTGCTAATGGGTCCAAAGAGGTCCATGTGAAGAACTTTTAAAGATCTAGAGGTGCTAATGTCCTTAACAGAGTGAAAAGAGGACTGGACTTGCTTCCCCAACTGACAGGCATCACACAGGTGATCCTTAGTGAACTTAAGCTTGGGCACACCTCTAACTAAGTCCTTTTGGGTGACTCTCCTAAGGGTTTTCATACTGGCATGACACAATCTCTTATGCCATAACCAAGACTCATCAGCAGCAATTTTTAAGCAAATTGAATTATCAGATTTAATGCAACTTACATCCAGCTTGTAGATATTGTTGATCCTTTGCCCCTGCAAAACAACTTCATCATTTAAGCTTAAAATGCAGCCAGTGGGCAGGAATTTGATGCTGTATCCCTTATCACATAGTTGACTGATGCTCAGCAAGTTGTGTTTCAGTCCATCTACAAGCAAAACATTATCAATCATAAAATTCTTTGAATCACCAATTATACCTGAGCCTACCACCTTCCTGGTGGTGTTATCTCCAAGTGTAACCTTGCCTCCAGCTCTGGCCTCCAGCAAAATGAACTGATTTGCATCTCCAGTCATATGTCTAGAACATCCGTTGTCCAGGTACCACATGCTCTCACGAGGTCTTGTGTGAGAGCACACCTACAAAAATATCAAACATTAGTCTTAGGAACCCAAACAGGTTTGGGTTCCTTCTTATGAAAAGAAGAATGCAATGCATGTGTGCTGTGCTGTAAAATAGGCAGTTTGGGTCTCCACACCCAATGTGTACTACGATGAACAGTACAGGTGTGGGAAATGTGTCCTAACATGCCACATGAATAACATCTAACACTAGGAAAAGGATTAACTAAATGTCGTGAGTGATAGTTTCTCTTCTTAGAAGTGTATGAAACATGCTTTGATGAACTTGCAACAGATTTTTTAAAAGGCGACGGTGCATAAAACTGTTCAAAAGTAGGTGGTTTTTTGTTCTTTTCAAAAGCAGTAATTTTCACTCTTAAAAATTTGTTCTCCTTATTAAGGCTAGCAATCTTAAAAGTTCTTACACTTTTATTACTTTCTAATTCACATGCCATATCATTCAATTTCTTAAAGGCAACTTCTAATTCAACATGCAATATTTTTAATGCATCATGCTCAACAGTTAAATTAGAATGCTTTCTATTCAGTTCATCAAACTCATCAAGTAAAGACATGTGATTGCTATTAATAGTTGAATGATCTTTAATCAAAACATCATGCTCTTTTTGCAAAGTCAAATAATCTAGTTTCAAGTTAGCATGGGTTTTCTTAAGCTTCCTATACGATGCATGAATTTTTTTAGATACTTCAAATAATTGATCGTAAGTAAGCTCACATACCTCTTCCTGGTCCGACTGACCAGGGTGATCATCAGCCATCAGACACAAATTTATTTCCTCCTCTTCAGCTTCAGTCTCAGAGGAGTCGGATGCAGAGTCTGCCCAATACGCCTTCTGAATCTGCTTCTTATCCTTTCTGAACTTTGGTTTCTCCTCACCCTTCTCCTTGCTTGGGTGAGCCTTGAGTGTAGGATAATCTGCCTTTATGTATCCAGGCTTCTTGCATTCAAAACAAACAGATTCAGATGAACCTTTAAAATTTCTACTGGTCTTACCTTTGTTCCACTTTTGAAAATTCTTATTCTTTTTCCTTAGAAAGCTCTTGAATTGCCTTGTGATTAAGGCAACATCATCGCTATCAGACCCGGAAGTGCTAGCATCTGAATATTTGGCCTTTAGTGCCACTGTCTTCTCCTTCTTTCATTCACCTGCATCAAGTTGTCTTTGGTTCACCCCTTGCTCGTAAGCAATGAGTGATCCAAGTAAGCTGTCAATGGAGTAAGTATTTAAATCTTTAGATTCTGTGATCACAGTAATCTTAGCATCGTAAGAAGAAGGCAAACATCTAAGAATTTTGTTCACTCTTTCGTAATTAGTTAGTTCTCTTCCTAGAGCATGCAAAGAGGTAACGATTTGAGTGAACCTTGTGTACATTTTTGAAATCGTCTCACTAGGTTTCATGCGAAAAAGTTCATAATCATGTAACAAGATGTTTAACCTAGACTGTTTGACTTCAGTTGTACCTTCATATATTATACACAATCTATCCCAGATTTTTTTACCCGTTGTACAAGTAGAAACATGCATATAGTCTTCAGATTTTAAAGCACAAAAGAAATAGTTCAAACATTTTGCATTTAACTGTGCTAAATCACAATCATCAAAAGTCCAATCTGCAAACGGGAGCTCAGTTTTCACATTGTTAATCAATCTAAAAGGTGGTTCGTATCCATCCTTAACTAACATCCACATGCGATAGTCAATCGATTGAAGAAAAGTAGACATGCGTGTTTTCCAAAAATCAAAAGGAATATTATCAAACAACGGTGGTCTTGTAATAGAATAACCTTCAGCAGTATTATGATTGTTATAGTTAGCCATGGATCAAATTAAAAAGTTTTTAAACCTATATTTTGAATCCCGCTTTGATACCACATGAAAGTTCGATAGGGATGTTAAGCCCTAGTGAACTAGTCCCGAGGCTAACAAAGGGGGGGGGGGGTGAATTGGTTATTTAAAAATTTCACGAGAAACAGAAAAATCTTTTCGATACTTTGCAGCGGAAACAAGTAAACAAGAATGAAAAGATTAATCACAGATATTCACCCAAGCAGTTAATATCAGAAATATAAAGTATAGAACAGAATCAGAAAAGCAAACCAGATTTTATAGTGGTTCGGTCAACTTGACCTACATCCACTCCCCGGAGCCTCCCCTCCGGGTATTGCACTAAACAAAAAGTGTCTCTCCTTTTGCTCCCACAGCAAGGCGGAGAAGCCTGTACAAAATCTCCTTTTCACCACACGGTGAGGCAGAGAACCCGACCTCCTTTTGCTTCCTCCTGAAGCAGGCAGAGAACCTTCAGACTCCTTTTTCTTCCACCTGAAGCGGGCAGAGAACCCCAGATCTTCTTGCGAACGATCCTCCCACAACGAACACCAACTAGATAGAAGACGACAAGCGGAGAAGACGACTCTGATCCGTGCTTGGAGCAACCTTAGTGAATCCCTCACTAACTCCCCCTCACAAGATCCTCTCTCTCTCCCAAACTCTCTCTTTCTCTAGGGTTTCTCTGGGAAGAAAAGAGGCAAAAGATTTTTCTTGTTGGAAGAAAAATATCTTTTATAGGAGGGCTTAAAATTTTTCCTAAATCTCAACTGGTCGGCCAAGATCATCTAGGACGATCTCTAGATCATCCTGTACGATCAGTTAAAAATTAGCTGTTTCAGCTTGGACGATCTGGCTCTTCTAGATGATCAGTAAAAAAAATTATTCATATCGTCCTGTACGATCCTGCGATCGTCCGGGACGATTAGTGCAAATCGAGGAATATCGTCCAGAAGATAGTTCGGGTCGTCCAGAGAAACTTGTGCTGGATGACCAAAAATTGACTTGATCGTCCAGGACGATAGGGATATCGTCCTGTACGATTAGTTCAAAAAGTGCCCAAATCGTCCTATACACAGTTCGGGTCATACAGCTGAAATGCACTAGACGATCATGATCGTCCGGGATGATCCTGCGATCGTCCAGGATGATATGATCGTATCAATCAAAAATAAATTGCTTTCCTTAATTACCAGATTAAATTAGGAATGATTGTACTGAATCATCAAGGACGATACACGTATCGTCCGGGATGATCATACCAAATAACTTAAAATAAAAACTTGCCTAACTTGATCTGGCGGCTGAGAATTTCTGATTTGAGCATATCGTCCCGTACGATCCATAGATCGTCCAGGACAATCTGCTTAATCAGACCCTCTTAACTTAGTTGCCCTAATTAGGGTTTCTATTTTTACCTGATCGTCCAGGATGATGTGAATATCGTGTAGGACGATCTGAACAAAAAATGAACAGAAACTCTAATTCACTCAAGCACTCCCCCTGAGTGTGTGTGTGCAAGGTTACTTAGCTGGGGGATCAGTTACATTACAATTGACTCAAGAAAAAGAAAAACAGTACATTGGACACACTTGGACCTGATCTTGAGTTGGCTTGAGTGGCTCGTGATCTTTTGTGCCTGAAACGGGTTAGCCAAGCAAAGCACACTGAAAATATGTTTGTCATCATCAAAACCAGATTTACAACAGTTATGTCTAATACGTGGTGCCTCGGCAGAGTTGTAGGTGGTGCTGCAGTGGTGTTTCATCCTACGCTGCAGCGCTGTGGGCTCCGTAGTATTTTCTATCATTTTTAAGTTTTTTCTATACAAAATTAACTAATACAACACATTTTTACTGAAAATTAAATATATTAAACAATATATAATTTATACTTATCAGTAACACCTCACTTTGAGTTTTGAAGTTTTTCATGTTCAAGAAAAGTAGCATTTGTCAATATAAATACTTTCTTTTTTTAGGACTATAAAACAAACTTCCTCTGATACTTTTAGGATATCCAAAAAATATACATATTTATAAATACGATTGCAATTTATCTTTTTTTGCGTTCAATACATGTGTAGAACACCTACATATATGGATGTGTCGCAAGCTAGGTCTACACTCATAATATAACTCTAAAGGTGTCTTAGGTGATAATTTTCAAGGTACTATGTTCAAAATATACATTGCAATTTGTATCACATATACCTAAAATGAATTTGGTAAGGATGTGTAACTCAATAAAGATCTAACCAAATTGAGCAATATTTGATTTCTTCTTTTTGCAACACCATTTTATTATGGAATTACAGGTGTAGTGAGTTGTGATATAATTCCACTTTCAATTAAAAAATCTTTGAATTTTATATTTAAATTCTTACCCTACAATCTAAGTGAAACATCTTTAATAACTTGCATAATTGCTTTTTAACTTTAACATGGAATTCTTTAAACTTTCAAAAAGTTTCAAATTTTTTTCCATTAAATAAAAATAACCATATCTAGAATAATTATCTATGAAATTAAAAAAATATTCATAATCACCTCTTGCTTATATATTTAATCAACCACAAACATCCTAATGTATAAGTTTGAGGGTTTCTTTTTCCCTTTCATTTTTTCCATAAAAAGGTCTCTCTTATACAAGATTCATAGACTGGTAGAGTTTTGATTATCAACTATCTTAAAGGACAAATTTTACTAGTCTTTTAAATTTTTTTAAGTTGATATGATCGAGTCTAAGATGCCATGGATATGTGTCATCTTCATATGAAATATTTTGCCCTTTTTATTTATGTTTTTCCACTTTGAACATTTCAACATTTAGCAATGTTTTTCTAATGAGCTTTAATATAAAATTCCATTTTTTATTATTGTATAACAAATATTTGAACCATTCTTAGAAATAACAATCTCATTATTATAAAAAGATAGTCCAATACATCTTTTAAACATCTTAGAAATAGATAAAATATTTTTAAAAAATCCTAGAATAAAACAAATATTATTCAATAATAGAAATTTATTAAAAATTCAAGCCTAACAGCTCCCTTTGCTTAAGTTAATATTGTACTTCTTGAATGTTCGTGAATGTTGTAAGACCTTAAGGAGCTAGCCTGAGGCTCACCGAGAGAGGGGGGGGGGGGGGGGGGGGTTAATTGGTAATTTAAAAATTTTCTTAACTTAAAATAGCAATGACAACACTTTTGTAACGTTTTTAGAAATTGAAAATATTAAATTTAACTAATTGCATAAGCGAATGAGTTTAATGGATATACTCATTTAATTTATGATGATATCTCAATTTATGAATCTAAGCAGTAATCATCAATTTTCCCAAGCAGTTATAACATATATAAAAGATAAGAAATTCAAAAGTATGAAAAAGAAAACATAAACCAGAGATTTTTAAAGTTGTTTGGTCAACCTTGACCTATGTCCACTCCCTGGAGTCCTCCGATCCAAGAATTTTCCCTAAAAATAGTGACTCTCCTTTTGCTTTCACAGCAAGATGGAGAAGCCCTTACAAACCTGATGTGGTAGAGTGCCAGATGCTATGTCACCCTCCCGGTGACGGCAGTAGACCTTGACTCATTTTTCTTCCTCCTGAAAAAGGCAGAGTACCTTAGCTCCTTTTTCTCCCTCTTGGAGAAGGAAGAGAACCTCAGCTCCTTTTTCTCCCTCCTAGAGAAGGTAGAGTACCTCAAGGACTTGACCTAGAAGCCTCTCTCCATAGAGAACTTCCAAATACTTACTAAGGTCATAGGAGGCGTAAGGGTATAGCTAGCCCGGAGCAACTATGTGATCCCCTCACACTCCTTCTCCCTCATGCTCAACCTCACCTTCTCCTTCCTCTCAAACCCTGAATTACTTAAAAGTTTCTCTCTTAGGGTCGCTTTAGCAGTCACACCATCCTCTAATTATCCCAAAGAGAATCTTGTAAAACTTGCTTAAATATTGGGCTTTAAGAAACCCCAAAAATCAAGTAAGCCATCACTGTTTATGCAGTACGATTGAATTCGTACATTACGATCAATTCAAAACTAGTCCTTTCTAGTACGATATGATTAGTCATTTAAATGAACTGTTTAAATTTTATGAATAAATTATATAGTATGATCCATAGATTGTCCAGTATGATCTGATTATTTTCTTCTCTTCATACAGTATGATTCTTAGGATGACCAAAAATCATCTCTGCTAATCGTCTCATACTACTCTCATCATATAGTATGGTTAGTTGATTTCAAGTAACTCATCTAGTACGATATGAATATCATAGAATATGATTAGTTCAAAAACATAGTTTTATTTTGTATGATTTTTGGGATGATCAAATTTTGTCTTTACTAATCTCTTAGTATGATCAATATCATACTGTACGATTGTCTATCTTTAATTAAACCATGATTTCATTGTCTAATTATGGGGGTTAATTTTAGCAAGATTTTAAATGTTCATACAGTACGATGGGAATCATATAATATGATTAGTTCAAAAAAAAATTAAAATCTTACTTAAATTAATCTGGCAGCTTGGGTTTTTAGATTGTAACGAATCATATAGTATGATCAAGATCATATAGTATGATTAGTTCACAAAAACTAATTTTTCAATTAGTCGTTAAGCCCTATCTTTCTATACTTATCGTACAGTATGATTAGTATAAAAATTTTAATCTTTAAAATTTCTATCTCCCGTTATATGTGTGTCCATAGTTATCCAATTGCATACACTTTTATGTGGCCAGACTCAAGAGATAAAAAAATAAAGAAAGATAAAATTATAGACTTTGTTTACTTAACATTCTTATTCTACCCATTCTTGAGCTTTTAGTAGCCTTGAGCAGTATATATTTTACCTGTAATGTTAGTGCTCACAGATAGAAAAATATCTAAAATATTTAGCAAAAAAGTGACAATTTAATCAAATATGTTTATCATCATTAAAATCATTCCCTTTTTGATGATGTCAAATAATATTGGTTGATAGGCAAAATAGAAATACTTTTCTCCTAAGTTCCCCCTCACTAAGTGATCATTTTAAAAATTGGAGGTTACAAATTTTTATTATTTATTTATTTTAATTTTAATTTAAAAAATAATGATTAAATAAAACATAAGATAAAGTAACACAAATATAAAATTCTATTAAGCTGAAACAAAATATAACATACATTTTCTTCCCCTTTTGACATCAGAAAAAAAAAAGAGGAACAATAAATAACAAAAACATTGCAAGAAATAAAAATAGTAAAACAAATAACAAATAATACACTAAAGGTAGGGCAGATCCTGATCAGGTGGCCGTGGTGGTGGTTGAATGTATGAATGGATGGAGGTAAATTGATTATCTATCAAGGAAAATCTTTCTCTGAACCATCTCATATTGTCCTCGTGGTACTGGTGTTATTGTTGGATGTGATAATCGAGCCATGTTTCTAATCACTCGAGCCACTGAATTATATCATCGCGAGTGTATGTAGAGTAGGCAGGAGAAGGTGGTGGTAATTGTGGCGGTGGAGGTCCACCTGTAGGAGCAGCTTTCCCTTCTTCATTAAATTCTGGCTCAGCATGCTCGTGCCCTTGATGGAAAAGGATACTGAAAGAGGCATACATATAAAAAATAGGAACATTATCGAGTAGAGTAGGAAAGGTGAGTTGGTATTTTTTGTTGAGGATATATCATATGATATGTCTTAAGGCAACATTTTATTTTCTTCAAGTATTTGGATATAAAATATGAGTCATGTTGTGGATATAATCTAGAATCATTTGGGCTTCATCAAATTGAGTATTCGACATGATTAAGTAGGTGACTACAGATAGAAGTGGGGTTATGTTAACCTAATCCCTAACTTTGGGTATAATAGAAGTTTGAAGGACATGCTAGATTATCCGAGCATTATGATTTAAAGTGTGGACGTGTGGTTAATGTTGGATTAGTGGCACATTTCTAATGGTCAAGTTAATAAAAGTCTTGTCAAAATCATTTATATAAGGGATTCAGGGAGAGGTCCTTCAATAGGAAGACCGATATGTTCTACTAAATTAGCCTTGATGATTTCTACATTTTGATGAAAAATAAAAGAAGTCATGATAGAGGTTTATAGATTTAGCCTAAGGTTGGCTAAGAATTTATAAAGAAGTTCAGAGTTGTAGGTAAAAGCAAGTGTAAGGAGAAATTGAAGAGTAGTGGAGGTGAAGAGGTTCATCACCTCGAAGTTTAGGGCATGTTAATTTAATATTTGAGAAGGGGTAATTTTTGCCTCTTTATACTTGTGATATGTATCTTCAACCCTTGCAGAGAGGAAATGATTATCAAAATGATGAGAAGAGGAGGAGCTCCCCATTGTCATTCTACCGCATTTGCTTCCACCGGCCATTAGACAGGATGGTTTAGAGAGTATGGGTTGGAGGAAGTAATGAGTTGAGTGAATAGAATCATTCAAACCCTTCTAATTTATAGATTTTAGGCTGATCATACAATACGATCGTGGTTCGTATAGTATGTGATCAGGGAAGTTAATTCATTTGGATAACTTGTCAGAAAAAGTGGTCAAATTGTACAGTATAATTTGGTATCATACTAGACGATCTTCAGGAAATCCGTTCATCCGAAGGAGTCATCAGTACAGTGTTTGACAAAAAGAGTCATATAGTATAAACGGGTGTTCATACAGTACAACATGTAATTATTATTATATCGGTCGAATTGAATTCATCCTAATCCAGTTTGACATGTTCATCTTACAGTATAAAGAGAGGTATCATATAATATACTCAGGCAATAATTTCATACTAAATGAATTGAAGTCCTCAATGGTTAGTTACTTGTAGTTCGTATAGTATGAATATGGATCATACAGTACAATGTACATATCACAGATCTAATTTGGACCGTTGATTAAACTAAGGGTTGTGATCTATGCATCTAAGCATATTATACAATATGAATGTGGATCATATAGTATGATATGAATAAACCTTAGAAAAAATATTGAAAGTCAGGAGGTGTGTGTGTGATGATCAGGAAATATATTAAATCAAGAACATTTTTTAAATAAAAACTACAAACAACAACACATAAACATGCATAAAATACAAACACATATAATTTAACACATGTCAATGAATGAATTCAAATAAAAAATGATTAATCTTTAATTAAGCATGAATGCTTATAACACCCAGTTTCATCCTCAAGGTACTAAAGGTGTCATAAGCTAGGGATTTTGTGAAGATGTCTTCCAATTAATATTCTGTAGCTATGTGATGCAATTCTATATCTCCCTCGGCTACATGATCTCTTATAAAGTGATGCCTAATGTCTGTATGCTTTGTGTGGGAGTGTTGAATTGGATTATTAAATATGCAAATAGCACTAGTGTTATTACACATAATTGGAATGGTTCTTACAGGTAGTCCAAGATCTAAGAGTTGTTACTTTAGCTAAAAGATTTGAGCAATACAGCTCTCTACTGCTATAAATTTTGCCTCGGCTGTGGAAAGGGCTACTGAGTTTTATTTTTTATTAAACCAGGGAACTAAAGATTGTCTTATGAATTGGTAGGTTCTAGAAGTTCTTTTTCTATTTATCCTACATCTTGTGAAATCATAATCCAAATATCTTATTATTTCAAAGGAAGTGTTGTGTTTAGGATATCAGATTCCTAGGTTTGGAGTACCTAACAGATATCTAAGAATTCTCTTCATAGCAATCATGTGGGATTCTTTTGGATCAGCTTAAAATCTAGCACAAAGGTAAATACTAAACATAATATCCAATCTGTTAGCAATAAAGTAAATAAGTGATCCAGTTATTCCCCTATACTTTTTTGATCTACTAATTTTTTATTTGGGTCCTTATCTAATTAAACAGTAGAGTTCATGGGAGTGTTCATGACCTTAGAATTTTCTATTTTATACTTCTTAAGAATGTCCTTGATGTATTTTTTTGGCTAAGAAAAGTTCCATCATCCATCTACTTTACACTAAATCCAAGAAAGTAGCTTAGCTCTCCCATCATACTCATCTCAAATTCTCTGCTCATTATTTTTGAGAATTCATCACATAGGTGTTTATTTGAGGATCAAAACAAGATGTCATCAACTTAAATTTGAATAATGAGTAAGTGTTCTCCTTCTTTCTTTAGGAAGAGGGTGGTGTCTACACTACCCTTAACAAATCCTTTATCTAAAAGGAAGGTGCTTAGCCTTTCATGCCAGGCTCTAGGTGCTTGCTTCAACCCATATAAGGCCTTCTTTAGTTTGAATACAAGATTTGGGAATTGTGAATTTTCAAAACTTGGGGGTTGCTCAACATAAACATCCTCTTTAATTATCCCATTTAGAATGGCACTCTTAACATCTATTTAATATAGTTTAAAACCCTTAAAGCAAGCAAAAGCTAATGACACCCTAATGGGTTCTAGTCTAGTTACAGGGGCAAAAGTTTCTTCAAAATTTATTCCTTTGATCTGGTTATACCCCTTAGCTACTAATCTTGCTTTATTCTTCACTACTATTCTAGAGTCATTCATCTTATTTTTTAAAACCTACTTTGTTCTAACCACACTCTGGTCCTTAGATCTCTTGACTAGTTCCCATGCATCATTTCTAACAAACTAGTTTAGCTCTTACATTGCTAGGATCCAGAATTCATCACCAAGGGCTTGAGCTATATTGGTGGGTTCTATCATAAAGATAAAAGCTGAATGACTAACTGCCTTCCTAAGTTCATGCCTTATTCTAACACGTTTAGATGGGTCTCCTAAAATATGTTCTTTAGGATGACTATAAGAATATCTCTAATCTCTAGGCAATTTTTCTTGAGGTTCTACTCTATCTCCTATAGTAATGGTTTCTACCCCTTGAATGACATCCACTTCTTCTTCTTCATCTTCAGGTTTATATTCAGAGGTCTTATCTGATTCATCAAAAATGATATGGGTAGACTCTTCTACTACTAGGGTCCTCTTATTAAAGATTCTATAGGCCTTACCTACAGATGAGTAATCTAAGAAGACACCTTCATCGAACTTGGGATCAAATTTTTCTAAGGGTGTTTTTCTATTTTTTAGGATGAAGCATCTATAGCCAAAGACATGCAAGTGAGAAAGATTGAGTGTCATACCCTAAAGGACTTCATAAGGTGTTCTATTAAGCTTGGATCTAACATTTACCCTATTTAAAATATAATAAGCAGTATTCACTACTTTTGCCTAAAAATACTTAGGAAGTGAATACTCAGCTTACATTATCTTAGCAGCTTGCACCAAGGTTCTATTTTTCCTTTCAGCTATTCCATTTTATTAGGGGGTCCTAGGGGCAAAGAAATTATATTCTAT
Source organism: Dendrobium chrysotoxum (assembly GCA_019925795.1). Classification (NCBI taxonomy): domain Eukaryota; kingdom Viridiplantae; phylum Streptophyta; class Magnoliopsida; order Asparagales; family Orchidaceae; genus Dendrobium; species Dendrobium chrysotoxum. Next base: position 49,470,821 of record CM034313.1, read on the forward strand.
TCGCATCTCTTGACAGAAGGATTCAAACTTATTATTTTCAAACTCTCCACCATGATCGCTATGAATTATTGAGATTTCACATCCTAATTTTCTTTAAATGTAAGTGGAGAATGTTCTAAATTCCTCAAATGACTCACTCTTACGTGCTAGGAATTTAACCTAAGTAAATCTAGAGTAGTCATCCACTATTAGAAATCCATATGTCTTCCCTCCTAGGCTGGTTGTTCTAACATGTCCAAATAAGTCCATGTGAAGGATTTCTAGTGGCCTAGAGGTGTTAATATCTTTTATTAAATGAAATGATGATTTAACTTATTTTCTAGTTGGCAAGCATCACAAATGTGGTTCTTAGTGAAGTCTAACTTAGGTATGCCTCTAACTAGGTTTTCTGGGTGATGTTCCTAATAGTCTTCATGCTAGGCTGACATAGTCTCTTATGCAATAGCCAAGATTCATAAATTATAGTTTTTAAGCACATGGAATTTAAATATTCCATGTAATTCAAGTCTAACATGTAAACATTGTTCATTCATTTTCCTTCTAACATAAAATTTTCATTTAAAGTAATCATGTATTTGTTAGAAAGAAATTTTATATCAAAGCCTTTATCGCATAGTTGACTAATACTCAATAAATTATGCTTTAAACCATCAACTAACAAAATATTCTCAAACATAAAGTTTTTAGAGTTGCCAATTATACCTGAGCCCACAACTTTCCTACATGTATTGTCCCCTAATATCACCATCCCTTCTGACCTGGCCTCTAGTGTGATGAACTACTTCATGTCACAAATCATGTGCCTCGAGCATCCACTATCCACGTACCACATACTATCACTAGGCCTTTTATGAGAGTACCCCTACATAGTCATTCAAAGGTTAGATTTGGGAACCCAAGTGAGTTTGGGTTCCACCTTATAACTAGTTGAAAGAGATGAATGCATGTTATGCTATGATGAATACAATTTAGGTCTCCACACTAGATATGTCCTATAATAGATTATGCAAGTGAGGGCTTTGGGACCTAACATTCCACAATAGTAACACCTAACATCGGGAAATGGATAGAAATAATTATCTTTTTAATGGCATTGGTATGAGTCTTCATAGGATTATTAAGAATGTGAAAGACAAGGTTATGCAGCTTTTTTATGTCAATTTGCTCTTTATCAAGAACTTTAAGAATTATTATTTTGTGGCCTCTAATTTTGGTATCACGTTGGAGGGTGATTATCTATCTATTGAACCTAGGATTATTTACTGGATCAAACCTCCTAATAATTCCTATAAGCTTAATATGGATGGTACTATCAAAGGTTCTAGTTCGAGTTGTGGTGGCATTATTATGGATGGTTATGGGAATATCATCATGACTTTTACGGGTCCCTTATATAATTGCTCTATGAATTTTGCTGTGCTTTCTACTATTTTGCATGGGATTAGATTATGCATTTCTCTTGGCATCTCTAACATTTGGATTGAAGTTGATGCTACTTACAATATTCATTGTTTAAATAATGTTGATGAAATTATGTGCAACTCGGCTCTTTTTTATCTTATTAGGGACATTAAGTAGTTGTTGATTTTTGTTAATTACTCCTTATCTCGCATGTATAGGGAGGGGAATGCCTATGCTGTTTGGCTTGCCAATTTGGGGTATAACTTGGATTATTTTACTTATTTTATAGCCTCTAACTTATCGGTCCCTTTAAAAGGGCTTTTAATATTAGAAAAATTTGGTCTTCCCTATGTTAGAATTTTGTTATTATTTTTGTTTGCTTGGTTTGGGATGCCCTCTCGTGCTGGTGGGTTTCCTCTATTTTTTGCTTCTCTTTGTTTTCCTGTTACTGTTTTGATGCCAGCAGGTCTTCCTTTTGCTGCTCATCTAGTCCCAGGTTGCTGGGTGTTGGTAAGGTTTTTTGTGTGGTGATTCCCTATAACCTATGGCTGGGCAATTTTGGGGTTGTGTTGGAGGTTGTTGTTTGGCCCTATTATGCTAGGTTGCTGGGTGTTAGTAAGGCTTCTTGTGGGCTAGTTTCTTGTAACCTGTGGTTAGGCATGTTTGGGGCTATGCTGGTGGTTGTTCTTTGGACCTATTCTACTATGAATTGTTTTAGTTTCAGCTGGTTTGATTTTTGTTATTGTGCTATTTATTTCCTTTTAGGTTTGGCTCATCTGGTTTGTTGCCATTTCCTTAGCATGGTTCCTGTGTGCTATCTTTTGGCTGGGATTAGGCTGGAGTGGCATTTTGATTGTGATTTTGCAGGCATCTATGGTTCTAATCATTTCAGTTGGGAGGACCCTTGTTCCTAGTATTTAGTTGGCCTATGCTTTCTCTGTTAGTTTGGTTGTTTTGTTTGGAACTATTATTTCTTCCAGATTTTGCATGGGGGTTTATCTTGTGAAAATTCTATGCATAAGTTGGCTAACTTCTTTAGTTTGACTATGAGTTGGTTTTATACTTCCTTTTTCTTGGTTCCCTGTAGCTTTGGTATTGTAGCCTATGTCCTATAGTATACTTATGCTGGTTTGGGTGTAGGTTCTCATGCATGTTTACCTAATAATTGGAGAATTTGGAGGCTGAATGATTTCTCTTCTATTTATGTTACTTGTTGTGTGGATAATTGCTTGGACTATCACCTTGCCTTATTTTGCTTTTATTTGTGCAATTCCCACTTTGGATGCCAATTTTTTTTGCATGTGCTCTTTAGTGCATGTGCTCATAGTCATGGTTTTTTTGGAAGGGAAGGTAAAGCTCTCTGCTTTTTTTTGGCTTATTCCCTTTTTTGGGTGCTCTTTCTTATGCACCATAGATTGTATCTAGGTGATTTTATAATTTTACGTAGTAGGGAACTCGAGCTCTAAAGATTTTTATTTTCTTTTTATAGCTCTTTAAAGCATTACTGAGCTTGAGGTCCCTTTAAGGACTTTATACTTATTTTCTTATATTAACGCCTAGGCCCCTCTGTGGGTTTTCAAAAAAAAAAAAGATCGAGAAATGGATTTACTAGCCTATGTGGGTTATGGTGCCTTGTCCTAGGTTTAGGTGATGAATGCTGTGTTGAGGAGTTGTACCATTGAGTTAATGTGGTTGATGGTTTATTGTTCTCAAGTGCAATGACTTTTGCTCTAAAAATTTCACTAGCATTTTCATAGCTTGCCACTTCCAATTTTAATGTATACTCATTGCTATCTAGTTGACATGCACATTTTTCTAATTCCTTAAATGGGTTTTCTAGCTCAATATGTGATGTTTTCCAGGAATCATGTGCTTTAGTTAAGTCAATATGCTTCTTATTTAAGGCATCATACTCATCAAGCAAGGTCATGTGATCGCTATCTAGACTAGCATGCTATTTTTGCAAAATAGACAATTTAGAATTAAGACTAGCATGCATCTTTGTCAGCTTCCTATATAAATCATGAATATTTTTAGAAATTATGAGTAATTCATCATAGGAAAGCTGACATATCTCATCATGATGTGATTGATTAAGATTATCGTTAGCCATAAGACATAGGTTTGTTACCTCCTCCTCTGCTTCTACTTCTGATGATTCTAAGTCAGGGTCGGCCCAAAATTCTTTTTGTGTCTTTTACTTGCCCCTCTTAAACTTTGGCCTCTCTTTACCCTTCTCCTTGATAGGGTGTTTCTTTAGGTTGGGGCAGTCAGCTCAGAGGTGACCTGGTTTCTTGCACTCGAAGGAAAGGGTGTCAGAATACGCTTTAACTTTTGCTGTTGCTTTTACCTTTACTCCAATTATGCTGATGACATCTCTATTTTTTTAGAAAACTTTTGAATTATCATGTCATTAAGGAGATGTTGTCATTCTCCTCCACTATAGAACTATCACTGTATGAATTATCTACTTTGAGTTCTACAGTTCTCTCTTTCTTCTTCTCTCCTACATCACTTACCTTTGACTCACTCCATGCTTGTAGGCAATGAGTGACTCAAGCAAATTATCAATGGGATAAACATTCAAATCTTTAGATTTAGTGATTGCAGTTATCTTGGCATCATAAGAACTAGGTAAATATCATAGAATTATATTAACTTTTTCAAAGTTTGATAGTTCTATACTAAGTGCATGTAAGGATGTCACTATCTGGGTGAACCTAGTGTATATTTTTGATACAGTCTCGCTAGGTTTCATGTGAAAAAGTTTATAGTCATGTAGTAAAATGTTTAGCATAGACTATTTTACTTCACTGGTTCCCTCATAGGTGATACATAATCTATCCCAAATCTCCTTTCCTATAGTGCATGTAAAAACTCGCATATAGTCTTCAAATTTTAAAGCACGAAAGAAATAATTCAAATATTTAGCATCTAACTGTAAGAGTTCCCTATCCTCATAACTCTATTTAGCAAAAGGAATATCAGTTTTGACACCATTAACTACAAGCGATGGAAGTGAATAGCCAGTTTGAATCATATGCCAAATTCTATAGCCAATGGATTGTAAAAAAGTTGACATGCATATTTTCCAGAAATAAAAAGGAATATTTTTAAACAGTTGTGAACATGTTATGGAATAACCCTACATAGTATTATGATTACAAAAATAAGCCATTGATCATTCTTCAAAAGTTTTCTAAAACCTTACTTTAAAAACCCGCTCTAATACCATTTGAAAGTTTGTGAAGGTTTTTAGACCTTAAGGAACTAGACTGAGGCCCACTAAGAGGAGGGGGGGGGGGGGGGGAGGGGTTAATTAGTAATTTAAAAATTTTATTAAGTTAAAATTGTAATGAAAACACTTTTACAAATATTTCAGAAATTGAAAATATCAAATTTAATTAATTACGGAAGCGAATGAGTTTAATAGAAATACTTATTAAATTTTTGATGATATCTTAATTTATAAAACTAAGCAGTAATCATCAATTTTCCCAAGTAGCTATAACGAAAATAAAATGTAGGAAATTTAAAAGTACAAAAAGGAAAAAAATATAGTAGAGATTTTTATAGTGTTCCGGTTAACCTTTACCTACGCCCACTCCTTGGAGTCCTCCGCTCTGAGAATTTACACTAAAATAAAGTGACACTCCTTTTGCTCCGACAGTAAGGTGGAGAAGCCCTTACATACTCATTTTCACCAAACCTGATGCGGTGGAGTGCCAGAGGCTATGTCACCCTCTCAGTGACAGCAGTGGACCTTGACTCATTTTTCTCCCTCTTGGAGAAGGTAGAGTACCTTAGCTCCTTTTTCTCTCTCTTGAAGAAGACATAGAACCTCAGGCCCTTTTTCTCCCTCTTGGAGAAGGCAGAGTACCTCGAGGACTTGACCTAGAAGCCTCTCTCCCTAGAGAGCTTTCAAAGACTCACCAAGGTTACAGGAGGAGCATAGGTGTAGCTAGCCCGGGTAACCGTGTGATCCCCTCACACTCTTTCTCCCTCATTCTCAACCTCACCTTCTCCTTCCTCTCAAACCCTGGATTACTCAAAAGCTTCTCTCTTAGAGTCCCTTCAGCAGCCACTCAATCCTCTCAACATCTCAAAGAGAATCTTTTAAAATTTGCTTAAATATTGGGCCTCAAGAAACCATAAAAATCAAGTAAGTCATCACTGTTCGTATACTACAATTGGAGTTCATACAGTATGATTAGTTCAAAACTAGTCTCATCTAGTATAATGTGAACAGTCATTCAAATGAACTGTTCAAATTTTATGAACATATCATACAGTACGATCCATAGATCGTCCATTATGTTCTTATTATTTTCTTCTATTCATATGGTATAATTCCTGGGACGACCAAAAATCATCTCTACTAATCATCCTGTACTGTTCTCATTGATAGTATGATTAGTTAATTTCAAGTAACTCATCCAGTATGATATGAATATCATATAGTATGATTAGTTCAAAAAATATGATTTCATTTGGTACGATCTTTGGGACGACCAAGTTTCATTTCTACTAATTATTTTGTACGATCGATATCATACTGTACGATCGATTATTATTAATTAAATCATGATTTAATTAACTAATTATAGGGGTTAAGTTTACCAAGATTTTAAATGTTCGTACAGTACGATGAGAATCATATAATATGATTAGTTCAAAAATTAAATTTTAAAATCTTACTTAAATTAATCCGACAGCTAGCAATTTCAGATCATAACAAATCATATAGTATGATCAAGATCATACAGTACGATTAGTTCACAGAAACTAATTTTTCATTTAGCTATTAAGCCTGGTCATTTTATACTAATTATACAGTAAGATTTTAAATCATACAGTATGATTAGTACAAAAATTTTAATCTTTAAAATTTATATCATTCCCCTAGTGTGTGTGTACACAGTTACCCAATTGCAACACTCTTGTGTGGCCAGACTCAAGAAATAAAAATAATAAAGAAAGTTAAAATTGCAGACTTTATTTACTTGACATTCCTATTCTATCCATTCTTGAGCTTTCCGTAGACTTGAGCAGTATATGTCTTACCTGGAATATTAGTGCTCACAGACAGAAGAAATATCTAAAATATTTTGCAAGAAAAGTAACAATTCAATCAAATATATTTATCATTATCAAAATCACAGGCTAGGGATCCTGGATTGCAACACTTCTTGTCCCCACTCTCATAACATGCTACCCATTAATAAACTTTCTCCTTGAATTAAGCATTTGCAATGAAGAACATACATGATTAGTTGCACCTGAATTAAGTATCTTGAATGATATATCATTTTCAACTAAACATGCTTCAAGAACTAGTAAATCAAATTTAACTTTCATTTCCTTCTTCTTTTTTGTGTAGCTCTATAAGATATTTAGCGCAATTGTATTTCAAATGCCCTTTGATGCACAATAAAAAGATTTTCCTTTGGGTCCCTTTTTATATCTTTTATTCTTTTTATTCATTTTATTCTTATTGCTTTTTCCTCCTTTTAGGAATTTTATCTTTCCATCTTTTTCTTCCACCTATTATTCTTATGACTATAAGAAGGAATAGCTTTTACAACATTTGATTATGACTATTCTCTTTTGAAATGGATTTAAAAGTTTGAAGCTCATTTAACAATTCAGCCATATTATACTTCACATGGTTCATAAATTAATTACTCTTGAATTGTAGAAACCTTGAGGATTGAGTTTCAAAAATCATCTCCACTTTAGTTCCCTTATAAATGATCACTCAATTAATCTCAGCTTTATGAATATAATTTATCATTTTGAGAATTTTTTCTTGAACTGAGACATTCATATTCATTTTGGAATTCATAATTGCTTTGATAGCTTCATGGTGAGCTTGTTCAGAAAGACAGCCAAACATCTATTAGAGAGATTTCATAATCTCATATGTAGTCATTATTGTTTCAAGTTATGATCTTAGCATGTCAAACATGCTAGCAAGGAGATAACATTGTGAATTATTTTTTGATTCAACCCATTTATAATTGGCATCTCATATAGTATGAGAAGCATTGATAGTAGGAGTTGGAGGACATTCCTCAATCAAAATAAACATATACTTTTAATAAATAAGAATAATATGCATATTATTTTTCCATTTCACAAAGTTTTCCCTGGTTAACTTTTCATTTGCTAAGATTGTGAGAATGAGATTCGTCATGATAATTGAAATAAATAAATAAACATATTTAAGAGATTTAGCATTTCATATTATTCAAATCTGGCATGCATTAGCATAATACACAAGTAAATGATCTATGCCTCAAATAAATTACAAAACTATTTGTTAATGCCATGATTATACTAATTTTATTAATAATATGCTACCATAGGGCAAATCACATTATTATAAAATTAAATTGATGCTTTATTAATTAATAAATAAAATCGTAATATCTAATATTATCTTTATTTATTAAAAAATATTTGTTTGGTTAAGATATAATTAACACATTTAATATATATCTTCATGAGTGTGACCCACTTTAATTTTTTAATATTTAAATTAAAATTATTGTTGTAGAGTTGGTCAATTTAGAAATGTATCTCATGGAACTTCTTAATAAAAATCTAACCTTATGATTGAATTAAATGGACACCTTCTATCGGGGAACAAAATCTATGTGTTGCTAGGCGCCACTTAAAACTCACAGTGTTGAATTAATTGTGGAGACCAAAGAATTTATTATCATATTTCCTGGTCATAGTCATTTTTTATTTCATCTTATAAAACATAAAATTCTATGCCTAATAATAATATCATGAAATTTTTATATTAAACAATAAATATATAATTACTATTTAACTTATAAGACGAAACAATTATGGTTGAAAAGAGTAAATGATTTTTTTAAAAAGCAATTTCAAGATCTATTTCAGATTTTTTCCCACAAAAATAAGATTCCTAATTTCTTTTCAAGTATCATTGAATGGAGATTTTATACAAACAATGCTTGCATTTTATTTAGTCATAAGAAATACTCTATTTAAAATTCTCATCACATTAGATATTATTTGAAAGCTATACACAAAAAAAAAAAACAACAAACTATATAAATACTAACCATAAGGATGTTTTTATGATAGTTTTATTTTACATCCTTTTGATCATTTGGCCTGACCATTTTAACAAAAAGAAAAACTATCATATAAAATTTTATCATTTTTTATCATATGAAAAAAAATTATTACTATGCCAAATTAATTTTATCATGTTGAACAAGAATTTTAATAAACCATAAAATTCAAATTGGTATATAAGAAAAACTATATCTCTAATACTAATTGTTGGATTTATAATATTCACTAAATAAATGCAGAAACAAAAAAAACATGATATAGAAAATTAAATTGATACTTTCCCAATTTAATTTTTCTAAAAATAATTATTTAAAAAAAGAAAAGTTATGGAAATCTTGATTAAGAGTGCAAGTATTCTTCTTCTAATCACCTCGCCAAATATATTGTAATGAGTGGGCACCTTCAATTAATTATCGATAAACATGATTTCTTCTGTATTCAATATTGTGTTCTTAACATAGCCTTATTCTCCAAATTAGAAGGACTTAGAGAATGATTCTTTCTCATCCTCATCTCTTTTAAAACTTGAACCATCCTTTTATAAGAGAAGTTCACATCTTCTCAATTGAACACCTCTTTTCATAGAACACCTTTCTATATTAAAAGGCACATCTTCATAAAGCTTCTTTTTAAATAGACACACTTATTTATGAAGCATCTTTTTTTATTAAAGACACATCTTTATCTTTATTAGTTTGCACAATATTAAAAAAAGGCTTTCTTATAACATAATGTTTTTATAAATGCAATCATTGTTTAATATTTATATTATGTCACATTTTCTTAACAATAGTGTTTAATTAATTTACAACAATCATAGGTTAAATATTTTATAGTACTAAGGTGATGAAGAAGGGACCTATGGACCTATAATTCAAGCTCCGATAAATTTGACCATTCATTTAACTCTTAAATTCATAAATAATAACTATTAATTTCAATATTATTCCACTATAAATAAGAAATTGCACTCTTGAATTTATAGTATAATAATATACTCTATTTAGAATATTGAATCGTACATTGATTTAATCATTACATATAAAATCATCCTTTATAAAAGGTTCATAATTAAAACTAGATAATTCTATCACCTCTCTAACTACAACTTTAGCCTTGAACTCTAATTAATTCTCTAAGGAACAATAAACTTTGTGACTTATCACAAAATTTGAGTGTTATATTGTTCAAATTATGAATTAATTATTCAGAGGAACTAATTTTTTGACTTATGAACTCCATATCTATATAATTTCCTTTTTAACCATCTATTTCATTATGTTTCTAAGATATAAGGATTGAGTTTACATCTTCTAAACTATTTTTGAATAAATCAAGAAGCCATATGTCACTGTTGCAAATCTGGTTTTAAAGATTATGATTTTGATGATAGCAAACATTTTTGTCTTTGGTTGCCTGTTTAATCTTTCAGGTACACAGGTTTAATTACAAGTTCAAGCCAGTCCAAGCTCGAGTCAGTCTATTTTGAAATTTAGGTCCAATGTACTTTTTTATCTTTATTGAGTCAAATGCTATGTAACTGATCCCCTAGCTAAGTAACCTTGTACACACACACTCAGGGGGAGAGCTTGAATGAATTAGAGTTTCTATTTTTTTTTATTCATCCTGGATGATATTCACATCGTCCTAGATGATCCAGTGAAAATATAAACCCTAATTAGGGCGACCAAGTTCAGACTGCCTGATTAAGCCGAACATACTGGATGATCCATCCATCATATAGGATGATAGGCTCAAATCAGAAATTTCCAGCTGCCAGATCAAGTTAGGCAAGTTTTATTTTTAGAGATTTGATCTGATCATCCCGGATGATACGTGTATCATCCTAGATGATCCATTACAATTATGCCTAAATTAGTCTGGTGATTAAGGAAAGTAATTAAGGTCTGATTGATTCAATCATATCGTCTTGGACGATCGCAGGATCTTACAGGACGATGTGTTAAAAATTCTGACCGTCCTGAAAGTCAAGTGTATGCTTTGATATCACCTGAAAGATCGAGATGCGCCAAGAGTTCTAATATTTATTGATTTTTTAGATTTCTTACAATAATAACTTAACTAGTCAAATGCGGAAACTGATGATTTGTTATATAAAGAGGGTGATTATTCTCTAATTATCACAATAAAATAATGTTCTCAGATTTTCAACAAGAAGTTATAATAGAAAATAAGATGCATGAAAATAAAGTGCAGAAAATAAAATCAGAAAGAGCACACCAGATTTATAGTGGTTCGGTCAAACTATGACCTACGTCCACTCCCCGGAGCCTCCTCTCCGGGTATTGTACTATCACTATAGTGTCTCTCCTTTAGCCCCCCTCAGCTAGGTGGAGAAGCCCTTACAAACTCTCTTCCACCAACCCGGTGCGGCAGAGGACCGTACTCCTTTCACAGGCAGAGAACCCTGACTTCTTTTCACCCTCCTGGTGAGGCAGAGGACCTGAACTCCTTTTCACCCTTCTGGTGAGGTAGAGGACCTTGAATCACTTTCACCTTCCCCGGTGCGGCGGAGTAGTCGGGTTTTTTGACACCAAAGAGGTCTTCTTCTTTCCAAAGCTTCCCTCAAGACAAACCTTGACTCTTGGAGGAACTCAGGTGCAAGTTCACCGGAGCAACCATGTGAAAACCCCCTCTCACACTCCCTTGAAGCCCACAAGGATCTTCTCCCTCTCTTATAAACTCCACCCTTTCTCTCCCTAGACCAAAGGTCTCTCTTCAAGCTTTCTTTAGAAGAAAATAACTCAATGAATGCTAAAAAAGACTCCTACAAAGTCTTATAAGAAAGCTTAAATAGAGGGCTTCAAAAAAACCCTAAAAATCCAATTCAGCCGTCAAAGATCGTACAGTACGATCGCAGGATCGTCCAGTACGATGTGCAGAATTTGACCTGTTAGTACTGTACGAACTCATAATCGTACAGTACGATTAGTTCAATCGAAGTGCAGTTTGTCCAGGACGAATCCTGGGATGACCAAAATCGTCTCTGATCATTGTACAGTACGATCCAGTTCATACAGTACGATCCAAATATCAAAATTACGTAGATTCGATTGAATAATCACAGGATTAAATTAGGCAATATTTTAAACATCGTACAGTACGATTAAAATCGTACAGTACGAATAGAATAATTTTCAAATTCAATTTTTTGTCTAATTTAATGATCGACGGGGTTTCTAATTATACCAGATCATCTAGTACGATGTGGTGTTCGTACTGTACGATTAGTTATATTTCAAAAGAATTTTTTTTCAGAAAAATAAAATATTTTAATTAATTTCTGTAACACCAGATCGTACAGTACGATCCAGATCGTACAGTACGATGTACAGAAAAATTAAAATATTTAACATTAAATTTTCTCCCATTATGTGTGTATGCATGGTCACCAGGCTATCATGCACCTTTACAGGACTTGACTCAAGAAGTTAAAATAAATAAATAAAAATTACATTTTCTTTCAACAAAACCTATTCTACCTAGTCTTGAGCCCTGAGTCTTCAAAGACCGATGCCTGTTGTATCTGAAATGTTAGTCAACACAAAAACATGTATACACAACAAACACTAGGAGAAATAAAGAGCCAATCAATAATATTGTTATCATCAAAATCATAAACTCTGGAGCCCGAGTTGTAACAATCTCCCCCTTTTTGATGATGGCAAATATTATTGGTTGAATTTATAAATTTAAAAATATTTTCTCCTAATCTCCCCCTCACTAAGAGAATTATATTAAAAAATAGGGGTAAGCATTTTTTTTAACAAATAAACATTTAGAAACTAAATAACATAAAATAGAAAAAACTAAATAACAAAAAATTTTAAAAAAATGTAAACCATAAATGCAACCAACCACAATACATTCTCCCCCTTTGACATTATCAAAAAGAAGAGATATAATGCAACATGTAAGTTAAACTACATGCAAAAAAAGGTAATGACATATAAGAAACTAAAATATGAAATAATGCTTAAAACATACTAAACATCAAACACACAAAATAGACAAACAAACATACAAAAAAATAAATAAAACACACAAACAAACCTCAACATTCTTATACCTGATCAGAATTACCAATCGAATTCTTGATGATTTAGCATAAGCTTGTTACCTCAGCATCTTGCTCCTGTTCTGATGATTCAGAAGCTAAGTCTGCCCAAGAGAGTTTTTGCTTCTTTTTATTTCCCCTTATTGGAATTGGCTTATCCTCACTCTTTTTCTTTATAAGATGTTTCTTAAGATTGGGGCATTCATTTTTGAAATGTCCAGGTTTCCTACACCTAAAACAAATAATGTCAGAAGCAGGCTTATCATGCTTGTCATTTTTACCTCTACTTCGCTTTTGTTCTCTCTTGTGCTTGTGCTTCAGTAGACTTTTGAATTAGCTTGTTATTAATGCCATTTTCTCATTCTCATCGCTTTGTAAGACATCTTTATCTGCGTCATTTGCTTTTAGCACTATAACCTTTTCATCACCTGCATCGAAAAGTCTGTGACTCACACTTTGCTCGTAGGCAATGAGTGAGCCGATAAGATTATCAATAGAATAAGAATTCAAGTCTTTTGATTCACATATAGCAGTCACTTTGGCATCAAATTTATCAGGTAGACAATGTAAAATTTTGTTGACCTTTTCTAGGTTTGAAAGTTCTCTACCTAAAGCAAGCAATGATGTCACAATATGAGTAAACCTAGTGTACATGTCTAAGATAATCTCATAAGGTTTCATGCAAAAAAGTTCATAGTCATGCAATAATACATTTAATCTAGATTGTTTGACTTCACTACTACCTTCATATGTCATGCATAGTTTATCCCAAACTTCCTTGCCAGTGATACAGGTAGAAATAATTATATAGTCTTCAGAAGTTAAAGCACAGAAAAAGCAATTCAATGATTTAGCATTCAATTGAGCATAAAATTTTTCTTCTTTACTCCATTCAGCAAAAGGAATATCAGTTTTCACACCATTAATAATACGAGACGGTACAGAATATCCAGATTGAATCATATGCCACATCCTAAAATCAATGGATTGTAAAAATACAGACATGTGAATTTTCCAAAAATTAAAAGGAATATTTTCAAATAGTGGCGGACGAGTTATTGAATAACCTTCTGTAATATTTTTATTTCCAAAGTGAGCCATTGATCGTTTTCCTCTAGGTTTTCTAAAACACTATTTTGAGTACCGCTCTGATACCACTTGAAAGTCAAGTGTATGCTTTGATATCACTTGAAAGATCGAGATGCGCCAAGAGTTCTAATATTTATTGATTTTTCAGATTTCTTACAATAATAACTTAACTAGTCAAATGCGGAAGCTGATGATTTGTTATATAAAGATGGTGATTATTCTCTAGTTATCACAATAAAATAATGTTCTCAGATTTTCACCAAGCAGTTATAATAGAAAATAAGATGCATGAAAATAAAGTGCGAAAAATAAAATCAGAAAGAGCACACCAGCTTTATTGTGGTTCGGTCAAACTATGACCTACGTCCACTCCCCGGAGCCTCCTCTCTGGGTATTGCACTATCACTATAGTGTCTCTCCTTTAGCCCCCTCAGCTAGGCGGAGAAGCCCTTACAAACTCTCTTCCACCAACCCGGTGCAGCAGAGGACCGTACTCCTTTCACAGGCAGAGAACCTTGACTTCTTTTCACCCTCCTGGTGAGGCAGAGGACCTGAACTCCTTTTCACCCTCCTGGTGAGGCAGAGGACCTTGAATCACTTTCACCTTCCCCGGTGCGGCGAAGTAGCCGGGTCTTTTGACACCAAAGAGGTCTTCTTCTTCCCAAAGCTTCCCTCAAGACAAATCTTGACTCTTGGAGGAACTCAGGTGCAAGTTCGCCGTAGCAACCGTGTGAAAACCCCCTCTCACACTCCCTTGAAGCCCACAAGGATCTTCTCCCTCTCTTACAAACTCCACCCTTTCTCTCCCTAGCCCAAAGCTCTCTCTTCAAGCTTTCTTTAGAAGAAAACAACTCAATGAATGCTCGAAAAGACTCCTACAAAGTCTTATAAGAAAGCTTAAATAGAGGGCTTCAAAAAAACCCTAAAAATCCAATTCAGCCGTCAAAGATCGTACAGTACGATCGCAGGATCGTCCAATACGATGTGCAGAATCTGACCTGTTAGTACTGTACGATCTCAAAATCGTACAGTACGATTAGTTCAATTGAAGTACAGTTCGTCCAAGACGAATCCTGGGATGACCAAAATAATCTCTGATCATTATACAGTACGATCCAGTTCATACAGTACGATCCAAATATCAAAATTATGCATATTCGATTGAATAATCACATGATTAAATTAGGCAATATTTTAAACAACATACAGTACGATTAAGATCGTATAGTACGAAAAGAACAATTTTTAAATTCAAATTTTTGCCTAATTTAATGATCGACGAGGTTTCTATTTATACCAGATCGTCTAGTACGATGTGGTGTTTGTACTGTACGATTAGTTATATTTCAAAAGAATTTTTTCAGAAAAATAAAATATTTTAATTGATTTCTGTAACACCAGATCGTATAGTACGTTCTAGATCGTACAGTATGATGTACAGAAAAATTAAAATATTTAACATTAAATTTTCTCCCATTGTGTGTGTATGCACGGTCACCAGGCTATCATGCACCTTTACAGGACTTGACTCAAAAAGTTAAAATATATAAATGCAAATTATATTTTCTTTCAACATAACCTATTCTACCTAATCTTGAGCCCTGAATCTACAAAGATCGATGCCTGTTGTATCTGAAATGTTAGTCAACACACAAACATGTATACACAACAAACACTAGGAGAAATAAAGAGCCAATCAATATTATTGTTATCATCAAAACCATAAACTCGGGAGCCCGAGTTATAACATGTCCAGTATATTTTACCTGTATGTCCAGAGCGGTGATCAGGATAATTTTGGCACTTTTTGAACTAATCGTACAGGATGATAGATATATCATCCGGGACGATCAAGTTATTTTTAGGTCGTCTAGCACAAGTTCCTCTGGATGACAAGAGCAATCTTCTAGATAAAATTCCTGAATTTACACTAATCATCCCGGACGATCGCAGAATCATACAGGATGATCTGAATAATTTTTTCTACTAATCATCCAGAAGAGCCAGATCGTTCAGGCTAAAATAAGTGATTTTAAACTGATCGTACAGGACGATCTAGCGATCATCCTGGACGATATTGGCTTACTAGTTGAGATTTAGGGCAAATTTTGAGCCCTCCTATAAAAGATCTTTTTCTTCCAACAAGAAAAATCTTTTGTCACTTTCCTTTCCAAAGAAACCTTGAGAGAGAGAGAGAGTGCTTGGGAGAGAGAGAGAGAGGATCTTGTGAGGGAGAGTTTGTGAGGGATTCACAAAGGTTGCTCCAAGCAAGGATCAGAGTTGTCTTCTCCATTCATCATCTCTCGTCTTGTCAGTGTTTTCTGTGGGAGGATCGTTCGCAAGAAGATCTGGGTTCTCTGCCCGCTTCAGGAAGAAGCGAAAGGAGTTTAGGTTCTCTGCCTGCTTTAGGAAGAAGCGAAAGGAGTTCGGGTTCTCTGTCGGCTTCAAAAGGAAGCAAAAGGAGTTCAGGTTCTCTGCCTCACCGGGTTGGTGGAAAGGCGTATTGTATAGGCTTCTCCGCCTTGCTGTGGGAGCAGAAGGAGAGTAACTTTTGTGTTAGTGCAATACCCAAAGGGGAGGCTCTGGGGAGTGGATGTAGTTCAAGTTGACTGAACCACTATAAAATTTGGTGTGCTCTTTCTGATTATTTTCTACACTTTATTTTTCTGTTATTATCTGCTTGGGTGAAATCTATGGTTGATCTTTTTATTTCTGTGTTTACTTGTTTCCGCTGCAAATTATCGAAAAGATTTTTCCTGTTGCTCATGAATTTTTTAAATAACCAATTCACCCCCCCTCTTGGTTAGCATCGGGACTAGTTCATCAGGGCTTAACATCCCTATCAAACTTTCAAGTGGTATTAGAGCGGGATTCAAAACTTAAGTTTAAAAACTTTTGAATTTGATCCATGGCTAACTTTGGTAATCATAATACTACTGAAGGTTACTAAATTACACGACCGCCATTATTTAATAACATACCTTTTATTTTTTGGAAAACTCGCCTGTCCACTTTTCTTCAATCAATTGATTATCGCATGTGAATGCTTGTTAAGGATGGCTATGAGCCACCTTTTACAATGATTAACAATGTTAAAACTGAACTTCCTTTCACTGATTGAACTTTTAATGATCGTGACTTAGCCCAACTGAATGCCAAATGTTTGAACTATTTTTTCTGTGCCTTAAAATCTGAGGATTACATGCGTGTTTCTACTTGCATAACTGGCAAAGAAATTTGGGATATATTGTGCATTACTTATGAAGGTACAACTGAAGTCAAACAGTCTAGGCTAAATGTATTGCTGCATGACTATGAACTTTTTCATATGAAACCTAATGAATCTGTTTCTGAAATGTATACGAGGTTCACTCAAATTGTCACTTCTTTACATGCTTTAGGAAGAGAACTTACAAACTATAAAAAAGTGAATAAGATTTTGAGATGTTTGCCTTGTTCATTTGATGATAAGATAACTATAATTACTGAATCAAAAGATTTGAATAATTATTCTATTGACAACTTGCTTGGGTCACTCATTGCTTACGAGCAAGGGGTGAACCAAAGACAGCTTGATGCAGGTGAGAAGAAGAAGGAGAAAACTGTGGCGCTGAAGGCCAACGATACTAACAGTGATTCTTTCGGGTCTGATAGCGATGATGTTGCCTTAATTACTAGGAAATTCAAAAGCTTTCTAAGAAAGAAACATAAGAACTTTCAGAAGTGGAACAAGGGTAAGTCCAATAAAAATTTTAAAGGCTCATATGATACTATCTATTTTGAATGTAGGAAGCATGAACTCATTAAGGCTGATTGTCCTACACTTAAAGCTCACCCAAGTAAAGAAAAGGGTGAGGAGAAACCAAAATTCAGAAAGGACAAAAAGAGGATTCAAAAGGCATTCTGGGTAGATTCTGCATCCGACTCCTCTGAGACTGAAGCTGAAGAGGAGGAAACCAACTTGTGTTTGATGGCTGATGATTATCCTTGTTAGTCTAACTAGGAAGAGGTATGTGAGCTTACTTACGAGCAATCATTTAAAGTGTCTGAAAGAATTCATGCATCATATAGGAAGATCAAGAAAACTCATGCTAGCCTGAAACTAAAACTTCTAAATTTATAAAAAGAGTATGAAATTTTAATTAAAGATCATTCTACTATTGATTATAATCATATGTCACTACTTGATGAATTTGATGAGTTGAACAAAAAGCATTCTGATTTAATTATTGAGCATGATCTATTAAAAATATCACATGTTGAATTAAAAGCTACATTTAAAGAATTAGAAACTCATGCATCTGATTTAAATAGTTGTGAACACCATCAAAAATTTGAAATTACAAGTTTGAAAAAGGAAAATGAATTTTTGAGTGTAAAAATCTATGCTTTTGAGAAAAATTAAATTCTACCTACTTTTGCACAATTTTATGCACCTCCACCTTTTGAAGAATCTATTTTAAAATTATCAAAGCATGTTTCATTCAAACCTAGGAAGATGTACTATCACCAATGTAGATTAGTTAACCCTTTTCCTGGTGTTAGATATTTTTCTTGTGGCATGTTAAGACACATCTCCCATACTTGTATTGTTCACCATAGTATACATTAGGTTTGGAGGCCCAAATTACAAGTTTCATAGCACAACACACATGCATTGCATTCTTCTTTTCATAAGAAGGAACCCAAACCTATTTGGGTTCCTAAATCTAACATTTGATGATTTTGTAGGTGTGCTCTCACACAAGACCTCGTGAGAGTATGTGGTACCTGGACAGTGGATATTCAAGATACATGACTGGAGATGCAAATCAGTTCATTTTGCTGGAGGCCAGGGCTGGAGGCAAGGTTACACTTGGAGACAACACCACCAGGAGGGTGGTAGGTCTAGGTATAATTAGTGATTCAAAGAATTTTATGATTGATAATGTTTTACTTGTAGATGGATTGAAACACAATCTGCTGAGCATCAGTCAGCTCTGTGACAAAGGATACAACATCAAATTCCTGCCCAGTTGTTGCATTTTAAGCTTAAATGACAAAATTATTTTGCAGGGACAAAGGATCAATAATGTCTACATGCTGGATGTAAGTTGCTTTAAAGCTGATGTTTCAATTTGCTTAAAGACTGCTGCTGATGAGTCTTGATTGTGGCATAAGAGATTATGTCATGCCAGTATGAAAACCCTTAGGAGATTCACCCAAAAGGACTTAGTTAGAGGTGTCCCCAAGCTAAAGTTCACTAAGGACAACTTGTGTGATGCCTGTCAATTAGGGAAGCAAGTCCAGTCCTCCTTTCACTCTGTTAAGGACATTAGCACCTCTAGACCTTTAGAAGTCCTTCACATGGATCACTTTGGACCCATTAGCACTGCCAGCTTAGGGGGGAAAGTCTATGGTTTTGTGATTGTTGATGATTACTCGAGGTTCACTTGGATTAAATTTTTGTCACATAAATCTGAGTCATTTGATGAATTTAAGTCCTTCTCCACTTGGATTCAGAGGAAGTTAGGTTGTGAGATCTTGACTATTCATAGTGATCATGGAGGAGAGTTTGAAAATATAAAGTTGAGAACTTTCTATGAGGAGCAAGGGATTAGTCACAATTTTTTAGCTCCTAGGACCCCTCAGCAGAACGGGGTAGCTGAAAGGAAGAACATGACCTTAGTGGAAGCCGCTGGAGCCATGCTTGCTAAGTATTCACTTCCAAAATACTTTTGGACTGAAGCGATGAACACTGCCTGTTATGTGCTAAATAGGGTGAATGTTAGATCCAATCTGAACAATATATCTTATGAGATCATTAAGGGTAGAACTCCAAACCTGTCCCACCTCCATGTCTTTGGCAGTAAGGTTTTCATTCTAAATAACGGGAAATCATCCTTAGGAAAGTTTGACCCCAAATCTGATGAAGGAGTGTTCCTAGGCTATTCTAGTATGGGGAAATCTTTTAGGGTGTTTAATAAGAGGACTTTGGTGGTGGAAGAGACAACTCATGTGGTGTTTGATGAATCTGATCCTAAGGTGACTGGAGTTGAGGAAGAAGAAGAGGTAGGGGAGATTACCCAAGGGGTTGAAAATGCAAATCTGGAGGAAAGGGTAGATCCTCAAAATACTTTGCCTAGAGATTGGAGATATTCTTCGAGCCATCCTAAATAACTGATCTTAGGAGACCCTTCTGAAGGTGTTAGGATTAGGCATGGACTTAGGAAGGAAGTAAACCACTCTACTTTTATCTCAATGATTGAACCCACCAACATCAATCAAGCCCTTTATGATGAGTTTTTGATCATAGCTATGCAAGAGGAATTGAATCAATTTGTAAGGAACGATATTTGGGAGCTAGTAGAAAGATCTAGGAATCAAAGTATAGTGGGAACCAAGTGGGTCTTTAAGAATAAGATGATCGATTCTGGTGTGGTGGTTAGGAATAAGGCAAGATTGGTGGCTAAGAGGTATAATCAGATTAAAGGGATTGATTTTGAGGAAACCTTTGCCCTTGTAGCTAGATCGAAAGCCATTAGGGTGCTACTAGCCTTTGCCTGTTATAAGGGATTTAAGCTGTTTAAAATTGATGTCAAGAGTGCCTTTTAAAATGGGGTAATAAAAGAGGATGTTTTTGTAGAATAACCCCCAGGTTGTGAGAGTTTCCAATATACAAATCATATTTACAAATTAAAAAAGGCCTTATATGGATTG
This sequence comes from Dendrobium chrysotoxum, assembly GCA_019925795.1. Lineage (NCBI taxonomy): Eukaryota > Viridiplantae > Streptophyta > Magnoliopsida > Asparagales > Orchidaceae > Dendrobium > Dendrobium chrysotoxum. The sequence goes on from CM034313.1 coordinate 49,491,204, forward strand.
AAACAGGCACCCAGAGCTTGGTATGAGAGGCTTAGCACATTCCTGTTAAAAAGAGAGTTTGTTAAGGGGAGCGTAGACACCACCCTTTTTCTGAGGAGAGTAGGTGATGATTTACTCATTATCCAAATCTATGTTGATGATATAATTTTTGGATCTTCTGATAAATATTTATGTGATGAGTTTTCTAAAATAATGAGTAAGGAGTTTAAGATGAGTATAATAGGAGAGTTATCCTATTTTTTGGGGTTTAGCATAAGGCAAATGGATGATGAAACCTTTCTCAATCAATCTAAATACACTAAGGATATTTTGAAGAAATATGAAATGGACAAAGCCAAGCCAATCAACACTCCCATGAGCTTCTCTGTTCAGTTAGATAAGGATTCAAGTGGAAAATCTGTTAATCAGAAGAAGTATAGAAGAATAATTGGATCATTTTTTTACCTGACTGTTAGCCAACCTAATATTATGTTTAGTGTTTATCTTTGTGCTAGGTTTCAAGCTAATCCTAAAGAGTCCCACCTGACTGCTGTTAAGAAAATTCTTAGATATCTTTTAGGGACCCCAAACCTAGGAATCTGGTACCCTAGGCACAGCACCTCTTTTGAGATTATTGGATATTCTGATTCTGACTTTGCAGGGTGTAGGGTGGATAGAAAGAGCACTTCTGGAACTTATAAATTCATAGGACAGTCTTTAGTCTCCTGGTCTAGTAGAAAATAGAACTCAGTTGCACTCTCAAGTGCTGAAGCTGAGTATATTACCTTAGGAAGTTGTGTGGCCCAAGTTCTTTGGTTGAAGCAACAAGTCTTGGATTTAGGATTACCTGTGGGCATAATTTCTATTCTTTGTGATAATACAAGTGCCATTTACATTTCTAAGAATCCAATCTTATATTCTAGAACCAAACACATTAATATAAGGCATCACTTCATTAGGGACCATGTTACAAAAGGGGACATTGAGCTACATCATGTAGCAACAGAAAATCAGCTGACTAACATATTTACTAAACCACTAGCCTTTGAGTCATTCAGCATTTTGAGGACCAGATTAGGTGTGATTGATATAAATGCTTGATTCTGATGACTACTGATTTCTGATTTGCCTATTTTTTTCATTCTATTTCTGTTAGTTAGTTGTTTGATTTGATTATCTATTTTCTATTGATTTTTATTTTTTTGTTTATTTATATTTTAATCTTGTTGTTAGCTTGATTCAAATATTTATTTTGATGTGATTTCCTACTTGGTTTTTACTTACTATTTTATACTTTTCAAAATCCGATCACTGCTCACTACTGCTGATAAACTTGATTTGTGACTGAAAATTTTGCTTTATTTTTTGGTTTGGAAGCTTGTAAGTAGTGATTGATTCCACTGAATCTGTTAAAGGGAAGAAACATTGATGACTGTTTCTCTTCCTCTAACTCCTTTAATGGTGTATTATTTCTTTTGGATAAAAATCTTCTTCAGAATTAAAAATTTAGTTTTTGAGATAGAGATCTATTTTATCTTCCTACAGTAATCTACCTCATATGAATAGTATTTTCAAAGTTTTCAGTCATTATTATAATTTTCTGAACCAAGTGATTCCACTTATCATCCGATGTATGGTTTTGTTTTGTGAATTACTCTTCCTTATTATAGAGAGTGAGCTTTGTCGTCTCTTATGTCTGGAAGGTAATTTTACAGCTGAGATTTTTTAACGATTTTGAGAGGGAGAAAGCCTACAAAAGATTTGCAAAGAGCACCAAAATGAAAAGAGGTACAAAATTAGCCCAAACTAAAAAGATGCACAATGTCGCCAAAAAATTAAAAGAATACACAAAGTGTATCAAAAATCAAAAGATGCGCAAAGGGCCAAACAAATTAAAAAAAAGGGGCACAAAATTAGCCCACAAAGAAATTGGCTTTCTTCCCTTTCAGATCTTTAAATATCTTAGAAAAATCCATGCACCCTTAATATTTTTAAAAGCTTGAGATGAAAAATCATGATTTCTGATTTATTACTTTACAATACTATATATCAGATATTTTTTTGGAACGAGGCTTGAAAGGATCTCTTTTCTAATCTAAATTTTTTTTCTTCTGAATTGGATTTTTGTTTTGAAAGGAGTGTGCATCTATAAGGTGTTCGAGGTGGGAGTTACGAAAGTTGATTTTCCAACTTTTTTAGATTTCAGTGCTATCGATCGTCTTCTTATTGGTTTTTGGATTCAAAATCAAGGGAAAATTCTGATTTACTAAAGCAGATCGATTCAAAAAAAATTTGTTGTTTTTTGTGTGTTTCTCATTTCGAGTTTTATTTACTCTGCTTTTATTTTTTATTTTATTGTATGTGTTTTTGGGATCCCTGGTCTTTCATCTCCATCGTTCATCTTTTTTACTGTTTCTTCATATCGTCCTGGACGATCCCAAAATCATCCTGGACGATCGTCTTCATCCCGGACGATCCCTCAAATTAGCTCCACTCTGATCAAACGGCTGAGTTACATCAATTATTGGTGATCATCCTGGATGATATACCTCATCATCCCAGGGCGATATGATCCATACTTCTTGATCCTGATCAAACGGCTGAGAATGCACCAATTATAGGTCATCATCCTAGATGATACACCTCATCATCCCAGATGATCCACGTGTCAACAGTTAGATGATTCAAATTCAGCCCATCCTATACATTTATTGCATATCATCCCGCACGATCCACCTAATAGTCCTGGACGATTCATTTCATCAATGGTCATCCGGCAGGACTCCTCAGGATGATCGCCTATCTCTAATCATCCTAGATGATCCAACCGACTTTTTGACCATTCATCCTGGCCGTCATAATTACTCATATTGTCCTGGATGATCCTACGATCGTACAGGATGATCTAGCCGATTTCTATTTAAACAGCCATTTTCTTCAGTTTTCTTCACACCTCTCCTTCCATACTTCCTCTCTTGTGATTCTAATGGCTAGTGGGAAGAGATCTAGGCATCATGGTGCAAGCTCCTCCCAGGGAAATGTCGATCCCCACTTTTTAAATGTAGTCGATCAGGCTGCCTTCCAACGATATCTTGAAGTTGGAATCACACAATCCAAGATCGTCAACCCTCGTACTGTTACCTACCCTATCCTAGATTCATTTACGCATACCTCCCTCACCTTCATCCTGACCCTGGCCTTCCCATTCAGCACTAAACTTCTCTAAGTCTTTTTCACAAATCTTCGCATCGCCGCTGACTACTTCACTCTTCACTCCTTTGTTAATTTGCGACCTGTAGAACTCACAGCCCAAAGTTTTCACCATATCCTTTAACTCTCTGTCACTGGCGACAAACTCCACACCCTTATTTCAGATCCTGATTAAGATTGGAGTGTTATCAATTGCTTCCTTAGAAATACCAATGCCCCCTACCACGATAATGCTTGCACTTCCCTCCTTAAGGATGCCCGTACTGATCAACATGTCCTTCGTTCCTCCATCATCCCAAAGGCTGGGGACCACATTCACATCACCCCTTTATTTTCCCTGACCACCTACTACATCATGGCCCACTGAGAATTCAATGTTACCGATCTCCTTTTCAGATATATCGAGCATCTCACTACGATTAGGGATCCGGGCCATAGACGACGTCCAAATCTTGCTCTAGGACACATCATTACATATGCTTTGGAGACAAAATACGATCTGTAATATCCAGTCCCTACCAATGTCCCTCCTTCCTACTTCACAAATAATTCCTTTTATGTACTCCACAGTACCCGACTATATCCGGAGCCCACCCAGGATGTTGAGGAGGAAGAGGAAGAAGCTGTTCCTATTCTCGCTACACCTGATGCACCTGCTCCCCTTCATATTGCATCTCCTTTTGATCATCTGGTGCAGCGGTTCGACCAATGGGAGGTCCAATTTGATTCTTATGTTGTTGCCCAGGAGCAGCAACACACTGAGGATCTGCAGCGCTTCAATGACTATGTTGCTCAGCAGTAACAGCAACATGACCAGGACATTGCCTGGTTTGGAGCACACTTCATTTCCATTCATAGTTACTTTCATCCACCACCTCCTCCTCCTTCTGATCAAGATCCGCCTCCTTTTTAGCTTTGTGTTGTGTGTTATTTACTGCTTGTACTATTGTGTCTGTTCCTCCTCCTTTTTGTGATGTCAAAAGGGGGAGTTAGTGTCTTGAGTGACTAGTAGTTTCGTGTATTATTCTAGTTGTTTCTTGTATTGCTCTTATTTTATAGTTATTCTCCCTATTGTATTTTCTGTTTAGTGAATTTTGAAATGATATTTGTCTTTCGTACGTGCATTGAGTACTCATGTCTATTTGATTTGAAACTACTAAACAAATGTTTTCCATCATCAAAAAGGGGGAGATTGTTGCAAATTTGGTTTTAAAGATTATGGTTTTGATGATAGCAAACATTTCTGTCTCTGGTTGCCTGTTTAATCTTTCAGTTATGCAGGTTTAATTACAAGTTCAAGCCAGTCCAAGCTCGAGTCAGTCTGTTTTAAAATCTCAGTCCAATGTACTTTTTTATCTTTATTAAGTCAAATGCTATATAACAGATCCCCTAACTAAGTAACCTTGCACACACACACTCAGGGGGAGAGCTTGAGTGAATTAGAGTTTCTGTTCATTTTTTATTCAGATCATCCTAAACGATATTCATATCATCCTAGACGATCCAGTGAAAATAGAAACCCTAATTAGGGAGACCAATTTAAGTCTGTCTGATTAAGTCGATCGTCCTGGATGATCCATCCATTACACGGGATGATAGGATCAAATCAGAAATTCTCAGCCACCAGATCAAGTTAGACAAGTTTTATTTTTAGAGATTGGATCTGATCATCCCGGATGATACGTGTATCATCCTGGACGATCCATTATAATCATGCCTAAATTAGTCTAGTGATTAGGGAAAGTAATTAAGGTCTGATTGATTCGATCATATCATCCTGGATGATCATAGGATTATACGGGATGATGTGTTAAGAAACCTGATGGTCCAGCATGTTTTACCTATACATCTAGAGTGGTGATCAGGACGATTTTGGCACTTTTTGAACTAATCATACAGGACGATAGAGATATCATCCAGGATGATCAAGTCATATTTAGGTCATCCAGCATAAGTTCCTCTGGATGACCATAACAGTCTTCTGGATGAAATTCTTGAATTTACACTAATCATCCCGGACGATCGCAGAATCATATGGAACGATCTGAACAACTTTTTCTACTAATCGTCCAGAAGATCCAGATCGTCTAGGCTAAAATAGGTGATTTTAAACTGATCATACAGGATGATCTAGCGATCATCCTGGATGATATTGGCTAACCAGTTGAGATTTTGGGCAAATTTTGAGCCCTCCTATAAAAGATCTTTTTCTTCTAACAAGGAAAATCTTTTGCCACTTTCCTTTTCAGAGAAACCGAGAGAGAGAGAGAGAGAGAGAGAGAGCTTGGGGGAGAGAGAGAGAGGATCTTATGAGGGAGAGTTTGTGAGGGATTTACAAAGGTTGCTCCTAGCAAGGATCAGAGTCATCTTCTCCGTTTGTCGTCTCTCGTCTTATCTGTGTTTTCTATGGGAGGATCGTTTGCAAGAAGATCCGGGTTCTCTGCCCGCTTCAAGAGGAAGTGAAAGGAGTTCAGGTTCTCTGCCTGCTTCAGGAAGAAGCGAAAGGAGTTCGGGTTCTCTGCCTACTTCAGGAGGAAGAAAAAGGAGTTCAGGTTCTCTGCCTCACCGGGTTGGTGGAAAGGAGTTTTGTACAGGCTTCTCCGCCTTGCTGTGGGAGTAGAAGGAGAGTCACTTTTGTGTTAGAGCAATACCCGGATGGGAGGCTCCGGGGAGTGGATGTAGGTTAAGTTGACCGAACCACTATAAAATCTGGTGTGCTCCTTCTGATTATTTTCTGCACTTTATTTTTCTGTTATTATCTGCTTGGGTGAAATTTATGGTAGATCTTTTCATTTCTGTGTTTACTTGTTTCCGCTGCAAATTATCGAAAAGATTTTTCATGTTGCTCATAAATTTTTTAAATAACCAATTCACCCCCCCTCTTGGTTAGCCTCGGGATTAGTTCATCAGGGCTTAACATCCCTATCGAACTTTCAGTCACAAATAGGAGTTTATTAATAACACATGATTAAGATTACTTTATATATGATCATCTTTATGATAAGTTTTGAAGTCACTTTATTTAAAATAGAATTTATTAGAGGATTCAAAATTTATCAAGTCCAGTCCTATATAATTTTTGAAAGTTTAAGTGAGGTGGTTAAACAATGTTGAACTACCCTAGGCACACTAAGAGAGAGGGTGAATTAGTTATTTAAAAATTCTCTTAAATAAATAATTTGTTTTTTAAATTACACACAAACACAAATGGAAGAACATAATAAAAATAATGTAATTAATTTTTCTCCTTTAATTTTCATAAAAAAATAAATATAAAATATTTTCTTTATTTTATTTTTTAATTTTATTTTCTTTTTCCAATAATATTCAACATAATTAAAGCTTGAAAATTAAAATATAGATTTGCAGGAATAATAAATGTGCAAGAAATTAAAATTTAAAAAATCAAAGTGTGTAAATAAAGAATGAACACACCAAATTTTATAATGATTTGGTCAAACAATGGCCTAAGTCAACTCCCCAGACTCCTGCTCTTCGGGTATTGCACTAAAAATTATAGTGTCTTTCTTTTAGCCCCCATAGTAGGTGGAGAAGCCTTTACACAATCTCTTTCACCAACCCAATACGGTAGAGTACCAGAAGCATTTTTATCCTCCTGGTTAAGGCAGAGTACTTGGAAGCTTTTTCACCCTCATGGTGAAGGCAATGAACCTAGAATCTTTTTTTACCCTCCTCATAAAGGAAAAGATCCTATAATTATTTTTTACCTTCCTAGTGAAGATAGAGAACTTGGAATCCTTTTTTATTCTCCTGGGTGTAGGGACGTGACCCCTAATGCCGATGTTGATGCGACCCGACGCTATGACCTCTATTGTGATGCCTGTCCTGAAGCATGGGATGACCAAACGAGTTAATTCAGGTTAACCCGTGGGTTTCCAAGTCAACCCAAACCTGGCCCATTTTTTAAATTGGTCAGAAATCCAAACCCGAACCCAACCCCTTATATAAATGGGTTGACCCAAACATGGATTTTTTCAGGTTAGGTTTGGGTCGGGTTTCTGGTTGGGTCAACTTTTGACACCCTTACTTGGGTGAAGGCCAAGAACCTAGACCTTTAGCCTTGAAGCCTTTCTCCCTAGAGCTACCCAAGAGACCAACAATGACACCTACATGAAATAAGGTAGAAACTTGCTTAGAGCAACCACATGAACCTCCCTCTCACACAACTTCTCCTTCTCCCTCTCCAAGCTCTTAAACCTTACAAAGCTCTCTCATAGAATTCCTTTAACAGCCAAAAATATTTTCAAAAGACTAAAAGAAAGCTTTTTATACAAGGCTTTAAAAAAATCCTAAAATTTTAATTCTGTCACTTCAAATCATATACTATGATCGAAGATCATATTATATAATTAGCTTAATTTATCCAATTAGTATTGTACGATGAGTAGGGATTCTGCACAATTAGTTCAATTTCTTGAACTAATTGTCTGGTATGAGTTTAGAGTCATACATTATGATTTATTCAATCAAATAGAGTTTTTATCCAATATGACTAGTGGCGATTAAATATCATCCTAGGAGCAAATCGGGTCATACAATATGATTAAGGATATTGTATAGTATGTTCTTAATAATTATTTAATCCTGATTTGATTTCTTAATCATAGGATTAAATTTGGGAAGATTTATTATAATCATACAGGATGATGGATATTGTACCTTATGATTAGGTCATATTTTGAATTTCAAAATATTGCTTAAATTTTGATTGAAACCAGGAATCTTGATTTATATGGATCATCCTGTATAATGTGGATCATATAGTATGATTAGTACAAATTTAGATTTTCTTAATTAAATGTTTAATTAATCTCTATTTCACTTAAATTATACCATACGATCCTGATTGAACAGTACGACATTCACAAAAATTAATATAGTTAATTTTTCTCCCCCTGTGTGTGTATGGTTGCTAAGTTAGCATACATATTTTACAGAATTCTTGACTCAAGAAATATAAAAATTAAATAAATAAAAATACATTGCAAAAACATCAAACCTATTCTACTCAGCCTTGAGATGAGCCTTTTGGCATGGTGTATGATGTACTTAAAATATTTCTGTGCACAAAATAAATATTCAATAATAATATCAGGAGAACCAAAATAGAAACCAAATAATATTTTTTATCTTTAAAATTATAAGCTCAGGATCCTGGTGTACAATAATCTCACCCTTTTTTATGATGGTAAATATTGTTGGATGAATGTACAAGTTAATTTGATTGTTTCCTAATCTCCCCCTAACTAACTAATTTTATTTTGTAAAAATAGGGAGATGTTTTTATTTTTTATTTTTATTTGGCCTATTTTTAATGTTAATTATATAAAAAAGAACATAACAAAAAAAAAAAAAAACTAAACACACATTTTACTATTAACAAAGATATATATTGCCAACATTCTACTCCTCCTTTTGACATCACCAAAAGGGAGAAAATAAAGATCAACAAACAAAAATTAAACCAATAGTAAATTACAAGAACTATATAATAAAGAAGCTCTCAGAAGTCGTAGGGACCCTGATTGGGTGGAGCTGGTGGTGGTTGGAAGTATTGGCAAAGGGTAAAAAATTGACCACTAAACTCGGCTCGATCATCCTATAATTGCTACTAGAGCTATTGGGGTTGTTGCTGGAGTAGCTTGTGATGTGGGTGAAGCAACTCTCAGTGTTGACTAGTCTCTTGATAATGGGTGGCTTCTTTTATCTCTAGTCGATCGAGTCTCTCCATTATATAGTTGTAGTCATGAATAGGGGTTAGTGCTGGAGCTCCCCCTACCTCCTTTGGCTTAAGATCCACCATATAATGTCCATGGAGGCATCTATCACTATGGAGGATGTGAAAGAAGCTATTGGAGTAGAAGACTGGAAGGTGATTAGGTGGTGTAAGATATTATAGGTTATATTTAGATTCTAGGACATAAGCTATCAGGTGACTTAGTGTTAGATTTTTCTTACGTTTATTCCTTGGATTGCAAATGCTTGTCAAATTTCCAATATAGAAGATAATCAATTATGTTGTATTGAAGTTAGTTTCAAACATGATGAAATAGGTGACTAGGGATAAGAGAGGTGTGATATTTACCCTACCACCTACTTTTGGAATGATTTTATTGTAAAGGATATGCTTGATTATGCATGCATCTTGAGCTAGGGTGCAGACTAAAGGAGCGTGACTATTCAGTGGATTATCCCTTATAGTTAGATTTACTTGAGTCCAGTCATAGTTAGGAAGAAAGGAAATGGAGTGTTTCTTTAAGGCTAGTAATGGAAAGATGTAGGATCTCGTCAAAATTTTCTTATGTGATTTATATAGGTCTCCAACAAACAAAAGACTGAAGGGCTATCCCTTCACTATTGACTCTAAGACTAGTGAAGAATTCAAAAGCTATTTAGAGTTGAATGGAAAAGCTAAGGTGAGAATGAATTGGAGTATAATGCCAGCAAAGAGATTTAAAATGTGAAAGTTTAGGACCTCTTGATTGATGATTTTGGATGGAGTTATCCCAGTAACCTTGTATCAATGGTAGGCATCTTCATCGGGAACTTCATGAAACCTAGGATCTACCAGAGGTCTAGAAGAGTTGCCTACTAGTGCCTGAGAGCACTTTCCTCTATCCATTTGAGAATTAAAAGCAAGAGTCTAGGAGAGAAGAAAAGGAATTGTATTGTGATTGAAAACATTAGATTTCTCTCTCCTTAAATAAATTCCAAGGCGATCGTATAGTATGATCTATATCATATAGTATGATTCGAATAAGTTAAATCATCCTGGTCAATTAATCAAAAAGGTTGGTCCAATCGTACTGGATGATCAAAATCATACAAGATGATCTTTATTAAATCCATCGTTTAGAGGAGTCAGCCCATATAATCTTTTACTAAAACATTATATAGTACGAACAAGTGTTCATATAGGATAATTTGGAATTAATATCATACAAGACAAATTGATTTCTTCCAATAGATAATGACATGTGGATCTTATAGTACAAAGTAGGTGGTCATGCAATATGATCATCAATTATTGGTCAGATTCTAACTATTGATTTCATGAGTGGTGAGGATATGTATACATGTGAACATAGTATAGTACAAATTAGGTTAATATAGAATGATGTGAGCACATTTTTTATTTTCATTTTTTTATTTTTAAAAATAGATTGGTATGTGAAGATCAGAGAACTTCTACTAGCTAGAGTTAACAAATGCAAAAAATAAAAATGACACTTAGTCTAATCCTCAATGCGCTAAAGGTATCATAGTTTAGGGGCTTGGTGAAATTCCAAAACCATCTTATTCTTGAACTCCCATTTAGTTCCTATAATACTTTGGTCCTTAGGTCTACTAACTAACTCCCATATATAATTCCTAACAAATTAGTTCAACTCTTCTTGCATAGCTAGAATCTAGAATTCATCAGATAGGGATTGATCTAAACTAGTGGGTTCTACTATAGAGATGAATGCAAAATGACTAACCTTCTTCTTAAGTCCATACTTAGTTTTGACTCCTATAGATGGATCTCCTAAGATGAGTTCTCTAGGATGACTAGATGAATATTTCCATTCTTTAGGCAATGGCTCCTAAGGTTCTACTATATTTCCAAGATCACTGAATTCTACCCCTTGGGTAACCTCTACCTCTTCTTCTTCTTCTAACTTAGGCTCCCTTGATCTATCAAATTCATCAAATACCACATGAGTTGACTCCTCTACTACTAAGTTTCTCTTATGGAATATCCTATAAGCTTTACCTATAGAGGGATAACCTAACAAGACACCTTCATCAGACTTAGGATCAAATTTATCGAGAGGAGATTTTCCATTAATAAGAATGAAACATTTACACCCAAAGACATAAAGATGTGTAAGATTGGGTGTCCTACCCTTAAACAGCTCATAGAGTGTCTTATTGAGTTTGGATCTAACATTAATCCTATTTAGAACATAATAAGCAATATTATCTACATCTACCCAAAAATATATAATGAGAGAATATTCAGCTAATATAGCCCTAATAGCTTCTACTTAGGTTCTATTCTTTCTTTTAGCTATCTCATTCTACTGAGGGGTCCTAAGGGTAGAAAAAATATGCTATATTCTTAACTCTTTATAATATGATTAAAACCTATCATTCCCAAATTCTCTATCATGATCACTATAAATAGTAAATTTTTCACATCCTGACTTTCTCTGAATCCAAGTGGAGAATGCTCTAAATTCCTCAAATGATTTACTTTTTTGAGATTGAAATTTAACCTAGGTGAATCTAGAGAAATCATCAATAATTATATATCCATCATTTTTCCCTCCTAAGCTAGCTGTACTAATAGGTCCAACTAAGTTCACATGTAGGATTTCTAGTGGCCAAGATGTGATGATGTCCTTAATGGAATGACGTGATGATTTGAATTATTTTCTTAGTTAGCATGCATCATAAAGGCGGTCCTTAGAGTATCTAGCTTTGGTATGCCTCTAACTAGTTCTTTTTGGGTGATCTTTCTAAGGGCTTTCATGCTTGCATGACATAGTTGCCTATGCCATAACTAGGGTTCATCAACAATAATTTTAAACATAAGGAAATTGAATAATCAACATAATTTAAGTCAAGCATGTAAACATTGTTTATTCTTTTTCCTTATAAAATAATAATTACATTTAAGCTAATCAAACACTTAGTGGATAGAAATTTAATATCAAAACCTTTATCGTGCATTGACTATATTAAGCAAGTTGTGTTCAAATAGTCTACTAGCAAAATATTTCCAATGATAAACTTCTTTGAGTTACCAATCATATCTAAATCCACCACTTTCCTTGTGGTATTATCTCCCAGTGTTACCTTAACTCCTGCCATGGCCTCTAGCATATTGAATTGCTTTAAGTCTTTAATTATGTGCCTTAAACATCCACTGTCCAGGTACTACATGCTCTCACTAAGCCTTTTATGAGATCACCCCAACAATATTAATCAAGAGTTAGATTTGGGAACCCAAATGAGTTTAGGTTCCTCCTTATGCTTTAGTGGATGAATGGCATGCATGCTATGCTGTGATGCATTTTATTTAGGCCTCCACACAAGATGTGTCCTATGGTGTATAATGCAAGTGCATGCTATGTTTCCTAACATGCCATAAGAATAGCACCTAATCCTAGGGAATGTATTCACTAATCTAGATGGGGGGGGGAGTGCCCTCTCCTAGGGGAGAGATTATGCATAATGTGATTTGGGGTTATACAATTATGCTAGTGTAGGCAGCGGCATATTATTTTGAAGTGCATGAAATTTTTCTTTTAAAAGCTCATTTGCACTCTTGAAGCTTTCAATCTTAAGTTCCAATGCATACTCACTAGAGTCTAATTCATTTGCAAGTATTTCTAAGTGTTTGTATGATTCTTCTAAATCAGTATTCTTAGATTTCAAGGATTCATGTGATTTGGTTAATTCAACATGCTTCTTCTTAAGTCCAACAAGTTCATCTAATAAAGTGGTATGCTTCTTATCTAACATAATATGTTCAGCTTTAAGACTATCAAGCTGCTTTTCTAATTCAAAAAAATTCAAGTTCAAATTGGCTTAGATTTTCTTTAATTTCCTATATTAGTTATGGATTTTTTTAGAAATAATAAAAAACTCATCATAGGATAGTTGACAAACCTTATCTTGATTAGAATTATCAAGACTATCATTTGTTATAAGACGCAAGTTTGTACCTCCTTCTCCATTTCATGTTCTGATCAATCCCAGAAAAAGTCTACCTAATAATTTTTTTGTATCTTTTGCTTGCCCTTTTAATATTATCTTTCTCTTCATCCTTCTCCTTAGCTCGATGAGTTTTCATATTGGGGCAGTCAGACTTTAAGTGTCCTAGTTTCTTGCTTATTATTTCCTCCATGTTTGTCTAGTTCTCTAGTTTTTGGCTGATGATGTAGTAAGAATGTTTGTACTAATATAGGCTCATATACTTTAATAAAAGTATTGATTCTTTGAGTATCTTATGTTCTTCATTTAGTACATATAATGCCCATTTGTGTAGTTAAAATCTAGTGTGATGTATAGCCTCAATGAAGGAATACTAGAAGTATTAAGAGTATTGAAATGGAATGTTGGCATGCCTAGAAATAGGATGTTTGAATATTCTAGGTTCTACAAAGATAAAAAAAATTGTAGGATGTTATTTTCTTTTGTAAATTATTTTCTTAAGTATAAACTTTATTTTGAATGTTATTTTTTTAGTGATAAAAACTCAAAAATATTTTTTTTTTATCTTCAGTAGGATAAGTCGTGCATTTGTAGTAGAAGTAGTAGTTAAGTTCAAACTATGTATAGCTCTTCCTTGTGGGTTTGACACTCTACTCTATCATTTTATTACTTGATTTGGCATGTATAATTGCATAATTAGTAGCTTACATTAATTTCATGTAAAAAAACTAAGCATATTTTAAAACTTTGTAAGTCACATTCTAGCTTTTACTGACTAGCATCTGTTAGTCATCCATATACCCACATCAGTGTGCTGCATGCTCCTCCTCAAATCTAGAATAAATTAGAATATCATCTATAAAAACTATAACAAATTGATCCAAGTACCTCCTAAAAATACTGTTTATCAAATCCATAAAGACCGTTGGGTATTAGTCACACTGAATATTATGACTAAAACTCATAATGCCCATACTTTATATTAAATGTAGTCTTTGCCACATCGTCTGCTCTCACTTTTAGGTGATGATAACTAGATCACTGATTAATCTTAAAAAATACTAAAAATCTAGCCAGCTGATTAAACAAGTTTTTAAACCTAGGAAAAGGATACTTATTTTTAATAGTTAACTTATTCATATCTCTATAGTCAATGCACATTCGTAAGGTAACTCCTGAAGATACATCATTAACTCTTGAAGTTTCTTAGGTGACATCCGATGTGGGGCCCAAGATATTGGAGCAGTACTAAAAAAAATATTGATATAGAACTCTACCATTCGATCTTGTGTTTGAATCAGTAACTACTTATGGAAAACATCTAGAATTTCCTAAAAAATAAGGAAACTACTCACAGATGCAGAAGAGATTCTCATATCTCTGACAAAGGCTTAAAAATACAGGAATACCTTTCCTCCAAAGTCTATCCACTTCTAGAGTATAAGTCAGATAAGAGAGTATACCCCTAATTTCTTGAAATACAAAGCTCTCACCATTTTGATACAAAGTCACTTTCTATTTTAGATAAACAACTAATTCCCATAATAACTCCTCAAATCCATACCCATAATAATATTAAATGCAAAAATAGGCAATAGAGTCAAACCAGATCTCCAAATCTCATTAGAAAACTTCAAATTACAAAAATAAATCCTACTAGCAACCATTCCATCTCTTGTAGGAAAACCTACATACAAAGAAATATGTAATAATATGGAAGACAAACTTAGAGAATCAAATAATACTCTGACATGAAAGAATGATTAGAACTATCGTTGAATAAAATATAATAAGGAGATACAGAAATATAAGTTATACATATCATAAATACTAGAGACTCACTGGCCTCTTGCTGCTTCAGACTATAAACTCATGGCTATACTGGGTTCAAAGAAACAAAAAAACCTACACGTTGTAAATGTCTAGAAACTTGACCTCATGATACCAGACCAACATCCCAACTACCAAAAACCTGAGAATATGGTTGGGGTGGTGTTATCCTTAGCCTACCCACTATCGACTGCCCAAAGCTATTAGCTCTCAAATTAGAATGTCTATTAAATACACCTTGTGCACACTCAACAATCCTTTATCCAAACTAACCATAAAAAAAATACTTGTCCAATGCTCTGTAACACTAACCATTATGTCTTCTACCACACTGTTGACATAACGGCATCCTAGTAACTAAACTGCCAGAATTGGCAACACTACCTCTATCTGATTCTAAATGATTCATATTGACTACCCCCTCCTTCTAAATTCAATAGGTCTAAACCTACTCTTCTTCCCATAATGGCTACTTCTAGTTGTTTCAATGCTAAATATTTTCGTACTCGTAGTCCATCGTTACTGATCTGATACAAGATCAATCTTTATCCTTTTGGCACTCTCAACTAACTGAGCAAAATTTGTAATATCTTATGCTTATAGTAGTTACCTCAAAGCATCTTAGAGTCCCTCCAAAAAACTGTAACACTTCTCCTTAGAAATACTAACCAACTATGGAGCATACATGCAAATTGTAGTAAACTCTACCTCACACTTCATCAATTATATGTTTCACTTAATAAACATTTAAAAAGAGTTCTATAGTTGTCTTGTAGTAAATTAAAGTCCAAAATAAGTCTTGAATATCTCTATAAACTCCTTTCAAGTGATCAGAGTATTTTTATGACCTTGAAACTTTTCCTCTTGTTGGCCCAACCACCAGCACTCAACCTCACCATTCAATGGAAATGTAGCTAACACAACTCTCCTCTTACGAGGATAATACGTCCCATCCAGAGTCTTCCATATCTTTATCAGCCAATCCTTAGCGACTCTAGGCTTGATAATACTTAAAAGTCTATGATGATATAATCTCATAAAATTTTATAAATATCTATCCATTTCATAATGATGGGCTCTAAAAAACTATGAATGATCCTTGCCTACTAATTGTGCTATTATACTTATAATCTAAAAAATTACTTCAGAAGGGATCACAAGAGCTGTACCATAAACCTGAGCTGCCTTACTAAATCTTTGACCATTAGTCATATTTGGTTCTAGCTGAGGTGGATCATCCATCTTAAAACATTGAACACAACCAAATGTTATACATACATATGAAGAATAAATAAAGTGAGTGCCTAAAACTAAATCCCATTGCTCTATTACTATTTAGTTCTCCATCCTTGCTTTGATACCAAAAATGTTTGTCACAACCCAACCTGATATGACTGATATCATACAGGTCATACTGAGTCTAATTATGATAAGAATAACCCCAAGATCTGATCAAAGAAGTGCAAAAATAAATCTTTAAAAGTATACATTACATAGAGCCACTATTAAATACAATATAAAGAAGAATACTATGAATCTCAAAAATAGTTTTCTATATATCATCCAAAAATATATACAATTTGATATATATTCAACAATGCTTAGCAACAAAAAAACATAACAAAAAAAAAAGCTAAGCCTGCAAAAATCAAAACTAAAAAAAATTACTTATTGCACTGATTGGATCCTACTATTCAAAACTACTCAACTAGCTCCATACCCTTTCCCTGGCCAAAAATAAAAGTAAAAGTAGGAGTAAGCTAATAAGGCTTAGTAGGTTATAATAGAATAAAACAAAAATCAATAACTTAAACAAAAAACTTGAAAATACTATGCTGTAATAACAAACTAAAGTACTATATGAAAAATTGAAGTTAAAACATGTACTAAATTGAATGCATTTAAATAAATACTGAAACTAACTAAATTATAAGTAAACATTTTATGGTGATAACAAAATGATTATAAAAAATGCTCTCTTTTTTTTTTTTTTTGATAGAAATGCAAATTGCATTAAGGAAGGAAAAACTAAATACAAGTAATAGAAGCCTCACATTCCTTCTTTAACAAACTAGACAAATTAGAAGGAATGTTGGCAAATGAAAAACTATCAAAATAGAAACTCTCTTTCAAAGCCAATGTAGCACAGACATCTGCTACCTTATTACAACCTCTATGAACATGATTAAAAAAACTTTATTGAAATCATTAAGAAAGAAAAAATCCTTCTTAAATTTGTTATTGAAATGGCACTTCATCTTCTTCAAAGAATCTTGAATGAAATTGATGATATTTAAGTTGTCTCCTTCAATAATCACACCTTTGCTCTCTAACATCCAAGGTTGTATGAAGTCTCTCATGGACAAGACAGCCTCCAATTCTAGTTGAGAGACATCCCAATGTAGCTTTGTCCTTCCAAAAGCCAATAAAAGCCTGCCTTTATGGTCTCTAAAAACACCTCCAATACCGGCTTGATTGGACTTCATAAGAGCAGCGTCAACATTAATTTTGATCCATCCTAGTGGCGGAGGGTGCCAAGAAATCGCAAACTCCCTTAGGAGATTAGCACCCCAGTTGTCTAGATATGGATATAAGTTTGTGTTTGTAAGAAACAAAACGTTAGCAGCCACCAAAGTAGTAGAAGGATTAGCCTTCCCATGAACTAGATCATTCCTATTTTTCCATGAGAGAAAAATAGTTGTAAAATATATTTTAACCATATTTGGAAACCGAGAAGATTGTCTTTTAACTTCTTCCAAACAATGTTCCAAAGATTGGAATGTTGGGATGTAAATTCCCCATGATCGTAATCGGAGAATAATCTCCTTAATGAATTTGCAATGTACCACAATATGCTCATAGCTTTCTACTTCTTTGAAATCTCTAGGACATTCATCATTAAGCACCAATCTTCTATACTTTAAGAATTCAAAAGTAGGAATAGCAAACCTGCTCATTCTCCACCAAAAAAGCTCCACCCTTGGGTTTAATTTCATACTTTGTAGCCAATTTGCAAATTCAAAATTTTCCTCCTTGGTGCAATGTTTCATCATATCTTCATATGCCATGGACATAATAGTCTTCCCACTGAGATGGTACAAAGGTTCAACATAATCCATATCAGCCTCATAATCAATAGGGATCTGTAAAATCAAATCAATTAGATCTTCATTAAAAAACTGTTTTAGCAGTTCCATATTTCAGCTTCGGTTTTGCATCATGAAATGATTTAAGTTTAGATTCTCCATTCCCACACAATCTGACATCGTAGGCCGTTTGCTGAAGCTTCTATCCAGTAACCAAATATCATTCAAAGCATTGATTTTCCTTCCATCAGCTATACGCCACCTGACGATCGGTTTGAGGGATCTTCCACCATCTAACAAAATTTGCCAAGAAGAAGAAGCACTAGGTTTTTGTTCTCCACTTAAGACATTATTACCATATTTTGTAGTAAAAATGTTATGTAATAAGTTTCCATTTTGCTGAAGACATCTCCAAGCAAGTCTCGATCTTAGAGGACCAATATGGTGGACTGCTGAGTGCAAACCCAATCCACCAGCATCTCTCGGTTTGCAAAGAACATCCCAAGCTACATAATGCAAACCCTTCTTACCACATCTCTTGTGCCAAATAAACTCCTTACAAAGTTGATCTACTTGAAACAAAACCTTCTTTGGAACAAGGGAATGTGTTGATAAAAAGCTTGGCAACGTCAAGAGGGATGATTTAGCTAAAGTGAGCTTACCAGCCAATGATAAATGCTTAATTCCCCAAGCATTGAGCCTCTGATAAATGTTGTCAATCATTGTTTAAAAATCTTGCTTCTTTAATCTTCTGAAAGCAATTTTAATACCCAAATAAGAGAACTCCTTTACAATATTAAAGCCAACTTCCTTCTTATCATCTTCATTGTTGGAGGATTAACAGATTTTCCAAAAATTATTTGAGATTTGGAAGCATTAATATTAAGCCCAGTCCACTTACTAAAATCATCAAAAATGCTCTCAAGCCAAAATTTTCACATATCTTTGTTAATATAATCCCACCTTGGTAGTCTGCTTGCTCTCGCATAACAGATTTTCATACATCTTCATTAATAGAATCCTAGATGGATAGCCCTTTAGCCTTAGCACAATAGAACCCCACCTAGGTTGCCCACTAGTGTCAACATAATAGAATCCTACCTTGGTCGCCCATTAGCATAGGCATAAAAAATCCCACCTAGGTCGCCCATTGGCGTTGGAATAACCGAATCCCACCTCGGTCTCCCATTGGTTGGTATTAGCATAACACCACATCACATCACATCATCTCACATTTCCTTCACCATTATAAGCATTTTTTCATTTAGTTTATTAATTAAAGCATTATTTAACTCAATTTATAAATTACAAAAATGCCTTAATGGTAAGCAATAAGAATTCTCTTAAGTAAAAGTGTATAAATTCCAAACATAACAAACCTACCAGAGATTATGTAAAATATTAATATAATACTTTAATCATACTATAAAACTATTTTTTTAGTTCTGATAATTTTCTATTTAATAAAAATTGGACAAATTCTAAAATATCCAGTGGAAAATTTCCAAAAAATACTAAAAATGTTCATAATAACAATCTTTTTAACATATTAAAAGTTATGTGGTGAAAGTTCTACCAATATAAAGTTATCCTTTATTTTCGGTAAAAATATAAATTTTATCAAAAAATTTAAAAATCAAATTATTAAAAACTGAGATAGGCAAAATGAAACCTACCTCGATCTGGACAACTTTCCTAACTAGCCCGATGGCTAAAAATGGCCCGAAGTGGCTCAAAATCCCTCTTATTCCTCTCCAAATCACTCTCCTTCCCTCTACTTAGAGTGCTTTTAAAATATATTTAATGTGGTTTTAGTGGCCTAATGCTACGACACTACCACCTAGTGCTGCAATGCTAGTTCAAAATCTCAAATTTTAGAGTTGAGAGTGTTATAATGTCACTATTTAGTGCTTTGTATTGTAGCATATAATTTCAATATTGAGGCACTCAAATAGAAACATATTTCAAATTTTTCCAAAGTTTGCTCTAGATCCTTAGGACTCATTCTAGAACACATACAATCATTTTCATGCCTAAAAACACTCTCAAAGACATGTAAATGGGTTTAAAACTCAAAATTTCAAATAATTATTTTTTCCAATCAGGTAAACAATTATGAACTGAAATCTGATCCTGGAGGTCTCACAGATAAGGCCAAAACAAAACATATAGTTTCCTAATAACATATCAAACAGTACACTTTTATATATATTAATACACCTACAATCTTATGTTGTGAAAAGTACAAAAGTTTAAATTATCCTCTCCACCTAAGAGCTTAATGTCGCGTTGCTACTTAGCCTAGTACCATGGCACTCCCAGATAAAATTTAATGATTTGAAATTTACTTCCCTCTTCCACTTCCTCACTTACTAGGAATTCATTTGACACTCTAAAACCCATAATTACTAATTAAATCAAAATTAAACAAGCCTTGGTAATAATTACTATGGTTTTGGCTCTATGGATATTATTGGAGCAATAGTGTGAAACCCATTCAGTAAAAGAAGCTAAACTCATAAAGATCAAGGGGCCATTTGGTGTAATGGTTTGAATTTCATTAAAATATTCAAAATAAAAGCGTAAATATGAGGACAAAGTGTTATGCCATGGGTGCCTCTTGAACCCATATGAGATAAAGTGTTATATGGTGGGAGCCAACACTTGAATGTATATGGGCCACCTTTATAATCATATTTGCCTGATGGATGAATATAAGATAAGGATACTAATGAGGACATTATTTACTTAAGTGGGGGAGAATGTGAAACCACTTAAGTAAAAATAAGCTAAACTCTTAAACATAGTCACCTTTTAGAGAAATATTTTGAATTTCATGAAGAAACTTCAAATTTAAGCGTTCTTGTGAAGGAGAAATCTTGGGATGGATGACCCCTTAGGAAGTATACCGATGAGAAAATACCATGAGATCATTTGGCCAAAGAGGACAATATCTTGATAGTTAAGAGTTTGGATTATTAAAAATAAATTTTTATTTAATGATGTAATTTACTGGTTTAAGAATCCAGCTTATAGGAGAAGCTTAGAGTAGGATGTTGGGAGTGATGGGTGATGAAGTAGATCAATATTTGTAGCTATTGTTGAGGTTGAAGATACTCATTTTTAGGGTTTTATTGAAGATAAGGTAGCTGAAAGTCATGGTTGATGAGGTTAGAAAAGTTCTTTTATAATATATAATTTCCTGAAGGTAGGAAAGTTCTATTAGTTATATTTTTAATAGACGAAGAAGCTAAGCACTCTTAACTAGGCCAATAAAAGGAGAAATTTTAGGGTATACTGAATGCTAAGATTTCCTAAGAAGAATTTACTGACACATTTAGGAGTCAATAATTTCCACCATCAACCATTTAAAAGATGTAGGAGTCATTCTTGAAACTGGTTTAGGGGAGCAAGATGATAATGTATAATGAGGCTTACTTTACTTCTTTAGCATAATATACTCCTCAATTAGTTAGTACACTTGAAGAAAAAAAAATTAAGCTTTTAAGAGGATTGAGATTTAGTCTTAGGCACCCACTAGTTCTCTTTCATATTCAAGATTTTTCCTAGTAAGTGGAGATAGTGTGACCAGTATAGAATGATTTGATTTCAACCCAATAGTGGTGGGATGCATGTTAGAAGAAGTTTAGAGGAGACCTACAAGAGTAGTGTTAGTAAGAAGAGGATCAGATTCAGAGGAATTAATTCTAGGAGGGGACGACTTATAGTTTGAGAGAATAAGTTGAACTGTATCAGTGAGCAGTGCTCCATTATATGGTTTTTATGGAAAGAAAAAATAATAGTGGAGAATCATTGACTAGGAGTAATGGTAAATTTAGAGGAAGATAGTCTGGAGGATTAAGAGGAATGCAGAGAGAATTTAGTGATGTAGTTTGAATTACTCCAATACTACCAACATTTTATAACCTGACCCATTTTGAGGCCAAGGATACATCAACTGTGGTGATAGCTTTGAATTTTTTTTGTCTGTTGTCCTATCAAATTTTATTTGATTTTGGAGTAAGTCACTCTTTTTATCTGAGTACATTCTAAATAGATTGGGTTTACTTCTTAACCTATTATTTTATAATCTATTTATCTTATTGCACATAAGGGATTTTTTTATTGCTAGTCAAACCTGTAAATATAAAATAGAAATTTCAAATAGAAAGTTGAAATTAATATTATTTATGTTTCCTTTGAAGGTGTATGAGGTGATTTTGGGAATGGATTAGCTAAGTAAACATAAAGCCCAGATATATCACAGTTAGAAGAAAGTGATATTATTTGATAAATGAGAAGTATTTTTATTTCAAGGTGCTAAAGGTCTCATATCATCTTTAATATCCATAATGCAAGATGATAAATATTGGAGAAAGGGCAATGCTGTATTTTTTTCCTATATAAAGGATTTGAATAATTATCTTAGAAGTATTGAGGATGTCCCAATAGTGAAAGAATTTATTGATGCATTTCCTAAAGAGTTGGTGAGTATGCCTCTAGATAAAGGTAGAGTTATATGTTGAAGTGGTACCTAGTACATCTATAATAGTAAAAGCTAGCTACAAAATATAACCAGAGGAGTTATGAGAGTTGAAGGTTCAATTATAGAAGCTATTTGAAAGGTGATTTATCAAGACAAGTGGATCTTTATGGGGTGCTCTTATATTATTAGTGAAGAAGAAGGGTGGATTATTAAGCATGTGTATTGATTATATGGGGCTAACAAAAGTGACTATTCAAAATAAGTATCCATTACTTAGAATAAATGATTTGTTTAACCAGTTGAAGGTGCAATAATATTTACAAAGATTGATCTGAGATTTGGGTGCCATAAATTGAGAGTGAAGGCTAAAAATTTAGTGAAGAAAACCTTCAATACCATGCATGGGCAGTATGAATTTTTATTCATACAATTTTGAGTGGCAAGTGCACCAGTAATATTTATGAATAAGATGAAGAGGGTATTTAAAAAGTGTTTCAATTCATTATCATGCTTATAAATAATATTTTGGTGTATTTGAAGACTAAGGATGATCTTATAAAATATTTAAGGTTGACTTTAGGGACTATAAGGCATTATATGTTATATACAAAATTTTTGAAGTGTGAATTCTTGTTAATTTTGTTTTGCATTTTTTAGGGCATGTGGTGAGAAATGAATGGATATATATAAATCTATAAAAAGTAAAAGCCATAGTGGATTGGCCAAGATTGATGGAGGTTTATAATTTTCCAGACATGGCAAGATACTATAGGAAGTTTGATAAGGGATTTTCAAATAGTTCAACTCCTTTGATAAAATTAATATAGAAAGTTTTTATAATTGACTGGACATTAGAGTGTGAAGATAGCTTCTAGAGGTGAAAGGATTTTTTAGTATTATCTCTTTTAACATTGTCATTGCAAGGTCCCAAGTCCTAGATGAGAAAAGTGGAGGGTTATGTTAGGTAATCGACAACCACCGTAAAACTTATCAAATTATCATGACATAAATCCTTTAAAAAATTGTGTTAATTCTAGGGCATCCCCTAGAAGTGATGCACTGTATGGCCTGAATACAGTGATAAGTGTGTAAGGACTGCTGCACCAGCGCCTGGGTGCATTATTAAATAGGCAAGGGTTCCCACATCAAGAATGGATGTGGGCAAAGAAGTTAGTCCATGAAACTAAATTAGGATAGGAACTTGGAATACAGGTTCCCTTACAAGAAATTAATGGAATTAATAAATATTATGAATAATAGGAAGATAAATATTTTATGCATTCAAGAAACTAAATGGGTTGGAGAGAAGGCTAAGAAGATTGATAGTTTAGGATTTAAACTATGGTATATGGGTAGGAGTCATACTAGAAATGGTGTAGGTGTAATTATAGATAAGAGTTTGAAGGATAATATTAGAAAAATTAATAGAATTGGAGATAGAATTATAGCTTTAAAGTTTATTATTGATGCTAAGATTGTTAATATTATAAGTGCTTATGCTCCTCAAGTAGGTTTGGATATGGGTTCAAAATTAAAATTTTGGAATGACTTAGATGAATTAATACAAAAGATACCACTTACAGAAAAAGATTTTATTGGAGAAGATTTAAATGGACATGTTGGTAGAGGGGTAGATGATTTTAAAAGCATTCATGGTGGTCACGAGTTTGGAACAACAAATGAAGGTGGTAGACAATATTAGATTTTTCTTTAGCTTATGATTTTTTAATTGCTAATACCTTATTTAAAAAAAGAGATGAGCATCTCATCACTTATTAAAATGGTTATAGTATAACTCAGATTAAATATTTTCTTATAAGAAAATTAGATCATTTAGATTGCAAAGATTATAAAGTTATTCCGAGTGAAAATTTATGTACCCAACATTGATTATTAATTTTGGACTTTAAGATAAAAGGGCTAAAAATAAAAAATAAAGTAAAATAATATTCTAAGATTAGATGGGGGCATATAAAGAATAATAACAAAAGTACTTTTGAGAGTAATATTTTAGTTCTTAAGATTTTATCTCTGCGTGAGGATGCTAATATTATGTGGGAAAAAGTGGCTAGTGATATTAAGAATATCACCAAAGATGTGCTTGGAGTATCAAAGGGAAAAGCTCCTATTAGTGAAAATAGTTGGTGGTGGAATTCAAATGTGCAAGAAAAGATAAAAAAATAAGAAGATTTTTTATAAAAATTGGTTTAAAAGCAAAAAATTTGATAATTAGGAAAGATATAAAGAGGCACGTAAGGAATCTAAGAAAGCAATATGTGATGCAAAGATATTAGCTTTTAATGAAATTTATAATAGATTGGATACTAAGGAGGGAAAAAGATATAAGTATAAGTTAGCCAAAAAAAGATATAGGAGTAGTAAGGATTTAGTACAAGTGAAGTGTATTAAGGATGAAGATCAAAAAGTACTTTTCGTAGAATATGATATTCAACAAAGGTGGATAAGATACTTTGCTAAACATTTTAATGAAAAATGTGAACGATAGACTTTAGTGACCTTAGCACCCTAAATGACAATAAAGATTTCTTTTTTTATTGATGTATTAGTAAAACTGAAGTTAGAGAGGCTTTAAAGAAAATAAAGGGTGGAAAAGCTGTTGGACCTGATGATATTCCAATAGAGGTGTGGAAATGCTTAGGAGATGAAGGAATTTTTTGGCTTACTAAACTATTTAATACTATACTAAAGACTAAAAAGATGCTAGATGAGTGGAGAATGAGTGTGTTAATTCCTATTTTTAAGAATAAAGGTGATGCACAAGATTGTGTGAATTATAGAGGAATTAAGTTAATATGTCATACTTTAAAACTATGGGAGCGAGTTATAGAGAGTAGGTTGCAACGTGATACTAATGTTTCTCAAAATCAATTTGGATTCATGCCGGGTAGATCTACTATGGAAGCCATATATTTATTGAAGGTTTGATGGAGAATTATAGAGATAATAAGGAGGATCTACATATGATATTTATTGATTTAGAGAAAGCATATGATAAACTTCCAAGAGAAGTGATATGGAGAGTTCTTGAAAAAAAAGGAGTTAATAGCGCTTATATTCAAATCATTAAAGATATGTATGCATGAGCTATTTCTTGTGTTCAAACACAAGGTGGTTTGACCAAATAATTTCCTATTTTGGTTAGATTACATCAAGGATTAGCTTTAAGCCCATATCTTTTTGCTTTAGTCATGAATGTTCTCACTAGACATTTGTAAGAGGATGTACCTTGGTGTATGATTTTTGCTGATGATATTCTTCTTGTTGATATAACTAGAGAGGGAGTTAAAGGTAAACTTGAATTATGAAGGTCAACCTTAGAGTCTAATGGTTTTCACTTGAGTAGATCTAAAATAAAATATATAGAGTGTAATTTTATTAGTAATAGACCTAGTGAGGGGATTATGACTTTGGGCGATCAAGTCATTAAAAAGAGTACACATTCTAGATATCTTGGATCTATTGTTCAAAGTGATAGTGAAATAGATGGGGATGTTATCAACAAAATTCAAGTTGGATGGTTGAAGTGGAGGAATGAATTAGGCTTATTGTGTGATAGAAAATTCCCCCTCAAACTTAAGGGAAAATTCTATATGATAGTGGTGAGAACTATAATGCTTTATGGTGCCAAATGTTGGCCATTAAAAGAGAAGAATAATACTAAGTTAAGTGTTGTAGAGTTGAGGATGCTCAGGTGGATGAGTGGCTCTACCCTTAGAGATAGGATACGAAATGAGCATATATGTGAAAAGGTTGGAGTAGCTCTAGTGGAGGATAATATTAGAGAGAGTCACCTTAGATGGTTTGGTCACATAAAACTTTGTCCTTTCTATGACCCAGTTAGGAAAGTAGAGGTATTAGATTTGACTTATGTTAAGAAAGGTAGAGGTAGACCTAAAAAGACTTGGTTAGAAAATATTAGAAATGATCTTCCTTTATTAGATTTAAACGAGAATTTGATTTTTAGTAGGACACGATGTAGAAAAAGAATTCATGTAGCTGACCCCACGTAGTACGACTAAGGCTTGATGTTGTTTGTTGTTGTTCTCTTGTGTTAACTATTCTATCTAGTGTTGAAGGATTCCAAAAATACAATAATGCTTCATTGAAAAGCTTGGTGCATGTGTTACAATTGAATTAAATGGAAAATAATTATGATTTTAGATAATTAAAGCCACATGAGAAGAACTATCCTACTCAGGATTTGGAGTTAGCAGTGATTATTTTTGTGTTGAAAATCTGGAGGCATTATTTTTATTGAGTAAGATATGAAATATATACTGACTATTAGAGTTTTAACTATATCTTTACTAAAAAAATTATTGAATCTAAGGTAAAAAAGGTGGTTAAAATTTATCAAAGACTATGATCTAAATATCAATTATTAGGCCAATAAAGTAAATGTGATTGCTAATGCTCTATATAAAAAGTTAGTGGGAGTAACTACCAGTCTGATTATTTCTAAGATGGCTTTGGTTTGAGATATTGAAGGATTAGAACTGGAAGTGGTACATCTATCTGATGTGCCAATAGGAGTTATCTCTCATATGAGTGTCCAACCCTCATTATAAAAAAGGATTGAGAAGACTCAAAAAAGGGTGATGAATATGTGAGATTAATTAAATAAATTCACTCTAGAAGGAGGTCTAAGTTACAAGTAAATGATTAGGGTATAGTATATTATGGCAATATATTATGGGTTCTAGATTATAGTGATCTATTGAGAGAGAGTCTTCATGAAGCCCTCTATTTTGGATATTTAGTCCATCTAAGTAGTATAAATATTATCATGATTTGAAATTAATATTTTGGTAGCCTTGATTGAAGCAGGATGTAGTTAATTTTATGTCGAAGTGTGAGACTTATCAGATGGTAAAGGATGAGAATTAGAGGCTAAGTGGACTTTGTAACCTTTGTATGCCCTTGAATAGAAATGCTAGGAGATATCTATGGATTTTCCTATGGGTTTGGCCAGATCTATATAAGAACATGATGCTGTGTGGGTCAGTATAAATAGCTTGACTAAGTATACTCAATTTTTAACTATGAGATAGATAATCTTATGATAAGTTGGCTCAACTGTATGTGAAAGAAATTATTAGATTATATGGAATTCTAAAAGTAATTCTTTCTTATCATGATGGTAGATTTTCCTCTAGGTTGTGGAAGGGTATTCAAAAAGGTTTGGTGATGATGTTAAATTTAAGTGCAATGCTTCATCCTTAAGCAACTGGACAATCTAAAAGAGTCATTAAGATACTTGAAGATTTGTTAAGACTATGCGTATTCAATTTTGGACAAAGTTGGATAAGAGATTTCCAACAATACTAGTTTTCAATCTAGTATTAGCATGGTTCGTATGAAGCTATATTTCAATGAAGGTGCCAAACGCCATTATTTTGGATAAAAATGGGTGAAAGGAAGTTGATAAGATCTGAAATGGTTGATGATGCCATAGAAAAAATCAGTTTGATTAGGAAGAGATTAGAGGCAGCTTAGGATAGATAGAAGAAATATTATGATCCAAATTAAGCATAGATCTTTTGAATTTTAAGTTAGATATTTTGTATTTTTAATATTAATCTAATGAAAGGAGTAAGTAGATTTAGTATGGTTAGTAAGTCAAGTCCGAGGTACATAAGACCTTTTCAAATAATTAAAAATGCTGGGAAATTTTCTAATAGATTAAAAGTTAGGAAATCTGTTTATAGATTGCCATTGCCAGACCATTTGTCAAACATCCATAATATATTCCTTATGTGAGTGCTATGGAAGTGGGTTTTTTTATCTCAAATATAGAATTCCTAAAATGCAATAGAGGTGCAACCCATTTTAACCTTGTGAGTGCTAAGGAAGTGTGCTTTTGATCTTGAATAAAGAATTCCTATAATGCAATAGGGGTGCAACCCAATCTAACCTATAAGAAATAACTAGAATGTATTTTAGGCTATGATGTGAAGAAATTAAGAAATAAGCAAATTCATTTGGTAAAGGTCCAATGGAAGCATAAACTAGAGCATGAAGCAACTTGGGAAAAAGAAGCTACGATGAGGTAGCTGTACCTGAGTCTGTTCTAAGTATTAGCTTATGTAGAAATGTTAAGGATGGTATTTTTTGTAAAGGAGAATTAATAACTACCATTTCAAAAACTAGTTGATATGAATTATCTCAATTAGAGTTTCTAGAATTTATCCTTTATTTAAGTTGGTCATGCTCTTTTATTTATGTCATTTCTTATTTTAGTTGTGCACTTAGCATTAGGCTAGTTTTTTTGGTCTCCTTGACTTGATTTTTCTCTTTAAATTAGGCCTTCATTTTATTTAATCCATCTCTTTGGATAATAATAACCTTTTTAGGTTAATCCTTTTTTTTATATTAGATTATACTTTCTCATATTTTCCATGCCTTTTTGGTTAGGTTATTTCTTAATATAAACACCTCTTAGGATTTAATTATCTTTTGAATCTAGTGTTTCTCTTAGAACTAGTTTATTTTATTTGACTTATTCTTATCTTGTTGGCTAAGTCACCCTTAATTTGATTCTATTCATAGGATTATGATATCTTTTTGAATTAATTATGCTACATTAATTGAGTTATTCCAAGACCATTTGCGATGTGAAAATTTGAAAAAGTTTTAATTCATTTGTTTTTAAAATTAGTTAAAACCTATGTTTCAAAATCAAAGTGTAATTTAGCAAGGTTACTGATTTAGTTAAGTTGGATCCCTCATGATAAACTAGTTTTGTTACTCATTAAAGTCATATTTGTGACCCTTACTATATTGAGAAATTTGAACATAATTAAATGTTGTGAGTTTTCATAACCCCTTTGATGCTTAGCATGAAGATAATGTAGCTAGGTCAATATTTTTAAAGCGGACCATTTTAATGTATGACATAGCTTATTGGGTTCTTTGTTGATGGCTTGAATATTCTTGCTTGGTTTTTAGTGTGTTTGGCTATATTTGTATACTATGCCACATTTTTCCTTGCATATTCCTGACATATGACCAATGATTTATGTTGCATTTAAACTTCTATATATAATGACCATGAGTAAAAATATAAAATGCCAACTTATGTATTACTACCAAATAATGATTTGTGATGTGATGTTTTGTTTTTATTTAATTCATTCTTTTGCCTTTGTTGTGATGGCTCTATTTAGTGCTAGCATTTTAACACACTTTATTTAGTATAGATAAAAATTTATATATAAAATAAGGTTTAAGTAAAGGTCCCTAATCAAGCTCAGACTCAGATTCAAAAGCATCAACCTTAATACTATGCTAACATATATATTTAAACAATGTGAAAGGACAAAAAGTAAAGGGAACCCAAAATTTATAACTTATTATCATATTTTATATTTTAGTAGAACTAAAAGTTTTTTAGCATGTATATATGGAGTTCACCTGCTTATCCTATTTTATTTTGTGCATGTAGATCTACATTGGCAGAGGGAAGGGAAACACGTGCCCCCCCCCCCCCCTCCCCCTAAAAAAAATAATAATAATAAGCATCAAATTTTCCTGCTCGGAATATTAGCCACAAACGTGCTTAGTTGGAGATTATTAGCCACTCTTTGGATGGTTCCGCTTCAGTAAAATCAGAGCTTTTAGAATCTGGCTTGGAGCATGCAGATACAAAGAAAGTTATGTCAGCTGCCAAGCTTGCTTATGTTGCCCTTGTAGATCCAAAGCGAGCTAAGAGGTTAGCTTTTCACTCATTATGCTATTTAGAAATCCACTCAAGTGAATGAATTGGGATGCTCTTGTTAGATGGAATTATAGGAAGTTCATTATTTTCTTCAATGTGAAAATTTACATTGGGATGCTCTTATTAGATGTGTTTCAGTGCACCGTCCATATTATATATTGATTAGATTTTTCATTTATAAGGACATGAGTGACAAGGACTAGTTCTTTGCAATGGTGATTAGCTTGCAGTTCAATGAATTTTGAGACCATTTGTTTAGATGACTTCTAGAACACTTTGAAGCCATTGTCTAGTTTAATTAATGTATAAAATTATCAAACTAGAAACTAGTTGATGGTAAGTAGTTAATCAATTGAAATATCGGAGCAAACTTTCTATGCAAATGAATCCAATTTTATTTTATAATCAGGTTTTGATTCTGAATTTAGCATCAATAGATGGCTTATCATAAAATTGATTGGCAACCTTTTTGTTCCAAATCCATTTTCTTAATTGATTTTATATTTAATATTCTTCTTTCTTGAAGAATAATTTGAAAAAAAATTAAAACTGTATATACCGCTCTCAAGCCCGAATGTAAAAAGTTGAGGAAAAAATTTAAAAAAAATTCATTTAGCCGCCCCCCCCCCCCCCCCCCCCCCCCCCAAATACATTTTCTGGCTCTGCCACTGTAGATCTAGATTTTCCAATTTCATTAGCAAGTTCCTTCTTTTATCTCCATCATAACAAACTATTTTTTTATTATGTCCTACTTTCATTAGCAATTTCATACTTTTGCCTTTATTGTGATTACTCTATTTAGTACTAACATAGAGTTCATCTTAGGATTTAGGATTATAAGGCCAAATCTTGATACTGCAATTCATGGCTATAGTTAAAGCATCTCATGGCAAAGTTGGTTTGACTATCTTCATAACTAAGTTGTTCGAGCTTGATATCTTATGCTGATGGAACTATGAAGTCCTGATCAAGGTTATTTTCACCATTTTTTGAACTTCTTACTTTATACTTGTCACCCCTTTGAGCCTATTATACTCCTTGCTTAATTTTTATTAATTCAAAGATTATTATCATCTAAGCATTTTGAATGGAGGGAGAATTATCTCACTTAGTTATGTTGATTCACCCTCTATTATATGGACCTACCTATTTCAAGAGTAGACTATCTTATTAGGATAAGTTTTTAATCATAATCTTATTTGACAGCTAACCCAAGGAAGTCAAAATAATGGCATGATTCATTTATAAAAGTATTTCTTGTAGTTTTCGTTATTAGTAATTAACCTTAGGCTACCTAATCACTTTCCTAGACTAATCAAATAAATTAAACTTGATTTAACTTTCTTCAGACTTCTTAAGAGTATTTTATATAAGTTTACATAAGATTTATTGGTCTTACTTCACTAAATCTATTTTCTTATTTCTTCTTATGAAATATCCTATACAAAAGCACCTTTATATCTTAATCCTTTTTCTACTCAACAAAATAAGTTTGTGACTGAATTGGGGAATAGTCCTTTGTATACTAAAAATATGCTTACATTTTATTTTGTGCTCCCAAAAACTAATCATTTAGCCTTGGGTCTTGACTTTCCTTTTAACTCCAATTATCCTTCTATGTATAGGTTACTTACTATCATATGTAGTAGCTAAATTTACTCCTAATCATTCTTTGAGATATTTCATTTCTTAAAATCATCAGTGGGTATACCATTGTCTTAATTATAAACTTATATGTTTGCATTCCATTTATAAATAGAATACTGTAATATTCTATTTTTTATAACTCTTAATTAGTAATGTTTTTGTTTAGGGATGAAAGATAAGGACATTCTTATCAAACCTTCTATTAATGTAGATATCACTTTGCCTTAGTTTACTCTTTATAGTTGAAATGGCACCTATAGAAGCTATGATTCCTAACAGTTTATTTAGGTCACTATAGGTGATCCTAACCATGTAGAGGCCACTGTGTATGCTGTCCAAATGAAGGGGGTGTAGACCATTAAGTAGTGCTCCATTTACTATTCTAGTTCTACTTCTAATAGGTTCTAGTGCCCTCACCCAAAGGAAATGGCCAGCATCAAATACCTTTGGAATATTAGACCCTTGGTCCTTACTAGGTAGTTGATTCTCCTATTAAATCTCCATACCTTTTTTATAATATTCCATATAGATCTCTATGTAGTCCTTCTTAGACTAAACCTAATCATGTTTTTCCTATGTAATGGGGGTTCTTCATTATTTAAAAATCCATCTTATTTATATTTCTAGACATTATAGGGATCTTCCAACTCCATAGCTAGGTAAGAGAGCTGGACATACCTGAAGTTAACTTAATATAGCAGCGGTGGAAACTAAAATGTCTTTCTACTTCTCCTATGCTTGACATTTTAGTATTGCCATAATAGTTTTCCATTTTAATATATTTAGTGTTTAAAAGCTAGCTAATATTGTTAAAGGTTTACCACCACCAAGCATTAATATTCCATGTCATATCTACCTATTGATCCTTTTATTGAGGAGATTTTTCATGATATAATGAAACAAATTTGGGGAGTGATCTAATTTATATTCTATTGAGGGTCAATTCCTAGATAGTATTTCATAACTCAGATTACTTCTATAAGTTTATAACTCATACATGACTTTTTTAGTACCCTTTTCAAGGGCATTATCATGGTAACAGGACCAAACATATGTAAGGGTCTGCTAGATAGTTAACTTTTATTGTGTTTATGCACCATATTTTAGTTCATGTTATTATTTTTAATCCACATAGCCATTATTCTAGACTCCTCTATAGTTGATGTACAAACTAATAATATCACTTATAGTGGTGTCCTAGTACCTTCTACTATTGATAATAGAGAAAAAAATATCCTTTATTATTATTCTTGTGGTCATTCTAAATCACTTTCATTGGTTAGCTTCCATTATCCAAACCCCATATTCTAATTCATTCTATTATTTTTAGAACTTATAATAATGAGTCTTTATTGGTTGTTCTCTCATAGTTGATGACCTATTGATGAGGTAAATCATAATGGTGTACCCATATCTCTTAGTATTAACAAGAAAAGCAAAATAGTAATTTCTTACTATTCATGTGTTCTTCCTGAATAGCTTGTTGAGATATCATATGATGAATGAAAAAAACTTATCTTCCATGAACCTTTGCCAAGTGCAAGTGTGTACTAAAGGAGGATTAACCCAAATTATTTTCTGGCTACTCCTACTTCTATCACACCCATTGATTTGAAATGGGATAGGAATGTTACTGTTGTGAAATCTCTTTAAGGTATTTATTCTGAATATTTTTGTTAGTTATCTTGAGACTTCATCTACACCATTTGAACAAATTAAAAATCTATTATTGATATAGTTCTTATTCCATTTATGCCAGAGGATAATGTATTATTTGATATTATTCTTATTCCATCTGAACTTTTATGTGATCCTAATTAACACAAGCTAGTTGAAAATCCAAATGATTGAGATGATTTGTATTATGATACCATGATTGATACTGATGATCTCAAATATCTTCCCATTTCACACATATAGACAAGGTTGAGGAAGTTTCCATAGAGGTAACCTTCTCAACATTATCCCTAGATCCTTTTGAAGAGGACAATCATGTAAAGCAATTCGACTCCTCAAATGATCAAGATATGCTTACTTTGAGCATGTTGATTGAGAGAAGAATACTTTGATTTAAAAGTTTAAATGCATGCATATTTATCTATCTTTCATGTCAACGCTTATACTTTTTATAGCTACTAATAAATCTTAGAATTCTACTAGAATTGCTCTTTTCACGTCTTTACTATAGAAAGGAACTTACCATAGTTTTTAAATATTGATATTCACTATTTGACAAGATCTTAATTGTCCTTGTACAAAAAAAATCACTTTATAAATTAGTGAATAAAAAGCAAAGGAAGAATAAAATAATTATCAACACTAAGAATTAAAAGACATTGAGTATGATGATTGTCATAACTTCTTTGAGGTTTATGGCTACTACTTCAAAAGAATGTAGTTAATGTTAGTTTTAAATCAAGATAACATTTTAATAATTGTCCCATGTGTAGCTAATTGATGTAAACATTCAAGTTTAAAGCAAGATAATAATATTGTTTATGATAATTCATAAGGTTATTCGTGATTTTATAGATACTAAAAATATAAAGGCAGTTAATTTCACACTCCAGACTTTAAGAACATTTCTTAGTCACATTCTAATTGTTGTTTGTCATAAGTAAGTTAATTCTATTGTTCAAGTTTTCTAAATCATTTGAAAATCAAAATGAACACATCAAATATGATAGTTTTAAACCTTTTTAATAGTGTTCTTGCTATTACCATACAAGTATGCAGTTAACATCACATTTGATATTTCAAAAGCATTCAATGAAGACATTTTATACAAAGTAGGTAGTTAATCTCACTTTTCAAAATTAATATCTTGAAATAGATTATAAGAATTAGAATTTATGTCATATACAATGATTATCTATGCAAAAATAATAAGTCACTTTATTATCCTTAGATTTGGATAGGATAGAACATTTCTATGTTCCTTCAGCAAAAAATATTTCAAGATAATGTACGCCTATGTTCTTTTAGTTAATTTTATAAGTAATCTATAACTCCTTTTTAATTTTATTCTCCTTTTATGTACCTCCAATCATAATATGACTTGTGATCCCAAAAAAAAAAATTACATCTTACAACATTATAAATAATGTGTAATATATTCAATTGGTGCCATCTTATTAAACATCAATTGGTGCCATCTTACACATATTTTGTTCCTTCAAACATCCTTAAGCTTTAACAGCCATGATGTTTAATTGAAAATCTTAGCTAGTAATGTCTTGAATGAAAAGTATCCATTTTAATAAAGACTTTTACTAAGAGATCAACATTAAGCCTGTTAACTTTCAATTTGATTCCAAGTTATTCTAACTTGGTTTTATTAACCAATTGTTCTCCTTAGTATAGATAAATGATGGATACAATCATTTTCACTCTACAACTTGTTCACCTTAATTGTATTGGATAATCCCAAAAAGTTATTTAAAAGTTATAGTCAAATATGTGATAGAAAAAAAACCTTTTCAATCTCTTTGTGATTATCTTATATGCTTGTTTTTAATTGATGAGATTTCTTTATAATAGTTATGATTCATGTTCCATATCGAGGATATCTCTCTTGGATATATAGTATACTCATAAAATTAGGGCATTAACAATTTTTAAGGGAAGCTTACCCAAATAAAATTTTAAAAGACTTGTTGTATATATATATATATATATATATATATATATATATATATATATATATATATATATATATATATATATCAAGATGCTTAAAAAAACTAGAAGTATCTTTTGAAAGTTCAATAGTTGGCTATAAAACCAATTGAACTTTGAAATGGATCATTAATATGAGGGTAAATTGGTGATTTAATTTTTTTTTTCAAAAATCTTTTTGATTAAAAACTTGAAAGTTCAAATGTGGTTGTTTAACCTTGTTGAACTACCCAATGGCACAATAAGAGGGGGGTGGGGTGGGGGGTTGACTTGGTTATTTCAAAATTTCTTTTTCAAAACCTTATCATTATAAGAAAGATGTTAACCAAATACACAAGTGGAGGAAAATATCAAAGAACCAAATGAAATTTATATTTTTGATTTTATAAAAAAAAGGAAAAGAAAATATTTTTGTTCTTTTTTATTTCAATTTTTTAAAAATTTTTTCTTACTCACAAAAATTAGTCCAAAGCAATGAAAATATTTTTACCCCAAATTTGAAAGAAAGTAATATAAAGGAATTAAAAATGAAAAGTTCTAAAAAAAGAAATAAGCACACCAGAAATTTAATAGTGGTTCTGTAAACCTTGGCCTACGTCTACTCCCCGGAGTCCTCCTCTCCAGATATAGCATTAAATATTTTAGTGACTCTCCTTTAGCTCCCACAGCAAGGTGGAGAATCCCTTACAAAATCACTTCCACCCTTCCATGGTATGGTTAAGAACTTGAATCCTTTTCACCCTCCTAGTGAGGCAGAGAACCCAGAACCCTCTTCACCCTCCTGGTGAAGTAAAGAACCTTGAATCCCTTCCACCAACTCGATGCGATGGAGTAGCCAAATCATTTGATGCCATAAGACATTTCCTAGGGTTTCCCTCAAGAAAAATAATGACTCTTTGGGAAAGACAATCAATGTTCATAAAGAAATTGTGTGTAGGATCCCTCTCACACACTCCCTTGATCACACAAGGATCTTCTCTGTCAAAACCTCTCCTCTCTCTCTCAAGATCAAAGATCCATCTTCAAACCCTTTCTTGCAGAAAATCTTTCATAGGAAATTTGATAAAAGACCTTATTAAATGAATTATAAGGTGTTTAAACACAAAAGGCTCCAAAAACCTTATTTTTTTTATGTCAGCCAACGCTTTTTGAACAATTCAATCTTGGATCGTTTAATTTGTTTAGTTCAAATGCCCTTAGTTATTTTATATAATGAATAAAATCTAGTACAACTAGTTTATGATTCTTGAATAGATTGTATAATATGAATTAACGATCGTACGATACAATTACTTCAAAACTAAGCATTCATCCAAGATGATCTTTAAGACAATCAAACATTATCTCTATCAATCATTCAGTATGATTAATATCATATGGTAGGAATAATTTATTCCTATCAAGGTTCATCCAAGATGATCCCTGGGATGATTAGATATCATCTCTATCAATCATCCAATATAAGTATGATAGTACCATATGATAGGCTTTTATGAATTAACCTTAATTTGATTGACTAATCATAGGGATTAAATTAGTCAAGATTTAAAATATCGTATTGTATAAACCAATTTGTACAGTATGTTTACTTCAAAAATATATAAATTCAAATACTTACCTCAATCTTATTAGAGGCTAGGGGCTCCGATTTAAATTGATTTTCCTATACGATTGAGTTTGCACAGTATAATTAGTTTAACAATTTTAATCTCTCAATTAGCCTTTTTAATTTATTTTCTAAACTATAGATCATACTGTACAATTTGTTCATGACATGCATTCATCCAGGATGATCTCTAGGACAACCAAACATCATCTCTATTGATCATCCTTTATAATAATTATCATATGGTATGAATAGTTCAATCTTATCAGGCTTTATCCATAACGATCCCTGGGATGATCAAATATCATCTATGTCGATCATCTAGAATAATTATGATCATACCATATGATTTGCTTTCATGAATGAACCTTGCCTTTCCATTCAATTCTAAACTTCTATTTGAATTTTTTGCAAGCCTTCAAATTAATAATGAGGTTACTTCCCTATAATCTTATGTTAATAAAATGCCTGTAGAAATCACTTAGTAAGACTTTCATGAATTTCTTCACCTTTTCACTACTGGAGACAAAATACACATTTTAGCCTCAGATCTTGAATATAATTGGACCCCTACAAACACCATTCTTTGGAAAACCAATGTTAACTATCATGTAGCCCAAGTTAACACCTTAGTCCAGGATGCCCAAATCATTCAGCACTTACTTCGCAACTCAATCATTCCTAAAGTTGGGGATCAAATTAACATTACCCTTATTCTCTCACTTGCCACCTATTACTTCATGGCTAACATTGAATTTAATGTAGCTGATCTTATCATTTGCTATATTGACACCCAATATGCATTCGAGATCCTCACCATAAAATAATGCCTAGCCTTGCCTTAGGACATCTAGTTTCCTTTATCCTAGAGAATAAATATAACCTTCAATATCTTGCTCCACCTAATTACCTCCATGTATTCTATTCCAATAGTTCCTTCCATGGCCTTCACACTACTCATCGTCACACTATGCATAAAGAGCTTGTGGAAGAGGAGGAAGGACCTATTCCTGCACCTGCCCCTATCCGCCAGTAGTCTCAGATTGATCAGTTGGTTTAGAGGTTTGATCAGCGGGAGGCTAGATTTGAAAACTACATAGCTAAGCAGTAACAACATCATGCAAATGATCTGGCTTATTTCAAAAGCTACACAGCATAGCCGCAACAACATCATGACAACGATATAGCTTAGTTTGAGGAACAATTTTCTTCCATCCACCGCTTCTTCTAACCACCACCAACTCCATCTCCACCTGATCAAGATTATTCCTTTTATTATTTTGCTCTGTACTTTTGTTCCTATGTTTGTACTATTCTTTACTTTTGTACTTTGTGATATATGTGTGTTTTTCCTTTTCTTCTTTATGTCTTTTCTTTTCAGTTGTTTCCTCCTTTTTGTGATGTTAAAAGGGGAAGCATTAGTTTGTTGTTGAGTTTTTTGTACCCTTATTTAAATGAAGCCAATTTACTACTTTGCTTATATTTATTTTTGCTAATTGTTTCATGTATTTATTTTATATTAAAAAAAATTTACTCTCCTTACTTTTAAAAATTCACCTTCTAAGGGAGAGATTAGAGAATAGTAAAGAATTTGAATATCTTTAAACAGCAATGATTATCATAATCAAAATGGGGGAGATTATTGCAAATATAGGCTCAAGTACTATAATTTTGGTGATAATAAATATTATTATTTCCATACTATTATCTCCTATCAACTGGTTTATTGCATATTTGTTTTCCCTACTCACTAATATTTTAGGTCCACCATTCACTTGCATCTTCAATCAGCTCAAGATTGGATATACTAGGGTTGAGTTTGTTTATAATTTCAACTTCATTGTACTTTTACCTTTCTTGAGTTAAGTCATGTATATGGTGGATACTAAGCTGAGTAACGTTGTATACACACTCAAGAGAGTGAGTTGGTGAGTTAGAAAATTTTTTATTTTTTGAACTAATCATACTGGATGATCAGTTAACTAGAAAACCTTAATTAGGGCACCCATTATAAATTGAGATTGATTAAACTAATCATACTGATATATTCAGTCATGAATCACAATTTAGGTAATATTTTAATATTCAAATTTTACTCTAATCATACAGTATGATATACATCATACTGGATGATTTGTGATAATAATGCCTAAATTGATCCTATGATTAGGAGACTAATTATGGTGTAATTGCTTAATCACATCGTATAAGATGATCATACTATATGACTCAAGAGATGTATGGGATGATATTTAATTATCGCCCATTGTCACTTGTCATACTGGACGATCAATACAACCTCTTAAATTAATCGTACAGGATAATCATAGGATCGTACATGATGATCAATACAATCTCTTGAACTGATCGTATAGACCAATGGAGTTCATACTGTCTGGCAGTGCTATTTTGTACTAATCATACATGATGATCTAACAATCGCATGGAATGATCCTTGACAGTAAATTGAAATTTAGGGCTTCTTTGGAGGCTTTTAAAGGGAGCTTAGAGAGAGAGAGTTGAGGATATTTCTTGGAGAGAAGAGTGGGAGAGTTCTTATGAGGGGGAGTTATGAGAGCTTCACAAGGTTACTCCAAGCAAAGTTCCTTCCAATCTTCTTCAAGTCTCTGCTTTGATTCTTAGGTGGCTCTAGGGAGACATTCTTCAGCACTAGGTCATGGTTCTCTAACAACTCCAAGAGGGAGAAAAAGAATTTTTGGTTCTCTACCATCTCCAAGAGGGAGAAAAAGGATTTCAGGTTCTCTTCCTTCACCAAGAGGGTGAAAAAGATTTAATGTACTCTATCTCAGGAGGTTGGTGGAAGAGATTTTGTAAGGGCTTATCCACCTAGTTGTGGTGGCTAAATGAGACACACTAAAAGGTATAGTGCAATACATGGAGTGGAGGCCCCTGGGGAGTCGATGTAGGTCAGATTTGATCGAACCACTAAAAAATCTAGTGTGTTCGTTCTTTTACTTTTTTGCATTTTATGTTTCAGACTTTTCTATTTTTGTGTGTGATTGAAAACTTAAATTTTATTATTATTGTTAAACTAATTTGCTTCCACATCAAGGGATAAAATTGATATTTTTAGATACTTTTATAAAGCTTTAAAAAGGGAAAATTTTCTTTTTGCTTAAAGAATTTTTTAAATTATCAATTCAACCCCCATCTTGGTTAGCATTGGGCTAGTTCTTAGAGGTTTAACAACCTTCACAAACTTTCACTTTTTATATCCATATGATATAACTTGAAGCCTCTAAAGCATGTAAAATACTAATAATTCTTTGATAGCTTCTAATCTAGCTATATGGGCAAAGGTCTCCTAAAATTAATACCTTTAATTTGATTATACCCCTTAGCTACGAGCCTAGCCTTATTCTTGACCACTACTCTAAATTATTCATCTTATTCTTGAATACCCACTTGGTACCTTCTACACTTTGGTCCTTAGGTCTGCTAACTAACTCCTAAACATCCTTCCCAATAAATTTGTTTAACTCTTCTTATATAGCTTGGATCCAGAATTCATCAGTTAAGGCTTGGTCTATAATTGTGAGTTCTACAATAAAGATAAATGTAGAATGACTAACCCCCATCCTAAGTCCATGCTTGGTTCTAACCCCTATTGAAGGATCTCATAGGAGGAACTCCCTAGGGTGATTAGATGAGTATCTTCATACTCTAGGCAATGGATCCTAAGGTTCTTCTCTGTCACTTAGGTCAATAGACTCTACTCCTTGGGTAATCTATACCTCATCATCATCTTCTAACTTAGGTGCACCTAATTTATCAAATTCATCAAAAATAATATGGGTGGACTCCTGTATAACTAAGGTCCTCCTATTAAAGGTTTTACAAGCTTTACCTATAGAGGAATAGCCTAAGTAGTCTCCTTCATCAGACTTTGAATCAAACTTTTCTAGAAGAAATTTACCATTTATGAGGATAAAATAATTACACCCAAATACATGCAAATGAGAACAATTAGGTGTTTTACCTTTAAGCAACTCATAAGGTATCTTATTTAATTTAGATCTAATCTTCACCCTATTTGAAACATAACAAGCAATATTTACTACTTCCACCAAAAGGTATCTAAGGAGGAAATATTCAGCTAACATATCCCTTGTAGCTTTCACTAATGTTCTATTTTTCCTTTCAGCTATTCTAATTTACTGAGGGTCCTAAGGGCAAAACAATTATGTTCAATTCCAAACTCCTTACAAAAATATTCAAATTTCTCATTTTTAAATTCCCCACCATGATCACTATGGATTGTGGAAATCATAACTCCTATCTTTCTTTGAATCCATGTGGAGAATAATTTAAATTCATCAAAAGACTTACTTTGTTTGTTAAAAATTTAACCAAAGTGAATCTAGATTAATCATCAATAATCACATATCCAAATTATTTTCCACCAAAGATGGTTGTATTAATGGGACCAAACAAATCCATATACTTGATTTCTAATGGTCTAGTAGTGGTGATGTCCTTAATGAAATGAAAAGATGACCTAGTTTATTTTCTTACTTGGCAGGCATCATAGAGATGGTCCTTAGAAAAGTCTAACTTGGGTATGCCTCTAACTAGGTCTTTCTGAGTAAACTTCCTAAGTGTTTTCATGCTTGCATGACATAGTCTTCTATGCCATAGTCATGATTCATCAACAATAGTTATAAAATAAAGATTATCTGAATTAGCAATTTAAGATAGACCAAGCATGTAAACATTATTTACCATTTTTCCTTCTAAAACTATTTTATCATTGAAAGTAATCATACATGTAGTAGAAAGAATTTTGAAATGAAAACCCTTATCACAAAGTTGGCTAATACTAAGCAAATTATGTTTTAAACAATCTATTAAAAAAACATTTTTAATAATAAAACTATTTGACTAGCCAATCATACTTGAGACCACCACATTCCTAGTGGTGTTATCACCTAGTGTTACCATGCCTCTTGCCCTAACCTCTAGCATAATGAATTAATTTAAATATCTGATAATATATCTCTTACTCCCACTGTCCAGGTATCACATGCTCTCACTAAGCATTTTGTGAGATCAACATGACAAAATCAATCAGTGGTTAAACTTAGAAACCAAAGTGAGTTTAGGTTCCACCTTATGCTATAATAAATGAGTGAAATGCATGCTATGCTATGATGTAAATGATTTAGGCCTCCACATGAGATGTGATCTATCGAGTACAGTGCAAATCCTTGCAAGTCCTATCATGCCACATAAATAACACCTAACACCTTAAAATGAGTTCACTAACCTATGTGAGTGGTTTTGCCTCTTCCTAAGTATATATGATGCACAATGTGTCCTTAGTTGTAGCTTTCACACTAGTATAGGTTGAGGATATTGAGATAATACTGGAAGTGGTGTGTTATTTAGAAGTGCATACACTTTCTTTTTAAATGCTCACTTGCTCTCTTTTAATTTTTAATTTCAAATATTAATGCATGCTCACTAGAGTACATTTTTATTGCAACTATCTCTAGTTTCGTGGATGCTTCTTCTAGATCAAGGTGCTCATATTTCAGGGATTCATGTGACTTATTCAATTCAACAAGCTTCTTATTTAATTCATCAAATTCGTCAAGTAGAGAAGCATGATCATTTCTAAAGTAGAATATTTAGCTTTGAGACTATCATGCTCCCTAACTACAATGTCATGCTCCCTTTTTAAAATAGAAATTTCCATTTTTAGATTAACATGAAATTTTTTTCACATCCTGTATGAGTCATGAATTTTTTTAGAAATAGCAAATAGCACATCATAGAATAATTCACATACCTCATCCTCATCAGAGTTAATAATTGAGTCATTATCCATTAAACATAAGTTTGTTATCTCCTCTTTAGGTTCTTGCTCGGATGAGTCTGAAGTTGAGTTTACCCAAAAAGCTTTCTGCATCCTCTGCTTGCCCCTTTTAAAGTTGGATTTTTCTTCACCTTTCTGCTTTGAGGGTTAATTTTTGAGGTTTGGGCAATCAAACTTTTACTGCCTTGGTTTCTTGCTCTCAAAGTAGATAATATCACATAAACTCTTATGGAATTTTCCTTGTTTACATTTGCCCTTCTCAAAGTGATGAATTTTTTATTTCCTTATGAAGCTTCTAAATTATCTCATCATCATGACAACTTCATCATCATCATTTGATCCAGAATTATTGTTGTCTAAGTCATCGGCCTTTAGTGCAACTATCTTCTCCTTTTTTTGCCACCTACATCTTATGATATTTTATTCACATTTTGCTCATAAACAATAAGTGGGCACAGTAAATTGTCAATAGAGTAAACATCAAGATTTATTGATTCAGTAATAGCGGAGACTTTTATATTGTAATTATTAGGTAAATAATGAAGTATTTTAACCTTTTCTAAGTTTGATAATTCTTTTCCTAGAGCATACTAGGATGTCAGTATTTTTGAGAACCTAGTATAGATGTCAAAAATTGATTCACTAGGTTTCATACGGAAGAGTTCATATTCATGTAGTAAAAGGTTTAAATAGAATTGTTTGACTTTATTAGTTCCTTCATAAGTAATGCACTGTCTATTCCAAATATCCTTACTAGTTGTATAAGCAGAGATTCTCATGTAATGCTAAGATATAAGTGCATTAAAGAAATAATTCATGAAAGTACGAGATGCGCCAAGAGGGGGGGGGGGGTGAATTGGTATTTTTAAAAATTAAGCCTAAACAAGAGTTCTAATTTTTTTTGGTGTTTTTCAAAATAGCAATGTAATAAGTAGAGTGCGGAAGCTAGTAGTTTATTCACAACAACAATATTGGTGACACAATTACAGATTTCACAATACAAGATCAAGATCAAATTTTGCACCAAATAATTAAAAATAGAAAATAAAATGCGTGAAAAGTAAAGAGCGATAAAAATATAAAAAGTACACCAGAGATTTTTATAGTGGTTCGGTCACTTGACCTACGTCCACTCTCCGGAGTCCTCCACTCCGGGATTTGCTCTACTAAAAGTTGACTCTCCTTTTGCTCCCACAGCAAGGCGGAGAAGCCTTTATAAGACTCACTTTCACCTTCCTCGATGTGGCAGAATACCAAGCGCTATATCACCCTCCTGGTGACAGCAGTAGACCTTCTCCTTTTTCTCCCTCCTGGAGACGCCAGAGTACCTTGATGATGTTGATCTTGAAGCCTCTCTTCCCTAGAGAACTTTATCAAGACTCCCCAAAGCCACAAGAGGAGCAAAGCATGCAGCTAGCTTGGATCCACAGTGTGATCTCCTCACACTCCTTTTACCTCACGCTCAAGATCACCTTCACCTTCCTCTCATAAGCCCTAGATCTCTCCAAAGAAAACTTCTCTCTCAAGAGTCCCTCTCTCAATGCCTCTCACAGCAAGAAGACA
Organism: Dendrobium chrysotoxum; assembly: GCA_019925795.1. Lineage (NCBI taxonomy): Eukaryota > Viridiplantae > Streptophyta > Magnoliopsida > Asparagales > Orchidaceae > Dendrobium > Dendrobium chrysotoxum. The sequence continues at coordinate 49,535,592 of CM034313.1, forward strand.
GACCAACAATAATAAATTGAAATATTAAAGTTCTTTTTAAATCAGGCTTCAAAAAACCCTAAAAATGTCAATTTTTTCGTCTCTATTCGTATAGTACAATATAAAATCGTACAGTATGATCAGTTCAAATACAGCTTCATCCAGTACGAGCACAGGCGAACAGTTCTCGAATTCTACACATATCGTACTGTACGATAGGCATATCGTAGAGGATGATCATGTTGTTTTAAACTATTCGTACAGGACGATCTGTGGGACGATCTCTGGGACGAGCAAATTTGTCTCTTGACATCGTCCAACACTGCACTATTCGTAAAGTACGATGAATTCATTTTCAGGATATCGTCCCGTACCATATTAAAATCATCCAGGATGAATAGAACAAAAAACCTTGGTTTCATCTGGTATGATCAAATTGATGAATGAAATCATCTCTGACCATCATACGGTACGATTTAATATCGTACCGTATGATCTAATTTAATTAAGAAACCAAAGTTTTATTTCCTGATTACGGGAGATAATTTTGGTAAGTATTCAAATAATCATACAGTATGATTTGAATCGTACAGTACGAATACTTTAGAAAATCAAAATTATAAACTTACCAAACTTATTCTGGCGGCTAGGATTTCCTAATTGAACCTCATCGTACAATATGATTGCCATCATACAGTACGATTAGGTTACAAAACTCATCGTCTGGAAATAGCCATTAGCCTGAGTATTAATGATCCATCGTACAGTACGATTAAAAATCATACAATATGATAAGTTTGTAAAAAAAATTTTAACATGAAAATAAATCTCCCTCTGTGTGTGTGCATGGTTGCTCCTTTTACATACATGCTTTTGTGGCAGACTCAAGAAAATAAAAATAATGAAAATAAAAATTAAAAGTTCTTCAATATCCTATTCTACCTGGTTTGAGTCTCCAACAACCTTGAACAGTGTGTATCTGACCTGAAATGTTAGTGCTCATAGATAAAGACAAACATTTATACTCTTAAAGAAAGTGCATATAAATTCAGTAAGTATTAGTTGTCACCATTAAAATTAAGTGCATGGGATTCTGGATTTCAATAATCTCCCCCTTTTCGATGGTGTCAAATAATATTTTCTGATGGCCATAATTGTTATGTCTTCCTTAGCTCCCCCTTAGAAGGATAATTTATTTTTAAATAGGAGGAGAAAATTTTTTTATTTATTTATAACAAACAGAGTAAACATAACAAGAGTAATATATAAACAACTGATATCATTAATAGTAAGAACGGAATAACATAGAAATGTCTCCCCCTTTTGATAGCACCAAAAAGGGAAGAACAATAAGTACAAACAAGAATAAAAAGCAACTATAAAGACAAGTAATTAATAAAAGAAAATACAACACAAGCAAACTAAAATATTTAAAATTCAGGATCCTGATCCGGAGGTGGTGGTGGAGGTCATGGAACCACTTGAAAGTACTGATGGAGGGACGTGAACTGATGATCGATGGAGGTGAAGCGTTCCCCAAACCATTTCAGGTCACTTTCATGCTGTTGATGTTGTTGAGCAATGTGGGAATCCAGCCTAGTTTCCAACCGATCAAGGTGTTGAGTAATGTCATCGTGAGGGTAGGAAGGATAGGCAGGTCCAGGTGGGTGTATTGGTGGTGGTGGAGGTGCGTCGGCAGGAGCAGCAGCCTCTTCTTCATCAAAATCGGGATCAGTATGAACGTCCCCCCGATGGAATAAGATACGAAAAGAGGCATCTGAATAGAAGATAGGAAGATTATCTGGAGGTAGAGGATAATGAAGTTGATAATTAACATCTAGGATGTAGCCTACGATATGTCCTAAAGCAACATTTAGTTTTCTTCGGGCACTTGGATATCGGAAAGCAGACAGGGTATGGATATAATCAAAAATCATCCGAGCTTTATTGAATTTGGTGCCCGACATTATTAGGTAAGTGACCACAGACAGCAGTGGACTAATATGTATGCAGTCTCCAGCTTTGGGTATTATAGATGTGTGAAGAACATGCTGGATAACGCGTGTATTTTGAATAAGGGTTTGGACAAGGGGTAGGTGTTGATTTGATTGGACATTTCTAAGGGTCATGTTGACTGAGGTCCAATTATAATCATTGGTGAGCATAGATTTATGATGAGGGCCTTCAGTGGATAGGCCAATGTGTTCAGCTATGTCGTTTATAGTGATAACGACATGTTGTTTGCATACATAGGTGGTAAAGGTGGTGTTCTCTAGGTCGATTTTTAGATTAGTAAGAAATTCAAAAAGATGTTCAGAGTGGAAGGGAAACACGTGAGTCAATAGTAATTGAAGAGTGGTGGAGGCAAAAAAATTCATCACCTTGAAGTTCAGAGCCGCTTGATTTAACATACGAGACAGGGTAATTTTGGCTTCTTTTAATTTGTTGTACGCTTTCTCGTCGGCAGCAGAGAGAAAGCGGTCGTCGAACCGTCGAGAGGAGGAAGAGCTCCCCACGATCATTGGGCTTCGCTTGCTTTCACCAGACATTGATGAGGAAGTGGATGAAAAGATTGAGGAATTCGAAGAAGATTGAGTGAGCATAACCAGAGAATGCCTCCAATTTATAGAATTTGTAAAGTATCGTACAATACGATGAAGGATCGTACAGTACGATATGTGCAATTATTTCATCTGGATGACTTTTCAAAAAAAGAGAGTCAAATCATATAGTACGATCAGAATCATACTAGACGAATGTGAGTGAGACACGTTCGTCCCAAGAAGTCGTCTGAATGACTTTTGACGAAATTGATCATACCATACGAACAGGTGTTCGTATAGTACGAACGATAATGATTTTCATACCGGCCGAGTTTAAATTTGTCCCAATCCATATTGACACATAGATTGTACCGTATGATAGGTTGTTTGTACAGAACAATGACCAATAATGTGTATCGTATAGTACGAGTGTTTATTCGTACAGTATGATATGTATAAAATAGGATAGATCTGAACCGTGGATGGAGTTGAAGGCTGAGATTTGAGTATTTTTGGGATAATCGTACAGTACGATATTGGATCGTACAGTACGATGTGCAGAGAAATTCAAGGTTTAGGCATCAGCAAGGTGAATGTGAGAGGATCAAGAAATTCCCTTTTTTTAAAATAAAAAAACCTAAACACACAAACACATTTTTTTTTTAATTTTTTTTATTTTAAGCTTGAATGTCAATGACACCTAATTTTGATCTCAGGGTACTAAAGGTGTCATAAGCTAACGGTTTTATAAAAATGTCAACAAATTGATCTCCAGTCACAATGTGATGCAGTTCAATATCTCCTTTGGCTACATGATCTCTTATGAAGTGATGTCTAATGTCTATATGCTTTGTTTGTAAGTGCTAAATTAGATTTTTAGATATGCAAATTGCACTAGTGTTGTCACACATTATTGGGATGGTTCCTATAAGTAGTCCAAGATCTAAAAGCTGTTATTTTAACCAAAGGACTTGTGCAACACAGCTTCCTACCGCTATGTATTCTGCTTCAGCTGTTGAGAGGGCTACCGAATTCTATTTTCAATTGGACCAAGAAATTAATGATTGTCTAATGAATTGACAGGTACCAGAGGTACTTTTCTATCTACCCTACATCCTACAAAATCTAAATCTGAGTACCCTAAGATTTCAAAAGTAGTGTTATTTCTAAGAAACCAAATTCCTAAGGTTGGGGTGCCTAGTAGATATCTAAGAATTCTTTTGACAGCAGTCATGTGAGATTCTTTTGGATCCGCTTGAAATCGAGCACAGAGACAAACACTAAACATTATATCCGGTCTACTGGTAGTTAAGTAGAGAAGTGATCCAATTATTCCCCTATACTTCTTTTGATCTACTGACTTTCCATTTGAATCTTTATCTAATTGAATGTTAGAGCTCATGGGAGTATTCATGGCCTTAGCATTTTCCATTTCATACTTTTTAAGAATATCTTTGATGTACTTAGATTGGCTAAGGAACGTTCCACCTTCCATTTATCTTACACTAAATCCAAGGAAGTAATTAAGTTCTCCCATCATACTCATTTTAAACTCATCACTCATTATTTTTAAAAATTCATCACATAAGATTTTATCTGAAGATCCGAACAAGATGTCATCTACATAGATCTGAACAATGTGTATCTCATATCCTACCTTTTTCAAGAATAAGGTGGTGTCCACACTACCCTTAACAAAGCCTCTACCTAGTAGGAATGTATTAAGTCTTTCATACCAGGCTCTTGGTGCTAGCTTTAGTCCATATAGTGCCTTTTTCAGCTTAAACACATGATTTGGAAATTATGAGTTTTCAAATCCTGGGGGTTGTTCAACATAGACATCCTCTTTGATTACCCCATTTAGGACAGCACTCTTTACATCCATTTGATATAATTTGAAACCCTTGAAGCAAACAAAGGCTAAGAGTACTCTAATGGCTTATAGTCTGGCCACAGGTGCAAAGGTTTTCTCAAAATCTATTCCCTCAATTTGGTTGTACCCCTTTGCTACTAATCTAGCCTTATTTCTCACTACTATGCCAGAGTCATTCATCTTATTTTTAAAGACCCACTTAGTTCCAACCACACTTTATTCTTTTAGTCTCTTGACCAATTCCCATACATTATTCCTAACGAATTGGTTCAACTCTTCTTGTATTGCTAGGATCCAGAATTCATCTCCTAAGGCTTGATCTATATTTGTGGGTTCAATCATAGATATAAATGAAGATTGACTAACCTCTTTCCTAAGTCCATGCCTAGTTTTTACACCTTCTAATGGGTCTCCTAAGATCAGTTCTTTAGGATGACTAGAAGAATATTTCCAATCTCTAGGCAGTTGCTCCTAAGGTTCTGCTCTAGTCTCTATGGCAATGGTTTCTATTCCCTGAATAATCTCAACTTCTTCTTCTTCATGAATAGATTCAGAGATCTTATTGGATTCATCAAATACCACATGGGTGGACTCTTTTACTACCAGGGTTCTCTTATTAAAGATTCTATAGGCTTTACCTATAAATGAGTAGCCTAAGAAAACCCCTTCATCGGATTTAGATCAAACTTTCCTAAGGGTGACTTGCCATTGATTAAGATGAAACATTTGCATCCAAAGACGTGTAAGTGGGAAAGATTGGGTGTCCTACCCTTAAGCAATTCATAGGGTATCTTATTAAGTTTGGATCTTACATTTACCCTATTTAGAACTTAGCAAGCAGTATTCACTACTTCTGCCAAAAAATATCTAGGAAGAGTGTATTCAGCTAACATTACCCTAGCAGCTTCAACTAAAGTTCTATTTTTTCTTTCTTCTATTCCATTTTACTGAGGAGTTCTAGGGGAAGAGAAATTATGTTCTATTCCTATCTCTTGACAGAATGATTCAAACTTATCATTCTCAAATTCTCCATCGTGATCACTATGGATTGTCGTAATTTCACATCCTAATTTTCTTTGAATCCAAGTAGAGAAAGTTCTAAACTCGTCAAATGACTCACTCTTATGTGCTAAGAATTTTACCCAAGTAAATCTAGAGTAGTCATCCACTATCACAAATCTATAAGATTTTCTTCCTAGGCTAGCGGTACTAACAGGTCCAAACAGGTCCATGTGTAGAGTTTCTAGTGGCCTAGTGGTGCTGATATCCTTAATTGAATGAAATGATGATTTCACTTATTTTCCTAGTTGGCAGGCATCACATAGATAGTCCTTGGTAAAGTCTAACTTAGGTATGCCTCTAACTAGGTCTTTCTGAGCGATGTTTCTAAGTATTTTCATACTAGCATGGCATAGTCTCCTATGCCATAGCCAAGAGTCATTAGCTATTATTTTCAGACACAAAGAGTTTGAGTTTTCAATGCAGTTTAAGTCCAATATATAGACATTGTTTGTGCATTTTCCTTCTAACACAAGTGTACCATTTAAGCTAATCATGCATTTGTTAGAAAGAAACTTAATGTCAAAGCCCTTGTCACATAGTTGACTAATACTTAAAAGGTTATGCTTTAAACCATTAACTAAAAGTATATTTTCAATTACCAAATTCTTAGAGTTTCCAATAATACCTGAGCCCACCACTTTTTTGGTGGTGTTGTCTCCCAAAGTTACCTTGCCTCCTAACCTGGCCTCTAGTGTCACGAACTGCTTCATGTCTCTAGTCATGTGTCTCAAGCAGCCACTGTCCAGGTACCACATGCTCTCATTGGGTCTTTTATGAGAGCATCCCTATAATTTCAATCACAGGTTAGTTTTGGGAACCCAAGTGAGTTTGAGTTCCACCTTATGCTTGTATGGATGAAATGTATGCATGTTATGCTGTGATGAATGTAGCTTAGGTCTCCACACTAGATGTGTCCTATGGTGAATTATGCACGTGTAGGCTATGTGACCTAGCATGCCACAAGAATAACACCTAACACTGGAAAATGGGTTCACTAATCTACGGGGGTGGTAGTGCTTATTTCTGAGTTTGGATGATGCATACTGTGCTGGTCTTGAATGAGATGGTTCACATGGTGGAGGCTGAAAAAACTCAGCAAACGTGGGCGGTGTTTTATTATTTTTAAATACATGAAGTTTTTCATTTAGAAATTTATTCTCTTGGTTAAGGCTTGCAAATTCAAATCTCAATGTATGCTCACTTCTATCTAGTTCATCTGCAAGTTCTTCTAGTTCCTTAAATGCATTCTCTAGTTTAACATTTGATGATTTCAAGGTATCGTGTGCAGTGGTTAACTCAATATGCTTCTTGTTTAATGCATCATATTCATCAAGCAGGGACATGTGATCTCGATCCAAGTCAAAAAAATCTTTAACTACACTAACATGCTTCTTTTGTGAAGTACTAAACTCAGTGTTAAGACTAACATGCTTTTTCTTTAACTTTCTATACGAGTCATGAATTTTTTCAGAAATAATCAATAGTTCATCATCAGAAAGTTGACATACCTCATCTTGATCTGATTGATCAAGATTATTATTAGCCATAAGACATAAATTTGTTACCTCCTCCTCTGCTTCTTCTTCTGATGATTCTGAGGCAGAGTTGTCCAAAATGCTTTTTGTGTCTTAGATTTGCCTTCCTGAATTTTATCCTTTCCTCACCCTTTTCCTTAGTTTGATGAGTCTTAATGTTGGGGCAATCAGCTCAGAGATGACCGAGTTTCCTGCACTCAAAGTAAATAGTGTCAGATGCAACTTTAGTATTCTTTGAGCTTTTACTTTTGTTCCAATTGCTTTGATGATGGCATTGCTTTTGTTTCAAAAAATTCTTGAACTGATGAGTCATCAAGGCTATGCCGTCATCTTCCTCCGCTACAGAGCTGTCACTTTTAGAATTGTTCATTTTTAAGGCCACCGTTCGCTCCTTCTTTTCACCTGCATCACTTTGTCGTTGACTCACTCTTTGCTCGTAGGCAATGAGTGACCCAAGTAAGTTATCAATTGAATAAACATTTAGGTCTTTCGACTCAGTTATTGCAGTAATTTTTCATCATACAAACTAGGCAAACATCATAATATTTTGTTCACTTTCTCCAAGTTAGACAACTCTCTCCCTAAAGCATGCAAAGATGTCACTATCTGGGTGAATCTAGTGTACATTTTAGAGATGATTTTACTAGGTTTCAAGTAAAATAGTTCATAATCATGTAGCAGTATGTTCAGCCTAGATTGTTTGACCTTACAAGTTCCTTCGTATGTGATGCACAGTTTGTCCCAAATTTGCTTACCAGTAGTAAAGGTAGACACTCGCATATAATCTTCTGATTTTAATGCGCAAAAGAAATAATTTAAGTATTTAGCATTTAACTGTACAAATTCTCTATCCTCATTGCTCCATTCATTAAAAGCTAATTCAGTTTTAACTCCATTCAACATACGAAATGGTGCAGAATAACCTTCTTGAACCAACATCCACATGCGATAGTCTAGAGACTATAAAAATGTAGACGTGTGTATTTTCTAGAAATCAAATGGTATATTGTTAAATAAAGGTGGACGGGTTATAGAATAACCCTCCGCAGTGTTACGGTTACCAAATTGAGCCATGGATCTTACGTTTCTAGATTTTCTAAAACACTATTTTGAAACCCCGCTCTGATACCACTTGAAAGTACGAGATGCGCCAAGAGGGGGGGTGAATTGGTATTTTAAAAAAATTAAACCTAAACAGGAGTTCTAATTTTTTTTGGTGTTTTTCAAAATAGCAATTTAATAAGTAGAGTGCGGAAGCTAGTAGTTCGTTCACAATAATGATATTGGTGACACAATTGCAGATTTTATAATACAAGATCAAGATTAAACTTTTCACCAAATAATTAAAAATAGTAAATAAAATTCTTGAAAAGTAAAGAGTGGTAAAACCAAAAAAAGCACACCAGAGATTTTTATAATGGTTCGGTCACTTGACCTACCTCCACTCTCCGGAGTCCTCCACTCCGGAATTTGCACTACTAAAAGTTGACTCTCCTTTTACTCCCACAGTAAGGCGGAGAAGCCTTTACAAGACTCACTTTCACCTTCCCCGATGTGGCGAAATACCAAGCACTATGTCACCCTCCTGGTGATGACAGTGGACCTTCTCCTTTTTCTCCCTCCTGGAGACGGCAGAGTACCTTGATGATGTTGATCTTGAAGCCTCTCTTCCCTAAAGAACTTTCCCAAGACTCCCCAAAGCCACAAGAGGATCAAAGCATGCAGCTCGCTTGGAGCCACCGTGTGATCTCGTCACACTCCTTCTGCCTCACGCTCAAGCTCACCTTCACCTTCCTCTCACAAGCCCTGGTCTCTCCAAAGAAAACTTCTCTCCCAAGAGTCCATTCCTCTCTCAATGCCTCTCATAGCAAGAAGACAGACCAACAACAACAAATTGAAAAATTAAAGTTCTTTTTAAATCATGCTTCAGAAAACCCTAAAAATTTTAACTTTTTCATCTCTGTTCGTACAGTACGATATAAAATCGTACAGTACGATCAGTTCAAATACAGCTTCGTCCAGTACGAGCACAGACGAATAGTTCTTAAATTTTACACATATCGTACTGTACGATAGGCATATCATACAGGATGATCATATTATTTTCAACTATTCATACAGGACGATCTGTGGGATGAGCAAATTTGTCTCTTGACCATCATCCAGCACTGCACTATTTGTACAGTACGATTAGTTCATTTTCAGGATATTATCCTGTACGATATTAAAATCGTCCATGATGAATAAAACAAAAAACCTTAGTTTTATCTGGTATAATCAAAGGGATGAATGAAATCATCTCCAACCATCGTACGATACGATATAATATCGTACCGTACGATCTAATTTAATTAAGAAACCAAAGTTTTATTTTCTGATTACAGGAGATAATTTTGGTAAGTATTCAAATAATTGTATAATACGATCTGAATCATACAATATGAATATTTCAAAAAATCAAAATTATAAACTTACCAAACTTATTCTGGTGGCTAGGGGTTTCTAATTGAACCTCATCGTATAGTATGATTACCATCGTACAGTACGATTAGGTTACAAAACTAATCATCTGGAAATAGCCGTTAGCCTGAGTATTAATGATCCATCGTACAGTACGATTGAAAATCATACAATATGATAAGTTTGTAAAAAAAACTTTTAACATGAAAATAAATCTCCCTCTATGTGTGTGCATGGTTGCTCCTTTTACATACAAGCTTTTGTGGCAGACTCAAGAAAATAAAAATTACAAGTTCTTCAATATCCTATTCTACCCAGTTTGAGTCTCCAGCAACCTTGAGCAGTGTGTATCTGACCTGAAATGTTAGTGCTCATAGACAAAGATAAATATTTGTACTCTTAAAGGAAGTCCATATAAATTCAGTAAGTATTAGTTGTCACCATCAAAATTAAGTGCTCGGGATCCTGGAATTTAACAATTCAAGCATTTGGCATTAAGTTGTGCTATGTCTCGTTCTTCTACACTTCATTCAATAAAAGAAATATCAATTTTAATCCCATAACTATTCATGAAAGTACAAAATAACTAGACTAAATCAAGTGCCACATTATGAAATCAATAAATTATAAAAAAGTTGACATTCTTAATTTCAAAAAATCAAACGTAATATTATCGAATAACTGTGGACAAGTTATTGAATAACTCTCCATAGTATTCCTATTTTCAAAATGTGCCATAGATCTTTTCTTAAGATTTTTAAATCACTAATTCAGAGACCCTCTCTAATACCAAATGAAAGTTTAAATGAGGTTGTTAAACCTTCTTGAATTGCTCAATGGCAAACCAAGAGGGGGGCAGGAGTGAATTAGTTATTTAAAATTTTTTTATTTAAAACCTTTTATTTTTAAGTAAGATGTTAACCAAATACACAAGAGAAAGCAAATATCAATGAATCAAATGAAATTTATGTTTTTGATTTTATAGAAAATGGAACAAAAAAAATATTTTTATTCTCCTTGAATTTTAGATTTTTGCTTTTATTTTTTCTTGCTCATTAAAATAAGTCCAAAGTAATCACAATATTATATCCCATGTTTGCAAGAAAATAATATGAAGGAATTAATAATGTGAAAAGTAAACATGCAGAAGAAAAATAAATGAGCACATCATAAATTTGACATTGGTTTGTCAACCTTGACCTACATCCACTCCCTAGAGTCCACCTCTCTAGTATTACACTAAACCCTTTAGTTACTCCCCTTTAGCTCCCACAACAAGGTTGAGAAGACCTGACAAAATCTCTTCCACCATTCCATGATGCGGTTAATAAAGCTGAATCCTTTTCACCCTACTAGGTAGGTAGAGAACCTGGAATCCTTTTCGCCCTCTTGGTGAGGCAGAAAACATTGAATCCCTTCCACCAACTTGGTGTGGCGGATTGTCTAGATCCATTGATGCCATGAGCATTTTCCTAGAGTTTCCCTTAAGCAAAATAATTACTCTTGGAGGAAGATTATGAATGTTCACAGAGCAAACGCATATAGAATCCCTCTCACACACTCCATTGATCACATAAGGATATTCTCTCTCAAAACTACACCTCACTCTCTCTCTCTCTCTCTCTCTCTCTCTCTCTCTCAATCAATCAAAGCTCCCTCTTCAAACCTTTTCTAAAAAAAATCTCTCATAGGAAATTTGACAAAAGACCTTCTTAACTTAATTAAGAGGTGTTTAAATATAAAAGGCTCCAAAAACTCTAATTTTTCAAGTCAATTGACACTATTTGTACAATACGATCCAAGATCATATTGTATGATTAGTTTAATTATCTTTGTTCATTCTATATAATGAATAAACTTTAATATAATTAGTTTAAGATTTTTGAATAGATCGTACAATATAAATTTTGGATCATCTGATATGATTAGTTCATATTTATATGTTCATCGAGGATGATCTCTAGGATAATCAAACATCATCTCTGTCGATCATCAAGTATGAATAATATCTTATAACATAAATAGTTCAATCATATCATGGTTCACCAGGGATGATCCCTAGGATGATCAAATATCATATTTATTTATCATCTAATACCAGCATGATTGTAACATATGATTGGCTTTTATGAATTAACCTTGATTGATTGACTAATCACAGGGTTTAGTTTAGGTAAGATTTCAAACATCATGTAGTACAAACTAATTTGTATAGTATGATTAGTTTAGAAATCAAAATTAAAATACTTCCCTAAATCGGATTAGCGGCTGGGGGCTCATATTTAAACTAATTATCCTATACGATCCAGTTTGTACACTATGGTTAGTTCAAAAGTTTTAATCTCTCAATTAACCATTTTAATTTATTTTTTGATCTACAGATCATATAGTATGATCATGATCATATAGTATGATCATGATCAGACAATACAAACTTCAAAAAATCTAAAATTTAAATTCTCACTCTCTAGTGTATGCATGGTTGCTAAGCTAGTATACACTATTTATAAAACATTTGACTCAAGAAAGATAAAAAAAATAAGCAAAAAAGAAAACTCTTAAAAAACATCAAACCTATTCTTCCCAACCTTAAGTCTTAATCCAATTTTGATGCATGGTGTATGATGTAACCTTAGTGTGCACAAGACAAATATGCATTAATAATATTAGGAAAAATAAAGTAGAAATTCAATAATGTTTGTTATCATTAATATCACAAGCTCAAGCTCAGCAATAGCGATAAAACTAAAATGATATTTTAATGTAAAGGCATTTTAATAAAAAAATCATAACTCATATTAACAACCCAAAATAAATGCTAATCTTTTTGTGTTTTTGACTTTGTAGAAAAAGCAATTAATAATTTTTTGCACTTTCTATCTTTCTAATTTTTTTATTATTTTAAAAACAAATATCAATCCCAAAAAATCACAATGACTTTTGTATCATAATGATAATAAAACTAAACTCCAATAGCAAAAAAATAAACATGAGAGAAAGTAAAACTGCAAAAAGTAAATGCAAAAAAAATACAAACCAAATTTTATAGTGGTTTTATCAACTTGACCTACATCCGCTCCCCTAAAGGTTCTCTTTTTGGGTATTGCACTAATCAATTATGAATCTCCTTCAGCCTACAACTAAGCAAAGAAGCCCGTTCAGACTATTCTCTTTCAAGGATTCTCTCCTTTCACCTCTTTGATCCAAGTGGAGTCATTGAAATCCCTTTGACCTCATCGGTGTGATAGAGAGGATGAATTTCCTTTCACCTCCTTGGTGTAGTGGAGTAACAAAAATCTCTTTCACCTCCTCAGTGCAATAGAGTAGCTAAAATCCTTTCACCTCCTCGGTGTGATTAAGTGCCAAAATCCCTTTTACTACCTTGATGTTGCAGTAGCCAAAATTTCTTTCACCTCCTCGATGCAATAAAGTAACCAAAATCCCTTTCACCTACTCGATGCGATGGAGTAGCTGATGGTCTTTGATACAAAAGGCTTCTATATAGAGCTTCCCTCAAGATATAATTGACACACCCAGAGGAATTCAGTAGCAAGTTGGCTAGAGCAACCATGTGAAAACCCCTCTCACACTCCTTTGAAACAAGGCTCTTCTCCCTCTCATATAACCTCACCCTTTCTCACATTTTCTTAATGATGTCTCTCCAAACACTCTCACAAAAGAAACAAACCTCTGACTACCAAAAGACTGTTGCTAAGGTTAGAATAAGAGTATATATTGATAGTTTCAAAAAAATCCTAATTTTCAGTTATGCTGACTTAAATCATATAGTGTGATTAGTTCAATGCCATCATAGATCATCTAATAGGATTAAAAATCATCTAGTAAGATTAGTTCAAATAAAAAATTAGATTATATATGATGAACAAAAGTTCATGTAGTGTGGTCTAAAGTGGTTTATATTGTCTAATACAATTAAATATAAATTTTGTACTATTTATTACCTTTAAATTTAATAAAAATATGATTTTTTAGTTGATGTTGTATAGAAAATACTCAAGAAAAGGTGAAAAAAAATTCACAAGTGTTGAACTAGCGCAATAGCATTCTAATTACCAGCATCACATCATCTATAATGTCTTGACACCAGATCAAGGAATCATAGTGCCGGAGCCTCAGGAAGAATGGAAAATAATTCAGTGCTTTGGTGGAGCTAAGGTCAGCATAGTAGTTCTTCATAACACTATAATTTCAAAAATTTACGTCATAACACTTGAGTCTCTAAAATTTAAGCACTGATGCACTAATTATTACAATGCCGTAACACTAGATTACAAATTCAAGCACCATAGTGTTTGATTAAAAAGTAAAAGTGTAGTTTGAAAATTTAATTTTCTTTAGAAAGATTGAATTCTTGGGATTTTATGTTTTAAAGTTGAACGGGTCATTATGAATGATACATCACCTCAAAAGATGAACATATCATTCTCTAATGGGTTCAAATTACCCCATTGTCATAGTTAAACTCAAGACAAGACAACAGATGACCATGGAGGATCAAAATGATGTTTGGTCAAATGTCTGACTATATTATTCTGAGTAAATGGGTCATTAATTTCATCATCAAAGTTACAATTGTAATTGATATATCTATCTGAGAAAAGAAAATATCGATTACTATCAATCATTTAAAAATGATGATAATGATCATCAGGTTTAATTTTCCCAAAGATAATTAATTAAAGTTTTGAAAACTTTGATTTTTGAAAATTTGATATGGGTTTCTAAATCTCCTACTAGCACAAGTCATCACAATTAATTACATCATAGGAAATTAGAGTTTCCTATGAATACTCTCGATTAAAATATTGGTAGAAATTTTATTTAAGATTTTAAGGTTTGATGTTAGAGGAGGTAAGGGTTGGAATTTTTAAATGGGATTGGATCAAGGTTGAACACTTATTTCTTGAATCAATGGAAGAAGGGTATGAGGCACCTGAGATTCTGAAATACTTCAGAAGTGCCCCAATCTATCCTAAGTTTTGGGCTTGAATTTGATTGAAAGAGATTTAAGTTTGAGTCATTAATTTTATTAGAAGGTGGGAATTAGATTCCCAGAGGTTGAGGTCTAATAGCCTGAGCCTGCCTCAGAACCTAAGTATAAAATGGGTACTAAAAATCAGTAACCTGAATCTAGCTAATACAATGCAGTATCTGGACTTACCCCGACTTGGATTGGGGAGCCAACTAACCACCTAGGCACTTTAAAACCATGCGTTCGGTCTTTTATGAAAGAATGGGTAAGGATATTAATTAGGTTGAGTTTAAGGAGTTATGGTCGACATCTAGAGCAGATCCTAATTAGTCCCTTGACATATATAGGGTATTATGAAACTTAAAGTAAATGCAATTAAGTTTTAGACTCAATTTAATTTATAACTAATGCAATGCATGCTAGTTGACTTAACAAATGCTTAAATCAAATATAAAGTAATTTTAAGTAGGCCTAAAAATAGGTTTTTCTGTAAATACATAGATTCTCCTTGGCAGATCTGCACCCTCATAGGCCAGGTGATCTGCCGTAACCCGTAGGCGAAGAGGTGCCTAATAAAAGGAAAGAATAATGCAGCAAATATATATTGAGAGCTCCCGGCAGACCCGGGCTTACTTCTTAAAATGTTAGATTTCTATGTTAACTTAAAATTTTTAATTTTATTTAAGTAAAAGAATTTTAACGTTCCCTCATGAGCCTCCGATCGGGTTCCAAGCTAAAACAAAGATCGACATACAAGAGCTAAAAAAACTACTACTAAAAGCACACAATCTTATATCACGATTAGCATCAAAAAATTAATTAGATAATTAATTAAATAAATAAAAAGTCTATAGGTAAGTGCCTTTTAATATTATAACCCAGGGTCTATAAAAAGTAAAGTGGTCAGGTACCAGTGATAATAACCTGGATTCTACTCCTAAGACTCAAGTGAATTTAAGAATTGGATTCTTCTCGATCTCCACTTCTTCATCCTTCTATGAAATTTTGGGATCCTTCGGGTTTAGATATCCAAATGAAAAGAAACTCTCCCTCGAGAGGGGTATTTCTTTTTCCTTTAAATATTTAAAATTATCCTAACTTTGTCTTCCAAATGAAGGAGAATTCTCCTTTAAGGGATGTTCACTCATCTTTGGAATCTAAGTTGGATAATTATATATCCCCTCTCAAGTATTACTTTGATTTATAACTTAATAAATTCAAATTAAATTTAATAAAAATTGAAAATCTAGACTCGAACAACCTACAAAGTTATCCTAAGCAATTAGATTTAAATCATCTCTAGCAATTAATATAATAAAATTTAAAATGCTCAAACTAGCCATACTTGGCTATGCTCTTTTGATTTTTAAAGGGGGACTAAGCATTCTAGAGCACCTGCAAAAATTTGATTAATTTAAATTTAACATTGCCCCCTTTAATTTCAATGCCCTATATGAGTATAGCCACCTGCATAAAATTATATTAGCATTTAAATCACCCTTATCCTAAGGGTTAATATAACGCTCATCAACCACATCATAGAGTACAAAAATTAAATAAATAATCATAGTAATATTAATAACCAGCATGTTGTGAAGGCTCGAAAAACTCGGCACACAGTAGAAAAGTAAACACCGGCCTAACCAATATTTAGAAGTGGTGCCCTAGTAAATCATCTAAGTGTGTGTAGTAAGTTATGTGGTTCATATATGTCTTATATCGGGTAATTAGTTTAAGTTGTCTAAGGTTTAGGTATGTTGAAGTTTAAAGGGGAATTTTGGTTAGAGTTCAAATATTAATGTGTAAAAGTCTATTTTAAAATGTATTTTTATTTTTAATTAATTAAATGAACAAAGCCTCCTTAGGATATATTTTAATAATTGGATAAGTTACTAATTTTAAAAGTTTGAATTAATTTAAGCTTTCTATCAACCAGTTTATGGCGTTGTACCACCAGACTCGAGGAATAAAGCCTCTTAGGACATGTAGCCCCCCAGGCCAGAGTAGTCCATCCTAAAAACATGATTTATATAATTAGATTAATAATTTTAAGTTTGATTGGATAATTAATAATCAATTAATTTTATGTTTTAACACTCCATTGAATCTATTCGTGGCATTGTGTCACCAGGCTCGAGGAACAAAACCTTCTATGGACACACAGCCCTATAGCCTGGAGTAGTCCATTCTAAAAACTTCATCTTTGGAGTGGCTATTGTGTATTAAGGGGTTTGTTGAGTAATTTTAACATTGACTTAATATTTTATGGAATTTAAAATTTATTATCAAATTTTAGAATTTTCTGGATTATTTTTAATGTATTATTTAAGGGGTCAAAATTAAAATTTTATATTCAAAGATATTTCTAAAGTTTTGATATTTTTATTAAATATTCGACCTTTCAATGAGTAATTAGACTTTGAGTTTGTTGGAATTGGATTTTTCTACAATTAGTTATGATGTTTTGAAGTTTTAGTTGAAATTTGAACTAAAGTTGACCAAATAGTTGACTTTTTTATTTTAAGTGATTCTTGGTGATCTGATATTTTTGATAAATATTAGACCTTACATGGAGTACTATTCCTTTAAGTTTTCTTAATTTAGAGATTTCTACAATTAGTTATGACTTTTCAAAGTTTTGTATTTATTTGAATCATTTAATTTATTTAATTAAGGGCCTTTTAGTGATTTTGCTCCAAATAAACTCCTAACTCTTTGAAATAAACTCCAAAGGTTAGGAATGACCTAAGGAGAGATTTCTAAGTGTTTGGAAATTTTATGAAATTTTTAATTATTTTTAATTAATTAAATTAATTAACTATTAATTTTTACTTAAAGTTAAATTATTCTCAAAATTGAAGTCAAATTAAAGTGATTTTTAATTTTCTTTGATTAAGGATTGAAGTCTGGTTAATTTATTATATTATTTGAAAATTTGGAATTTAATTTGAATTAATTATTATTTTTCAAGGTTTGGTAATTAATGGATTTTTTAAATTACTTAATTATGGAGGTAATGCTAAACTGTATAGAATCACTCCCATAGGTTAGAGATGATCTATAAAAATGTTTATAGGAGTTTAGAGTTTATTTAGAATTTTTTATAATTTTTAATTATTTTATTTAATTAATTACTAATTTTTACTAAAACTTAAATTAAAGTTAAACTAGAAGTCCACTGATATGACTTTTATTTTTCATAGATAGAGGATTAAATTATGGTCAATTTGAGAAATTATTTATAATTTTTGGATTTAATTCTGATTTATTATATTTCTTTAAGATTCTGGGTCCTAAAAAGGGCTGAATTTTAACTTGCTTAATTTTTTAACCTAATGATCTCCAAATCTAGTGAAATTTGTACCTAAGGTATAAAATGTGATTAAGTTCAATGTTTTAAAGTTTCATCCCTATTGGATATGTGTATAATTTTCTATAATTTTTTAAAGTTAACTAGACCTTTTCTTTAATTATTTTCTCTAGGTATCTCTAGTATTCAAACATATTTAAAATTTTGGCCACCTAACCCTGGGACATATGCAAGCATACCATAGGAATCTAATAACCTAATTCTACTAATTTAGAGAGTTTAGAATTTTCAAAATTTTAGGTCCAAAATGGACCCATTACCTTGTAAATTCATCCCATAGTAATCCTTTACGCAACTGGACCTACAAAAAATGTAGGGAATACCTAAGATGCTAAAAAATATTTCACCAAAATTTGGGCTCAAGTTGACCACTCGATTGTGAGAAAGTTGCTAAAAATGGATTTTAAACAATCTCAAATAGCTCATAATCCAGCCAACCAAACACTTTGATTTTAATTTTAATAAATAGTAGGGCTCAAGACCTTTCCATCGAGCTTAAGAACACCCAATTTGGTGAAAAATTAGATTTTCTATGAATTTTATAAGTTATGATTGCTTAAATTAATTTTTTAAATTAATTTAATTAAAATAATTCGGTGGTGTGAGCCTTCTTGACTAGGGTGATGTGGCTGCATCTACACCATTCGATCATGTAGAAAAAATGATTGGATGACTCTGGTTCATCTAGAGCTGTTTAGTTCAAAATATGTGTATGGAAAGAGGTTTGACTAAATTTTGGCAAGTTTGACTTGGTGATTTAGTCAAGCTAGCTAGGGTTTAATCCAAAATAAAATTTTGAAATGTTTGGACCATGATTGGGATATCTTTTGGAATGAATTCGAGGGTTTAAATGATTTGATTTGGTCATAGATGTTGATTTGGCTCATTTAACCCTTAAAGAGTTATTTGGTCAACCTAGGTTGACTTGGTCAAGCAGGTTGACCCAGAGCCAGGGTTTGGGTCCAATGCACTCGTAATGATATTAAGGATGCATTGGAGGAGATTCCTTGGTTTGGTTTGAAAAGATTATATTGGAACTTCAAGAAAATTCCAAAATTGCCCTTAAGGGGCATTTTGGTCATTTTGACCCCTGGTCAACTAAGGGTCAAAATGGGTCCATCAAAATATAGTTTAATATTCAACATATGATAATCAAGGGTTTGAATGTGATCAAAGGATTTTGAGAGGGCTCCAAGGTCAAAATCCAATGGGTAGCAGGTCTAGTGGCATAGGCCATAAATATTTGAACGTTTTACAGCCTTTGGATTTCACTCTAATTTTTGGTGATAGAGATCTAAAATTGAGCTCAAATTTGAAGGGTAGATCCGAGAGACATGCCTAATATATATATATATATATATATATATATATATATATATATATATATATATATATATATATATATATATATTTGATAGATCATAAATTGGGGGTCATTTGACTAAGATTTGAAGTGTTTGAAAAATCCATGGAAAAGGCTTTCAGGATATAGCCTTTGAACTTTGGATTTTGATTTAAATTTTTGGATTTGATATGGATTAATCTAAGAACAGGGTAGATCCTAGGGTCTGGAATGGCCCTAGTGACCTCATACAAAAATGAGATCAATAAATGGATCCCCAATATGTGTAATAAAATTAAGTTATATTGCACATATTGGCGTTGACTAAATTAAAAAGTTAAAACTGGAATTTTGATTCTCAGGGAAAGTAGAAAGCTATTCCTAAAGAATTGATTTTGAATTAATACTAGGGTAGCGTTATGAGGGTTGTACTCAACCACTAGTATATATGATCCTAAGGAAGGATAGAACCTATCTTTAAGAAAAAGAAGATCGAATATTTGAGTTTAAAGTTTGAAACTAGGATGGTGTCATAGAGGGTGTACTCCATCATTTGTGGGTGATCATATGGGGAGAAAACTTACTCCACATAGAGGATCAAATTAATATTTTAAAAGTATGATGATACTATAGAGGGTGTACTCCATCACTAGTGGGTGATCATGTAGGGAGAAAACTTGCTCCACATAGAGGATTAAATCAAGATTTCCAAACTAGGATGGTACCATAGAGGGTATACTCCATCACTAGTGGATGATGATGTGGGGAGGAAACTTGCTCCACATAGAGGATTGAATCAAAATTTTAAAACTAGGATGGTACCACAGAGGGTGTACTCCATCACTAGTGGGTGATCAAGTGGGGAGAAAACTTGCTCCATATAGAGGATTAAGTCTTGATTTCAAAATTATGATGGTACCATATTGGGTGTACTCTATCACTAGTAAGTGATCATGTGGGGAGAAAACTTGCTCCACATAGTGGATTGAATCACAATTTTAAAACTAGGATGGTACCACAGAGGGTGTGCTCCATCACTAGTGGATGATAATATAGGGAGGAAACTTGCTCCACACAGAGGATCAAATCAAGATTTTAAAATTAGGATGGTGCTATAAAGGGTGTACTCCATCAGTAGTCGGTAATCATTTGGGGAGGAAACTTGCTTCACACAGAGGATCAAATCTAGATTTTAAAACTCAGATGTTACCATAATGGGTGTACTCCATTACTAGTGGATGATCTTGTGAGGAGGAAACTTGTACCACACAGATGATCGAATATAGATTTTAAAACCAAGATGGTGCCACAAAAAGCATGTTCCATTACTAGTAGATGATCACGTGGGGAGAAAACTTGTTCCACATTGAGGATCAAATCTAGATTTGAAATTTGAAACTAGGATGGTGCCACATAAGGCGTACTCCATCACTAGTATATCTAATCATGAGAAAAGGAAGCACGGGGACTCACACCTATCCTTAAGAAAAGGATAATAGGATTTAAATGAAATTGAGTCAACTTCATTCAAAATTTAAACATTTTATTAATTGAAAGATCAAGCTATATTAAGCATAGTATTTCTTAAAGAATTACCCATTTATAAGTAACATCAGGTGATTTCCTTTATAATCCACTAGCTGATACGAGCCTCCTTTGTAGACTATTTCTACAATGAAGTGTCCTTCCCATCAATATTTTAGTAAGCTAAGATAGGACTCCGAGGAACCAAGACCAAGTCTCCTACTTTGAAGGTTCTAGGTTGCACTAATTTATCATAAGCTTGAACCATTCAAGTTTTATATAACTCTAAGTTTTATTGAGCTTGGAGATGGTATTCTTCAAGGCCATCAAGCTCTTCTAACCAGAGTTGAGCATTTCATTCTGTTATTATTTAATTCTAGATCGTAATCCTAAGTTAATGGATTTGAACTTCCAGAGGGAGTACAAGCTCTGACCTATACACAAATACAAATAGTGTGGATTGGGTTGTGGTCCTATAAGTGGTCCGGTAGGCCCACAAGGCTTCCACCAGCCTCTCATCCCAGTGATGTCTATTCTTATCGAGGGTCTTTTTATTAATTTGCACAAAAGTTTTGTTAAAGGCCTCAGCCAAACCATTAGCTCAGGGATAATAGATTATCGAGTATCTATAATTAATATTATGGCGCTTTACAAAATTATTGAGTTTCGTAGACTTGAAAGAAGACCGTTATCCGATATGATTCTATGGGGTACGCTAAATCGATATATATTTTATACTATGGTGAGCTGTTACATTTCATAGGGGAACTGCTTCCACCCATTTCAAAAAGTAATCAGTCACTGCTAAAATGAAGCGATGATTATTTAAAAAAGGAGGGTTAATAGGCCTGATAATATTCGTAGCCCAACTTTCAAAGGGCCATAAAGCTATCATGTGATGCAACATGTTAGGCGACTGATGTAAAATTATATCATGTATTTGGCATTAATGATAATATTTTGTAATTTTTATATAATCATCAATCATCATAGTCTAGTAGTAACCAAGTCTTTTGATTTTCAATTTCATCATAGGACCCGATTGATGAGCACCGCACAGTCTAGCATGGACTTCATTAATGATCTTCAGAGCTCATTTTTCTAAACAACGGAGCCACATATGATCGAATGATTGACGGTACAATGTATTGTTGACTAATGAATATGATAAGGCACATTTCTTGATTTGACTGGCATGTGATTTGTCATGGGGAAGTTTGCCTTTTTTAAGGTAATCAATCAGTGGTTGTCTCCAATCACTTTCTTCATCAATTTCTTAAGAAGCCAAAAGGACCTGGGGAGATTGTTTATTGATGTACTCCAAATCTATAAGAGAGACAGAGTCTTTCGACCTTAAACTTCTATATGAATAAAGTCGTCTTCTAGTCATGCAAATTCCTCTGCAAGCTTTACTAGGGCATCCGCTGAAGAATTACTTCCATGGGGAATCTTATACATAGTTACAACATGAATTTGTTTGAGTAAGTGCATGATGTATTGGTAATATTTAAGGAGTTTAGGATTCAAATTCTTATAGGTCCCTATAATCTGGTTGATCACCAGTTGAGAATCGCCAAAGATTTTAATTTCTTTAATCTCCATCAAAATTACAAGTTTTAAACCAGTTAACAGAGCTTCATACTCAGCCTCATGTTCATGTAAGGCTCTGATAAGTGGTAAGAAAGGTGTATCATTCCCTTATTTGGTGTTATGAAAATCAAGCCAATTCTAGCTTTTCCAAGAATAATAGATTGATGTGTATTACCCCACTGGGAGGAAGCTGCACCATCAAAATATATTTCCTAGACTTGATTATTGGATTCCTCAAAACTCATGATTTATTCATCAGATAAATCATCATTTATAGGAGATTTTACCGGTAATGGGTGTGCTGCAAGGAAGTTGGCAATGACCTATCCTTTCACAGACTCATCAACGGCCGCAGTGTAAAGGATTAAGGGTTTCCCCAAAATAGGGGCTACCAAAACTAGCGAATTTGTCAAGTATTATTTGATATTTTTAAAAGCAGATTGACATTTCTCATCCCAAATAAATTTGGCATCCTTCTTAGCAAGGACAAAGATTGGTTGACATCTTCCTGATATATTTGAAATGAACATTATTATATACACCAATTTGCGTTGGAGAGATCTCAGTTGAGTAAGACTCTTGGGAGGTTGCATATTTAAGATGGCTTATATTTTAACTGGATCAACTTCGATTCCCCTATGCCTCACTATGAAATCTAAGAATTTTCTTGAAGTAATGCCAAAAGCACATTTAAAGGGATTCATCTTAAGGTCATAGCAGCGTAACCATTCGAAGATGATTCTTAAGCCATAAAGATGAGTCCCTTTCACTCTACTCTTGATAACTAAATTGTCGATGTAGCATTCAACTTGATTATGGATTAAGTTGTCAAAAATATGAGTCATGGCCTACTGGTAGGTTGCACTGGCATTTTTAAGGCCAAATGGCATCACTTAATAATAAAAAATTCCTATAAGACTTCTGAATGTAGTGTTTCTTTCATCTTCTGGGGCCATCTTGATTTGGCTATATCCAGATGAGCCATCCATAAAGGAGAAAATAATATGCGAGGAGGTGATATCCACCATAAGTTCAGGTATTGGTAAAGGAAATTCATCTTTGGGACATGCCTTATTCAAGTCTCTATAGTTAACACAGACTCAGATTTGACCATTTTTCTTTCAAATTAGTATAACACTTGCTACCCAAGAAGGATATTATTCTTCTTGGATAAATCTAGCCTTGATCAATTTCTTGACTTAACAAATAATTTATTATTCAATTTCTAGATGCATGCACACACACACTCAAGGGAGTAAGATTGGATTAAAATTAGAAGTTTAAATTTTTGAACTAATTATACTGTACAATTTCTATCGTATTGTAGATCAGCTCATCAAAATGACTAATTTTGATATTAATGCAATTTAAACTAATTATGATCTACGATACACATCGTACAGGATGATCCATATAAATCAAGAAACTCAGCCGCCAATCTCAATTTAGGTAATATACATCAGACTATATGATATATGATAATTATGTCAAAATTGATCTTATGATCAGGGGAGTAATTATGGTTAATTTGTTCAATCAGATTATACAAGATGATCAGTGACAATCTTACTCTATGACCTGATTCTTGTATGGGAAATCATTTATCATACCGTATCATCCAAGATGAAATACCATAATTGTTCAACTAATCATATAGGATGATCCCCAATATCGTACTGGATGATCAGTATAAACTCTTGAACTACATACAGGGCAATGCTATTCATACTGGCTGAAAGGATTATTTTCAACTAAACATACAGTAAAATCCTAGATCATACTAGACGATCAGTGTCACCAGAATTAAGTTTCTAGGGTTTTTTAAAGCCCTCTATTTAAGCTTTCTCAAAAGGCTCTGTAAGTGTCTTTAGCCTTCATTGAGTCATTTTTCTTTTGGAGAAAACTTAAAGAGAGAGCCTTAAGCTTGAGAGAGGAAAGGGTGGAGTTTGAGAGAGGGAGAAGATCCTTATGGGTTTCAAGGGAGTGTGAGAGGGAGTTCACACGGTTGTTTGGCAAACTTGCACCTAAGTTCCACCATAGTCAAGGTTTATCTTGAGGGAGGTTTTAGGAAGAAGAAGATCTCTTTAGTGTCAAAGAACCAAGCTACTCCGCCACACCAAGAAAGGTGAAAGTGATTTAAGGTTCTCTGCTTGTGAAAGGATTCTTAGTTCTCTACCATCACCAGCTGGAGGGTGAAAAATAATAAGGTCCTCTGCCACACCAAGTTGGTGGAAGAGATTTTACAAGGGCATCTCCATCTTGCTGTGGGGGCAAAAAGGAGAGTCACTAAAGGTTAAGTGCAATACTTGAAATGAAAGTTTTCAGGAGCGCATGTAGGTCAGGTTGGACACAACCACTATAAATTATGGTGTGTTTGTTCTTATTATTTTCCATGCTTTTATTTTTCCATGATTTACTCTATAGTTGTAAAACTCTAATTTTTTATTATTTATGAAAATAATTTACTTCCCTATTAGGGATTAAGGTGTGTGTTTTCATATATTAAAAAGGCTATAAAAAGATTTTCTTTTTGTTTAAAATTTTTTAAATAACCAATTCACCCCCACCTCTTGGTTAGCCTCGGGCTACTTCTTTGAGGTCTCATAACCTGCTCAAACTTTAAGTGGTATTAGAGTGGGTTTTAAAAACTAAGTTTTAGAAAATTTTTAAAAAATGATTAATGGCTAACTTTGAAGATCATTATATTATGGAAGGATATTCAATCACATGGCCACCGTTAATTAGAAATATTTTTTTAAATTTTTTAAAAATATGTATATCTACTTTCTTTCAATCAATAGATTATCAAATGTGACATATAATTCAAAGTAGCTATTATGTACCATCACGTATTGTAGATGGAGTCAAAACTAATTTTTCATTTATTAAATGGAGAATAGTAGAACAAAATTGTGCTCAATTGAATGCTAAATATTTGAATTATTTCTTTTGTGCTTTGAATTTTAAAGATTATATGAGAGTCTTTACATGCATTACTGGCAAGAAAATTTGGGATAGATTATGCACTACATATGAAGGTACTAGTGAAGTCAAGCAATCTAAGTTGAATATTTTAATCCATAATTATAAACTATTTTTCATGAAACCTTTTGAGACTATCCTAGACATGTAAACTAGGTTTACTCAAATAGTTACATCATTACATGCTTTCGACAAAGAATTTTAAACTTTGAAAAGGTCAATAAAATTCTACAATGTTTACCTGATAAATTTAATGTTAAAGTCACTGTTATATGTGAATCTAAAGACTTGAACTATTATTCTGCTGATAATCTCATTGGCTCACTCATTGCCCACGAGCAAAGTATGAGTCAAAGATTTTTGGATGCAGGTGAAACTATAGTGCTAAAAGTCAAAGATAAGGATAAAAGAGACTTAGTAGATGATGAGAGTAATGAGATAATATCAATAACAAGTAAATTTAAAAATCAACTAAAGCACGAGCATCAACATCAACAAAAGTGTAACAAAGGTAAAAATTGTAAGAATATTAAGATTTCCTCCAACATTATTTTCTTTGGGTGAAGGAAATATGGATATATTAAAAATAAGTGTCATAATTTAAAAACTCTTCCTGCGAAGGAAAAAGGATAAAAATAAACCAAATATAATAAGGGCAAATGATAAAAAGCAAAAAATCTCTTAGGTAGACCTAGCTTCTGAATCATCAAGCCAAGAGCAAGATGATTAGGTATAAAGTTTTATTTGTATGTTTATCTATTTTATAATTAATGCATATGTGTATATTTTTAGTTTATTATGAATGTGTTTATTTTCTATATTTTTCTTTAAATTTTTATTTTGTAGAAATATATTTAGGTTTTTAATCTTTTATTTTATTTTCCATGTATTTTTTTTTGTAGTCTCTCTGATTAACACACATAAATCACATTTATTTTCATATATATATATAAGAGAATCAAATCACTTCTCTCTAATCACATTTTTTCTTAAAATGAAAATTTACCTTATTTTTACTTAAAATTTTAATTAAGTGATGGTTGACTTTGCTAAACAGTTAAAGGAAGGAAATGCATGATTATATCTCTCCATCTCACTTCTTTAATGGGACTATTTCTCTTTTGAATTAAAATCTATATCAAATTAAAAATTAGACTTAGAAATTAAACCTTTTTCATCTTCCTACATTTTCTATCTCATAGGAATCTTTTGCAAGTTATTGAATCCACTTCAAAATTTTCTTAATCAGTCTATTCATTTTTATCATAGGATTGGATTTTCTTTGTAATTTATTCATTTTTATATAAGAGAGTGAGTTTTGTCCTCTTGTATCTAGAAGATAATCTTATAACTGAGTCTTTAAATATTAGTAAAGGTAGCAAATTACAAAAATAAAAAGAGATAAAAAATGCTCCCAAAATGAAAAGATGTGCAATGTACACCAAAATTAAAAGATGCACAAAGTGTATCAAAAATTAAAAGATATGCAAAGTATGTCAAAATTAATAAAGAGGCACAAAATGAGCACAAATTCGCCTATCTTTCTTGTATATGTTTAAATCTTAGAAAACCTATGTCTCTATTGATACATTCGATACTTAAATTTGAAAATGATGATTCCTTATTCACCATTTTTGCATTGATATTCTATTAGATATATTTCATGCAAGGAGATTGAAAGAAAATTAAATTTCCTTCTCAAATTTTTTCCTTGAATTAGAATTTTATTTTAAAAAGAGTTTAGCCTATAGGGAGCTTATGTTGGATTAATAATGGTGAGGTCAATACCTTTCTTACTAAGCTTTTGAATAAAATTAAGAGGCAACTTTATCATTCTAAGGAAATTTGTAAAAATTAATTGATTCTTCTAAAAACATCACCACCACCTCCACCTAATCAGGGTCCGTATGATCTTTAGTTTGTTATGATTATTCTGTTCTTATTTTTTCTATGTTTCTCTTCTTTTTGATAATGTTAAAGGGCGAGAACATATTTGGCTGGTTGTATTTATGTTTAAGTTGCATCTATTCATATTGTATTTGCATTAGTTTATCTGCTATTTAGTTTTTAAAAATTATTTATCTTTATTAATTTTTTTTATTTTCGTTATTTTTAATATAACTATTTTAGTAAGGGGGAGATTAGGACAAAATAAATTTTAGTTCACAAATTTAACCAGTAAAGTTTACCATCATCAAATAGGTGGAGATTATTATAACTCAAGCTCACGAGTTTATGTTTTTTATGATAATAAATATTGTGGCTCACATATTTATGTCTCCTTGTATTTGTATTCTATATTTATTTATGCGTGTACTAACATTTCAGGTACACCATGCACCATCCAACAAAGATTCAGGGCTCAAGATTAGGTAGAATAGGTTATGTTATTCATTGATGTATTTTTTATTTCTTATGTTAAGTCCTATAAGGGTATTTGTTAACTTAGTGACCATGCACACACACACACACTCAAAGGAGTAAGATTGGGTCAAAATTAGAAGTTCAAAATTTTGAACTAATAGTACTATACAATTTCTATCATGCTGTGCTATCAGCTCATCAAAATGACTAGTTTTGATATTAATGTAATTTAAACTAATCATACTATACGATACACATTATAAAGGACAATCCCTAGAAATCAAGAAACTCAGCCGCTAATCTTAATTTAGGTAATAATTTAAATTTTAATTTTTATTCTAATCATATCATACGATATACATCATAATGTATGATATATGACAATCATACCTAAATTAATCCTATGATTAGAAGAGTAATTATGGTTAATTTATTTAATCAGATCGTATAGGATGATTGGTGATGATCATATTGTATGACCTGATTCTTGCATGGGATGATCATTTATTATACCGTATCGTCTAAGATGAAATATCATAATTGTTTAACTAATTATACAGGATGAACCCCAATATCGTACTAGATGATCAGTACAAATATTATGACTGATCATACAAAGAAATCATGTTCGTATTATAGAAAGGGTTATTTTGAACTAATCGAACAATACCATCCTAGATTGTACTGGATGATCAGTGCCACCAGAATTGAGTTTTTAGGGTTTTTTAAAGCCCTCTATTTAAGTTTTCTCAAAAGACTCTATAATTTTCTTTGACATTCATTGAGTCATTTTTCTTTTAGAAAAAATTTGAAGAGAAAGCCTTGAGCTTGAGAGAGGAAAGGGTGGAGTTTGAGAGAGGGAGAAGATCCTTGTGGGTTTAAAGGGAGTGTGGGAGGGAGTTTCACATGGTTGCTTTAACAAACTTGCACATAAGTACCACCATAGTCAAGGTTTATCTTGAGTGAGGTTTTGGGAAGAAGAAGATATCTTTGGTGTCAAAGAACCCGGCTACTCCACTGCACTGGGAAAGGTGAAAGTGATTCAAGGTTCTCTGCCTATCAAAGGATTCTTGTTGCAAATCTGAATTAAAGGAGTATAGTTTGATGATAAAAAAAAAATGTCTGTGTTCTATTTTGTTTGGCTAACCATTTCAGGTCCACAAGATCAAGTATAATCCAAGTCAGCTCAAGATTAAGTCGGTCTGTATGTGGTTCAGGTCTAATGTAATTTTTCCCTTTCTTGAGTCAAATTCAATGTAATTGATCCCCTAGCTAAGTAACCTTGCACGCACACACTCAGGGGGAAATTTTTATGAGTTTAGAGTTTCTGTTAAGTTTTGATCACATCGTCCTGGATGATAGACATATCATCCTAGACGATCCATTAAAAATAAAAATCCTAACTTGGGCCGTCAAGTTAAGTCGGTTCGATTAAGCCGATCATCCTGGATGATACTCCTATCGTACAGGATGATATGCTCCAATCTGAAACTCTCAGCCACCAGAATTATTTAGGTAAGCTCTTATTTTTGGATCTTTGATCTGATCATCCTGGATGAAACGTGTATCATCTTAGACGATCCATTATAATGATGCTCAAGTTAGTCAGGTGATTAAGGAAAGTAATTAAGGTTTGATTGATTAGATCATATCATCCTAAATGATCGCAATATCGTATGGGATGATGTGTTAAAAATACTGACTGTCTAGTACCTTTTACCAGTACGTCCAGAACTATATACCACATAATTTTGGGCAATTTTGAACTAATAGTACAGGACGATACACTTATCGTCCTAGACGATTAAGTCATTTTGAGATCGTCCAGGACAAGTTTCCCTGGATGACCAGAGCTATCTTTTGGACAAAATTTCTGATTTACACTAATCATCCCAGATGATTATCGAATCGTACAGGATGATCTAAACAAATTTTTTTTACTAATCATCTAGAGGAACCAGATTATCGAGGCTGATACATGTGATTTTGAACTGATCATACAAGAAAATCAACCAATTGTCCTAGATGATATTTGACGACCAGTTGAGATTTAGGGCAATTTTTGAGCCCTCCTATTTAAGATTTTTTCATTCAACAAGAAAAATCTTTTCCCACTTTCCTTTCTAGAGAAAACCTTGAGAGAGAGAGAGAGAGCATCTCGTGAGGCGGAGTTTGTGAGGGATTCATAAAGGTTGCTCCAAGCAAGAATCTAAGTCATCTTCTCTGTTCGTTATCTCTTGTCTTGTTAGTGTCTCTGTGGGTGGATCGTTCATAAGAAGATCCAAGTTCTCTGCCTGCTTCAGGAGGAAGCGAAAGGAGTCCAGGTTCTCTGCCTGTTTCAGGAGGAAGCGAAAGGAGTCTAGGTTCTCTGCCTGCTTCAGGAGGAAGTGAAAGGAGTTCAAGTTCTCTGCCTCACCGGGTTGGTGGAAAGGAGTTTTTGTACAGGCTTCTCTGCCTTGCTAAGGGATCAGAAGGAGAGTCACTTAGTGTTAGTGTAATACCCGGAGGGGAGGCTCCGGGGAGTGGACGTAGGTCAAGTTGACCGAACCACTATAAAATCTGGTGTGTTCTTTTTGATTATTTTCTGCACTTACTTTTCTATTAATGATTATGTGATTGTGATTATTATTCTGTTATCATTGAACATTTGTAAATCATCGCATAACTGTAAATATTTTTTAAAATATTCAAAAAGATTTCCTAAATCGCTGTTTGCTCACAAATTTTTAAAACTACCAATTCACCCCCCCCCCCCCCCCCCCGCCTCTCTCTTGGTTTGCCTCGGGACTAGTTCATAAGGGCTTAACATCCTTATCAAACTTTCAAGTGGTATCAGAGAGGGATTCAAAAATTAAGTTTGAAAACTTTTGAATTTGATCCATGGCTAACTTTGTTAATAGAAATACTGCTGAAGGTTATTCAATTACACATCCACCATTATTTGATAACATACCTTTTAATTTTTGGAAAACTCGCATGTCCACCTTTTTATCATCAATTGATTATCGTATGTGGATGCTTGTTAAAGATGGCTATGAAGCACCACATAGACTTGTAAATAGCATTAAAGCTGAACTTCCTTTTACTGAATAGACATTTGATGATCGTGATTTAGCACAACTGAAAGCAAAATGTTTGAACTATTTTTTCTGTACTTTAAAATCTGAAGATTACATACGTGTTTCCACTTATATGACTAGTAAAGAAATCTGGGATAGATTATGCATTACTTATGAAGGTACATCTGAGGTTAAGCAATCTAGATTGAACATCTTGCTTCACGACTATGAACTATTTTGCATGAAACCTAGTGAATTGATTTCTGAAATGTATACTAGGTTCACTCAAATTGTCACTTCTTTATATGCTTTAGGAAGAGAACTTACAAATTATAAAAAAGTGAACAAAATTCTGAGATATTTGCCTTCTTCTTATGATGCCAAGATAACTGCAATTACTAAATCAAAAGATTTGAATAATTATTCTGTTGATAACTTACTTGGATCACTCATTACTTACGAGCAAGGGGTGAACCAGAGACAACTTGATGCATGTGAGAAGAAGAAAGAGAAAACTGTGACACTGAAGGCCAATGATACTGACACTAATTCTTTCGGGTCTGATAGCGATGATGTTGCCTTAATCACTAGGCAATTCAAAAGCTTTCTAAGGAAGAAGCACAAGAACTTTCAGAAGTGGAATAAAGGTAAGAGTAGCAGAAACTTTAAAGCTTCATCTGATGCTATTTGTTTTGAATGCAGGAAGCCTGTACATGTAAAGACTGATTGTCCTACACTTAAGGCTCACCTAAGCAAGGAGAAGGGTGAGGAGAAACCCAAGTTCAGGAAGGACAAGAAGCAGATACAAAAGTCATTCTGGGAAGATTCTGCATCCGACTCCTCTAAGACTGAAGCTAAAAAGGAGACTACAAATTTGTGTCTAATGGCTGATGATCATCCTGGTCAGTCTGATCAAGAAGAGGTATGTGAGCTAACCTATGATCAATTGCTGGATGTTTCTGAGAAAATTTATTCATCATATAGGAAACTTAAGAAAACCCATGCCAGCCTGAAATTGGATTTCTTGAATTTACAAAAAGAGCATATTGTTATGATTAAGGATCATTCTACACTTGATAGCAATCACATGTCTTTACTTTATGAATTCGATGAATTGAACAAAAAGTATTTTGAACTAATTACTGAGCATAATTCATTGAAAATCTCGCATGTTGATTTAGAAAGAGCTTTTAAAGAATTAGACACCATGGCATGTGACTTAGAGAGTAATAAAGGTGCATTGTAATTTGAAATTGTAAGTCTTAAAAAGGAGAATGAATTTCTAAGAGTAAAAATTAGTGCTTTTGAGAAAAATAAAATACCTCCTACTTTTGCATAGTTTTATACACCTCCACCATTTAAAGAATCTAATTCAAAATCATCAAAGCATGTTTCATTCAAACCTATAAAGAGGCACAATCACCCACGTAGATTAGTTAACCATTTTCTTGGTGTTAGATGCTTTTTTTGTGGTGTGTTAGGACAGATCTCCCACACCTGCACTGTTCATTGTAGTACACATTAGGTGTGGAGACCAAAATTATATATTTTACAGCACAACACACATGCATTACATTCTTCCTTTCATAAGAAGGAACCCAAACTTGTTTGGGTTCCTAAATCTGTTGTCTGATGATTTTATAGAGGTGCTTTCATAAAAGGCCTCGTGAGAGCATGTGATACCTACACAGTAAATGTTCAAGGCATATGACTGGAGATGCAAATCAGTTCATTTCATTGGAGACCAGAGCTCGAGGCAAGGTTGTTGTAAATTTGGATTCAAGAAGTAAGTTTTTATGATGACAAACATATTTGTGTTCTATTTTACTTGGCTAATCAATTCAGGTATAAAAGATCAAATACAAATTAAGCCAACTCAAGATCGGGTCCAAGTGTGTCTAAATGTAATTTTTTCCCTTTCTTCAGTCAAATATAATGTAATTGATCCCCTAGCTAAGTAACCATACACATACACACTTAGGGGGAGAGGTTTAGTGAATTAGAGTTTCTGTTAAATTTTTGTTCTGATCATCCCAGATGATATACACATCATCCTGGATGATCCAGTGAAAACAAAAACCCTAATTAGGGCAACCAAGTTAAGTCTGTCTGATTAAGCTGATCGTCCTGGATGATCCATTGATCATACGGGACAATAGGCTCAAATCAGAAATTCTCAACCGTTAGATCAAGTAAGGCAAGTTTTATTTTTAGAGATTTGATCTGATCATCCCGGACGATACGTATATCATCTTGGACGATCCATAATAATCATGCCTAAATTAGTCTGGTGATTAAGGAAAGTAATCAAGGTTTGATTGATTCCATCATATCATACTGGACGATCACAGGATCGTACAGGATGATGTGTTAAAAATCCTGACCATCCAGCATATTTCACCTGTACATCCAGAGCGGTGATCAGGATGATTTTGGCACTTTTTGAACTAATCGTACAGGATGATAGAAATATCGTCCTAGACGATCAAGTCATTTTGAGGTCATCTAGCATAAGTTCCTCTGGATGACCAGAGCAGTCTTCAGGACGAAATTCCTGATTTACACTAATCGTCCCGGACAATCGTAGAATCGTACGGGATGATCTAAATAACTTTTTCTACTAATCATCCAGAAGAGCCAGATCGTCCAGGCTAAAATAGGTGATTTTGAATTGATCGTACAGGATGATCTAGCGATCATCCTGGATGATATTGGCCGACCAGTTGAGATTTAGGGAAAATTTTGAGCCCTCATGTAAAAGATCTTTTTCTTCCAATAAGAAAAATCTTTTTGCCACTTTCCTTTCCAGAGAAACCTTGAGAGAGAGAGAGAGAGAGAGCTTGGGAGAGAGAGAGGATCTTTTGAGGGGGAGTTTATGAGGGATTCACAAAGGTTGCTCCAAGCAAGGATCAGAGTCATCTTTTATGTTCATCATCTCTCATCTTGTCAGTGTTTTCTATGGGAGGATAATTCACAAGAAGATCCGGGTTCTCTACCCGCTTCAGGAGGAAGTGAAAGGAGTTCAGGTTCTCTGCCTGCTTCAGGAGGAAGCGAAAGGAGTTCGGGTTCTCTGCCTGCTTCAGGAGGAAGTGAAAGGAGTTCATGTTCTCTGCCTCACCGGGTTGATGGAAAGGCATTTTGTACAGGCTTCTCTGTCTTACTGTGGGAGCAGAAGGAGAGTCACTTTTATGTTAGTGTAATACCTGGAGGAGAGGCTCCTGGGAGTGGACGTAGGTCAAGTTGACCAAACCACTATAAAATCTGGTGTGCTCTTTCTGATTATTTTTTGCACTTTATTTTGCTATTATTATCTGCTTAGGTAAAATCTGTGGTTGATCTTTTCATTTCTGTGTTTACTTATTTCCGCTGTAAATTATCAAAAAGATTTTTCCTATTGCTCATGAATTTTTTAAATAACCAGTTCACCCCCCCTCTTGGTTAGCCTCGGGACTAGTTCATTAGGGCTTAACATCCCTATCAAACTTTCAAGTGGTATCAGAGCGGGATTCAAAAATTTAAGTTTAAAAACTTTTGAATTTGATCCATGGCTAACTTTGATAATCATAATACTGCTGAAGGTTATTCAATTACATGACCGCCATTGTTTGATAACATACCTTTTAATTTTTGGAAAACTTGCATGTCCACTTTTCTTCAATCAATTGATTATTGCATGTGGATGCTTGTTAAGGATGGCTATGAGCCACCTTTTAGAATGATTAATAATGTTAAAACTGAACTGCCTTTCACTGATTAGACTTTTGATGATCGTGACTTAGCCCAACTGAATGCCAAATGTTTGAACTATTCTTTTTGTATCTTAAAATCTGAGGATTACATACATGTTTCTACTTGTACAACTGGTAAAAAAATTTGGGATAGATTGTGCATTACTTATGAAGGTACAACTGAAGTCAAACAGTCTAGGTTAAACATATTACTGCATGACTACGAACTTTTTCGTATGAAACATACTGAATATATTTCTGAAATGTATACGATGTTCACTCAAATTGTCACTTCTTTGCATGCTTTAGGAAGAGAACTTACAAACTATGAAAAACTGAATAAGATTTTGAGATGATTGCCTTCTTCATTTGATGCTAAAATAACTACAATTACTGAATCAAAAAATTTGAACAATTATTCTATTGACAACTTACTTGAGTCTTGCTTACGAGCAAGGGGAGAACCAAAGACAGCTTGATGCAGGTGAGAAGAAGAAGGAGAAAATTATGGCGCTGAAGGCCAACGATACTGACACTGATTCTTTCGGGTCTAATAGTGATGATGTTATCTTAATCACTAGGCAATTCAAAAGCTTTCTAAGGAAGAAACATAAGAACTTTCAGAAGTGGAGTAAGGGTAAGTCTAGTAAAAATTTTAAAGGCTCATCTGATACTGTTTGTTTTGAATGCAGGAAGCCCGGACATATTAAGGCTGATTATCCTACACTTAAAGCTCACCCAAGCAAGAAAAAGGGTGAGGAGAAACTCAAATTTAGGAAGGACAAGAAGAGGATTCAAAAGGCATTCTGGCAGATTCTGCATCTGACTCCTCTGAGACTAAAGCTGAAGAGGAGGAAACTAACTTATGTTTGATGGCCGATGATCATCCTGGTCAGTCAGACCAGGAAGAAGTATGTGAGCTTACTTACGATCAATTATTTAAAGTATCTGAAAGAATTCACGCATCTTATAGGAAACTTAAGAAATTGCATGCTAGTCAGAAATTAGATTTCTTAACCTTGCAAAAAGAGCATGATTCTGTAATTAAAGATCATTCCACACTTGACAGCAATCACATGTCTTTACTTGATGAATTTGATGAATTGAACAAAAAGTATTCTGATCTGATTACTGAGTATGATTCATTTAAAACATCGCATATTGATTTAGGAAGAACTTTTAAAGAATTAGACAATATGGCATGTGAAGTGAAGAGTAGTAATGGAGCATTGAAATTTGAAATTGTAAGTCTTAACAAGGAAAATGAATTTTTAAGAGTAAAAATCAGTGCTTTTGAGAAAAATGAAACACCTCCTACTTTTGTACAGTTTTATGCACCTCCACCTTTTGAAGAATTTGTTTCAAAATCATCAAAGCATGTTTCATTCAAACCTAGGAAGAGCCACTATCACCCACGTAGATTAGTTAACCCTTTTCCTAATGTTAGATGCTTTTCATGTGGCATGTTAGGACACATCTCACACCTGCACTGTTCACCATAGTACACATTGGGTATGGAGGCCCAAATTGCCTGTTTCACAATACAGCACACATGCATTGCATTCTTCTTTTTATAAGAAGGAACCCAAACCTGTTTGGGTTCCTAAATCTGACATTTGATGATTTTGTAGGTGTGCTCTCACACAAGACCTCATGAGAGCATGTGGTACCTAGACAGCGGATGTTCAAGACACATGACTAGAGAAGAAAATCAGTTCATTTCACTGGAGGTCAGGGCTGGAGGCAAGGTTACACATGGAGATAACACCACCAGGAGGGTGGTAGGTTCAGGTATAATTGGTGATTCAAAGAATTTTATGATTGACAATGTTTTACTTATAGGTGGATTGAAACACAACCTATTGAGCATTAGTCAACTCTATGACAAAGGATATAACATTAAATTCCTGCCCACTTGTTGCATTTTAAGCTTAAATGATAAAATTGTTTTGTAGGGACAAAGGATCAATAATATCTACATGCTGGATGTAAGTTGCTTTAAAGTATTTCAATTTGCTTAAAAATTACTGCTGATGAGTCTTCGTTATGGCATAGGAGATTATGTCATGCCAGTATGAAAACCCTTAAGAGAGTCACCCAAAAGGACTTAGTTAGAGGTGTCCCCAAGCTTAAGTTCACTAAGAACCACCTGTGTGATGCCTATCAATTAAGGAAGTAAGTTCAGTCCTCCTTTCACTCTGTTAAGGACATTAGCACCTCTAGACCTTTAGAAGTCCTTCACATGGATCTCTTTGGACCCATTAGCACTGCCAGCTTAGGGGGAAAAGTCTATGGTTTTGTGATTATTGATGATTATGTGAGGTTCACTTGGATTAAATTTCTGGCATATAAATCTGATTCATTTGATGAATTTAAGTCCTTCTCCACTTTGATTCAGAGGAAGTTAGGTTGTGAGATCTTGACTATTCATAGTGATCATGGTGGAGAGTTTGAAAATGTGTAGTTTGAAACTTTCTATGAGGAGTAATTGATTAGTCATAATTTTTTAGCTCCTAGGACCCCTCAGCAGAACGGGGTAGCTGAAAGGAAGAACAGGACCTTAGGGGAAGCCGCTAGAGTCATGCTTGCTGAGTATTCACTTTCAAAATACTTTTGGGCTGAAGCGGTGAACACTGCCTGTTATGTGCTGAATATGGTGAATGTTAGATCCAATCTGAACAAGACACCTTATGAGATCATTAAGGGTAGAACTCCAAACCTGTCCCACCTCCATGTCTTTGGCTGTAAGTTTTTCATTCTGAATAACGGGAAATCATCCTTATGAAAGTTTGATCCCAAATCTAATGAAGGAGTGTTCTTAGGCTATTCTAGTGTGGGGAAATCCTTTAGGGTGTTTAATAAGAGGACTTTGGTGGTGGAAGAGATAACTTATGTGGTGTTTGATGAATATGATCCTAAGGAGACTAGAGTTGAGGAAGAAGAAGAGGTAGGAGAGATTACCCAAGGGGTTGAAAATACAAATCTGGAGGAAAGGGTAGGACCTCAAAATACTTTGCCTAGAGATTAGAGATATTCTTCGAGTTATCCTAAAGAACTGATCTTAGGAGATCCCTCTGAAGGTGTTAGAACTAGGCATGGACTTAGGAAGTAAACCACTCTGCCTTTATCTCAATGACTGAACCCATCAACATCAATCAAGCCCTTTTTGATGAATTTTGGATTTTAGCTATGCAAGAGTAACTGAATCAATTTGTAAGGAATGATGTTAGGGAGCTAGTAGAAAGACCTAGGAATCAAAGTATAGTGGAAACCAAGTGGGTCTTTAAGAATAAGATGAATGATTCTAGTGTGGTGGTTAGGAATAAGACAAGATTGGCAGCTAAGGGGTATAATCAGAGTGAAAGAATTGATTTAGAGGAGACCTTTGCCCCTGTAGCTAGATTGGAAGCCATTAGGGTGCTACTAGCCTTTGCCTGTTATAAGGGATTTAAATTATTTCAAATGGATGTCAAGAGTGCCTTTTTAAATGGGGTAATAAAAGAGGATGTTTTTGTAGAACAACCCCCAGGTTTTGAGAGTTCCCAGTATCCAAATCATATTTACAAATTAAAAAAGGCCTTATATGGATTGAAACAGGCACCCAGAGCTTAGTATGAGAGGTTTAGCACATTCCAGTTAGAAAGAGAGTTTGTTAAGGAGAGCATAGACACCGCCCTTTTTCTGAGGAGAGTAGGGGATGATTTACTCATTGTCCAGATCTATGTTGATGATATAATTTTTAGATCTTCTGATAAATATTTATGTGATGAGTTTTCTAAAATAATGAGTAAAGAGTTTGAGATGAGTATGATGGGAGAATTGTCCTACTTTTTGGGGTTTAATATAAAGAAAATGGATGATGGAACCTTTCTCAATCAATCTAAATACACTAAGGATATTTTGAAAAAATATAAAATGGACAAAGCCAAGCCAATTAACACTCCCATGAGCTCCTCTATTCAGTTAGATAAGGATTCAAGTGGAAAATCTGTTGATCAGAAGAAGTATAGAGGAATAATTAGATCATTGTTTTACCTGACTGCTAGCCAACCAGATATTATATTTAGTGTTTATCTTTGTGCTAGGTTTCAAGCTGATCCTAAAGAGTCCCACCTGACTACTGTTAAGAGAATTCGTAGATATCTTTTAGGGACCCCAAACCGAGGAATCTGGTACCCTAGGCACAGCATCTCTTTTGAGATTATTGGATATTCTGATTCTGACTTTGCAGGGTGTAGGTTAGATAGAAAGAGCACTTCTGGAACCTGTCAATTTATAGGACAATCTTTAGTCCCCTGGTCTAGTAGAAAATAGAACTCAGTTGTACTTTCCACTGCTGAAGCTGAGTACATTGCCTTAGGAAGTTATGTGGCCCAAGTTCTTTGGTTGAAGAAATAAGTCTTGGATTTTGGATTACCTGTGGGCACAATTTTTATTCTGTGTTATAATACTAGTGCCATCTGCATTTCTAAGAATCCTATCCAACATTCTAGAACCAAATATATTGACATAAGGCATCACTTCATTAGGGACCATATTACAAAAGGGGAACATTAAGCTACATGATGTAGCAACTAAAAATCAGTTGGCTGACATATTTACTAAACCACTGGCCTTTGACTCATTCAGTATTTTGAGGACCAGATTAGGTGTGATTGACATAAATACTTGATTTTGATGACTACTAATTTCTGATTTATCTATTTTTCATTCTATTTATGCTAGTTAGTTATTTGATTTGATTATCTATTTTCTATTAATTTTTATTTTTCTATTGATTTTCATCTTAATCTTATTGTTAGTTTGATTCGAATATTTATTTTGATGTGATTTTCTACTTAGTTTTTACTTACTATTTTATGTTTTTTAAAATTCGATCACTGCTCCATACTGCTGATAAACTAGATTTGTGACTGAAATTTTTGCCTTATTTTTTGGTTAGCAAGCTTGTAAGTAGTGATTAATTCCACTGGATCTATTAAAGGGAAGAAATATTGATGATTATTTTCTCTTCCTCTAACTCCTTTAATGGTGTATTGTTTCTTTTGTATAAAAATCATCTTCAAAATTAAAAAGTTGGTTTTTGAAATAGAGATTTATTTTATCTTCCTAAAGTAATCTACCTCATATTAATAGTGTTTTTAAAGTTTTAAGTCATTATTATGATTTTCTGAACCAAGTGATTGCACTTATCATATGATGTATGATTTTTATTTTGTGAATTACTCTTCCTTATTATAGAGAGTGAGCTTTGTTGTCTCTTATGTCTGGAAGGTCATTTCACGGCTGAGATTCTTTAACAATTTTGAGAGGGAGAAAGCCTATAAAAGATGCGTAAAGAGCACCAAAATGAAAAGAGGCACAAAATTAGCTCAAACTGAAAAGATGTGCAATATCGCCAAAAATTAAAAGAATACACAAAGTGTATCAAAAATCAAAAGATGCGCAAAGCGCCAAACAAATTGAAAAAAAATGGGGCACAAAATTAACCCACAAAGAAATAGGATTTCTTCCCTTTCAGATCTTTAAATGTCTTAGAAAAATCCATGCACCCTTAATATTTTCAAAAGCTTGAGATGAAAAATCATGATTTCTGATTTCTTACTTTGTAATGCTATTATATCAGATATTTTTCTGGAATGAGGCTTGAAAGGATCTCTTTTCGAATCTAATTTCTTTCTTTTGAATTAGATTTTTGTTTTGAAAGGAATTTGCATCTATAAGGTGTCCGAGATGACAGTTACGAAAGTTAATTTTCTAACTTTTTTTGGATTTCAGCACTGTCGATTGACTTCTTATTGGTTTTTGGATTCAAAATCAAGGGAAAATTTTGATTAACTGTAGCAGATCGATTCAAAAAAAAACCAAGTAGGAACAGCAGCACGACCAGGACATTACCTAGTTTGGCGTATATTTTGCTGCCATTCACAGTTACTTTCAGCCACCACCACCTCCTCCTTCTAATCAGGATCCACCTCCGTTTTAACTTTGTGTTTTTATGTTATTTTCTTCTTGTAGTGTTGTGTCTGTACCTCCTCCTTTTTGTGATGTCAAAAGGGGGAGTTAGTGTTTTGAGTGACTAGTAGTTTCTTGTAATGTTCTAGTTATTTCGTGTATTGCTCTTATTTTGTAGTTGTTTTCCTTATTGTATTTTATGGTTACTGAAATTTGGAATGAAATATTTTCTTTCGTGCGTGCATTGGTTACTCCTGTCTTTTTTAATTGAAACTACTGCATCAATATTTTCCATCATCAAAAAGGGAGAGACTGTTACAAATCTGGATTCAAGAAGTATAGTTTTGATGATGACAAACATGTTTGTGTTCTATTTTTCTTAGCTTATTATTTCAAGTACAAAAGATTAAATGCAAATCAAGCTAACTCAAGATCGGGTCCAAGTGTGTCTAAATATAATTTTTTCCCTTTCTTGAGTCAAATGTAATATAATTGATCCCCTAGCTAAATAATCTTGCACACACACACTCAGAGGGAGAGGTTTAGTGAATTAGAGTTTTTGTTAAATTATTGTTCTGATTGTCACGGATGATATACACATCGTCCTGGACGATCCACTGAAAATAAAAATCCTAATTAGGACGACCAAGTTAATTCTGTCTGATTAAGTCGATCGTCCAGGATGTTCCATTGATTGTACGGGACGATAGGCTCAAATCAAAAATTCTCAGTCGCCAGATCAAGTTAGGCAAGTTTTATTTTTAGAGATTTGATCTAATCGTCTCGAACGATACGTGTATAATCCTGGACGATCCATAACAATCATGCCTAAATTAATCTGGTGATTAAGGAAAGTAATCAAGGTCTGATTGATTCAATCATATCATCCTGGACGATCGCAGGATCGTACAGGACGATGTGTTAAAAATCCTGACCGTCCAGCATGTTTCACCTGTACGTCTAGAGCGGTGATCAGGATGATTTTGGCACTTTTTGAACTAATCATACAGGATGATAGAAATATCATCCTGGATGATCAAGTCATTTTGAGGTAGACTAGCACAAGTTCCTCTTGACGACCAGAGTGATCTTCTGGACAAAATTCTTGATTTACACTAATCATCCCGGATGATCGTAGAATCATACGGTACTATCTGAACAACTATTTCTACTATTCATCCAAAAGAGCCAGATCGTCCATACCAAAATAGGTGATTTTGAACTAATCATATAGAACAATCTAGTAATCATCCTGGATGATATTGGCCAACTAGTTGAGATTTAGGGAAAATTTTGAGCCCTCCTATAAAACATCTTTTTCTTCCAACAAAAAAAATCTTTTTACCACTTTTCTTTCTAGAGAAACCTTGAGAGAGAGAGAGAGAGCTTGGGAGAGAGAGAGGATCTTGTGAGGGGGAATTTATGATAGATTCATAAAGGTTGCTCCAAGCAAGGATTAGAGTCGTCTTCTCCATTCGTCGTCTCTCATCTTGTCAGTATTTTCTATGGGAGGATCGTTCGCAAGAAGATCCGGGTTCTCTGCCTGCTTCAGGAGGAAGCGAAAGGAGTTCAGGTTCTCTACCTACTTCAAGAGGAAGCAAAAGGACTTTGGGTTCTCTACCTGCTTCAGGAGGAAGCGAAAGAAGTTCAAGTTCTTTGTCTCACCGGGTTGGTGGAAAGGAGTTTTATACAGGCTGCTCCACCTTACTGTGGGAGCAGAAGGAGAGACACTTTTGTGTTAGTGCAATACCCAGAGGGGAGGCTCCAGGGAGTGGATGTAGGTAAAGTTGACCGAACCACTATAAAATTTGGTGTGCTCTTTCTGATTATTTTCTGCACTTTATTTTACTGTTACTATCTGCTTGGGTGAAATCTGTGGTTGATCTTTTTGTTTCTGTGTTTACATCTTTTCACTGCAAATTATCAAAAAGATTTTTCCTGTTGCTCATGGATGTTTTAAATAACTAATTCTCCCCCCTCTTGGTTAGTCTCGGGACTAGTTCATTGGAGCTTAACATCCCTATCAAACTTTCAAAGGTTACACTTGGAGATAATACCACCATGTGGGTGGTAAGAGCAGGTATAATTAGTGATTCACAAAATTTCATTATTTATAATGTTTTTCTTATATATAGACTGAAACACAATCTGCTCAGCATCAGCTAGCTATGTGATAAAGGCTTCAGCATTAAGTTCATGCCTACTTGCTGCATCATAAGCTTAAATGATAAAATTATTTTGCAGAGAAAGAGGGTCAACAATGCCTATATGCTGGATTTAAATTACTTTAAAGCTGATGTTGTTATTTGCTTAAAAATTGCTGCTGATGAGTCTTGGTTGTGGCATAGGAGGTTTTGTCATACCAGTATGAAAACCCTTAGAAGAGTCACCCAAAAGGACTTAGTTTTTGGTGTCCCGAAGCTTAAGTTCACTAAGGACCACCTATGTGATGCTTGTAAATTAGGAAAGCAAGTCCACTCATCTTTCCACTCAATTAAGGACATCAACACCTCTAGACCTTTAGAAGTCCTTCACATGGATTTATTCGGACCCATTAGCACTGCCAGCTTAGGGGGGAGAGTCTATGGATTTGTGATTGTTGATGATTACTCGAGGTTCACTTGGATTAGATTTCTATCACATAAATCTGAGTCATTTGATGAATGTAAATCTTTCTCTACTTGGATTCAGAAAAAATTAGGCTGTGAGATTATGACCATCCATAGTAATCACGGTGAGGAGTTTAAAGATGAGAAATTTGGAACCTTCTATGAGAATCAAGGGATTAGCCACAACTTCTCAGCTCCTAGGACCCCTCAGCAGAATGGGGTAGCTGAAAGAAAGAACAGAACCTTGGTGGAAGCCGCTAGAGCCATGCTTGCTAAGTATTCATTTCCAAAATACTTGGGGCTGAAGTAGTTAACACTGCCTATTATGTGCTGAATAAGGTTAACGTTAGATCAAATCTGAATAAGACACCTTATGAGATCATTAAGGGTAAAAATCCAAACCTATCCCACCTCCATGTCTTTGGCCGTAAGGTTTTCATTCTGAACAATGAAAAATCATCCTTAGGAAAATTTGACCCCAAATTTGATGAAGAAATGTTCTTAGGCTATTCTAGTGTGAGAAAATCTTTTAGGGTGTTTAATAAGAGGACTTTGGTGGTGGAGGAGACAACTCATGTGGTTTTTGATGAATGTGATCCTAAGGAGACTAGAGTTGAGGAAGAAGAAGATGTAGGAGAGAATACCCAAGGAGTTGAAAATGTAAATCTAGAGGAAAGGGTAGAACCTAAAAATATATTGCCTAGATATTAGAGATATTCTTCGAGTCATCCTAAAGAACTGATCTTAGGAGATCCTTCTGATGGGGTTAGAACTAGGCATGGACTTAGGAATGAAGTAAACCATTCTGCCTTTATCTCAATGACTAAACCCACCAACATCAATCAAGCCCATTCTGATGAGTTTCGGATCATAGCTATGCAAGAGGAATTGAATCAATTTGTAAGGAACGATGTTTGGGAGTTAGTAGAAAGACTTAGGAATCAAAGTGTAGAGGGAACCAAGTGGGTCTTTAAGAATAAGATGAATGATTTTGGGGTGGTGGTTAGGAATAACGCAAAATTTGTGGCTAAGGGGTACAATCAAATTGAAGGGATTGATTTTAAGGAGATCGACCTTTACCCCTGTAGCTAGGTTGGAAGCCATTAGGGTGTTACTAGCCTTTGCCTGTTAAAAGTGATTTAAGCTGTTTTAAATGGATATCAAGAGTGCCTTTTTAAATGGGGTAATAAAAGAGGATATCTTTGTAAAGTAACCCCTAGGTTTTGAGAGTTCCTAATATCCGAATCATATTTACAAATTAAAAAAGGCCTTATATACATTGAAACAACTTGGTATGAGAGGCTTAGCACATTCCGACTAGAAAAAGAGTTTGTTAAGGGGAGCGTAGACACCACCCTTTTCCTTAGGAAAGTAGGAGATGATCTACTTATTGTCCAGATTTATGTTGATGATATACTTTTTAGATCTTCTGAAAAAAATTTATGTGATGATTTTTTTAAGACAATGAGCAAGGAGTTTGAGATAAGTAT
Source organism: Dendrobium chrysotoxum (assembly GCA_019925795.1). Classification (NCBI taxonomy): domain Eukaryota; kingdom Viridiplantae; phylum Streptophyta; class Magnoliopsida; order Asparagales; family Orchidaceae; genus Dendrobium; species Dendrobium chrysotoxum. Next base: position 49,580,050 of record CM034313.1, read on the forward strand.
GATGGGAGAATTGTTCTACTTTTTGGGGTTTAGCATAAGGCAAATGTATGATGAAATCTTTCTGAGTTAATCAAAATACACTAAGGACATCTTGAAGAAATATGAAATAGACAAAGCTAAGCCAATCAATACTCCCATTTGTTCCACTATTCAGTTAGATAAAGATTCAAATGGAAAATCTGTTGATCAGAAGAAGTTGAAAATCTATTGATCAGAAGAAGTTTAAGGGAATAATTGGATCACTGTTTTACCTGACTGCTAGTTGACCTGATATTATATTTAGTATTTGTCTTTTTGCTAGGTTTTAAGTTGATCCTAAAGAGTCCAACCTGACTATTATTAAGAGAATTCTTAGATATCTTTTAGAGACCCTAAACCTAGGAATCTGGTACCCTATGCACAGCACTTCTTTTGAGATTCTTGGATATTCTGATTCTAATTTTGCAGGGTGTAGGGTGGATAGAAAAAGTACTTCTAGAACTTTCCAATTGAAATAGAGATCTATTTTATCTTCCTATAATAATCTACCTCATATAAATAGTGTTTTCAAAGCTTTGAATCATTGTTATATTTTTCTTAATAAAGTGATTGCACTTATCATATGATGTATAGTTTTTATTTTATGATTTACTCTTCCTTATTATAGAGAGTGGGTTTTTATCGTCTCTTATGTCTGGAAGTTAATTTCATAATTGAGATTCTTTAACGATTATAAAAGGAAGCAAGCTTACAAAAGATGCGCAAAGAGCGCCAAAATAAAAAGAAGCATAAAATGAGCCCAAAGCTGAAAAGATGCGTAATGTCGCCAAATTGGAAAGATACATAAACTGTATCAAAAATTAAAAGATGCGCAAAGCACCAAACAAATTGAAAAAGAGGCACAAAATGAGCCCACAAAGAAATAAGCTTTCTTCCCTTTTAGATCTTTAAATGTCTTAGAAAAATCCATGCACCACTCAATATTTTCAAAAGCTTGAGACGAAAAATCATAATTTCTGATTCCTTACTTTGTAATACTATTATATCAGATATTTTGTTAGAATGAGGCTTGAAAGGATCTCTTTTTAAATCTAATTTATTTTCTTCTGAATTAGATTTTTCTTTGAAAGGAATTTGAACTTGTAAGGTGTCCGAGGTAAGAGTTACGAAAGTCAATTTTCTAACTTTTCTAGATTTCAGCATTGTCGATCTTCTTCTTATTGGCTTTTGAATTAAAAATTAGGGAAAATTCTATTTTAATGGAGCTGATCAAAAAAAAAATTATTTCACTATTATTTTTCTCATTTCTATTTTTTATTTGATGTGATTTTGCATTTTCTTTTTTTTTTGTATTTTTGGGATCCCTGATCTTTTCTCTCCATCCTTCATCCTTTTCACATTTTCTTTACATCATCCTCCATCTGATCAAGACCCACCTTCGTACTAGTCTATTTTGCTTATGTTATTTTCCTTGTGTTTGTTTTATATTATTATTTTTATGTGTTTTTCTATTATTTTTCCCATTTTGATATGTCAAAAGGGGGAGTAGTTGTTATTGTTGTGTCTTGTTATTATTGTGTTCTAGTTGTTGTATTTCTAGATCATTGTAATTCCTAGGCTTATCAATATTCAGATGTTTTTTTAAATATCAATGTTTATTTACTGAACTTGCATTTCCTAATAAATATTTATCATCATCAAAAAGGGGAGATTGTTACAAATATGAATTCAAGGAGTATAGTTTTGATGATAACAAACATGTCTATGTTCTGTTTTGCTTGGCTAACCATTTCAGGTCCACAAGATCAAGTATAATCCAAGTCAGCTCAAGATTGAGTCGATCTGTATGTGGTTCAAGTCTAATATAATTTTTTCCCTTTCTTGAGTAAAATTCAATGTAATTGATCCCCTAGCTAAGTAACCTTGCACACACACACTCAGGGGGAGATTTTTTTGAGTTTAGAGTTTCTGTTAAGTTTTGATCACATCGTCATGGACGATAGACATATCGTCCTGGATGATCCATTAAAAATAGAAATCCTAATTTGGGCCGTCAAGTTAAGTTAGTTCAATTAAGCCGATCATCCTGGATGATACTCCTATCATACATGACGATATGCTCAAATCAAAAACTCTCAGCCACTAGAATGATTTAGGCAAGCTCTTATTTTTGGATCTTTGATCTGATCATCCCGGATGATATGTGTATCATCCTGGATGATCCATTATAATCATGCCTAAATTAGTCAGGTGATTAAGGAAAGTAATTAAGTTTTGATTAATTTGATCATATCATCCTGAATGATCGTAATATCGTACGGGACGATGTGTTAAAAATCCTGACCATCTAGTACCTTTTACCAGTATGTCCAGAACTATGTACCAGATAATTTTGGGCAATTTTAAACTAATCGTACAGGATGATACACTTATCATCCTGGACGATCAAGTCATTTTGGAGATTGTCCAGGACAAATTTCCTTGGACGACCAGAGCTATCTTCTGGATGAAATTCCTGATTTATACTAATCATCCCGGATGATCGTCGAATCGTGCAGGATGATCTGAATAAACTTTATCTACTAATTATCCAGAGGAACCAGATCGTTCAGGCTGATACATGTGATTTTAAACTGATCGTACAGGATGATCGACCAATCAGCCTGGACGATATTTGACGACCACTTGAGATTTAGGGTAATTTTTGAGCCCTCCTATTTAAAATCTTTTTTATTCAATAAGAAAAATCTTTTTTTACTTTCCTTTCTAGAGAAAACCTTGAGAGAGAGAAAGAGAGCTTGGGAGAGGGAGAGAGGATCCTATGAGGGGGAGTTTGTGAGGGATTCACAAAGGTTACTCCAAGGAAGGATCTGAGTCATCTTCTCCGTTCTTCATCTCTTATCTCATCTATGTCTCTATGGGAGGATCGTTCGCAAGAAGATCTAGGTTCTCTGCCTGCTTCAGGAGGAAACGAAAGGAGTCCAGGTTCTCTGCTAGCTTCAGGAGGAAGCGAATTGAGTTTAGGTTATCTGCCTGCTTCAGGAGGAATTGAAAGGAGTTCAAGCTCTCTGCCTCACCGGGTTGGTGGAAAGGAATTTTTGTACAGGCTTCTCCACCTTGCTGTGGGAGCAGAAGGACTATCACTTAGTGTTAGTGTAATACCCGAAGAGGAGGCTCCGGGGAGTGGACGTAGGTCAAGTTGACCGAACCACTATAAAATCTGGTGTGTTCTTTCTGATTATTTTTTGCACTTACTTTTCTGTTGATGATCGTGTGATTGTGATTATTATTCTGTTATCATTGAACATCTGCAAATCATCACATAACTGTAAATATTTTTGAAAAATATTTAAAAAGATTTTCTAAATTATTATTTGCTCATGAATTTTTAAAACTACCAATTCCCCCCCCCCCCCCCCCCTCTTGGTTTTCCTTGAGACTAGTTCATAAGGGCTTAACATCTTTATCAAACTTTCAATTCTTAGTTCTCTGTCATCACGAGGAGGGTGAAAAATAATAAGGTTCTCTACAGCATTGGGTTGGTGGAAGAGATTTAATAAGGGCTTCTCTGCCTTGCTGTGGGGGCTAAAGGAGAGTCACTAAAGGGTTAGTGTAATACCTAGTTGTGGTTTTTTAGGAGTGGATGTAGGTCAGGTTGGACTAAACCACGATAAATTTTGGTGTGTTTGTTCTTATTATTTTCTATACTTTTATTTTTTTGTGATTTACTGTATGGTTGAAAACTTTAATTTTTCATTATTTGTGAAATTAATTCTCTTCCACATTAGGGATTAAGGTGTGTTTTTATATATTAAAAAGTCTATAAAAAGATTTTCTTTTTGCTTAAATTTTTTTAAATAACCAATTTAACCCCCCCCCCCCCCCCCCCCCCCCCCCCCCCCCCCCCTCCCCTCTTAGTTAGCCATGGGTTGGTTCTTTGAGGTCTCACAACCTCCTCAAACTCTCAAACAATTCACCTTAGATCAAGGATCTCAGATAGACTCAAATCATAATTCCTCACCCTCTTGGGATAGAATCCCACCATTCTAATGATTTGATCAACTTAAATCAATAATCTCATCCTATCCTAAAATATTGAAGTGCAATTATAGAATATGTTAGAGTACTTCTAAGCTTCATAGAAATATGATACCCTCTACCTTTTACCCTATGAATTCTAGAAAGGTATGGTCATCTTTGATCCAATTTGTGTTAATAAATTCTTGATTTTTAATCATTCCGTTAATCATTGAATTCCAAGAATATTTTGTCATCACTTTAATTGACAGTTTTCTTAAGAGCTCCTCTTGAGATGTAATTATCCATAAGGGTTTTCCTTTATGAGAAATTTAAAGCCCTAAGCATAAAAAAACTATATTTTAGTTCTTTAAGTTAGGGAAAAAGTCTTTAGGATTATAGAAAAGTTTTCTTAAAACATATTTTCATTTTCAAAATGATAGTTGATATCAATTCTGTCTTTCAAGATAGTATGATATTTTTTATACTCCATTTGATCATAAAAATAATAAAATCTATTTTTGTTTTCAAATTATTAGTAGAATACCATTTCTATCTTTCAAGATAGTATAGTGTTCTCTATATGAACTTGATTATAGAAATATAAATTTCAAAATCATGTGTTAGTTTATTTTCCCACTTCCCTTTTTTATTATTAGATTCAATTTCAAAATTTTAATTATAGGCTTACTATTTCTCAAGCTTAAACTTAAAGAGCTTTATTCATCAATGTTCTTTAGTCATCCTTTAGCTAGGATTATTTTTTTTATACTATATGATTTGTCTATTCTAAAGGTGTCAATTGACCTCTTAACTTAAGCTTGAAGTGCTTTTCAAATACCAAAAATTATTTAAATCTTATTAAGTGTCTATTTAGGGCTACTTTTTCAACGCTTTGCTTTTTAGATTGCAATCACAATTTTTTTTGGCTATAACTCTCTCGTTGCTTTCAAGGAATTTTATACTAGGAAGCTTTTTTTATAGCAACTTTAAAAAAAGTTACTTTTCACATAATAGCATGACAAACAACTTTATGAATAGCTGGAGCCATCCCAAACAAATCATAAGTTAAGAATTTAAATTATTATACGACTATATTAAAATTTCAATGACTAAATTTAATTATCATAAAATGAGATGGAAAGTTTGAACTAGATTTAAAAGATCTCATGTAATTGAAGCTTTACAGAGAAGGATCCTATCTATTGATGAATGGTGATTGTTTCGATCAAATACTCCTACTAAAAGGAGGTACTTAAATTTTCTCTAGTCATTCATATCAAACAATCTTACCAGCTAGCTTCACTGGCCCAATTTCATAAGTAAAGACTTCCTAATTTATGATACATTGATACAATTTGAATATCAGTTTTTATTTGACATCATAAGTTCAAATTTATCATATTCTTAAATTGATGAAATCTTGACTTCATTTGCAAAAAGCTCAAAATTTACATAAGAATGTACTTTCTTACAAAATTTAAATTATAATCTTGTGTTATGGCCCCTCTATGATAAGAATCTTCCTTCTTACAACATTTAAAAAGGGAGATTTGATCTCCCTTAATCTTTAATATAATCTTCAATAATATATTCAAAATATATTAAATTATCAATTTACTTATATTGACTTATGATCATTGATGAGTATAGTTAAAACATTTCAAACTAGATTATTATCTTATTTATTAGGGCTAAATTCAAGTCTATCTTTCATTAGTATGATATGTTTGATTCAACCTGCTTGGTGGTGTTTGGATTATTCAAAATTTTAAACCAAACAAGTTTAATCAACTTTGATGATTAAATCAAAAGTTTGGAACTTTAATAGATTTTCTTTAATAAAAATGTTTGAGGAGCTCATCCTATTTCCTCTATCAAGGGTCAACTCTTACTTTTAGCCTACTCGGGAAGGTCCCTTCAAAATATAGATTGATGGGTTATCTTATTTAGTGGTACACAATAATGGTATTGACCCATCACCCATTAAATGATATTATGTCAAAAATTATTTTGTTTGATGTTTCTTTCAAGATTATCATGATATAGGAGTATAGTACTTTGAGCTGTGAAATACCATGGTGCAATGATGTTTGATATGCCTTGATCATATACTTGTATCATTTCCATTTTTGAGTTACTCAGTACCTTTGTATGATATCCTTGATATTTGTATATTTTAACACTTCCAACTTCAATCAAATTTCAAATTTTTAGTTGCAATATAAGTTAGTGTAGTATTGATTTGATAGGCCACATGCTTTTAATATTTCTAATTTAATTAAATCCAAGGTTCCTTTGCAAATATAGGGTTTGAATATATTTACGAGATGACATGCTAATTTAATATTCGACTTACTATCTTGAGTCCAAATCATTCAAATTTTGATCAAGATAACCATCAGTTACATGTGATGGTTCAAATTTGTCTTTAAACCTTTTCAATGAAGAATATATCCCATGAAAATCTCTAAAAAGAAATTGTAGTCATCTCTCTTGATAGATGACTTTATGCATTTAATTCCTAGTGAACTACTGAGATGATAGATATAAAAACCCCCAAATAAAAAGCCATACCAAAAATCATTTTATGTACATATGTGCTTTACATAGTCACTGCTCTTAAAAATTTTTAGAGGATTTTCCTCATTAAAGTCCCTCAAAAAACAAATTCCATATGCAATTCTAATCTTGATGGATTGATCTTTTGATAGATCTTACCAATGCAATATCATATTATTCCATAGTGAATAGATTTATTTAAAATATACTATAGACATACTTGATTTTGCCATACATATATCTTAAAAAATTTTGAATTGGTCTTTCTCCAAGAAGATTCTTGAGAAGCTAATTCCACCCATCATTCTGATGGAACTGCATTTGATTTTAGCTTATACTTTGGCAAACCATCAAAGGCTAATATCCCCAAAATCTTCATCGATGGTAGCTTCCTTTCAAATGTGATTTTATATAGAATCATTTTTTTTTACTATCACTTTCTAGTTTTTTTATTGATGCCCTCTTTAGAAGATCATTAGGAAGCTAATTCCAATGACAATAATAATGAACTTCTCTTTGATACAAATTTATTGTCTTGTAGATCTTAGAAAAGGCTATGTTTTATTTCCCAAATGAAGATATCCTTTCTCTAATTATGGTAGTTGATGGACACATTTTGTAAAGTTCTGGAGGTCCTTTATAGATCTTCTTTCGAGAAATATTTTGTAAATTAACTCTATCATACCCAATGGAGATAGTTTGCACTTGAGGTGATTATGGATAAGCTCAATTTGTCCAATTAATAATCTTGAAGCTCTTTGAATAAATTATCTCTTTTGAAAATAATTTGAGGTGCTAACTCTATTAGCTCTTTTAGCATATAGCTCTCTTCAATATGATTTAGGTCATATGATCATAGATCTTTTAGTTATTAAATGGTTTTCCTCCTTAAGGATATTTAAAAAGATAACTCCATCTACTTCCTTAGGAGAATTACTTTTGATATTATCTTGCTCTCTTATAGGTCTTTCAAAGGCTACATATACTATCCCCAGTAGAAAGCTAGGCACTCTCAACCTTTACTGTGGATAGACAAGTTCTATCTATTCATAGAGGTACCTTATAAATTCTTCATCAAATCTTTAAGAAGCTTGGGTCATTAAACCTAATGAAGCCAGCTTCTATTTGAAATGATTTCTAATAAACACAATTTATCCAATCATTAATCTTTTGGATTTTCATTAAAATTTTCTCCTAAGAAAGTATTTGAAAAGCTATTTCCTTCTACTCCTTCGATGAAATATTTTTAGTAAAATAGCTTTCCTTTCAAGGAGATCTTTCAGAAGCTAATGCCATCATTTTTATCAAATAAACCTTCAACTTAATAGCCAATATATCAATTGAGTATAGTGCTTTATTTGATATTAAGTTATGTTAATCACCTTTGATGATGGATATCAAACTTGATTTTTTAAACATATAATTTGGTGAGAATTGGTCTAACTTACCAATCTTACTAATTTTCAATCTAGTTTACTTGAGGATTTCATGGTATCATTTATGGTGAGAAACCTTGTTAGCCCACATTTAGGTTGATACTTTCAAGACTATTGGCATTTGTAGTAAGATCACCTTTTCGAGTTCTGTGTATGCTCTTATACGTAGGACGAGGAAAGTTTTTGATTTCCTTACTCTTGCGGCAAGATGCGCTTCTTATACTTATATGGGATCTGGAACATAAAGTTGAAAAGTATCGAGTTAATTAATCATATAAAATTATTCCTAAATTTAATGAATGCTCTTGTATGTAAAGTTATGGAATGATCAAATTCATCAACGCCTTTGGCAAACCTCTTTTAAAATTCCATGTGTGTTCTTATACATAAAATTTGTAAACTTAGTAGTTATTGTACCCCTTGTGGTATATTGTGCTTCTTGATTTCATGAATGCCCTTGTTCACGGAGATAAGAAACATTTACTCAACTTATTATTATTACATTAGCCCTTGATTCTATCTATGCACTATTTTGTAGAATCAATGGGTAATCTAATTCCATGTATTCTCTTATTCATAGGACTATAAGACCTTCTAGTCTTCTTACCCCATATGCTAAAATCTATTTCTTAATTTTATGTACCCTCATAGATGTAAAGTTGATAAGTTTTGATTTGACCTTATTCTTTAAAAGTCATCTTTTTACCTTAATTATTCTCATTTACATAAAGTAAAGAGTAGATCCAATTCTTTTACACATCTAGCAACTCTTTTTCCTAAAGTTTTATGTATTCTCATGAATACGAGACTGGAAAATCTTCCAATTCCCTTGCCTCTCATATTAAGATCATCATATGATTTTATATAGATGTTTGGATATAGAATCAAAAGCTTTCTAATTAATGTGACTTTTAAAAATCATTTCATGACTGTATGTATGCTCTTGGAAATGGAGTTGAGAGATGACCTAGTCCTTGATGCCTTTTATAGCCACTTTCCTCCATTCTATGCATTGCCTTGAGTATAGAACTGAAAATCTCTTGATATTATGACATCTTCAAATATCCAATCTTGATCTTATGTATGCTTATGGATATGACATTAAGAATCATCCACTATTATATTATAATCTTGTATAACTGCTTGGATATGAGATAGAAATGCAGTTAGATTTTCTTTCATATATGATTATACAACACAATGTGATAATTAATATTGATGACTTATAGATCTAAAAATATAAAGTCATGTTTTGTGATGGAGGTTTACTCTAAGCTTAGAGCATTAACTTTTAATGTTGTTAAGTGTCTATTTGATTTAGATTCTTATATAAATTGGATCCCCTTATTGATCTTTAAATTAATTATTATTCTATGAGTTTTAATCATCCCTTTTATGGACCTAATTTTGAAAGATGGTTGTTGCCTACTTAGAAGAAGTGATTCACCTTCTACTTTATAGTTGAACGTGACCTTGGAGCATTTGTTTTTTTTTTTTTTTGCTTGCTTAGGACATTTCATAGCTAATTTTGAGCTTTAAATCTAGTATTATGGTTCAATTAGGAATATAACGCCATTTAACAGTCTTGGGGCACAGCTTTATTCTTATTATAGATACATTACTATGGAGATTTGGGTGGAGGCTTCTCTCCTCTGCTTTAATGTGAAAGAAGTAAAAATCTGAGTACAATAGTAGCCTATAAATAAGAGAATCCAATGTCAGTAAGAAGGCTACTCTAATGTGATTGAGATCTACTTATTTAGAAAACCCCTTTTAACATTTCTTTTAAGATTTATTTGACTAATATTATTAAAATTTTGAAGGTCAAACTTGTTATCCCTAGTTTGAGTGGAGACCATAAGTGACAAGTAGGTGACAAGGCTACTTATATATTGAATAATGAATAAAAAATATAGAACTTACAAAAGTTGGAGAACACTTTCAAGCCTGCTAAGAATACAAACAAGACTTCATCGCTACATTCAAAACATTCATGAATCCACAACAACTAACTTAAACCAACCTAAGGGATGTGATAAATTAACCATCATCCCTCCATATTTTTAAAAGAGAAATGAACTTTAATTGGGTCCACACTAAAAATTATGTTTAATAATAAAAAGAATAATATGTGGAAAATGTGGCAGTTTAACTCATCTCAAATTTGCCTCTTAACCATCCAATATGTAACATTTTTCATGCAAGTGGGCAAAAGATGATCTAAAAACTCAAAGTAAAAAATTTAAATGAGAACATCAAAATTTAGTTAATTCAACATTTATGTCAATTTCATGAGACAAGTTTCAACTTGTTTATGACATCCCAAAATTTTTGTTAAGTATTATGAAGATGCAAAATTATAAAATCCAAAAATTTTTAAGTCATATGCATACATTATGAGGTGAATTTTAAATTCCTAAAGTCATTGAGAAGTATGCAAATGTATGAAGTGCACCTGCAAGTATACAATATAGGTGCACTAAAAATTATGAATGAAAATCTGACCTCTTGAAACTAAAATGTTCTCATGTGTTTCGATGAATGTGATAAATGCTTGGGAATACCGCATGACTAAGGAAAAAATTTAAAAATTAAAAAATTAAAGTTCTCACTCTAAGAAGTGCTTAAACATGTTAAAGTTGTACAGCTAATTTTAAATTTAAATATCAACATATGTTCTAAAAAATAGGTTGAATGCTTGAACTGAACTTTCTAGAATGCTATGCAAATTGAAAGTAATGTGAATATAAACTATTCATTGAGAAGTATGTCATTTCCTCAAGAAGGATATAGTTACCTTAAGAAGCATGTAATTACTTCAAGATACATACCACAATTCTAAAAAAAAGCAAATACATTAAGTAAAGACATTCATGTATGCTATGTAAATGTATTGAAAATCATACAAGTATAATATGTAGGTGCTCCAAAAATCACATATGTACTTTGAAAAATTGATGAATGTACTATTAAGTATAAATTTTGTAATGTTTATTACCTTTAAATTAAATGAAAATGTGGTAATTTAATTGATGTTGTGCAGGAAATGCTCAGAAAATGAAAAAATTATTCACAAGTGTTGAACCAGCACCACATCGTCTACAACGCCTTAGTGCCAGATCAGGGAATTATAGCGCCAAAGCCTCAAGAAAAATGACAAAAAATTTAGTTTTCCAACGGAGCCAAGGTCAACACCACAGCACTTCATAACACCACAACATCAGAAATCAACATTGTAGCACTTAAGTCTCAGGAATTTGAGAACCATAACTCGATGCATTACAACATTGTAGCACTGGATTACACATTAAAGCATCATAGTGCTTAACTTTTATAGTGTCATAGCGGAGTGATGTACCGGTTTAGCCAATAGACGTGTTGAGTTAGTACAGCGCCACAACGGAGCAAGCTCAAAAGTGTTGAGGTGCTAGTTCATCTAATAATGCCACAGCACTAATACATTAAGTATCACGATGCCTGAGGCCATTTCTGCACTTACTATAAATAATTTTTCAGTTTTTTATTTAGGGATTCTGTCATTTTTAGTAGTGTTATGTAATTTTCAATGTGGTTCCTTAGTGCCCCCTTAGAGTAAAGTTTAAGGGAGGCTAAAGCAGTATAAGAAACTTTTATTGGAGATATTAGCCTTTCTTGTGTTAGTAATCCTACCATTGGAGGAGGAAGGAGTGTGGAAAAGTTTATTTGTATTATCTTGGTGAAATTTTTCCTTATTTTTTTCTCCCATATCTTTTCTTCTATTATTGAAATGAAGTTTTTTTTTATACATTTGCTTTTTATTTTATTTAGGACTAGTGGGCTAATAATATGAACACAATGTTAAGTACTAATATAGACTCTAATAACTTAAATGAATTATGGATATTTTTAATATTTCTTATTTTTATTTTAATGCATATAATAGTCATGTGCGTAGTTAATATCCAGTGTGATATATTACCTAAATGGAGGAATATTGAAATAAATAGAAGTATTGAAATAGAATGTTGGTATACCTAGACATAGGATTTTTAATCTTCTAGGCTCTATGGAGACATTAGAATTATAGGAAGGCCATAATCCTCGCTTCTCACCGTACAATCTCGATAAAGATCTATGGATGTATATGCTCTGATCTGCATCAATAATTAAGAGTCTTATTAGAAAAACTTTATCATTTTATAGGCATTAGTCAAAATATATTTTATATATTGGTATCTCATTATTTTTACATTCTTTATATGTAGCAGAAACCCAAAACCTATAATTTTCATTTTGTTGGATAAACCTTGTATTTGTAGTAGATACTACTAATTTGATTGTAATATAGCAAAACACTTCCTGGTGGGATCGACACTCTCTCAATCAATTTATTACTTGATCGAAACATATACTTGTGTATCTAGTGGGCAATCTTTATCAAGGAAAACCTAAGAATTAATTGACCCTAAAGCATATTCTATTTCATACACGAATTTAGCTATTTGTGCCCATGCCCGCATTACACACTTTGGAAATGCATCACATAAATGTACAAAAACGCTTGCATAGTATTTAAAAGAGATATTAAAATATTTGTACGTGCTCAAATAAGCATGTTAAATATTCAAGCATAAAATCTTAAAACTTTGCATGGGTTAAAAAAGGTATCATAAAATTATGATTAGAATCAAAGCCCATAAGTTCCCACTAGATAAAAAAACTTTACATAATGAATCATAAAGTGTAGTTGATAAGCCATAAATCCGTATATTAGCTAAGGTTGACTTGAATTTTTCCCCTTGGACAAACATCCACCCTAAGTGTATAAGAGGCTATTAGACAAAGTGAAGGTTTATTACCCAAACTCAAATTTTAGAAAGAGTTCTTTATAACATGTTTTTCATCATCAAAAGAGAGAGATTGTTGAACCCATGAGCCCAACAAGCTTTAATTAGATTTTGATGATCACAAATATCACTAATGAAAGTGGAATGATGACCTCAATCAAATGTATGCAAGGAATAGGTGCTTCATTAGGGTGATTCAAGCATACGACAAGCTAATAGTTTAGAAAAATAATGAGCCTTCTTTGTGTAAAAGTAAACAAAAATTAAACCTTAGAGATACACGTGGCAAACAAGCAAGCAAAAGTAAGGTCACCTAGTAAAATATAATAATGTAGAGCTAAATTATTTTTAAAATTTTTTAGACAATCATTAATAAGGCAAATTATGACATTGATGTAAAAGAGACTAAATGTACTTATAAAATTAATTGGTAAATAAAATATTTTTTAGGATTAATGAACCTTAGCTAATATTTATGAATTGCTATAAAGCCCTTGCAAAATCGCCATAAAGCCCTTGCAGGACTCCACAAAGGTTTATGGAAGCTCCATAAAGATACAAAGATTACGTATTCTGAAAAATAATTAGTACAATTAATAGTAAATATTTGTTGGCCTCCATAAAAATTGTGGATATTCAATTTCAGAAAATTTTTTATGATGATCTAAATTTGATTTGAGCTAATTAATAGTGATTTATCTCAAATTTTTAAACATGCAAAGGCTGTAACCATGTGGATATTATAGTTTTAATTTATTTCAAAGGTCAAATGAAGCCCTATTTTTGACAGATAAATAGATTTTTCTAACCTTAGGTCAAAGACTTTTAGAACTTTTTTTTCTTTTGAGCTCCCTTTCCAAAAACCCTAATTTGGCTTAAAAATAAGCCACCACCTCTCCTTGTGGCGTTTTTTTTTTTCTTAGCGTTTTCTCACTATAAAAAGATTAATGAAATCAGGTAGCTTACTTGTTATGAGTTTGCCCTTCAATATTCGTAGGATGGCTTTTCAATTTCTTCACACCTTCGACTTTTCACGTGTAAAGAACATAAAATTCATTATAAGTTGTGATTTCCATTATTTTATTTTTATATTTTTTTTAAAGCATTCTTGTTGAAGACACTTGTACGAGGTTGTCTTGAAGAGGTGTTTGGTGTGAAGGCTTCACATCCTAGAAGGAGTAACTATTTTATTTTTTTAGTGCAAGTTATATAAGAATTTTTAGATGTAGAGGACACCTAGGCATGAATGTAAGCTACGACCGAATCACTTAAAATTCTTACTTATTCATATGTAATTAATGTTTGTTGCACTATTTACTTATTTCATGATTTGTTTAATATTGTTCTTGTTACGGACTAGAATATACGCGGCGATAGAGTTTAAATTTCCGTCTCAGCGTTGTACGTATATCCAGCACACAAACAGAATTGAAATAGTAACATCAAGATTTTTACGTGGAAAACCCTAGAAAGGGAAAAAATCACGGGGCCACGCCTAGTTGAAAAAGTTTCACTAATGTTGTTTGAAATACAGGAGGCTGATTCATCCTTCAAATTCAGGACGATCAGATTACAATGAGTATTGAAAGTCAGTTATAAGGCCAGGTAGAGTTCCGACGTCACTCGGATGTCCGGCAGAATTCCGGCGTCACTTGGAAGTTGGGTAGAATTTTGACGTTATTCGGGCGTCGGGCCGAGCTCCGGCGTATTCCGGGCGCCCAACGGTGTTCCGGCGATGTTCCGGCGGTGTCCTGGTGGTGTTCCGGCGGAGTTCCGGCGGTGCTCCGGTGGAGTTCCGGCAGTGTTCCGGTGATGTTCCGGCAGTGGTCGAGGAGGAGTTATTCCCTCCTAGACTTCTCTTCTCTTCTTCTTCTCCCCTTCTCTTCTTGGCCTCTTGGCTTCTTGGCTTAGGTCCCTTCATAAGAGAAATGAGGGGCTATTTATAGTTTTTCTGGAGTGGCATAGCCCGTAAATAGATGAGGGATCAGGGGCAAATAAGGAGTGATCCGGATGAACGGCTGATATTGAATCTCTTGATCGTGAACCGTTTATTGAGCAATTTAAGGTCTTAATGGTATTAGAATTCTGCGATCCTGGGCTCATTGGATTCTTCTCGTCGAGCCGCTCGATTCGACTATAAGCTCGTCAAAATCGGAGACCGTTTGGTAACTCAAATTGCTGTTCGAGGTTTCCAACAGCGCTTCGGGTACTTGATTTGGACTCATTTGGGCTCGGATTGAGTCGAATTTGGTGTTGTTGGGTTCGTATTTCCGAGACACTCAGTTCGACTATAGGCTTGCTGAAATTGAAGTTTAAATGGTCTCCGAATTAATTTTTGAAGTTTCCAACTTAAATTTTTCCTTGAGATTCGTGCCCGATCAAGATAATTTTTTGGTGATATATCAGTTCTTAACATCATATGGTATATAATGATGATATCAATGAGTTGAGTAGTTATTTAGTTAATTTAATATTCAAATTCAAATTGTACATCTTTGTTTAAACTTCCATTAAGTTTTTGGTTAATTATTGCTCTTATTGTTGATTTATTTCATTTCCCATTTATTAGTTTGTTTTCCTTATTGAAATAATTTTGAAGAATTTTTTGATGTAATAAAATTTTGTTTCTTATTGTAATGCTTACATGATTTTCTTTTTTTGTAATTATTTATATGAGAAATTTTTTTCTCTTGAATGCAAATTTGCTTTCTTTCTTCTTGACTCTTTAGTTTATCCTATGAGTTGAATTTGTGCAGAATATGATAGTAGCAAAAAAGCATTAGTCTGTGATAACATAGAATGAAAAACTTGTTCTGGTGTTTGTCAGCATAGAGAATAAAGAGTAAAAAGGGAAATATTATTAGCTTGCTAGAACAAGGACTATCCAAGCCAGGGTAAACATTTTCTCATATAAGGCAAATCAAAATGTTCTTATGTAGTATTCTCCTTTACAACATATTTTACTTTATTTTTCTCCCTCGCATAAGAAACCAAGCTTTGTCAGCCGCTTATTTACTAGCTCAGAAAAATTGCTTATTATTGCACGCTGAAATATCTGAATTCAATTTACAATCGCTCCATCATATCGGAAACTTGGTGCTTTATTCTGCTTCTTCAGCTGAAACATTAACTAACAACTCAATATATCCTTCACTTTGGCACTTAAGAATTCACGAACAACATGCAAATTGGGGGCTTGATCTTAAGTAAGGCAAGCAAACATGAAGGAAGAACCCAAACTCCATCACCGCAGATTAAACCAGAAGCCACAGCTGGTACCATCAATGTTGCCTTCTGGCTATTAAGCTTGTGCCACACAAGTACTATCACAGTTCCAATAAACATGTCGATTGCAAAATTGGCACCGACGAGAAAAGGAACTGCCATGGCCATTGGCAATGGTACCCACTTCCCCAACCTCTCTGGCAATATATCCCTCATTATGTTTGCCGCAACAGCAAAGCTAAAGAAGCCACAGCAAAGCTGCAGGCAATGTCGAGGAAGTGCAGAGAAGCCTTGGACACCTAGTATGGCGATATTTCGATACACCAAACCATAAGGAGCCTTGAAGATTCCATTAGGGTTCCCTACATCGAAAGCCTTGTAGAATAGAAAGAATGAGAGAGGGCCAGTGATACAACCCATTGCTATTCCAATGATCTGGCTAATGAGCATTGATCGTGGGGAGGTGAGAGTAAGATGACCGGTTTTGAAATCATGCATCAGATCAGCAGACATGTACACCACAGACTTTATTACACCACACACTACTAGACCAGCAACCACACCTGAGTCCTTTCCTGCCCAAGCTGCAATGATGAAGAGAGCTACCTTACCATAGTTGTAAGCCATGTTCATGTCTGTAAGGCCAGTTCCATAGGCATTGCAGAATCCAAGAACCGGAGCGAGGGTGTAAGCAATGATAACGTAATACCATTTAACCTGTGAAAACATGTGGGGAATGGCAATGATGGAAATTGTGGCTAATACTGCAAAGCCCGCTAATGAAACCCATGATGGCATGGTTTCTCTTGCAAACAGTTGATTTCTTTGAAGCTCATCTAGTAAAAGATTATCATCTGTAGGCGCTGCAAAAGGTGGATTTGTAAACAGCTGGAAATCGGATGAGGTGCAAAAGTTTTTTCAGGTCAAGGTGTCATTTAATTTACCTGTTTTGCTTTTCTTCTGCTTGTATCTGGAAAGCATGCTACTCAACGTGATAGACATAATCTTGACAAAATTGTAGAGGCCATCTCCGAGAATAAGAGCAATAGCTAAGAAAACCTGAAAAGTGGTTACTTAATATGAACGGCATTGATCATTATGAAAGTTCAACGTGAATCAAATGCGTAAGCATGCATTTTTGAAGACCTTATATCCTTGCAAGCTTTTCATACTGCTTTGAGGAATGTTAGCAGGGAACCAATCTCCTTCGAGGTTCTTTATCGAAGGCCACATAATTCCCCATGAAAGAACTGCTCCTAGAATTAGAGAAATGTTTACAATATGGGAGCAGATCATCCCTGCTCCAATGTAAGTCAGGCTGAAGTCAAAGAAGAATCTGCAAGGCAAATAGTGCTCAAATAATTAGACTAAAGGAATTAAACATTATGAATGAATTTTCTCGGAGAAAATGGAATCAGATCAAAGAATACGTGTTCTTATAAGCTTTAAGGCCAAAAGTTGGGAACTGAGCGAAGCCACAGGCATCTCCTCCAGAGAAAAACCACTGAAAGAAACTCCACAGAAAGCTTACTGTGAAGTACTTCATGAAACCACGCACCTGTTTCCTGAGGGTGGAGTTATCATTAAGTTTTAGGAGATATACACGCATGTAGACACTGAATCTTAAGAACAAGGTGAGGGAGAAAATACTTGGCCATTTGGTCCCCTTTGGATGTGTGGAAACCATTAATTAGAACAGCAGTTGCAGTGCCACTTGGATAAGGTAATTTGTAGTCAATGATCAGCATCTGAAAATTGAAGAAGGCCTCAAAAATTTTGCACAATTACTACAAAATTAACTGCGTGCACAGTTGTTTAATTGACGGACAGATAGAGGCAGCGTCCAACTAAAATTCTGCTTTGGATTGCTTGTTATGAACCAAGCCTACACAAACATAATAATTTAGAAATTGGCTATGTCCAAGCTTGCAGGAGAGTTTTTTGGTATTTTAGGTGAGCGAAAGAATTTCCTGCACGTTTGGTTAGAACTATTAAGCAGCAGGGTTTTGTATTAGAACCATGTTCGTATTAATATGGAACAATATACAGTGGAAAGTGAGCATCGGATCGGTTCAAATGAATTGATTGATGGATTTATTAAACAATCGACTCAAATCATAAGTAAAACTGAACAAACCAAATGATTGCTAAAGCTGAATCAAACTGAACCCTAATATAATTTGATTTATTCAGTTTGCTTTTGGTTTAACAAGATTTTGAAATCTTCATCAATGAAGAAATTTTAAACTATTATCTAAACAGAATATGAATAATAAAGTTTATTTAAATATAGAGTATTTAAGATAAATGAGATTTTATTTAGAAAAATTTTAGTTTTTGGTTGAACCAAAGTTTTTTATTTTAAAATCGAACAATTAGCATTAACACAATGTATTTAAATATTTATGTCATTATTTTTTTGACAAATTTTATACTGGCTGTCGACTATCTAATACAATCCTCTATTTTTCTCATCTGCTTATTGGGACTCGGTAATCAACCATTAGCCTTAATCTAAATAACCCTAACTCTTAAATAAAAAATCCAACAAGCCTTAATAAACTGAACCATATCAATCAAATATGTTCGATTCAATTCAATTTTTATGTTTAAACCAACTAATGGACACTCAGTAAAATATTGACCAAAGTGCAACAAAAGATTTTTTGTTGCACTTGCCTTAAAATTACCCCTTAACTAAAGAACTTAGGAGCAAAAGAACAGGGTGAAATAAAACTTTGACAGTTGCAGGATTTTAAATCGCATTACAGGTTCTAAGTTGCAGAAAATTAACTTAGATTTCTCTTAAGATTTATTTCCCAAATTAATTCCAAGATGTTCTTCAATTGATTCTTCAAAAAAGGGAGAAAACACAATTTAAACAGGTGTCAGATCAAAGACAAGATCCGCAGCAGTTCAAAAAAGAAATTGAAATCTTGCTGATATGGATCCATGAAGTCTGAATATCAGCTAGCTGAGTTGATCAAAATGGTAAAAAATTATTCACAAGAATCTAAAAATCGAATCCTGCCTACATCAAAGTTATGCTTCGGCACTCAACATTCACCAAAAAAAAAAAATGATAGAACATTGTGCTTTAGATAGATGAACTTGCTCATGTCATCTAAAGTAAACTGAATACCTTCCTGAGTGGAACCAAAATAAAGATCCCCACAAAGCTAACAGCAAATGAGAACCCAGTCATCCAACCAATCCCAGGTTCCTTGTAGCTCCCTGCCATGTTTCCATCCACACCAACCCCTGCTTCTTCATAAATTTTCTTGCTCAGCCCCAACAAATAAGACCCATACCCACCTGCACAAACCAACAAATCCAATAGCAAAACTTTGTCAGAGAAAACATAGAACAGAGAGTTAACATCAATATTCTGATATTACAAAGAACAAAGCTTTTGGATTAGAACCTCCATAAGCGATGGTGTATGCAGCCACAGCACAGGTCTGAGCCACGGTGCTCTCCTGACAAGTGAGCGGCTTCGACATGATGCCAGCTTTTCCCAGGACTTTGGTCCAGGTTCTGAGGAGGACGAAGGTAAGCAGAGCAGCTGACACATTCAATGTCGGCACGAGACCAGTGGTGAGGTTAAGCTTCATCACAATAACGCTGTATAAGCTCCCAATTGCGAAGCTGACGACTACGCCTCGCACTGTAAGTTGCTCCTTCCAATGAGGAGTTTGTTTAAGATCTGAGGGCACAGCCTCCATAGCCTCTTCCAAGTCCTCTCCTTTATTGATCTCCCGAATCTCCTTGGTCTCAGCCATGTTAGTGGGAGCAATCAGGGCGGTATCCTTTATCTTCCTTATAAAAGCTCGCAGTGCTATACTTTCAGCCACAAATATACTATCTTCTGTACCAATTTCATTACTTGGGAGAAAATCTTACCTCGGTTTCCCGCTCTAAAGCAGACAAGCTGGTATGTGGCGTGCTCCTCCTCCCCCTCCTCCTCTTCTACTTATCCAATTAAGGGGTGTTCGACAAGAACCGAACTTTGCCAATGTGATTTGGAAATTGTTCGCTTAAACAGTACTTGGGATTAGAGATGTACTGCGGTTAGTACCAAGTGCGAACAAACGCAGTACAAATGTTGAGTAAAGTTTCCAAACAGTTTATCTCCACCAGGGCCACTGCCACTGCCACTCTCCTCTCCGGCTAGCCGCACTATCGACTTCCTTCTATTGGCGAAGTGGGTGATGAAAACGGGGAGATAAATAATGGAGTAGAATCTCCAAAGGTGAGTAAAGGAAGCAGGGGCGTGTGGCTCAGCCCAGCTTCAAATAAAAGATGCCGTTTGTGTGCTCAGGATTGGTCGAAAGCGGCATGATCAGGTTGGCGACGAGAAAAGAAAGTTTACCCGTCGTTGCTTTTTGGAACGATCCATGCTTGAGAATGTTGACTAATGGTCGAAGGCGTGTGGAATTTCTTTAGGCATAAAAATTCTGTAGCAGTTTAGTGGGAAATTTAAAAAAAAACAAAGATAGGTTGAAATCCACGAATCAATTTTTAAATTTTTTGTTCTTGTTCAGAATTGAGATATATTTTAGGATTCAAGAGAAAATTAAGGTCAGTTATGAAGAATATATATATTTTTTAAATTATTGTATAAAGTAATTTTTTATTACAAAAGTTTATTAAAAATAATTTAAAATAATGATCAAATAAAAATATAATTATAATCTAAAAAATAAAGTAAGAAAATAACTCTCTCAAATCAAGCCTAATCCATTAAAAATATTTTTTGTTTGCTTTCTTTTATTCGTTTAAAAACTCATAACTCCAAATAGGAGCAATTCTTATGCGTGTGGGTAAAATTAGGGAAAGTGGAATGATCTTTTTATTTTATGGCTTATTTTGTGCTTTTCTCTCACTTTAGTGGCGAGCTTTGGGTGCAGGAATTGTGACGGGTGTTCTAAAAGGTGAATTGATATGATTGAGGGGCACATATTATTGCGGAAACTCCATCTCTTATATTCCTGAATTTTGGATGGTTGATATTTATTTATGAATAACGTGTGCGTTTTCTTCGATTGCAAAAATTATTTAGAGAAATTTTTAAATGAAGCATAAGGATAATTAGAATTAGTAAAAGAATTGGAATGTGCTATTAATTTTAAAAGGAGCAAATACGGAGATACAAAAAATTATAGTACATTTTCTATTCTGTAATACATAAAACCTTTTAACATATTCAATAAAATACATGAAATAGTTTCCCTAAATAGAATAAGTGAAATAGTTGTGGATAGAGAAGAAACACAGCTCACCTTGGCATGTTGGTTGAAAGCTTATGCTTCCAACAAAGAGGCCTTGGATTCGAGTCTTTGTGTATGTGATGTATGTATGAGTTTTCCTTAATTAGTCTAAAGTCCAAAAAAACAAAAAAAAAAGAAGAAGCTGCGTACTGTAGGTAAGTAATTTAAACTTGAATTTATATAATTATTTAAATTAAATAATTTAATCAATGCTTACTATAACTGTTTTATGATAGTTGATAAGAATGACTTGCTCCCTTTTTTTCTTATTTATGTAAATATATGCTGATTTTTTTATTTCAACATCAACTGCTATCGGTACTATGCATTATAAAAATTTTGTGATGTTATTCCATTATTATATTTATGTTCTTTTTTAAATATATTTTTTTATTTTAATTATATTGTTAAAGTTGTTTTTATGATAATAATTTTTATTATCAATTTGTTAAAAGTAGGCTTTTTAAGTAAATTTTAGAAAAAAACAAAGTGAGAAATTTGTCATTTGAAAGATCTTATTTTTATTTCTTTTTTTTATTAAAGAATTATCTAAAATAAATCACTCGCCACAATTCAAGAGAAAAAGATATTTATTGTAATCTTACATAACTTTGTTGTTGTTGTTTTATGTTTTTTTATTTTACTAAATGTTGAATTTTTTAGTGGCTAAACATTACTAAAGATGCAGTAATTAAGGAAAATATTCTTTAAAGTCGTTTGAGTAGTTAACATTCAGAGTCCTATGATATTGTTTTGGGTCAAAATTCATTGCTATTTATGTCAGTGTTGTTTTCAACATCATTAAGGCAAATTCATACACAGATCATATATGTAAGGCTCAAATCCAAAACCTCTTGGTTGGTAGCCAAAACTCTCAAACAACAGACTAACATAAGCTATGTTTGTTAATGTATTAATTTTATGAGAAATGCCAAAAAATAACTGTTCTAAAACTTTATTTATTTTAATAGTTTTGAACTATTTTTATATTAATAGTTTTCAACTATCCAATGTTAGATTACATTAAAACTTTATTTATCTTAATAATTTCATGCCTTTAAAAGGTGAGCCTCTCTTAGTCGTGTGTTATTCAACTTGCATAATCATAATTGAATCCACTAAAGACTCATAAAAGTAATCATATTATCCACTAAATCTAAATCAAGATATCTGCTCAATTAGCATCTGTTTGGGAGCTAATGGGCGATCAAAATAGAGTCAAATTTAATTAATGCTTGTACCAATTTACTTTCAAATATGATTCGTTGGCTTGAATAGTTGATAAGAAAGACTTTTCTGATCATAAATTTCTATTCACATAACACACAATTTGCTTGAGAATAAAATGTTTTGTAACTTTATCATGTTTTATTGAGCCAATTAGAAAAATGTTAAGGATTTGTTCGAAGGCCCTTAAGACTAAAAACCATATCCAACTGACCTCTCGGTTGATTCTATTTTTTTATGGCGAACTGCAAACTGCGGAGTACTTCACACCTTCCTATGTTGGCGGAAGGAATCACCCTCTACAAGTAAATGAGATATTGGAGCTATATCAACTTAAACTTAAAATCATTTGTGCTTTATGTTTGAGTGGCTCTACACAGTTAATCTTGTTTGTCACCTTTGTAATAATGGTGACTACACTGTCTCATACATCATAGATATGGGATCTGAAAATTCATCCCCCAGCCTCTCCGCGGACCCCCTTTCTTTCTTTTCGGGTCATTGAGGAGAGTTTTAACAAGTAAGTTTTAGGACAAATTTTCAGAAGGAAGATTGGGTTTGAAATAAGACACTACCCAGAGATTCCGCCCTCATTTTGCAAGGACTTTATTATCTGAGTTCTAGTTTTCTATAGACGCAAGCCCCTATAGTTAATTACCCCTCCCGATGACGAGATAGAACTTTTGATTAAGGCTAGTCATTGAATAGATACGTAGAGATATGTGGCGTTTGGCATATAATAACAGCATGGGTTGGTATTCGAAAATTTGATATTTAAAATTGAAAATTTACCACCTCGTACTTTAAGTGGATGGTCAGGGAAGTGATGATAGGCCTGATCAAGATCTCATGGTTTCATAGTCTCGGGTCATCATGGTCCCTAGTCTACTTAGTTAGAGGAGGTAGTCGACCCAACTTGATAGAAGGATCCTTGTCGGCAACCATGGGTTGCTTCATCCAAGGGTACCTTAAGACCTAAGGTGAATGTTTGTTTAATGGGACAAATTTGAATCCACTTTAGCTAATAGAGGGTTTTTTGACCTATTGATTATATCCTATTGATTCATATCTAAAGGATTGGAATTCATTATGGAGCATACGAGCTCTGACCATGACTGTAATTTAGTGGTGCCATTTAGCGGCAAAACCACCTAGTTCAGAGGGTCTCGATCGTAATTGTTTACCTGCGGTGTCATTTGGTGGTGAAACCACCAGTTAGAGGACATGTATCATGTCCTTACTGGAAAAAAACTATTTAATAATGAATCTTAGTGATATTCTTGGCCATACATTAGCTCTTTGTGAGCTAAAAAAATTCTAAATGTCCATCTTAAAAATTATTACGAAGGATGAATGGATTTTGCTTTAAGTATTTTGGTGATTTATTTTAATTTTAAATATTTTGAATTATGATATTTTTTATTTTAAATTTTATAGGCATTCGGGAGGCATTTTTCTTATTTGAGGTTCCCTCCGATTGTGATTTTTTGTTAACACGACCATCATCGGGGTATATTTATAGGTGATTTTATTTTATTGGTTGAACCTTGTCAACTATGTCTACTTGCCGATAGAGGATTGAGTTTGTTGTAGGATTTATGCTCTATTAGTGATTTTTTTTTGTAATAGACCTTAAAGGTCTAATATGAACATATGAAATAAATATCTCGATTAATGTCGTGAATGTATATTTGTTTGACTGTTCAAATCGTGATGACTCCAATTTAAACACATATGAGGATTAAGCTTGAATTTTAATTTATCATTTGACCCACACAGCATCCTCAGACATCATGCGTGTGTATACTACATGCTCATGGGGCCCATACAGGTGTATACTTGTATATGTGTTTCATAAGAAGTATTTATATTGCGAAGGTATGTATGCAGTGTAACATATCTGTATGTATGCATATATGATGCATTTTATATTTACGTACTGTTTAGTTACAATGTATGATATTTTACATATTGCATGGTAGATTAATGCAGTAGAATGTGACATGCATGTATGTGCCCTTTTACATTTGTGCATTTGTTTGCATAATGCATGATCCAATACTTTCTTATAGTGTATGAAGTATTTGCATGATCTGTATATATAATACACACATATATTAACTGGTGTGTCTACATGACATGTCTACATGATAATTCAGGTGCATGATGTATTTATATGGTGCAATATGCATATGTAAGATGTGCTTTGTATTTTACATCATGTATATGCATGATGTGAGGGTATCAGTGCATATTTCAATATACAGGGTATTTCTACAATATGCAAATATGGTTAATGATGCAGATGATTATCATTTTAGAAAATACAAGAGCTTCCTTAAAGAGCATGTGAACGCATTCTGTCCTCTTGTATGAATGTTACGGATTCGGTGGCGTGGCACAGTACTATTAATTATTTTTCTCTTTTTGTAAGTGTTTGCACTCATAATAGGGTTTCTGTACTTGCTTATAAGTGGCTTTTTATGTGCATGAAGGATCTCTCTAAATAGCTCGTAGGTACTTGTATTTGTTGTAGTCCCACATTTGTTGTGATTTCCTTGCTTATACTTTCTATTATTATTTGCAGGTAAGCTAATGTGTCCATTTGTATGTTGATGTTGACTGATGGCCGAGTCACATTCCTCAAGAATCCCTTCATGTGTGCTGGATGGTGAACTGATACATTCTCCTGTATGTTTTTATCACCCATAGGTGGGCTACTGCGCATATCATGAGTGCCCATACTCAGGCTATCATGTGTACTGTAAAGATTCTGTGCGCATTTGCATGGCACTTGTTCGTGAAAAAATTACTACAGTAGTTTGTAGGAGTTCATTTTTATTGCAAATACTCTATCTTTGTTCGTGGATATCGTGTCGTATGAATATTTATGTTTATAAGGGATCTCATCACATTTACAGTATATCTACCACTATTATCATATCAATAAACTATATGGGCCTTCTGTTTGCAGATGCTCACATCTATTAAAGTTCTTCTATACTCGCCTGTAGATTTCATGTTATGTGTACTTATGTTCACAGGGGGCCTATCGCACTTGTAGCATATCTATCATTATTGCTTGCAAGCGGGTTTCCACCTATATATGCATTAATTGCAGGGATAATGCAACATTCACTACATGTTATTTCCATATATTTGTAGGCAGAGTTATTGTTCGCAAGCTAGTTGGTGTCATGTCAACTTCTCTTGCAACTTCCTTGTACATGCCCATAAATCACTACACTTGCACCATGCCTAAAGTTGACATTCATAGGTGACTCGATGTATTGGTTTACAAGTTAACTGAGGCTAATTATGGATGGGTTGCATTCGTTCCACGTACACTTTTCTTTTAGCAAGCTATTATATCCATTAAGAGTCCTTTTGTCAGTACTCGTCAAGTTATTTTCACAAGCCAGCAAGTTGATTGTTATGAACATTAGAAGTTCTATATTGCTTGTGTGTCATATGGAAGAATTTTCCTTGTCCACCATGAATCATTGTAGTTGCTCATTGATGTTTTGCACTTCATTTAATATGTTAACTTCTAGATATTCATCGAGAATTTTACTTTGTTTGATTGTAAGTATGTCATTAAATGTTTCACATGATCCTTACTTGCGAGCAGCTCTCATTTAGAGTTCTTTGTTTATCATAATCTCTTGCAAGTTTGCTTATATTTAACTTGCTTAAATTATTATTTCAATTTAAATATTTAGGTCTAGTTCTGTGTTGTACAGGTTTGATTCCTTGTAGTTTGTTTAAATCTCATATTATTTGTCTCAAGTTCTGTGCATTTTCAATCCAAATTTTAGTAGCCTCCCAATATTTCCCCAGTTTAGGAGAAATTTTAGGAGTTTGGGCCCCCTATAACACCAAGAAAGGCGTGTATGGTAGGTGCCAGGAGACACCATAGTTGTACTCTTCAATCCTACTACACCAAGAAAGGCGTGTATGGGTCTTCAAGGTACCTATTTGAAATGCATAATTTTTTTCCCCGTTGGCACTGAGGCATTCACATGGGTATTTAGAAATTATTCCCGCCACGTTAAGAAAAGTGTGGATAGGGCCTACCCATCTCTTCGTAAGCTTCACACTGGGTTCCCTCCCACCACGCTAAGAAAAGCTAGTATGGGTAATTTTCAGGTGCACCGTGGGTGCCAAAAGTTGGGTTTGAGACATTATACCCTACGAATGGTGCCACTAGCAGTGTCGAGGCTACAACCACGAGATAAGGGATGTACAAATATTTTCCTCTTCCTTTCCTTGTCTTTTTTACAATTATATATATATATATATATATATATTTTTTTTTGGTAAGAATAAAATAATTATAATAATTATTATTACCATTAATAATAATAATAATAATAATAATAATAAT
Source organism: Dendrobium chrysotoxum (assembly GCA_019925795.1). Classification (NCBI taxonomy): domain Eukaryota; kingdom Viridiplantae; phylum Streptophyta; class Magnoliopsida; order Asparagales; family Orchidaceae; genus Dendrobium; species Dendrobium chrysotoxum. The sequence goes on from CM034313.1 coordinate 49,606,979, forward strand.
AATAATAATAACATTAAATGCTATTAACATTAAAATGCCAAGGTGAGAGAGTGTGTAATTACCTTGGTTAAATACATGGGTTAGATGTAGCGAGTTTGGGCTTATTTTGGTGGGTAGATTTGGGCTGTGAAGTGGGCTTGAGGCTTATAGTGGGAGGTGTTGGGTTGATGAAGGAATGCAGGATGGACTGGTAAATGGGCTATTTGGTAGAGTAAGATAGGCCAAGATAGTGAAGGAAATTTGTAAAGTGGCTAACTTATATAAGGGACAAGTTTGGGTAGATCAAAAGGTGGGATTGAAGTGCAGGATTGCTGGACTTGTAGAGCTTGGCTGGCTATGGGGAATAGGTAGAGGTGGAGATCAAGCATATGTGGAGGAATCATCCAGCTTGAGTGCTGCTACATAGTCGATTAAGAAGTTATGGGCAGGTTGCAGCTTGAAGGCGGTTGTGCTGAGGTAGAGGTCGGTTGGGTGGAAGAGTAGGAGGAAGGTGAGTTATTATGGGCTGATTTATGATAGAGAATGATTATTTGAAGTAGAGGAAGAAATGGCTAGATGCAAAGCTAGTATGGCGGTTTAGAGCAAGGCTGGATTGATGATATTTGGTTAGGGTCAGAGACGTTCGACCGTAAAAATCAAAACCGAACAGTGGGCTCTATCGAGAATCAGTCAAAGTTGAGTAGCATGTTGTGAGTTAGTAGGATTGGGATCTAAAGCTTATTCATCTTGATTGATTTACGTGCAGGGAAGGTTGACTTGGCGGGAGGGGCTATGGCTACTGAGATCGATGTGAGGGAGGAGGAATATCGAGATAAGAACTTGAATTAGGTTATAGGTAGCTTTGGTTGTATGGAATCAGTGGATTGAGGTCGGAGTGGCTGGGTGGTGGAAGCAAGGGAGATTGGGCCTTGGTAGTTTGGCTGTAGGAATGGAACAGGTTAGGCTGGGTTGAAAGTAATGAGATTCAACACTTGTGTGTGAAGGATCAGAAGGAGACTAATGTCGCAGTCAACCTCATTTTTATGATGAGCTGAGAAATTCAACTGAGGTAATCAGCGAAATTCATAGGAGAAGATGCGAAGCAGCAGGATTTACAGGATTTTTCCAGGGATTTTAACGCTTTCGAGGTAAGAATTTCATTTACATAAATTTGATTTGATTTTAATTTTAGAAATTAATTTAATTAATGAAAAGGTAGGTTATTATTATTATTTTTTTAATTTTGGCAGAGCATAGTGGGTCAATTTGCCCAAAATTGCCTTGATTTGCATGTATTTTCTCAATTGACATGTAATTACCTCAAAATTCATGTTGATTTACACATGAGATTTTCATTGGGTCAATTCTGAGCATGATGGCGCACCCCATTTTGTGATCGGACAACATTTGGGCATTGTCGCACATTAATTTCCTTAATTCATATGCCGTTGCCTTGGGACCATGCCAATCTCCTAGCACAACTTTAATTAAATGAATTTACAATCATTTTTCTGGTATTTATAATGCTCCAAGTGCAACAGCAAAGTCTATTTTATGATAAAAATCATAATTTGGCAACATCGATTTGACTACTAGGGATTCCCTCCTAGGAAAATTTGATACTCTAATTGTAACAACATATTCTATTTGACGATCAGAGGTCGTTAAACCCTTCAGGTGATGAGCCACACTGTCATGCGTCTCACTTTATTTGCCTCATTTCACATATTTTAATGTATAGGGGTCAATAAATACCTCACAACAAATCTGGTGTGCATCCAGGGCTTGCCATATTTATTATAACACTATTGACCATCGCTTGTAGCTTTTCTTTCATGTATTTGGCTCTTTATATTGATCATAATGTATTTTCACTCTCTCCATGTGCAATAAAATGTTCCACTAGAAGAGATCAGATGATTTTCCTCCTGGTGAGTGTAGCGAGGCTGTCATTTTGGATGCTATTGAATGAGAGGACCCTAGGGTGATGCTGATGTCTTAGACAAGCTTAAGCAGTACGGGGACATACTATAGGGGCATGATATTTTTTATGGCTTCTTTATGCGCTTCCCCCTACTTCTGGAGTGTTCTGTAGATTCTGTAGAGTTTGAGGATCCCACTATATGGGTTAGTAACCTCAAACTAAAGTGCGGGGAGTACAACCCGCTAGACAGCACTGTTGCCCAGCTCAGCTATGGTATGTGTGACATTTTGGAGCTTGTAATAGATAGACTCAAGCTAGTGGGACAGTTAAGATTACTCAGCCACTGACAGCTGCAGTCAACGTCTTTAGATTGGCCATATGATTCTATAGTTGGACATGTTCAGATTCTAGCTAGTGGCTATATTCACTGGGCCAGATACATTATGCTTGCCAATAGGCACACCCTTCAGGAGGCAAGGATATACGAGGATGTATATGCCTCACTTTTTGACTACGTGTGTATTCCTCTTTCTTGAGACCATGGTTTAGTGGAGTTCTGGGATGCAGGAAACAACACTTGCTAGTTTGGAGCTGTGGAGCTCATAGTTATGTGCTCTGATCTGAAGATAGTCTATGGGTTGCTTGTCTTTGGCCAACATTTTGAGGAGCACATTCCTCCATATGAGCAGTTTTTCGCAGGGTGCCTTTAGGAGACAGTGATAGGAGAGGGAGGTTGATGGTGCCAGATGTCAACGCCATATTTTTTCAGAATTACTAACAAACATATAGAGCATCTAATTTATCGAGGTGTGCCAAGATCTCTATACCCATGGATGTTTAGATCTGCAGTCTTCTTCAAATAATTTTCAGTCTCCTGCCGCAGTATCACTGAATTATCCTTTTGGGTGTAGCTTGAAATACTGGGTTCCATTGTCAGAGGACACCTTTAAGCCATCTTCTTATGTTGGATATACTTCTCCTACACTACTAGGATCTAGAATTCATAGGCTAGGGCTAGATCTATGTTGATGGGTTCTATCATAGAGATAAAGGATGAATGATTAATCTCCTTCCTAAGTCAATGCCTAGTTCTAACACCTTCAAATGGGTCTCCTAAAATAAGTTCTTAGGATGACTAAAAGAATATCTCCAATCTCTAGAAATTTTTCTTGAGGTTCTACTCTATCTCCTATAGTTGAATGACTCCACTTCTTCTTCTTCAGGTTTAGGTTTAGTGGTCTTATCTGATTCATCAAATACCATATGGGTAGACAATTCTACTATCAGTTCCTCTTATTAAAGATTATATAGGCATTACCTATAGATAAGTAACCTAAGAAGACACATTCATCAAACTTGGGATCAAATTTTTCTAAGGGTGATATTTCGTTGATTAAGATGAAGCATCTACAGCCAAAGACATGCAAGTGAGAAAGGTTGGGTGTCTTACCCTTAAGGAGTTCATACAATGTCTTAGTAAGCTTGGATCTAATATTCACCCTATTTAAAATATAACAAGAAGTATTCATTACTTATGCCCAAAAAATACGTAGGGAGTGAATACTCAGGTAGCATTGCACTAGCAGCTTCCACCAAAGTTTTATTTTTCCTTGCAGCTATTCCATTCTACTGGAGGGTCCTAGAGGCAGAGAAATTGTATTCTATTCCTATCTCTTGACAGAAGGACTCAAATTTATCATTTTTGAACTCTCCACCATGATCACTATGAATTATTGAGATTTCACATCCTAATTTCTTTCAATCCAAGTAAAGAATGTTCTAAATTTCTTAAATGACTCACTCTTATGTGCTAAGAATATAACTCAAGTAAATCTGGAGTAGTCATCCACTATTACAAATCCATATGCCTTTCCTCTTTGGCTGGCTATACTAACAGGTCCAAATAGGTCCATGTGAATGATTTCTAGTGGCCTAATGGTTTTAATATCTTTGATTGAATGAAATGAAGATTTTATTTATTTTTTTTGTTGGCAAACATCACATAGGTGGTCCTTAATGAATTCTAACTTAGGTATGCCTCTAACTAGATTTTTTTGGATGATATTCCTAAGAGTCTTCATGCTCGCATGGCATAATCTCCTATGCCATAGCCAAGATTCATCAATTATAGTTTTTATGCATAATGAATTTGAATATTCAATACAGTTTAAGTCTAACATATAAATATTATTCATCCATTTTTCTTCTAACACAAGTTTTCATCTAATCTAATCATGCATTTGTTAGAAAAAAATTTTACATCAAATCCTTTGTTGCATAGCTAACTAATACTTAACAAGTTACGCTTTAAACCGTCAACTAACAAAATATTTTTAATTATAAAGTGTTTAGAGTTTCTAATTATACCTGAGCCCACCACTATCCTATTGGTGTTATCTCCTAGTATCACCTTGCCTATGATTTGGCCTCCAATATGATGAACTCCTTCATATCATCAATCATATACCTCGAGCAGCCACTATTTAGGTTCCACATGCTCTCTCTAGGTCTTTTGTAAGAGCACCCGTACAATGTCATTTAAATTTTAGATTTGGAAACCCATGTGAGTTTGGGTTCCACCTTATGCTTAAATAAATAACATGAATGCATGTTATGCTGTGAGGAATATAGTTTAGGCCTCCATACTAGATGTGTCATAGAGTGGATTGTGCAAGTGTAGGCTATGTATCCTAACATGCCACAAGAGTAACACCTAAGACCATGGAATGGGTTAACTAACCTATGTGGGTGATGGTGCCTCTTCTTAGCTTTATGTGATGCATGTTATGTTAAGGGGTTGTGCCACTGAGCAAGTAAAGGTGATGGTTTATTATTCTTAATTACAATAATTTTTACTCTTAAAAATTCATTTGCATTTTCATAACTTGCCACTTCTAGTTTTAATGCATGCTCAATGTTATCTAAATGATAAGCAAGTTCTTCTAATTCCTTTAATGCATTTTCTAGTTCAATATATGATGTTTTTTAAGGAATTATGTGCATTAAATAGTTCAATATGCTTCTTATTTAATGCATCAAACTCATATAATAAAGTTATATGATTGTTATCTAAAGTAGAGTGCTCAGTAATTAAACTAGCATGCTCTTTTTGTAAAGTAGAAAATTTAGTATTAAGACTAGTATGCATTTTCAAAAGCTTCCTAGACGAATCATGAATTTTTTTAGAAATGATAAACAATTCATCATAAGAGAGTTGACATACCTCATCTTGATATGATTGATCAAGATTATCGTTAGCTATAAGACACAAGTTTGTTACCTCCTCCTCTGCTTCTTCTTTTGATGATTATGAGGTAGAGTCGGCCCAAAAAGTTTTTTGTATCTTTTGCATGCCCCTCTTATACATTGGCTTCTCTTCACCCTTCTATTTATTCGAGTGAGTCTTCAAGTTTGGGCAGTCAGCTCGAAGGTGGCCTCGTTTCCTGCACTCGAAGCAAATTGTCTTAAATGAAATTTTAGTATATTTGTGGCTTTTAATTTTACTCCATTTATTTTGATAACTTTTTTATTTTCTTTTTAAAAAGCTCTTGAACTGGCGCGTCATCAAGGCAATTTCATCATCCTACTCTACGAACTGTTACTATCAAAATCATTTGCTTTTTGTGATACAGTTCTCTCCTTCTTCTTTTCTCCTGCATCACTTTTCCTTTGACTCACTCTTTGCTCATAGGCAATGAGTGGCCCAAGCAAATTATCAATGAAATAAATATTTAGATCTTTAGATTCAGTGGTTACAGTTATCTTGGCATCATAAGAACTAGGTAAACAATATAGAATCTTATTAACTTTTTTATAATTTGATAGTTCTCTACCTAGTGCATGCAAGGATGTTACTATCTGGATGGACCTAGTATACATTTCAGATACAGTCTCGCTAGGTTACATGCAAAAGAGTTAATAGTCAAGCAAAAGAATATTTATCCTAGACTATTTAACTTCACTGGTTTCCGCGTAGGTGATATATAACCTATCCCAAATCTCTTTCCCTATAATGCATATAGTTTTCACATTTTAAAGCACAAAAGAAACAATTCAAACACTTAGCATTTAACTATATGAGTTCCCTATCGTGATAATTCCATTCAGTAAAAGGAATATAAATTTAAACATAATTAACTACATGTGATGAAAGTGAATAGCCAGTTTGAATCATATGCCAAATTCTATAGTCAATGAATTACAAAAAGGTATACATGCATATTTTCTAAAAATTGAAAGGGATATTTTCAAATAGTGGTGGACAGATTATAGAATAACCCTCTACAGTGTTACAATAACCAAAATGAGCCATTGATCGATTTTTTAGAAGTTTTCTAAAATCTTATTTTTGAAATTTCGCTCTGATACCACTTGAATGTTCATGAAGGTTGTTAAATCTTATGGAACTAGCCCGAGGCTCACCAAGAGGGGGGGTGAATTGGTGCTTTAAAAAGTTTTCATAACTTCAAAATAATAATAACAATATTTTTGAAAAACTTATCAGTAATTAAAAAATACCAAAACTTAACTGATTGCAAAGGCGAGAGATTTTATCAAAAATATTAAATTTTACTATAATGAAATTTTGATCTACGTGACATAGAAATAATCAACATTTTTTCCAAGGAGTTATGAACAGAAATGAAATGTAGGAAATGTAAAAGTGTAAAAAAGAAAAAAAAACACTAGAGATTTTTATAGTGTTTCGGTCAACCTTAACCTATATCCACTCCCCAGAATCCTTCACTCTGAGTATTGTACTAACACTAAGTGACTCTCATTTTGCTCCCTTAGCAAGGTGAAGAAGCCCTTATAGACTCACTTTCACCAAACCTTTGATGCAGTGGATTGCCAGACTGGACTAAGAAGCCTCTCTCCCTAGAGAGCTTCCAAAAGACTCACCAAGGCCATAAGAGGAGTAAGGGTGCAGCTAACCCAGAGCAACTGTGTGAACCCCTCACACTTCTTCTCCCTCATGCTTAAGCTCACCGTATTCTTCACAAATCCTAATTTTCTTCTCAAAAGCTCCTCTCTCAGAGTTCCTTTTATAATCACACGTTCCTCTCTTGAATGTCAAGAGAAACTTAAAACATAGCTTTTGTATTAGGCTTCAAGAAACCCTAAAAATTTCAAATTAGCCATCATTGTTCATACAATATGATTCAAGTATGTACAGTACGATCAATTCAAAATTAGTCCCATCCAGTATGATGTGAACAATCATTTAAATGAACTGTTCAAATATTATGAACATATCATATAATACGATCGATAAATCATTCAGTACGATCTATTCTATTTCCTCTATTCATACGGGATGATTCCTGGGATGACTGAAATTCATCTCGGCTAATCATCCCGTACCACTCTCTTCGTACAGTACGGTTAGTTCATTTCAAGTAGGTCATCTAGTATGATATGAATATCGTACAATATGATTAGTTCAAAAATTATAATTTTTGTTTGATACAATCTCTAGGATAATCAAATTTTATCTCTGCTAATTATTTGGTCTGATCAAGATCATATTATACTATCTGCTATCATTAATTAAATCATAATTTGATTGACTAATTAATGGGGTTAATTTTAGTAAGATTTTAAATGTTCGTACAATACGATTGACATCGTATATTACGATTAGTTCAAAAATCAAATTTTAAAATCTTACTTAAATTAATCTGGGGGCTAGGGTTTTCAGATCATAATGAATCGTATAGTACGATCTAGATCGTATAGTACGATCTAGATCGTATAGTATGATTAATTCACTAAAACTAATTAGTCGTTAAGCCTATTTTCAAAAAACAAATCATACAGTACGATTAGTTAAAAATTTTAACTTTAAAAATAATTTTCTCTCCCCTTGTGTGTGTGTGCATGATCACCCAATTTGAATACACTCTTATGTGGCCAGACTCAAGAAGCAAAATAAAGAAAATAAAATTATAGACTCTTTTACATCATATTCTACCCAATATTGAGTCTTTAGCAGTCTTTAGCGGTATATACTATTGATATTATCTATATCATGATTCATTTTAGAGATTTTGATGATAACAAACATATGCTTATATGTTCTAATTTATATGTTAAGTATTTAAGGTGTAATGATTTAATGGATGTGCATGATAATTATTTATATGAGATTTACATTGCACAAATAAAATTTAATCAAAATTTGAGCTAAAAGAACTCAAAATGGACCAAGATGGAAAGCTTGCTGACTTTTATGTTATTGTAGGAGTATGCTAGTGGTTCATTAGTATTTACTTGCATATTTTAATTTGCTCATAATTTAAATATCTATTAAAATAATTTATATATTATTAATTAAGGATAATAAGCATGATTCAAAAATCTATAAGATTTTTAAATTAAATTTTATATGCTTCATTGATTTCATAGAATTTATCAAATATGAAAAGATGCTTAATGAATTAGGGAAATTCAATGTAATAAGCTTATGCGATAAAAATTTATTACAAATTAAACTTGTTTCTTATAAATATATTGATGTATACTTAATGTTATTTAAATTACATCATAGTATTGTATGAATATTTATTATATCTTTAGATACATGAAAATATGTATAAGATTTTATTTTGTTGTATATGATATTATTTTAATAGAAATGATGTCTGATTTTTATTATGTTAGATTTTTTGGATTCTGTAGATATAATTTGATAGGTTATATGACCCATTTAGAGCTATATTGCGTTTATAATGAATTTCTAAAACTTATTTGATTTTAATATTATTTATTGGGTAGCCATTTTTGCCTTATTTTGAATGTATAGAAAGACTTTTTGACTTATCCATGTGACTAGCCATTTTATAGCCGTTTGAAAATTATATTTTTTAATATAAATGAATTCTTTATCAAATATAATATTTTTAGATGATAAATTAATATTAGATTAATAGTTTTATTCCAATTTGATTTTACTTATCCTTTTTCTTTAAATACCTCTGATCCTCTTCATATGAGGGCTATTCAAGAGAGAAACTCCAGTATTTTTCTCCATTCCTTTCTTCTTCCTTACATGCTAAATCTTGAGAGGAGAAACTTTAATTTTCATTCAAAGAGCTCTTTTATTTGCGAGGTCAAATTCTTGGTTGGAAAGCTTCAACGCACTAAATCCTGTAACGTCTCTTGGAGTTATTATTTATTTTTTTTTTAATTTTTACTTGCTATTATTTTAGTTTTTCACCATATATTTTTCTTGAAAATATTTCTTATTTGGTGAAATACTAGTTGTAAATGCTATATTAAGTTTTTATATGCTAAATCTCTTCAATTCATAAAGATAACAAAGCAAGTATTATTATTTTCTTTTATATGGCATAGATTTGCATTTCAAATTTAATTCATTTTTAAATGTATTATGTTATTTAAAGAGTTATAGTTTAAATCAATAAGAAAAATATTTTTACTTAATGTATTGTTCAATTTTTTATCAAAATATAAATCTATCTTAAAGTGAGCAAATTTTATATTCCATTTGCAAGTAGTGAGGTGATAAAATTAATTTGTATGATCACCTCAAATATTTTGGTCATCTTATTGCAAGATATTTTGAGCTTGTATTATTTATATCAAGTTGTATTTTTTTTTTCTTGATCTAAGCCATTTGTCTTAGTGAAGCTTAAATTCTAATTAGATTGAGTTGTACTCGCCCGTGTAGGAGAGTACTTAAGTTGTAAAGAACTTCTTTGGTTTAAAGAAGTAAGGTTTGCAAGGCAAACCTGGGATTAGTGAATTCTAGCCCAAGAGTTGGCTAGCGTGGACGTAGGTCGGATGGAATCCGGGGCAAACCACGTAAAAATATTTTTCCCTCTTATTTTCATTTCTAGCATTTATTTTTCTTTATCATTGTCATAAAAATTGTGTGATTACTAATTCTTTTTCAAATACTATCAAAGTTATTTTAATTACCTTTTTTTAATAAAAATTTTAAGAACCCTAATTCACCCCCCTCCCCCCCTCGTGGGGTGCCATAGTCATCCAACATATACCTTACCTAAAATGTTAGTGCTACAGACAAAAGAAATATCTAAATTATTCAGTGAGAAAAGCAATAATTCAATCAATAATATTTGTCATCATCAAAATCACAGATTAGGGATCGTGGATTGCAACAAAAACATTATTAGAGCATTTTGAGCCTATCATTGTCAAAGAGCCTCAACCTTGCTATTGTACCACACCAAATAATGATATTATAGTGCTCCAAACTTTGGAATTTGAGATTTTGAACTGGCACCGTAGCATGGGTGGTAGCGTCACAACGCTAAGCCATTAACAACACATTAAATATATTTTAAATGCACTATTTAATTCATTTGATCAATCGCTGTTGGCCAAGTAGGAGAGAAAGAGAGAGAGGTTTGGAGAGAAAAAAGTGTGTTTTGAGCTGCTTCATATCCTTTTTATCCATCAGGCCAATTAGGAAAGTTGTCCAGATCGAGGTTGGTCACATTTTATCTATTTCAATTTTAAAAAATATGAAGTTTTTTTTAATTTTTTAATTAAATTTATATTTCTATAAGCAAAAAACGCAAATAACTTTGCACTTCTAAAACTTTTATTGCATAATTTTTTACATGTTATAGAAATTAAGATTATAAATATTTTGAGTATTTTTTGAAAAATTTATATAGGATATTTTAAAATTTGTGTGATTTTATTTAAACAGAAAATAATCTATACATTGAAAATAATGTTGTAACACAATTAAAGTCTTGAAATGATGCTTTATACAATCCTTGATAATTTGATTATATTTTGAAACTGTAAATTTTTACTCAGTAAGAATTTTTGTTGTCTATCGTTATTAAAAATAGTGCAATTTTAGCATATGCTAATTACGCTTTAATTGTTATAATATGATTGGATATGTGCATATATGATTAAAAAAAATCTGCTGGGAGATATAAAAGGCTAGTATTCTTTAAAATTTTGTTTGTGTTAGAAAATATTCTTGTGCCTATAAGGTATTTCTGGTGACTATAAAGCCATATTATGATGCCTACAGATATGTTCTGTTGCTATAAGCACAAAAGAGAATCAAAAGGGACCAGAATCCCGTAAGATTTTATATGGGTCCGAAAAATGAAATGTGATATGAATGACTTTATAATATAAACTACTCTATGATATGAATTTTAATTTATTTATATGCTCAACATTATTATTTAAATATTTGGATAACTACTATGCTCTTATTACATTTCTCAGTACAGTGATTTATTAAATAGCATTTAACAATTTTTAAATATTCAATAAAATATTTAAAAAAGAATTTAAAATTTTAAATCAATTTTTGTAGCCTGTTGAGCTGTGGTAGCTCACTATAGTTTTGCTTCTTGGTTTTAGGATCTCGGAAAGGAAAGAAGCTGGTTGATTAGCAGTTTCAGGATTTTATATAAGTTTATAGGTATTTCTCTATTTTAATTTTTGTAAAATCATGGATAATTTATTATTCAGTTCTGAAGCTTCTATTAGTAGCCATATACTGTAATATAGAACTCTCTCAATTATAAAAAGTTATAAAACTAATTTTCTTAAAAAATTAACAGCATCTAGGTAATTTAAAATTCATTTTAATATTAACAGTTTTATTTTTAAACATAAAAATATTAAAATTAATATTAACTGTTTCTAAAATTAACTATTTTTAAATATATAATTAACTAATCTTATTTTTAAACATAGTAATATTTATATATATCTAAATTATAATACATCTTTTCAAAAATTAATGATTGTTATCGGGATGAATATTTAGATATAAAAATGACAGTCATTTCTCATTATTTTCTGACGCCCTTATATTTAATCAATGAGCCTTCAAAGAATTGTTTTCATCAAATCAAAAATTAGAAGTTTAATAAGTCAACTTATTGAATTTATGGCATCAAGAACTTAAAAATAATATATTTTGCTTATTGATTGTAGACTGGTCGATAATTGTCGCTACCCGATTAATATACTGCTTAGGAGCATATCAGTCAGATTGATCTAAAGGCAGGATCATCCAATTATATTTTGGCCAAGGAGGATACAATCAAGATTGTATGTTGTTAATACAAATATGGAATGGTTCAATTAAATATAAATAAAGATCGAAATCACCCCCCTCAAAATTTTCAAGTAAATTCAAGTGCTTTTAATTTTAGATATGATAAACTCTAAACATAGGGAATTCAGGAGATGTAATCCCTTCCTAAAACTTTAGTTGATTGATGTGGTGGTTTGGGATTCTTCTTTTACTATCTATTTTGATCATTAAGAGTCTGTTTGAGACGACCGGAACATTTTGAAAATATGATTGTAAAGTTATAATGAGAAAAGCTACTTTTTTAATGCTTCCGTGGATATAACTTATATGTTCTTTTTTTTTAAAATCAAACAAATATATATTTTTTAAAGTTATCATACATTAACAACTTTAGTTGTAAAAAATAGTTTCACACCACTAAAATTTTTGAAAAAAAAGTAGAGAGAGAGAGAGAGAGAGAGAGAGAGAGTAACAAAAAAGTAATAGCTAAATAGAATTGTGGTTGTAATCTGAAAAACAAAACAGTGAAAAAGCTATCCTAAACAGACCCTAAATCTATAGAAAAGTGCTATCCTGACCACCTTCAATAAGCTACTCTATTATTTTTGGATTATCACTATGCTATTAACTCTATGTTGTTTAGTCCACCTCCTTTATTTAGGATAAGAATTATTCTAACTATCTCAATCACCCACATACATTAACCATTGAATTTTCCTTTATTTAGGATAAGACTCAATTTAGATTTGAGATTAGGTTTTTTTTGGGACAGCTTTTTAAATATTTTTTAAATCAACTTTTTAGTACAAAAATATCTAGTTCAAAAAAATATTTAGCTAAAAAGTTGATATAGAAAACAATAAAAAAACTGTCTCAAACGGAATCTTATACTAAATCAATTATATATGGCTTGGTTCATATTGGAGTTTTTATCATATAAAAAAAAATTCAATTCAGACCAAGTTAATAAATCTTTAATTAGTTATGATACTCTATATGAACAAATCTCAACAATCCATATATTTTACAGCTCTGCCATTCATCTCCATTCATATTGTCTGTATTTACGTTTGGATATTCAATCTAACGGTCAAATGCTTAATAAATAGAATGAAATTTCTCACTATTTGTTATTTAGATATCAAACGCACAAGCATAAATTTATTTTGTCAAAATTAAGAACAGAAATTCAAATTGGAACCTGATGAATCTGATTGGTTATATTTAAGTTTGGTTTGAAACAATCTTTTTACTGCTTCTTAAAACATCTTTTTAGTATAAAAATTAATGGAACGACTTTCTTACTATTTCTTAAATTAACTTTTTAAAACAAAAATTTAACTTTTATATTAAAAAATTGCTTGAGGAAACGGTAAGAAAACCGTCTCAAATAAAACTTAAGACTTTAGTTTGAAATTTTTTTATTACTTTAAAAAATAATATAATCTATTTTTAATCTAAAAATTTTACACCTGAAAAATTCGATAGACCCAATCGAAGCCTTAGTTACTGTTAACTCAGAACATGAAGTTTGAATTTCAATGCGAGTAATGAGTTTCCACCATGACTTTTCCGTGCCTATCCGGAAATATCTTCTGTGCTTTTTATTTTGTGGCTCAGCTGAGCTGAAATCTCACTATAGTACTATGCTATAGGTCCACGGAAATGTGACGGCCTGATTGGGATTTGGGAGGCTTACACAAGTGCATTGACTTCGTTGATGGCCTGCAATTATTGTGGAATCTTCACTTTGGTGTAGGATTTGAATGGTTTATTTGTTCATACAAAGATTTTAAGAGTACATTTTGGTTTTAATTTTGATGTGCATGCAAATATCTTAAGGGTCCTATTCGAAGTAACTCGGTATAATATGAAGTAGAATGACAAGGAATTTATTAGGATCATGATGAACTTATTAGAACAATAGAGAATTTCTCAGAGCATAGTCGGTCCGAGGTTTAATCATGCCTACTCGCCCGAGCTCATAAGTTACTCATTGGCAACAAGCAATTGTTAATAGCTTTTTATATTTGTTGTTATTTCTATAGCTTAAAAGTGATTTGTTTTGTAACAACTAAATCTTGATGTGAAGCTATAAACAAGGGTTAGGCCTAACACATCCAATTATTTGTACTCGACTCCTTTTTTTTGGTCAATATAGTTAAATTCCAAAACTTCTCTATCATGATTTTCTCTTTCTTTCTCTATTTTTTTATGTATCATGTGGGTCTTGCTAATATGGTTCGAATACTACATGCGGATCAATTTAGAATTGAAATCTTCGAAGATATGGTAAACATAAACTTAAGCCAAGGATTATAAATCAAGTACTATATGAAGCAGAGCAACAAAATAAGGAATCAATGAACCTGGAGAACTAGTACTTCATGATAAACAAGAAACTGGTGGATATGGATGAATGAATTACAAGAATGATCCAAATAAATTTAGAGTGTGCTCTCTAAACCACTTTGAAGGTAGAGATGCAAGAAGGATCCTCAAGCTCAATCATTCAAAATCAACCAACAATATAAGAGTACTAATGTTATCCCTAGCAGCAGATTAATCTTACTATCTAAAAAAATGGAAAATAATCCATTCCTCAAACTCGACAAAATAAGAAGAATCTCAATTGATGAATGCATTTTCATGAGTAATACCAGGGGTGAAGCCTCGAATGAAGTTCAAAATCCCACACCTAGACTCTTCAAATGAATGATAAATCCAACCAACTATAAGACTTATTTTAAGTCAACTAACTCCTTATTGGATATTACTGAAGCTTTTAAATACCACTTATTTTTCACCATCTTCAAGGAATCACATCTTAGGTGGTTTCATGCATTAATTATGTTGGGGACAATAATGTCGTTTATTAAGTTTAATAAGTTATTCATCACTCAATTTGCCAATACTTAGAAGCCACTACATAATTCACAAGCCTTATTGAAAATGAATCAAGTGCCAAAAGAGTCATTGGGAAACTTCACTATGTTTTTAGAGGGTGATGTTGGAATTAAGGATTTAATGCTTATTATGGCTCAAGTAGTTCTTGCTCAAAGTCTGCCTAAGGGGAACTTAAGATATTCTCTCAATCTATAATAATCAGAGACATTGGAAGGGTTACATGAACTCACTAACAATCACTACAATGTCAAAGACTAAAGTCAACTTAGAGAATTCTCTACTTAAGGGATTTTTTTGTAATTTCTAGAGAAGACGAAAGTTGCTTAAGGAAATTGAGCATGGAAAGTAAGTCGTATTTCCAATAGATCCACCAGTTCCATCACTAGAGGCTACAATGTAATCCATCTTAACATTCAGAGAAGGTAGAGAACACCTCATACTTGCCAACACATAACCATTAAACCATTGAGGGTTTTAATATCTGAGTTTGTGGAAGCCATTGAAAATAAAGATATCTTCAAAGAAATTGCACACATGAAAGCTGAAGCTTATGATACATATCCATCAAAAATATTATGCATTCTATAAAGACTATGAGCATGATATAGAGAATTATCAACACCACTTTAATCTGGTTAATGAATTGGTTAAAGAAAATGATATTAATAGTTGTATGAATTAACCGTAGATCACTGAGGTGATTAATTAGTGGATGAGGGAGAATATTCTAATATAATTAGAAGAGTTAGTACAAATTTAATAATGGAGTTACTTTGAAATTTGGGAGGTAGTCAAAAGCTTTTTAATCCATTCGTAAAATACAAATTCAACTTCTTACCTATTGATTCTCCCTCTACAAGTATCCAAATGCAGAAACATGGAATTAATTTAATGGGAATGTTTCTAATTATCTTATGAAAAATTTAGTAATGATTAGAGAGGTTTATGTGGTCCAAATGTACTATGTAAGGGGTGATGGTCAGTTCTATCCATAATAAACCAATGTTAAGTATTTGGTTGTGGTTTTTTGAAAAATAGATGGAATTCAATAATTCTAATTAAAAATGATCATAGAGACTCTATGGATGTGATCAAAAGTTTTTAAATTGTTTTGTTGGATTTTAATCTTTTTTGAATATTTTATATGTGACTGAAAACACTTACACGATAGAAACAGCGAGCAAGATATATAACTACGGTTGATTTGTTCACTAGACATTTGAGTAGAACAACCCCAAATAAAATTAGGTTTATTGAATTATGGGATTCATACTAATGATCTAGATAATTTGGAGGGATTTTATAGAGATTTGGTTCATCAAATAATAAGAGGAACAAGACTAGTCTAGCAAAGATAGATTGCTTATCTGGTTCTTATAAGGTTTGATTAAACTTGGATTTAGAGGGAAAAAAATAGATTTTAAATTTTTTAAAGATGGACTACACACACTAGAAAAAAACTACAAAAACTAACAGTAAAGGAAAGTGAATAAAATAAAAAAAACTACTCAATAAAGTGGGGTTTCGAGGAGATCTCCTAATCTCCTTCTTGAGTATGGTCGGCCACTATGCAAGCCTGTTAGTCTCTTTGGAATTCACTCTAAAATGTGTAAGAATAACTATTCTTCATTCCATTATTGCATAAATTTTATACAACTAAAAACCCCATGAAGAGATATATCCCTTTATTTAAATCCAAAATAAAGAGCAAAAAGGAAAGGAGGGAGGGTTTGGCGCCTTGCTTTGGTTCACTAGCAACTACCTTAAATCACCTCCTTCTCTCATGCATATTAGAAAGGCCACATCCTTTTTCATGACTTGGACTTAACTTATTAAGCACTAATAAAGCAAAAATATCAACATGATGTCCACATAACCCTTACAACACAAAATACATGAAATTACATAAAAAATAAGACTAAACTCGTAAAATATAAAAATATAAATTCTTATGGTTAGGCCTCATAGATCCTTCATGGTTTGAGCTCATATACTTTTTCCATTTCCCTAGTGATTGTACCACTTCAATGTGCTACATTAGCAAAAAAACGTTGAAATAGCTTTTTTTATTGACAATGTAAGGTACCTATAAAAGAGCAAAGAAATGAGACCGTCTCTACCCATCAATCTAGATAGTTTGAGTGGTGACACTCATTCTTAGAGTAGCAAGAGTAGAAGCTTCTTAATAAGCTAATATTAAATAAACTTGATTTGGAGAGGTGAACTTGACAAGTACATTTAGAACTATTTATATTAAAGTTATGCATGTCGCTTTCATTAGAACAAATAGGCCAGTGAACAAAAATGCATATAATAATTTTAAAGTCATCATAATATTTATCACCAACTATCAAATTAGTGGTATTTTAATTGATACAAGGAGTTTTAATAATATCATTTTAGAAGCATTTTTTAGAAGAACTTTGAGCTTCTCATTTAACACCCATTGCTAGCCAGCTCTTTAAGTTTTTCAAAGAAAGAAAAGAGAATGAAGGAATGATAGGTATACCCATCACTTATAGAGAACAAGAATGTCCATATACAGCCATGGTAGACTTTATCTTAGTAGATGCTCCAAAAACTTATAATATAATTTTTGGCTAATGATTATTAATTTTTTTTAAGGCCTTTATCTCCACCTACAATTTTGCTTCAAAATTTCTAGTTGGAGGGTAGGTGATCATAATGAGGAAAGATTTACTACAATCAAGGGCCTATTGAAAGCTTTGAGAAACATATAAGAGGAGGTCCTATAGTTATAAGCTAAGAAATGAGCAAGACTAAAGTAAATGGTGCAACAAACGTACGAATAAGTAATGATTTTATTGTGGTCTGGTCATAGCCTATGCCCAAGCCTAGGTGTCCTCCACATCTAAAAGTTAGTACATAACTTGCATAAAAAAATAGTTACTCCTTCCAAGATGTGTAGCCTTCACACCAAACACCTTTATGGGATAACCTAGTATATGTAATAACTCATATTTTGACCTAATAAAATAAATATTAAGTCCAAATCAGAAACTCTCTTTACCATAACATAGATATTATAGTACTTTAATTGCACTATTTTTTCCTAATTTTTTTTATAATGGTATAATTCCTTAAGAAATTGACACATGCGGTACAAGTTGGGGTTTTGGGACTATTAGGTGTTCGTTTTGTAAACCAATTTCACCAAAGTTTTCTAAACATGATAGACTGTTTTGAATATTTTTCTATAACTTTTTATAGCTCTAAATTTAAAAATATGAAATTATTTAAATAATATTTGTATTTAAAACTAAATAATTTACATAATTATATTTATATCTGAAGATATTTTATTACAGATATTTTATTATCAAAATATTTGAAGCCAGTAAAGTAATTAAATCCTATTTCACTTCTTCAATTTAGCTTAAAAGAGAAAAAAAATTGGAAAAATAAAAGAAAGGAGAGGGAAAGGAGGAAGAAAAGACTAGGTTTAGAGGCTATAGAGCAATTTTTACTAGTCGATCCTATTGTTAAATTTGCTTGTCCAATTGTTAGGACTCGTTACCCTATTTTTGATTTCAATAATTTTGTGTATTTTGTATTTTATACATTTTAGTTTGGTTAAAACTTACCAAAGTTATGATATATTAATTTTGAGTAAACTTTCACCGCATAACTTTTGGTATGTCATAAATGTCAACAATATGAGCATTTTGACTATAATATTATTGAATTTTACTGGGTAAAATAAAAGTTATTAAATTTTATATGATTTATACTAAAGAAATAGGACACAATGGTTAGAGAGAGTTGCCTTAGATGGTTTGGTCACATAAAATGGTGGCCTTTTGATGACCTGGTTAGGATAGTAGATATATTAGGTTTGACTTATGTTAAGAAAGGTAGAGGTTGACCTAAAAAGACTTGGTTAGAAAATATTAGAAATGGCCTTTCTTTATTAGATTTAGATGAGAATTTGACTCTTAACAGGACACAATGGACAAAAAGGATTCATGTAGCCTTGGGCATAGTGAGATATGAAAGTTCGATAGGGATGTTAAGCCCTGATGAACTAGTCCCGAGGCTAACCAAGAGGGGGGGTGAATTGGATATTTGAAATAAAATAAAAATCTTTTTATAACGTGCAGCGGAAATGAATTAAAATAACGATAAAAAGATCAATCACAGATATCACCCAAGCAGATAATCACAATAAAATAAAGTGCAGAAAATAATAAGAAAGAACAGACTGGATTTATAGTGGTTCGGTCCAACCTGACCTACGTCCACTCCTCGGAGGCACCCTCCAAGTATTGCACTAAACCAAATAGTGTCTCTCATTCAGCCCCCACAGCTAGGCGGAGAAGCCCTTGCAAAATCACTTCCACCTTCCCCGGTGCGGCGGAGTAGCCGGGTCCTTTGACACCAAAGAGATCTTATTCTTTCCAAAACCTCCCTCGAGATGACCCTTGAATCCGATGGTACTTAGGTGTAAGCTTGCCGGAGCAACCGTGTGAACCCCCTCACACTCCCTCGAGAATCCCTCTTCCCAGGCTCTTCTCCCTCTCAAACTCCACCCTTTCCTCTCTCCCTTTCAAGCTCTCTCTTCAAGTTTTCTTCAAAAGAATGAAGCCTCAATGGCTGCCAAAGACACCTATCAAGTGCCTTGAGAAAGCTTAAATAAAGAGCTCCAAAAACCCTTCCAAATTAGTTCTGGCGGCAAAGATCGTCCAGGACGATGTGCTCCAAAAGACGGCTTCACAAAACCCTAAAAACTCAATTCTACCACCAAAGATCATCCAGGACGATCGCAGGATCATCCAGGATGATGTGCTCCAAAAGACGGCTTTAGAAAATCCTAAAAATTCAATTCTGCCGCCAAACATCGTCCCGGACGATTGCAGGATCGTCCTGGACGATGTGCAGAATTTGACCTGATAGTCCCGTACGATCCTGGGATAATCCAGGATGATCAGTACAAATTTTACACAAATCATCCAGTACAATATATATATCATCCTGGACGATTAGAACAAATTTTGACTCTTAAATCCTTGCCTAAATTATCATGGCAGTTAGGGTTTTGAGATCATATTGGATCGTCCAGGATGATATAAATATCGTCCAGGATGATTAGTTTAATGAACAGATCAGCCTGGACGATCAGAAATCATCCAGTATGATTTGTTCAAAAGTTGAACTTCTTGTTTTGACAGGATCTCACTCCCCCTGAATATGTGTACACATTGCCACAAATAAGCATACACCCTTACAGGACTTGACGCAAGAAATCAAAAAGTACATCAATGAGAAATACAATAAAGCCTATTCTACTCATTCTTGAGTCTTGAATCTTTCTCGGATTGATGCATGCTGTTCCTGAAATGTTAGTACACATAAATAAATATATATTTCAAATACTAGAAGATGAACCATAATATTTGTTATCATCAAAATAAGAACTCGTGAGCTCGAGTTGCAACAAGATAAAGGCTTATTATTATTATTATTATTATTATTATTATTATTGCACTGAATAAATAAATGGATTTTTTTATTTAAATATATTGGTAATACAAGCATTGAGAATGAAAATGGGTCTATGAATTGGCAATAGCTAATCGCTATTACTATTATAATAATTTAATAATAATATATGTAAAGATAAGTAAACATTTGGTTTCACTGGCGTTGACTGAAGACTGACTTACCTATACAAGATGGTAGGCTAATAGGATTTTCTTTAAATACTATAATTAGGTGTTATTTTTTTACTAATTCATATAATATTGATTGGGAGTTATAAGGAGATACTGATAGGGGTTGTGGAGTAACCTATAGAATTATGAATGATTTAGGGCTCTATCAATCTCTAATAATGCTTAGGTTTTCTTTGATATGAAAAATTATAAAAACCCTAATTAATATACACAAGTATATGTGTTGAATCAAGTAATATAGTGATAGAGTAGAGTATCGATCCCGCAAGGAAGATATGCTCACTTGCAAACACTAGTACTATCTACTTAAATTATTACAATTATCCTACTCGATAAAAATAAATGTTATGGAGATTCAATCTCTTACATAAAATTAGTAATTAATACACTATATGGATATAATATTTGAGATTAATGAATATATATAACATATTTTTTTAACGAATCTATTTTAATTATGATGCTATTCAGAGCATATGCATTCCTAGATCTCTATCGAGTTTATAAGAATAAAGGATGTCCACTAACTTCCTATAGATATATTATTTCCTTAATAACTTAGTATATTTCATATCCTATGCCTAGGTATGACGCATACTAATTCAATATTCTTGGTTATGCCCGCTTCTCTCCGTCGAGGCCCTATATTATACCTAATTTTAACTACACATATGACCACTATGTGCTTAAATTAAGATATGATAATATTAAAAATATCTTTTTAATCATTTAAGGAATAAGAGAATTAATTAGTCCTACATATAATACCTATATTGTCAATCCAAAACTAGAAAGTTTAACTAGGCATGGAGTATAATTAAAGCAAACTCATTTTTATTAATAACATGATGGAAAGAAAATACAAGAGATAAATATCACCAAACCCTTAAAAAAATATAAGAGATAGATATCACCAGAATGGTTTAATGGATCTCCTCTATACTCCTTTTACTTACAAAATTACTTCCATGAATGTAAGCCAAACACTTAAATAATGATATCAAGTACTTCCCTAAATTTTCTTAGTTATCTCCCTAAGGGAGTTTCAGAGAAGCACACTGAACTATACTAAAATTATCTAAGTGACTAGACTCTCCCACCAACATAACATAGTGATTATTTATAGGAAAACACAAAGTAGGTATCTAGCACTGTGGCGCTTGAAATATCCACGCTGCTAGACCCAACAAATGAACTAACGCTACTGTGCTGCTTTTCTAGTTCCATAATGGCACTTGTTGACATGGATTAGTTACTTAGTGAATAGTCATGTCGCTTTGCTGACAGATCATGTCCTTGGAAAGTTATAACTGCTACACCACGACACTGTTGTCTTTTAAATGGTGCGGCGCATGAAGACTAATTTAGGCATCGATGTGTTATAGAGTGTGACACTATGGTGCTTAATGACAGAGAACATGGCGTTGCAAAGCTGAACTTTTAACACCACGGCATTGTCTGATAGAGAAGTTGGTGCTATAATGTCGATAACTCCGACAGTGTCTTTGATGGTGCTGTCATTATTTGTTCTGATGTTGTGGCACTATATAAAACTTAGAATTTTATGCATTTTCTATAATTTTCATGTACAATATAACTAAAATAATATATTTTTATTGAAAAAATAACACATAAATAACATATTATTTACACTTATCAAATTCTCCCAAACCTAAACTTTTGCTTGTCCTCAACCAAATAAATATATTGTAATTATAATTAGATGATTAACCAAAGTAAAAATTGATAATTTAAAATTACTAAAATATAGGATAATACATCACAGTCTAGAAGTAGTAAAAATGAACAAGATTATAATTCTAGTTTAGAAAAAATACTAATAATTACACTAATCACTCATCCATATTATTACTTAATTTGAATTTATAGGTTATAGATTTAATTATTAATCTTTAAATTTAAAAGTGAATAATGTAGCTTAATGATTAGATATGTTTGTAGTTATAATTGAAACTTCATTAGCTCACCATCATTTGTATTGATTTTCTTATTGTATCCTTTATGAATTTAAGTATAAGATTGAAATAAAATTCTAAGCTTTTAATTGATACCAATTTTTTAATATACTCATCTTCTTTTTTTCCTTTTTTTTTTCTCTTTTTCTTTTTAAACTATTTTCACAACTCTTTCTCTTATTAATTTATGAGTATATAGTTAATGATATTGAATATCAATTTTTTTGCATCGAAACCTTTTTATAATCTTAATGAGTTTTATGCAAGGATTTAATAAGATTACCAATTCCAAATTCGGATTGCTTATAATTTCTAATTTTAATCTACTCATATTGAATCTTTAATTCTAATTATCATCTTTATTTCAAAAATTAATAAATAAAAGTATAACTTATAATTTCAAGTGAAAGTAATAGTTTAAATGATCTAAGTTAGATAATTAATAGTTTCTTTTCCACTCTATGAAGTATAAATAGTGTTCATTTAAATTATGATCTAGGATTTTATTATTATCCTAATTTTATATAATTTTAATTATCAATTTTACTAAGATTAATTAAATAATTAAAATACAAAAATAATTATTGTTAACATGAGGAGAATTTCAATGAAATATAAATAAAAGAAATACAAACAATAATGAATACTACACATGCTTTCAAATGAATAATAAAAGACATATAAAATTTGTGATAATATAACATAACAAAATATAACATACATAATATTAATTACAGTATAACTAGTGTATTAAGCCAAATACATAGCATATCAAGTGGGTTACCTCCCATAAGCGCTAAGTTTTAAGTCTTCAGATAGACTATCCAATTATTTTATTTCAAGATGAACCAATTTAGTTATATTTTGCACTCAATCAATGTCTCCCTCTACATAAGATTTCAGTCTGTGGCCATTTAGTTTAAAATTACTTAGATTTTTCTTATCCTTAATTTCTACAGTTCCATTAGAAAATATTTTACCATAGTGAAGGGTCTAAACCATATTGATTTTAATTTTCCAAGGAATAACTTAAGCCTAGAATTAAATAGTAAAACTTCTTGTCCAAAAGCAAGTTCTTTCCTAAGAAGCTTTTTCTCATGTCATTTCTTAACCTTTTTCTTTATAAATCCTTGAATTTTTATAAGCTTCATTTCTAGTTTCTTTTAGTTCACTCAACTACATCAATCTTTTTTCTTTTGCCATTTTAAAATTATAATTCAATTCTTTAATTGCCTAGAAAACTTTATGTTCTAATTCCACTGAAAAGTGGCAAGCCTTTCAATAAACTAATTTATAGGGAGTCATATCTATTGGAGTCTTATAAGCAGTTCTATAAGCCCATAATGCATCATCTAACTTAATTGCTCAATCTTTCTAATTGAATTGACCATTGTTTCTACGATTCTTTTAATTTCCCTATTACTAACTCAGCTTGACCACTAGTTTAAGCATGATAACCAACTGCTATTCTATGATAAACTTCATAATTCTTTAAGAGAATTTCAATTGTTTTATCATGAAAATGATTTCCTCTATCACTGATTAAAACTTTTGGCATTCCAAATCTTTAGAAACTATTTTTCTTTAAAAACTCGATCACATTTTGAGCATCAGTTTAGAAGTTGCCACTCCTTACATCCATTTTGATATATAGTCCACAACAATAAAAATATATTGATTTCCATAGGATGACATAAAAGGTCTCATAAAATCCAATCCCTAAATATCAATTATTTCTATTTCTAGGACATTGTTCGATAGCATTTCATATCTTTTTATAATACTTCTAATTCTTTGGCACTGATCACATTTATTAATATATTTATTTACATCTTTAAATAAAGTAGGCCAAAAGAATCCTACTTGAAGGATTTTAGAAGTAGATCAAAATCCTCTAAAATATCCCTCATAATGCGAGTCATGACACTCCTTAATGACTGATTCTATTTCTTCTTCAGAAACTCATCTTCTCACAATTTTGATCATTGCAAGATTTAAATAAATAAGATTCATCCCAAAAACAAAATTTGGAATCATATAAAAATTTCTTTTTTTGACTAGGATTTAAAACATAAGGAAGTATACCATTGATAATAAAATTAACAATATCTTCATACTAAGGTGAATTGTTTGCATGAAGTGCATATAATTGTTCATGAGGAAAATTTTCTTTAATCTTATCTTTATTTAATATATATTTTTTCACAAAAAGTTTAGAAAGATGATCAACAATATGATTTTTAGTACCCTTTCTATAAAACATTTATACATCAATTTCTTATAATAAAAGAATCCATCGTACCAATCTTGGTTTAATGTCTTTGTCTATCATAAGATATTTGATAGCTGCATAATCAATATAAACAATTACTTTAGTGTTGATTAAATATGATCTAAATTTATCAGAAGTAAAAATAATAGCAAACAGTTCTTTTTCAGTCATTGTATAATTACGTTGTGTATAATTCAAAGTCTTACTAGCATAAAATATGACATAAAATTTCTTATCTTGCCTTTATCCTAGAATAGCACCCATAGCAATGTCACTAGCATCACATATTACTATAAAAGGTAATGACCAATCAGGAACAATAATCACTGGAGCAGTAATCAAATATTTTTTTAATATATCAAAAGCTTATAGACAAGCAAAATTAAATATAAAAGTGACATCCTTCTCCAATAGTTGACATAAGGGTTTAGAAATTTTTGAAAAGTCTTTAATAAATCTTCTATAAAATCCTGTATGACCTGAAAAAATTGCTAATGCCTTTAACCGAGTCGGGAGGTGGTAATTTTTCTATTACCTGAATTTTTGCAATATCTGCTTCCAATCCTTTCTTCGAAACTTTATGCCCTAAAATAATGCCTTGGTTACCATAAATTGACACTTCTTCCAGTTTAACACTATATTTATTTTTACACATCTTTTCAAAACAAAAGTTAAATGCTCAAGACAATAATCAAATGCTGTGCTAAATATTGAGAAATCATCCAAGAAAATTTCAATACCCTGCTCAATTTAGTTTGAAAAAATAGATATCATACATCTTTGAAAAGTAGCAAGAGCATTACACAGACCAAAAGGCATTCTCCTAAAAACAAAAGTTACATAAGGATTAGTGAAAGTAGTTTGATCTTGATCTTCAGGTGTAATAAGAATTTGATGATATCCAGAATATTCGTCTAGAAAATAATAAAATGAATGCCCTGCCAACCTATCTAACATCTAAACAAGAAAAGGTAAGGGAAAATGATCTTTTAAGTGGCTTTATTTAATTTTTTCTAATCTATGCAGATTCTCCATCCTGAAATAATTCTAGTGGGTATAAGTTCATTATGTTCATTTGTTATAATAGTTAATCCTCCTTTTTTAGGAACATAATGAATACGACTAACCCAAGAACTATTTAAAATTAGATAAATAATTCCAGCATCCATCCATTTTAGAATTTCTTTTTTAACAACATCTTTCATAGAAGGGTTAAGTCTTCTTTGTGGGTCAGTTTTTAGTATTGTATTAGCTTCCATTAAAATTCTATGCATACAAATTAGAGGAGTGTCAGCAATTGTCTACCCAAAAGCACTTTTAAAATTACTCAACACCTTAATCAAGTCACTTTCTTGATGTGGTTCTAAATTTGCTAAAATAATTACAGGAAGAGTAGAATTATTTTCCAAAAAAGCATATTTGAGATAACAAGGTAAAGCCTTAAGTGCTAACGTAGGAGCTTCCTCAATTGATGGTTTTAAAGTTTTTTTCTAAAGAGAATGTTTCCATTAATGCAAAATTTTTGTTGGTTAAGTTTTCATTCCTTATTACATATTCTCCTTATACATCATTATTCTCTTCAATTTCTTCCTTTTTAAATGACCTCCTTCTAGCAATTCTTCCTTAAGATTCTCAATTATCATATCCTCTAAAACCTCCCTAAAGCAATCTTTATTCTTTTCTTGAGGAAATTTTACAGTTTTATGTACATCAATTTTAACTTCCTAATCTTGAACTCTCATACTAAATTCACCTTTTTGTACATTAATCATTGCTTTCCTAGTGGCTAAAAATGGTCTTTCTAAAATGACAGGTATTTTTTTATCTTCTTCCCTATCTAGAATAATAAAATCAATAAGAAAAATAAATTTATCAACTTTAATCAACACAACCTCTATTACTCCTCTTGCGTAAGTAAAAAGTTCTATCAACTAATTGAAGACTAACTGAGGTAGGTTGAACCTCTCCAATATCTAGACATTTATAAATAGAAAGTGGCATAAGGTTAATACTAGATCCTAAATTACATAAAGCCCTACCACAGAATTTGTCTCCAATTGTTAAGGGAATGGAAAAACTCCCTGGACTTTAAGTTTTTCAAGAAGTTTCTTTTTAATTATAGCACTACACTTTTAAGTTAGCACCAAAGTTTCAAATTCCATTATCTTCCTTTTCTTATTTAAAATATCTTTCATGAATTTTGCATATGTGGGCATTTGTTCTAAAGCTTTAGAGAAAGGTATATTAATAGTCAATTTTTTAAATACTTCCAAAAATTTTGAGAGCTGCACATCTAGATTTGGTTTGATCAATCTATGAGGAAAAGGTAGAGATGAGCTCTCTTTAACTCTTCTAATTACACATTCAAGTTCTTTTATAAGTTCAAGTTATTCTGTGAAAGATTTTCTTTGTTCTAGCTCAACTTCACTATCATCCTTTTTATGTAGATCTCTATTCTTGTAAGGATCTTCTAAATCTTTCCCACTTCTAAGTTGGATATTATGACATTGTTCTTCCATTATTTTATAATTAATCAACCTAGCAAGTTTTCCTATTTAATCTTTAATTTTTTAAGAGCATAAGATTAATTTAGAGCTTGGACTCCTAATTATATAATAATATTTTTCAAGGGTGTTTTCTCATTACTTTCCTAATAAAGTTGTTCATAATCTTAGGGATAGTGCTATGGTGCCTCCTATCTAAATGCATTGGTGTGCAGATTTTTAGATTTAATATTGAAATTATTAAATCCATCTGCCATATTTTTAATCTTCAAGTTATCCAATTTTTTAAAAATTACCGCAACTTGTGTAGTCAAGATTGATAAAGCATTATATTCATAAATTCTAGGTATTTTTTTAGAATTTTCCCTATCAACAGGGCACTAGAAATTATTAGTAGTCATTTCCTCTATTAATTCATAGGCTTCATCAAATCGCTTAGACATTAATGATCCTCCAGCTGCAGCATCAATTATTGCTCTAAGAGATCCTACTAATCTATTATAAAATGTTTGAATCATCAACCAATCAGGTAATGCATGCTGTGGGCATTTTGTAAGTATTTGCATAAATCTTTCTCAACTCTCATAAATGGATTCTTCGTAAAACTGAGTAAAATAAGTTATGTCATTTCAAAGTTTAGCAATTTTTTAAGTTGAAAAATACTTAGTAAGGAACTTATGAGCTAACTCATTTCAATTAGTTATTGAACCTAGAGATAAAGAATTTACCATATTTTAGCTTTTTCTCATAGAGAAAAAGAAAACAATATAAGTATAATAGTATCATCACAAATACCATTGTACTTAAATATTGCACAAATTTTTAAGAAACTAGCTAAATATAAATTGGGATATTCTACAGGAGTTCCCCTAAACTAAGAGTTTTAAACTATTTGAATAATAGGTGGTTTTAATTCAAAATTTTTAGCTTTGATTGTAGGTATATTATACTCCAATAAATTATGTCTACTAAAGGATTTGCATAATCCTTAAGAGGTTTAGAATGATTTTGCACTAACTCAAGTTTAGCCATTTTCAAATTCCTTTTAGTTTTCCTAATTTTAGAAAGGATTCTCTCAATTTCAGGATCAAATGACAAAAGTTCTTTTCTATGGCTATAAAGCATGCAACCGAAAATATATAAATAATCAAAGTAAAACAATAAAATAAAATAATAAAAAGAAAAAAAAGTAGGTATAACTATGTAATTAATTCAATAATATAATAAGAATTTTACAAAAAGCAAAATACTTCCCAGTAATGGTGCCAAAAACTTGATGGGGGCTATGGAGTAACCTATAGAATTATGAATGATTTAGGGCTCGATCAATCCCTAATAATGTTTAAGTTTTCTTTGATATAAAAAATTATAAAAACCCCACTTAATATATGTAAGTATATATGTTAAATCAAGTAATATAGTGATAGAGTAGAGTATCGTTTACACAAGGAAGATATGCTCACTTGAATACTAGTGTTGTCTACTAAAATTATAATAATTATCCTACTCAATAAAAATAAATATTATGGAGATTCAATCACTTAAATGAAATTAGATGAAGGTAAAGATTACAGTATATGGATATAATATTTTTGATTGATAAATATAAATAACATTATTTCCTGATGAATCTCTTTTAATTGTGATGTTATTTAGAGTATATGTATTCTTAGATCTCTATCGAGCTTATAGGAATAAAGGATGTCTACTGGCTCCCTATAGATATATGTTCTTCTTAAGAATTTAGAACATTTCATATCATATGCCTAGGTATGACGCATATTAATTTAATATTTCTGGTTATGCCTGCTTTCCTATTCTAATGCCCCATATTAAACCTAATTTTAACTACACATGGCCAGTCTGTACATTAAATTAAATCTGGTAATATTAAAAACATATTTTTAATCATTTAAGGAATAAGAGAATTTATTAGTATTATATATGGTACTTACATCATCGATTCAAAACTAGAGAATTTGGCCAGACATATAGTAGAATTGAAACAAACTCATTTCTATTAATAGTATGATGGAAAGAAAATATAAGAGATAAATATCACCAGAATAGTTTAATGGATCTCCTTTATACTCATTCTTTTTATTACAGTATTGCTTCCATAAATATAAGCCTAACACTCTAATGATGGTATCAAGTAAATCCCTAAATTTTCTTAGTTATCACCTAAGGGAGTTTTAGAGAAGCACTCTATATTATATGAAGTTATCTAAGTGACTAAACTCTCCTATAAACATAATATAGTTACTATTTATAGGAAAATATAAAGTAGGCATCTAGCACTGTGGTTCTTGAAATATCAGCACTGGTACAGCC
Source organism: Dendrobium chrysotoxum (assembly GCA_019925795.1). Classification (NCBI taxonomy): domain Eukaryota; kingdom Viridiplantae; phylum Streptophyta; class Magnoliopsida; order Asparagales; family Orchidaceae; genus Dendrobium; species Dendrobium chrysotoxum. Next base: position 49,636,637 of record CM034313.1, read on the forward strand.
AACAAATGAACTAACGTTGTTGTGCTGCTCTTTTATGTTCATCGTGGTGCTTGCTAACGTAGATCAGTTACTTAATGAACAGCCAAATCATTTTACTAATAGATCATGTCCTTTGAAATTTACAATTACTACGATGCGGCGTAGCTACCTTTTGAGTGTTACGGTGCTAGATGAACAAATTAGGTTTCGAGGTGTTATAGAGTGTGATGTTGTGGTGCTTAATGATAGAGAATATAACACTGCCAAGCTAAACATTTGACATCATGGCGTTATCAAATAGAGAAGTTGGCGCTATAATGTTGATATTCTTGCACTCCGACAGTATCTTTGATGGCGCTACGATGTTGTTTGTTCTAACGTTGTGGTGCTATATGAAAATTAGATTTTATGCCTTTTCAATATTTTTTCTGCACAAAATAACTAAAATAACATATTTTTATTAAAAATATAACACATAAAATAATACATTATTTACACTTATCAGATGCTTACTATACTAATGGACAAAGAGTAGAGACTCTATTTACTAATCCAACTGTTTACTGATATTGATATGATATTGAAAAAATATCGATTAAGCCAAGACTTTTACTTGTATGGTGTGACTATTAAAATATATATTATTGATTCATTAACTTCTTTATTATTATTTATTTATTTACTATCAATGTATGGATTTATTATTCTTACATTGCTTTATTACTACTACCATCGATTTTCTTAACGACACTGTATTGATATTGAGCGTGCTACATACTTAACACATGATATACTGAGCATGTGATTAAGATGCTGATATAGAATAATTGAATATCATGTGTATATCATTATAAGATTTTATTGCATTAATCTGAGTTCAACAATTCTTTATTGATGCTTTAGTTTTACCACTTTATATGATTTCTTTACTGTTTGACTAGTTGATAGTATTGATATGATGGCTACCTTGTTATTATAACACTCGTACTGATTTACTAGTTTCTCCACTGTACTATTGTATTGGCTTATATACTATATTATTTTATTATTTACAGACTTTATTGCTATTATATGTGAGTTTTATTGCTTGTATACTGATTCATGTTTATATAAATATTACTGTTATGATTTGACTGCAAATATGTATATTACCCATTTGTCAGACTTTGAGTTTAGTTGTAGAATTTGGTTACTTACTGTGTAACAAACCCAATATATGAAACATATTTTTAAAATAAAAAAATTGAGTTTATATTTGAGTTGGAGTGTTGTGGCGCTAAGATTGTGAGCGCAAAGGCACTAGGCTTAAGAGTATAGTGCATTAGAAAATATTGATGCGTCATTTGATGCTCTATTTCTATAGAAATTCTAAATTCTATATAAAGTGTTGTGGCATAGGGTTTGAGCATTATGGTGTCGAGTTTGAGCATTATGGTGCTAAGCCAATAATAGTATTTTATATTTTTTTACTATAAAGATTGTTGCCATCACCTCATGATTCCCTCACTTTATTACTTGGCCTGGAAGAAATAGGAGAAGAAGAGGGAGAGAAGGGAGAGGAAGAAGAGAAAAAGAGGATTGAGAAAGCCATTTTTGGGTCATTTTTATCTGTTATTCCTATCATGAAAATTATTCTATTAATAGTAACTAACCATCCTCTTACTCCTATTTTCGATGATTTTGATTATACGAATTTTATCTCTATCAAATCTATTAAAAATATATTATCTCCTAATCTTTTACCATGTAACTTTTAGTATGTTATAGATGTGATCATTCTGCATGATTTGATATGATTTCATTATATTTTCATTAGTTAAATATATGTATAGAAATTTTTTAGTAAAATGGGCAGGGATAAAGTATGAGCAAGTGATGTACAATGACTTATATCATAATATTGAGATGTATAAGCTATAATGATTGATAGGATTGATATGAATTGGAATGTAAAATGAAGATGTAATACTAAAATGTGATAGAAAGGATATACTATACTAATACTACTCTTATAAAAAATGATATGTCAATTGTATTAGATATATATGATATGATAACCCCACATGATAACATCAAGATTTACTCATTCACTAATAGGAGACATAAAGAGATGAAGACTGATGGACTTATAAGGAGTCGAGGCAACTGGTTCACATAATTCAAGGGGAGCTGTCAGGTGTACACTAATTGGGAGTCATAAGGGGCAACTGATAAGGAGTCATAAGTGCGGGAGCAAGATACCCTTAAGAGTCCCTTACATGAATATCTGATAGAATATTGATTATTGATTACTAATTATTGATATGAATTATTATTTATTTTAATTACCAATTACGGCTAACTGATATTGATTACTTATTGATATTGACTATTATATTGATATTATATGAAAATTGATTATTATTAATGCTTATAATTACTAAAAATGGATATTAATACCACTATTAACTGCCTAACTGATAGAATGACAAAATTGATTGAATGATAAAGATAGAATGATTGATTGATTAATACGAGTGACTAGTGTAAATAGTACATATTAATTCTTGGATTTTTCTTATATGATTTATGGCATACTATTTCTCTTTTGCCTTGCATTGATTTCAGTTGTAAGATTGTAGTTATTTGTTATGCTTTTATTCTCATTGCGTGGTTTTATATAATTTCAAGTAAAGTTAAGAAGTCCGTAGCTTGAGGCTACAACATGCATAATTTCCTTTCAATGCTGCTAATTTAGCTTTCCTTCAATTCTTTTGGTTTTTGTATATTCTTTTATAGCCAATGAAAGTTACTATATATTATTTTGAGACTAGCTATAGCATGTTAATATTGATTATAGTAAATATGAATTATGTTTTTTACTGTTTATATTTCTTTAAGTAATTAATCAGCTTTGTATGTTAAATTAATCTGTTTGTAAATGATTATTGAATGTTATTGAGAAATAAGAAAGAAAGAAATAAATGAAAAGAGAAAAAGAAAAAGAAATTCTTTCACGTTAGATCTTAGGGCATGACAGAGTGGTATCAGAGTAATGGTTAGTGAAAGAATTTGATTGTGATTGGAGATGCATTATTGATTGCATTATTGATGCGTTTATAGGTTTATTTTATTTCAATGATTTATTTTTGTCTTTTTTTTATTTTTTTTGAAGAATTTATTTTGAATTTAAGATTTAGGAATTAGGTAAATAGACACAAAAGAAAAAGGAAAGAAATTTGAACCCAATACTGAAGTGTTTTTAGTGACTTCAGGGAATATGGAAAGGTTTATTGATATGATTGCTCAGATGGTGAATGATAGATTAATGAATTAGTTTGGGCAAAGATATAAAAAAATAGGTGAGTTTAAAATATTGAATGTGAGATTAATGAATTAGTTTGGGCAAAGAAAAGGAAAAGTATTTTTGTTAAAGCACCTACCACTCTTCAATGTATTTAGTGTAGAAGAAGACATCTAGGACCCTGCTATGGGGTGACTTATGGGGGCTTACTGAGAGCTAATATATGACTCACTGAGTTTAAAATATGCATAAGTTTTCTTTCATATAAAATTACTAAAGGCCTACTAAATTATGTAAGTATACATGTCAAATCAAGTAATAATGTAAAAGAGTATAATGTCAAACCTACAAGAAAGTGTTTTGCTTAATTGCAACTTAACTACTACAGCTTACTTCAAATGCACAAGTTATCCTACTAAAAATGAAAATGATGTTGAAATTTAAGATCCCGAGCACTTAATTTTGATGGTGACAACTAATACTTACTGAATCCATATGGACTTCCTTAAGATTACAAATGCTTATCTGTGTATATGAGCACTAACATTTCAGGTCAGATGCACACGGCTCAAGGTTACTGGAGACTCAAACCGGTAGAATAGGATGTTGAAAATTCTTTAATCTTTATTTTATTTATTTTTTATTTTCTTGAGTCTGTCATAGAAACATGTACGTGAAAGGAGCAATCATGCACACACATAGGGGGAGATTTGTTTTTATCTTTAAATTTTTTTTAAAATATCGTACTATATAATTTTAAATCATACTGTACAATTAATTAATAATACTCAGGCTAATGGCTATTTTTCAGATGATTAACTTTATAATCTAATCGTACTGTACGATCATTATCGTACTGTACGATGAGATTCAATTGAAAAACCCTAGCCGCCAGAATAAGTTTGGTAAGTTCATAATTTTAATTTGTTGAACTGTTCGTACTGTACGATCATGATCATATGGTATGATTAATTGAATACTTACCAAAATTATCTCCCGTAATCAAGAAATAAATGTTGGTTTCTTATTTAAAGTCGATCGTACTGTACGATGATATATCGTACCGTACGATAGACAGAGATGATTACATTCATCCCTTCGATCGTACCAAACAAAACCAAAGTTTTTTGTTCTGTTCGTCCTGGACGATATTCTTATCATACAGGACGATATCCTAAAATTAACTAATCATACGGTACTACTAGTGGAGTACTGGATGACTGATACAGATGATTTTATTCATCCCTTCGATCGTACCAGACGAAACTAAGATTTTTGTTTCTATTCATCCTGGATGATATTCGTATCATATAGGATGATATCCTGAAATAAACTAATCATACTGTACGACAAATGGAGTGCTGGACGACTGGCAAAGATGAATTCTTTCGTCCCAGGGATCGTCCCATAGATCGTTCTTTACGAACAGTAGAAATCAACATTATCATCCTGTACGATATACATATCGTACAGTACGATATGTATAAACTTTGATAACTGTTCGTCTGTGCTCGTACTGGATGGATCTGTACTTGAACTGATCGTACTGTACGATGATATATCGTACTATACGAACAGAAACATAAAAGTTAAAATCTTTAAGGTTTTCTGAAGCCTGATATAAAAACAACTTAAAATTTTTTATGAGGGGTTGTTGGTCTATCCTCTTGCTGTGAGAGGCTTTGAGGGAAGAAGGGGATTCGTGAAGGAGAATTTTTTCTTCGGAGAGATCCAGGGCTTGCGAGAGGAAGGTGAAGGTGAGCTTGAGTGTGAGGGAGAAGTAGTGTGAGGGGATCACACGGTGGCTCCAAGCTTGCTGTATGCTTTGCTCCTCTTGTGGCTTTGGGGAGTCTCGGGAAAGTTCTCGAGGGAAGAGTCACTTCAAGATCAACATCGTCAAGGTACTCTGCCATCTCCAGGAGGGAGAAAAAGGAGAAGGTCCGCTGCCGTCACCAGGAGGGTGACATAGCATTTGGTATTCCGCCGCACCGAGGGAGGTGAAAGTGAGTATTGTAAAGGCTTCTCCGCCTTACTGTGGGAGCAAAAGAAGAGTCAACTTTTACTAGTGTATATCCCGGAGTAGAGGACTCCGGGGAGTGGACGTAGGTCAAGTGACCGAACCACTATAAAAATCTCTGGTGTATTTTTTTTCCATTTTATCGTACTTTACTTTTTATGCTCTTAATTAGTACTTTAAATTGCTTGGTGAAAAATCATAATTTAAATCTTGTATTATGAAAGTTACAATTGAATTACCAATATCGTCGTTGTGAACGTTTTACTTGATTACGCACTTTATTCGTTAAGTTATCCTTTAAAAAATACAAAAAAAAGTAGAACTCTTGTTTAGGATTGATTTTTTAAAATACCAATTCACCCCCCCTCTTGGCGCATCTCGTACTTTCAAGTGGTATCAGAGTAGGGTTTCAAAATAGTGTTTTAGAAAACCTAGAAACATAAGATCCATGGCTCAATTTGGTAACCGTAATACTGTGGAGGGTTATTCTATAACTCGTCCACCTTTATTTGACAATATACCATTTGATTTCTGGAAAATACGCATGTCTACATTTTTACAGTCTCTAGACTATCGCATGTGGATGTTGCTCCAAGAAGGTTATTCTGCACCGTTTCGTATGTTGAATGGAATTAAAACTGAAATATCGTTTAATGAATGGAGCATTGAGGATAGAGAACTCGCACAGTTAAATGCTAAATGTCTAAATTATTTCTTTTACGCATTAAAATCAGAAGACTATATGCGAGTATCAACTTGTACTACTGGTAAGCAAATTTGGGACAAACTGTGTATCACGTACGAAGGAACTAGTGAGGTCAAATATTCTAGGTTGAACATACTGCTACATGATTACGAACTATTCCGTATGAAACCTAGTGAAACTATATCTGACATGTACACTAGATTCACCCTGATTGTAACATCTCTACATGCTTTAGAGAGAGAGTTATTTAACTCGAAAAAAGTAAATAAAATACTGCGATGTTTGCCTAGCTCGTATGATGCTAAAATCACTATAATAACTGAGTCAAAAGATATGAAAATTTATTCTATTAATAATTTACTTGGGTCACTCATTGCCTACGAGCAAGGAGTGAGTCAACGACAAAGTGATGTAGGTGAAAAGAAGAAGGAGCGAACGGTAGCTTTAGAAGCAAACAATTCTGAAAGTGATAGCTCAGCAGCGGAGGAAGATGACGACATCGCCTTGATGACTCGTTAGTTCAAAAATTTTCTGAAAAGAAAGCAGCGCCGTCATCAAAGCAATTGGAACAAAGGTAAAAGCTCAAAGCATACTAAAGTTGCATCTGACACAATTTGCTTTGAGTGCAGGAAACCCGGTCATCTCCGAGCTGATTGCCCACCATCAAGACTCATTAAACCAAGGAAAAGGGTGAGGAAAGATCAAAGTTCAAGAAGGGCAAATTTAAGACAAAAAGCATTTTGGGCCGACTCTGCCTCAGAATCATCAAAAGAAGAACCAGAGGAGGAGGTAACGAATCTATGTCTTATGACTAATGATAATCTTGATCAATCAGATCAAGATGAGGTATGTCAATTATCTTACGATGAACTGCTTATTCTTTTTGAAAAAATCCATGACTCGTATAGAAAGTTAAAGAAAAAGCATGTTAGTCTTAACAATGAGTTTAGTACTTTACAAAAGGAGCATGCTAGTGTAGTTAAGAATTTTTCTGACTTGGATAAAGATCATATGTCTTTGCTTGATGAATATGATGCATTAAACAAGAAGTATATTGAGTTAACCACTGCACACGATACCTTGAAATCATCACATGTTGAACTAGAGAATGTATTTAAGGAACTAGAAGAACTAGCAGGGGAACTAAGTAGGAGTGAGCATACATTGAGATTTGAATATGCAAGCCTTAGCCAAGAGAATAAATTTTTAAATGTAAAACTTCATGCATTCGAAAATAATAAAACACCTCCCCCGTTTGCTGAGTTTTTTCAACCTCCACCATGTGAACCATCTCATTCAAAAATAGCACAGCATGCATCATCCAAACCCAGAAATAGGCACTACCACCCCCGTAGATTAGTGAACCCATTTCCCGGTGTTAGATGTTATTCTTGTGGCATGCTAGGTCACATAGCCTGCACGTGCACAATTCACTATAGGACACATCTAGTGTGGAGGCCTAAATCGCATTCATCACAGCATAACATGCATATATTTTATTCATATAAGCATAGGGTGGAACCCAAACTCACTTGGGTTCCCAAAGCTAACCTGTGATTGACATTGTAGGGATGCTCTCACAAAAGACCTAGTGAGAGCATGTGGTACCTGGACAGTGGCTGCTCGAGACACATGACTGGAGACATGAAGCAGTTCGTGACACTGGAGGCCAGGTCAGGAGGCAAGGTAACTCTGGGAGACAACACCACCAGAAAAGTGGTGGGCTCAGGTATTATTGGAAACTCTAAGAATTTAATAATTGAAAATATATTATTAGTTGATGGTTTAAAGCATAACCTTTAAGTATTAGTCAACTATGTGATTAGGGCTTTGACATTAAGTTTCTATCTAACAAATGCATGATTAGCCTAAATGGTACACTTGTGTTAGAAGGAAAATATATAAATAATATCTACATGTTAGACTTAAACTGCATTGAAAACTCAAACTCTTTGTGTCTGAAAATAATAGCTGATGACTCTTAGCTATGGCATAGGAGACTATGTCATGCTAGTATGAAAACACTTAGGAACATCACTCAGAAAGACTTAGTTTGGGGCATACCTAAGTTAGACTTTACCAAGGACCATCTATGTGATGCTTGCCAACTAGGAAAACAGGTAAAATCATCATTTCATACAATTAAGGATATCAACACCACTAGGCCTCTAGAAATTCTACACATGGACCTATTTGGGCCGGTTAGTACCGCTAGTCTAGGAGGAAAATCTTATGGATTTGTAATAGCGGATGACTTCTCTAGGTTTACTTGGGTAAAATTCCTAGCTCATAAGAGTGAGTCATTTGAAGAGTTTATAACATTCTCCACTTGGATTCAAAGAAAATTAGGATGTGATATTAAGACAGTTCATAGGGATCACGGTGGAGAATTTGAGAATGATAAGTTTAAATTGTTCTGTAAAGATGTTGGAATAGAACATAATTTCTCTGCCCCTAGAACTCCTCAGTAAAATGGAATAGCTGAAAGAAAGAATAGAACTCTAGTTGAAGCTGCTAGGGCTATGTTAGCTGAATACACACTTCCTAGATATTTTTGGGCAGAAGCAGTGAATACTGCGTGCTATATTTTGAATAGGGTAAATGTTAGATCCAAACTTAATAAGACACCCTATGAGTTGCTTAAGGGTAGGACACCCAATCTTTCCCACTTACACATTTTTGGTTGCAAATGCTTCATCTTAATCAATGGCAAGTCACCCTTAGGAAAGTTCGATCCTAAATCTGATGAAGGGGTTTTCCTAGGCTACTCATATGTAGGTAAAGCCTATATAATCTTTAATAAGAGGACCCTAGTAATAGAAGAGTCTACCCATGTGGTATTTGATGAATCCAATAAGACCTCTGAATCTAATCATGAAGAAGAAGAAGTTGAGATTATACAGGGAGTAGAAACCATTACCATAGAGACTAGAGTGGAACCTCAGGAATATCTGCCTAAAGATTAGAAATTTTCCTCTAATCATCCTAGAGAACTGATCTTGGGAGACCCATCAGAAGGGGTAAAAACTAGGCATGAACTTAGGAAAGAGGTTAGTCATTCTGCATTTATATCTATGATTGAACCCACGAATATATATCAAGCCTTAGGAGATGAATTCTGGATCCTAGCAATGCAAGAAGAGTTGAACCAATTCGTTAGGAATGATGTATGGGAATTAGTCAAAAGACCTAAAGAACAAAGTGTGGTTGGAACTAAATGGGTCTTTAAAAATAAGATGAATGACTCTGGAATAGTAGTGAGAAATAAGGCTAGGTTAGTAGCAAAGGGGTATAACCAAATTGAAGGAATAGATTTTGAAGAAACCTTTGCTTCGGTAGCTAGACTAGAAGCCATCAGGGTACTGTTAGCCTTTGCTTATTTTAGGGATTTTAAGCTGTATCAAATGGATGTCAAGAGTGCTTTCCTGAACGGGGTAATCAAGGAAGATGTCTATGTGGAGCAACCCCTGGGGTTTGAAAACTCACAATTTCCAAAACATGTGTTCAAACTGAAAAAGGCACTATACGGGTTAAAACAAGCACCTAGGGCCTGGTATGAAAGACTTAGTACGTTCCTACTAGATAGAGGCTTTGTTAAGGGTGGTGTGGACACCACCTTATTCTTGAAGAAGGTAGGAGTTGAGATACTCATTATTCAGATTTATGTAGATGACATCTTGTTCGGATCGACGGAGAAAAACTTATGTAATGAATTTTCAAAAATAATGAGTGATGAGTTTGAAATGAGTATGATGGGAGAACTTAGTTACTTCCTTGGGTTTAGTGTAAAACAGATAGAAGGTGGAACATTCCTTAGCCAATCTAAGTACATAAATGATATTTTGAAAAAAATATGAAATGGACAATGCTAAGGCTATGAATACACCCATGAGCTCTAACATTCAATTGGTTAAAGATCCCAGTGGGAAGTCTGTAGATCAAAAGAGGTATGGGGAATAATTGGATCACTTCTCTACTTGACTGCCAGTAGACCAGACATAATGTTTAGTGTATGTCTCTGTGCCCGCTTTCAAGCTGACCCGAAAGAATCTCAAATGACTGCTGTCAAAAGAATTCTTAGATATCTACTAGGCACCCTGGACTTAGGAATTTGGTATCCTAGACACATCACTACTTTTAAAATCTTAGGGTACTCAGATTCAGACTTTGCAGGATGTAGGGTAGATAGAAAAAGCACTTCTGGTACTTGTCAATTCATTGGACAATTGTTAGTTTCATGGTTCAGTAGAAAACATAATTCGGTAGCCCTATCAACATTCGAAGCAGAATATATAGCAGTAGGTAGCTGTGTTGCACAAGTTTTATGGTTAAAATAATAACTTTTAGATCTAGGACTACCTGTAGGAATCATTCCATTCATGTGTGACAACACTAATGCTATTTGCATATCCAAAAATCCAATTCAACGTTCACGAACAAAATATATAGACATTAGACTTCATTCCATAAGAGATCACGTAGCCAAAGGAGATATTGAACTGCACCACGTTGCTACTGAAGATCAATTGGCAGACATTTTCACAAAACCATTAGAATATGACACCTTTAGCACCTTAAGAATAAAATTAGGTGTCATAGACATTCAAGCCTAAAACAAATAAAAACAAAAAAAAAGTGTGTTTATTATGATTGTTTTGTTTAAAAAAAACAAAAAAACAAAAAAAAAAGGTTTCCTGATCCTCTTACCTTGCTAATGACAAACCTTGAATTTCTCTGCACATCGTACTGTACGATCACATATCATACTGTACGATTATCCCATAATCACTCAAATCTTAGCCATCCACTCCCATTCACGGTCCAGATCTCTCCTGGCTTGCATATATCGTACTGTACGACTCACTACTCGTACCGTACGATACACATTATTTGCCATCGTACTATACGAACCACACATCGTACTGTACGATCCACGTGTCAAATGGATTCGGACGAATTTAAACTCAGCCGGTACGAACATTATTTCCCTTCGTACTGTATGAACACCTGTTCGTACTGTATGATTCTTTTTGTCAAAAGTCGTTCAGACGACTTCTAGGGACGAACGCCTCTCACTCACGTTCGTACAGTACGATTTGACTCCCTTTTTGAACGGTCTTCTAGATAATATTATTGCACCTATCGTACTGTACGATCCTTAATCGTACTGTACGATATATCCAAAATTCTATTAAATGGAGGGCTTCTTTGGCTTAACTCACTCACTCCAAAATTCCTCTCTCTCAATTCAATTCTTCCACAATGTCTGGTGCAAGTAAGCGCGGCCGAATGATCGTCGGGAGCTCTTCCTCCTCTCGGCGATTCGACGATCGCTTTCTCTCCGTTGCAGACGAGAAAGCATACAATAAACTCAAAGAAGCCAAAATCACCCCATCTCGAATGTTGAATCAAGCCGCTCTGAATTTCGAGGTGATGAACCTTTTCGCCTCCACCACTCTTCAATTCCTGTTGACTCTAGCATTTTCTTTCCACTCCGAACTACTTTTTGAGTTTCTTGCCAATGTAAAAATTGACCTAGAGAACACCACTTTCACTTCCTATGTCTGCAAACAGCATGTCGTTATCACCGTCAACGACATAGCTGCACACATTGGGCTATCCACTGACAGCCCTCATCTCCAATCTATGATCTCACATGATTATGATTGGACATCAGTTAATATGACCCTTAGAGGTGTCCCATCCAATCAACACCTGCCCCTTCTCCAAATCCTGAATCAGAATGCACGCGTTATCCAACATGTCCTTCGCACGTCCATCATACCCAAAGCTGGAGACTGCATCCATATTACTCCACTGCTGTCTATGGTCACGTATCTAATAATGTCTGGAACCAAATTCAATGAAGCTCAAATGGTTTTTGACTATATCTATACCATGTCTGCATACCGATATCTCGGTGCCCGCCGAAAACTGAACCTTGCTTTAGGACATGTCATAGGATACATCTTAGATGCTAAGTATCAACTTCATTATCCGCTACCTCTAGATCATCTTCCTATTTTCTACTCTGATGCCTCTTTTCGTATCTTATTCCATCGGGGGGCCACTCACGCCGATCCCGAGTTTGATGACGAAGAGGCTGCTGCTCCTGCTGACGCCCCTCCACCACCACCAATCCACCCACCTGGTCTTGCTCATCCTGACTACCCTCACGATGACATTATTCAACGCCTTGATTGATTGGAGACTAGGCTGGATTACCACATGGCTCAACAACATCAGGAACATGAAAGTGATATGAAATGGTTTAGGGAGCGCTTCACCTCCATCGATCACCAATTTGCATCCCTCCATCAGTACTACCAACTGTTTCCGTGACCTCCACCACCACCTCCGGATCAGGATCCAGAATTTTGAGTTATTGTAGTTGTTTATGTTATTTTTTTTTTAGTTTCTTATCATTGTAGTTATTTGTTTATTCTTCCCTTTTTGGTGCTGTCAAAAGGGGGAGACGTTTCTGTGTTCTGTGTTGTTATATTTTTTCTTACTATTAATGATATCAGTTGTTTATGTTTACTCTTCTGTTCTCACTATATGTTATTCTCTTGTTATATTTTTTTCTGTAAGTTATAATAAAAAGAAAATAAAATTTTTTTCTCTCCTCCTATTTAAAAAAATAATAAGTTATTCTTTTGAGGGGGAGCTAAGGAAGTCTGAACAACTGTGGCCATCAGAAAATATTATTTGACACCATCAAAAAGGGGGAGATTGTTGAAATCCAGGATTCCGAGCACTTAATTTTGATGGTGACAACTAATACTTACTGAATCCATATGGACTTCCTTAAGATTACAAATGCTTATCCGTGTATATGAGCACTAACATTTCAGATCAGATGCACACTGCTCAAGGTTACTGGAGACTCAAACCGGGTAGAATAGGATATTAAAAATTTTGTAATCTTTATTTTCTTTATTTTTTATTTTCTTGAGTCTGCCACAGAAGCATGTACGTGAAAGGAGCAACCATACACACACACAGGGGGAGATTTGTTTTTATCTTTAATTTTTTTTTAATATCGTACTGTACGATTAATTAATAATACTCAGGCTAACGACTATTTTTCAGATGATTAACTTTGTAATCTAATCGTACTGTACGATCATTATCGTACTGTACGATGAGATTCAATTGAAAACCCCTAGCCGCCAGAATAAGTTTTGTAAATTCATTATTTTAATTTCTTGAACTGTTCGTACTGTACGATCATGATCGTACGGTATGATTAATTGAATACTTACCAAAATTATCTCCCGTAATCAGGAAATAAATGTTGGTTTCTTATCTAAAGTCGATCGTACTGTACGATGATATATCGTACCGTATGATAGATAGAGACGATTACATTCGTCCCTTCGATCGTACCAGATGAAACCAAGGTTTTTTGTTCTATTCGTTCTGGACGATATTCTTATCGTAAAGGATGATATCCTGAAATGAACTAATCATATTGTACGACTAGTGGAGTGATGGACAACTAACAGAGACGATTTCATTCATCCCTTCGATTGTGCCAGATGAAACCAAGATTTTTTATTCTATTCATCCTGGAAGATATTCGTATCGTACAGGATGATATCCTGAAATAAACTAATCATACTGTACGACAAGTGGAGTGTTGGACGACTGGCAGAGATGAATTCTTTCATCCTAGGGATCGCCCCACAGATCGTCCTGTACGAACAGTAGAAATCAACATTATCGTCCTGTATGATATACATATCGTACAGTATGATATGTATAAACTTCGATAACTGTTCTTCTATGCTCATACTGGACGGATCTGTACTTGAACTGATCATACTGTACGATGATATATCGTACTGTACGAACATAAATGCAAAAGTTGAAATCTTTAGGGTTTTCTGAAGCCTGATATAAAAATAACTTAAAATTTTCTATGAGGGTTTGTTGGTCTATCCTCTTGCTGTGAGAGGCTTTGAGGGAAGAAGGGGATTCGTGAAGGAGAAGTTTTTTCTTCAGAGAGATCCAGGGCTTGCGAGAGGAAGGTGAAGGTGAGCTTGAGCGTGAGGGAGAAGTAGTGTGAGGGGATCACACGGTGGCTCCAAGCTAGCTGCATGCTTTGCTCCTCTTGTGGCTTTTGGGAGTCTCAAGAAAGTTCTCGAGGGAAGAGTCACTTCAAGATCAACATCGTCAAGGTACTCTGCCATCTCCAGGAGGGAGAAAAAGGAGAAGGTCCGCTGCCATCACCAGGAGGGTGACATAGCGTTTGGTATTCTGCCGCACCGAGGGAGGTGAAAGTGAGTATTGTAAAGGCTTCTCCGTCTTGTTGTGGGTTTAGAAAAGGAGAGTCAACTTTTACTAGTGCAAATCCCGGAGTAAGGACTCCGGGGAGTGGACATAGATCAAGTGACCGAACCACTATAAAAATATCTGGTGTATTTTTTTTCCATTTTACCATACTTTACTTTTCATGCTCTTAATTAGTACTTTAAATTACTTGGTGAAAAATTATAATTTAAATCTTGTATTGTGAAAGTTACAATTGAATTACCAATATCGTCGTTGTGAACGTTTTACTTGCTTCCGCACTTTATTCGTTAAGTTATCCTTTAAAAAATATAAAAAAAAATTAGAACTCTTGTTTAGGATTGATTTTTTAAAATACCAATTCATCCCCCCCCCCCCCCCTCTTGGCTCATCTTGTACTTTTAAATGATACTTGGAGTTTTTGTCACTAAAAACAAATAAAAACTTGTAAAAAGATTTTTGATACTTATGAAAATAAAATATTTAAGACTAATAAATGTAAATAACAAAATTTTCCTGATGTGACTTTTAAGTATAGATGTAAATCAGAGCATATGCATCTCTAGATCTCTATCGAGCTTGTAAGGGTGAAAAGAACGGTTTATGACCTTCCTACTATTGTACTATCTCCATAGAACATAAAATGTTCAACCAACCTATATCAAGGCTTATAACATACCATTTTAATATTTCTAATTATTCTAGAATTCCTCCATCGAGGGTATACATCATACTAAATTTTAACTATATATATGATCATTATATCTATTAAATAAAGAATAAGAGATATTAAAGCATCAATACATTAATTAAAGAACACTAGTAGTTAGTACTTGTTATACTTCTATATCATTAGCCCAAAATTAGAGAACTAGCCAGACATGAAAAATATAATAAGCAAACTTATCTTCATTATATTTATTATAAGAAAAAAATATAAAATAAGTAATAAGAAAATTATTGCCAGGAATGATAAAATGATCTTCTCCACACTCCTTCTTCCACCAACCATATAGTTGCTTCTCTACCTCCCCTAGACTTTACTTTAGGGAGGTACTAAAGAAACATACTTAAAATTATAAGAATTCACTCAAGTGATAGAACTTCCCAAATAACAAAACTGAAAAACTATTTATAGTAGGTACATAGGTTTAAGCATCATGGTCTTGAAAAGGTGGCACCGTGGTGCTGAAAAATGAACAAGCGCCTCTATGTTTTAAAGTTTGATCACTATGGGGCGCTGGCTAACATGGCATAGTTACTTATTGAAATGGTGCATCTTTTGTTGAGTCAGCATAGCTCTTCATTTTGGCATCTTCTCCATCACGGTGCTCCAAAATTTGAGCGTTGCGGTACTCAAATTGGGAATCCAATACTAAGGCATTGAAAAGCATAGCGCTTTGGCATGAATTTTCTTGAGGCTTCAATGCCGTAGTACTTATTTTAGCCTTAGCGTGTTGAGTAACGTCACAGTCTTGACTATGGTACTGTTATGTGCTTATAAATAGAGCATATAGCAATGCAATGTTTGAAATAGGTGCCTCGATGTGAATGATGTAGGCACTACGGTGTGATATGAATTAGTGCCGTGATGGTGATCAACACTTATAATTTTTGCCATTTTTTGAACATTTTCTATACAAATTATAACTAAAATAATATATTTTCAGTGTATTTAAATACAATAAATTGTACATAATTTACACATAATAAATTTTTCCCAGCTTATACTCTTGCTTGTCCTCATGCATTAATAAATTTCATCTATTAACCATTTAATAGCCAAAATAAATTTTAATAATTTAAAATTACTAAAATATAGGATAATACAACACAATCTAAAAGTAATTTGGAATGAATAAAATTATAATTCTAATTTAAAAAAGTCATAATAGTTATCCCAATCAGTCACCCTTACTATTGCTTATTTTGTATCCATTATATTTGTAAATGTAAAGTTGATTTCTAAATATAGAAATAAATAATATAGCCTAGGGATTTGTTGTGCTCATAGTTAAAATATGAAATTCATTAGTGTACCATCACATGTACAAGTTCACTTAGTTTATCCTTTTTTATTAAGTATTAGGATGCCTTTGAGTTTAAGCTACAACTAATACTAGTTTTTGAATATAATCATCTTTTTATTTTTGTAATTTTTTCTTTTGAATTTTTTACAATTTTCTTTCCTTTACTTTTTTTGGAGTACTTACTTAATGATGTTAAATATCGATTTTGCTTTCATCCTCTTGTAATCCTAATTGTGTTAATGTAAGGATTCAATAAGAGTACTAATTTCCTTTTCAAGTTTACTTATAAATTTCTAAATTTTAAGCTACATACATCTATTCCTTAAACTTAATTATTCATTTTTTAATTCAATTGTTAATGAGTTAATGTATAGTTTCTAAATTCACAATTAAATTAATAGTTTAAGTGATCTAGATTAGTTAATTATTAAGTTTTCAAATTATGAATTATTATGTAATATTTATTCAAACTATCATCTAGGATTTTATTACTATCCTAATTTTTTATAATTTTTAATTATCATTATTATTTTGGCTAAGTAAATAATCAAAGTGCAAGTATCTATAGAGGATGGTGTACAATAATTCATACATAAGGAAACTAACCAAATGTAACTAACAAAACATATTGTAAACCAATAGTAAACAATCATAACTAAATATAAAATAAAAATCATAAAATAAAGATGATACCACACTCAAGAAAAAAACTAAATAATAAAAACAAACTTCAAACACATTAGTGTTAAATTTATAGTCTTCAGCCAGACTTACCTAGATTTTTCATTTTGGCTAGGGTACAAAAGTATCACTCCTCAAGTGGTTTCCACTATGCCCTTTCATTTTTCCTTTTGGGTTAACTTTAGTAATGTTATATATTTAACAATAAATTCTACTACTAGAAGAGATTGCAAGTTGCTCTAATTGAGTTTTCAAATTTTGTGATTGAAGCAACTTGACTTTGCAATTAAGTTTTCAATTGAATCACTACCACTTCATGAGGTGTCTTCCTATTCCCAAACTAATTATTTTGATTAAATCATGGAGGATAAGAAGGTCTAAGATTCGTAACAAGTTATTAAGGATTATTCCAATTTTCTCCTTGATTAGGTTGTCCTAAATTCCATTGATTATTACCCCCAACATTTTTTGACTACTAAAATTATGATGATTCCTTTAACTTGGGTTGTAAGTATTGGAATACGGATTATTTTTCCTTCCAATTAAATTCATATTTTCAATCCCTAGAGTACTACTATCATCAATAGAATTCAAATTTGGTTCTTCGAATGATAAAGATGTTACTGATCCTGAATTAATTCTAATAGAATCTAATTTCTTTAAAATTGCAACAACTTGTACAGTAAGAATTAATAAAGCATCTGATTCATAAACTCTAGGTACTCTCTTAAGATTCATCTTATCAATAGGCCACTAGAAATTATTTGTATTTATTTCCTCTATTAGTTCATATGCTTCCTAGAATGGCTTAGAAATTAAAGATCCTCCACTTGCAGCATCTATGATTGATCTAAAAGATCCTACTAATCTATTATAAAAGGTTTGAATAACCAGCCAATTAGGCAAGGCATAGTGAAGGTATTTCCAAAGCATTTTCTTAAATCACTCCCAACTTTTATAAATTGATTTTCCATCAAATTGGATAAAAGAAGTATATCATTTCTAAGTTTGGTAGTTTTTGAAGGTGAGAAATATTTTGCTAAGAATTTATTCCAAGTGGTTATAAAGCCTAAGCGCAAAAAATTAAACATCTTAGCTTTATCACTTAGAAAAAATGGGAATAATCTAAGTCAAATAACAACATTGCTTACACCATTATACTTAAATTTTGCATAGATTTTAAAAAAAAAACTAGCTAAGTGTATGTTGGGATCTTCAATAAAAGTTCCCCCCCTAAACTGAGAATTTTGAAACATTTAAATTATGACAGATTTTAGTTGAAAGTTATTAGCCTGGATAGTATGTCTATTAATACTTTGATGAATTTCTTTTACTATAAGGTTGGCATACTCTCTAAGTGGTCTAGAATGGTCCTGATCTTATGTTGGGTCAGACATCTCTAAAATCTTTGTAGTTTTTATATTTTGTAAGGGTCATTTGTATTTGAGGCTCAAACAACAATGATTCCATACTAAATCTACCAAACATACAATAATAATAAACAAAATAAAATAAAAACACAAGCTAAATAATTAATAAAAAACTTTTTTATTTCTTTCAAAAAATTTATCAAATAAAAAAAATACAAAATACAAATAGGTCTAAATATACACTTATTTTAACAATATAATTAAACTTGCAATAGGCACATTACTTCCCTCGAAATGATGCCAAAAAATTGATGGGGGGCTTACAGTGAGCTAAAATGTAACTCATTCAGTTAAAAATATGCTTAATTTTTAATATAAAATTAGTAAAAGCTAACTAAATTATGCAAGTATACGTGCCAAATAAAGTATAAAGTGAAAGAGTGGAATGTTGAACTCACGAGAAAGTGTTCTGCTTAGTTACAACTTAGCTACTACTGCTTACTTCATATGCTCAACTTATCCTACTAAAAATGAAAATGATGCTTGGAGTTTTTGTCACTAAAAGAAAATAAAAATTTGCAAAAAGATTTTTGATACTTATCAAAATAAAATATTTTGAATAATAAATATAAATAACATAGTTTTTTTTGTGATACTCTTAATTGTAGATATGGATTAGAGCATATGAATCCCTATATCTCTGTCAAGCTTGTAGGGGTAAAAAGAAAGGTTTATGGCCTTCCTACTATTTTACTATATCCATAAAACCTAGATTATTTAAGCATTATATGTCTAGTCATACCAACATACCATTTTAATAATCCTATTTATTTTAGAATTTCTCCATCAAGGTTATATATCACACTAAATTTTAGCTACATATATTGTAATTGTAAGCATTAAATAAAGAATGTGAGTTATTGAAAATATCAATACATTCATTAAAGCACAAGAGTCTACATTAGTACTTGTTATGCTTCTACATCATTTACCAAAAATTAGAGAACTAGCCAAACATGAAAAATATAATAAGCAAACTCATCTTCATTTTACTCATTGGAAGAAAAGATACAAGGGAAATAATAAGAGAATTGTCATCATGAAGGATCAAATAATCTTCTCCACACTCGTTCCTCCACCAACTATAGATTGGCTTACACAAACAGGTTAAGATCTCCACATGAAAAAAATATCTTACACTTCCCTAATCTCTCTTAGACTTTACTCTAGGCGGACACTAAAAAATACACTTAAATATATAAGAATTCATTGAAGTGACAGAACTCCTGATGAAATGGAACTGAAAAACTATTTATAGTAAGAACAATACAAGTTTAGGCACCACGGTGCTCGACAAGTTGGCGCCAAGATGGTGAAAATGAATTAACACCTCAGTGCTATAAAGTTTGCTTCGTTGCAGCACTGGTTGACATGATGCAATTACTGATTGAAATGGTGCATCTTTTCCTTGAGTCAGTGCAACTCTTTATTTTTGGCAACTACTCCGCCACAGTGCTCCATCATTTTTTGGGAACTACTCTTCCATGGTGCTCCTAAATTTGAGCACTGTGGCACTCAAATTAAAAATTTTGTGCTGAGGCATTGAAAGGCATAGTGCTTCGATGTGAATTTTCCTAAGGCTACAATATCGTGGTGTTGATTTTGGGTGTAGTGGCACTGAGTAATGTTATAGCACTAACTATGGTACCTCTATGATGTTTATAAATAGAGAAGATGGTGCTACAACATCTGAAATAGGTGCCTCGACCTGGATGATGTAAGAGTTGTGGCGTAATATGAATTGGCATCGTGGCGTTGATTAACACTTATAAATTTTTCCATTTTTCAAACATTTTCTACACAAAACACAAAGAAAATAAATATTTATTCATTGAATTTGAATATAATAAAATAGTATATAATTTACACTTAATAGTGATAGAATAATATTTTAGGTGTGGTGATTATGGGCATAAGATAGCAGAATGCCCATTTCTTAAACATGGATAGAGATATGCTCAAACTGAACATAGACAGTTTGATCCAATAAAGGAGGTTCTAGAAGTGTGTGAGGATATGACTGGTGTAATATTTATGTTATTTTATAATTTATAAGTTTTGAGGTAAATGTGAATTGATTATAACTTGATCTCTGATTTATCATTGTTTGCAAAATAATTTGCTAATTTGATTTCAAAATTTATTTTTGAACTTGTGTCCCCTCTCTCAGATTGATATAAAAATATTGAGAATGATATTTTTTGAGGGTGGGGAGTGAAATAACCCAAAATATGAAAACACATTTTTTTTAAAAAAATTGATTTTTTTTTTAATTGAAGCGATGTGGCAGTGAGATTGTACGCACTAAGGCACTATGCTTGAGAGGACAGCGACATTAAACAATATCATTGTGGCATTTAACTCTTAATTTCTACAATAATTTTGAATTCTAGATGTAGCATTGTAGTGCCGGATCTGAGCGTTGTAGAGCTAGGCAACTAATTGTATTTTTATATATTTTTTTATTATAAATATCTCTGCCATCAACTCATGCCTCCCTCACTTTATTGCTTGGCTGGGAATAAACATTAGAAGAAGAGGGAGAGAAGGGAGAGGAAGAAGAGGGAAGGAGGAAAGAGAAAGCTTTTTTTATATTTTATCCATTATTCTTGTTATGAAAATTATTTTATTCGTAGTTAGTAACTATCCTCTTACTCTTATATTTGATGATTTTGATTCTACTAATTTTATCTCTCCAAAATCTGTTAAAAATATATTATCACTTGATTTCATAAGCTTTCACACTATTATTTTTGGTATATTATAGATTTGTTCATTTTGTATAATTTAACATTATTTTATTATATTTTTTATTAGTTGAATATGTGTATAGTAATTTCTAAGTAAAATGATCAGAAAAGAAGTATATTAAAAATGGGTTGAAAGTGATGTACAATTATTTGATATCATATTACTGAAATGTATATGTTGCAATAATTAATATTATTGATATGAATTGGAATGCAATACTGAGTTGTAATATCGAAATGTGATACAGATATATGACAGAAAGGATGTATTGTGTTAATGTTGCTCTTATAAAAAATGAAATACCAATTGATATCAAATATATATTATATAATCACCTCACATAATAACCTTGAGATTCACTGATTCATTGATGGGAGTCATAAGTAGCTGGTGACTGATGGAGTTATAAGGAATCGGGGTTATTTATTCATATGATTCAAGGAGATTTATAAGGAGTACGCTGATTAGGAGTCATAAGGGGTGACTAATTGGGTGACAAGCAATTACAAACATTCCATAAGCTAAACTCTTCACTATTTAAAGGAGTTGTAGGACCCCAAGCTGCAAAAGACTAGTTACTAAGGATATAAAAGATCTTTGATAGCATGCAGTGTCCAAAGAATACCATCAACTGTGTTCCTATTTGAAAGAGAGGCAAAGCGATAGTGGGTTGGATAGCATAGAGAGAGAGATTCCATGGGAAGACTAATGCTGAGATTACTTAGGATGAGTTAACTATATATTCAGAATGTGATTTGTATCTCTTTCTGCTCGAAGATAGATGCATGAAGCATTTATCAAGCTGGAGCAGGGATATAATATAGTGATGTAGTATGACGTTGAGTTTACTACACTGACTAAGCATGCTCCTTACTTGATCCCTACTACTGAAGAAAAATACTATAGATATATGTAAGGTTTGAATAGGGAGCTTAGATGTCTGCTAGAGCCTTTATGAAACTAGGAGGTTTTTTAGTTGGCGGAATAAGCTAGACTAATAAAGATTGATTTGGCAGCACCAATATTTAAATATGAGGTAGGCTTTAGATTTGATGTCAGTAGGAGGAGGAGCAGGGATGAGGCAAGCAGGGATAGACACAGAGATAGTGATAAGAAAAGTCACTATAGTGATTCGAGGGGGTTTGGATCGATAGCATCTATCGGTGGCTATAACGAGTGTATTCATTATGGTCAATGACATTCAAGTTAGTGTTACCTATTGACTGGGTGATATTTTTATGTGTACAATAAGGGCATAAGGTAGCAAACTATTCCTAGAGAGGAAGGACCAATTCAGGTACAAGACAGTCCAAATGGACTAAGGGACAAAGGACTGTAGGTTAAAAAGTATACAGTGAAATATCAATAAATATACCTGATAATATAGTTATCAGTGGTAGTCAGAGGGAGTCTATTACATAAGTACTAACTACACTTGCTCTTATAATGCCACGGGTGTATAACTCACAATACCTAGAAGATAGAAAATAACCTGAGAGTTCGACTGGTAAGAAGTTTATTTTAAATAATTGCATGACATAGCATATCATGCATATGTGAATGGCTTATGATGGAATGAATTACATGACCATATGACAGAGAAGGATTGTTGATTCAACGTGAATCCTTCAATGAGTTTTGATTTTATTTTTTTTATTTGATTTATGTTGATACAGATTTATTTTTTGTCAATTTTGTGCCCAAATTCTTAAGAGAAATATTGGGGTTGACATTTTTTAAAGTGGACAGATTGTAATAACTTATATTTTGACCCAATCAAATAAAATTTTTCAAAAATCATTATAAGTCTAAATCACATATCGTCTTTGCCATAATTATACTATTTTTCCCTAATTTTTTTATATTGGTGCAATTCCTTAAGAATTTGATACATGTCAATACAAGTGGTGGTTTTTGAACTATTAGGTGTTCGTTTCGCAATTCGATTTCACCAAATTTTTTTAAAAATGATGAACTATTTTATAATTATTTTTTTATAATTTTTTGGAGCTTCAAATTTAAAATATAAAAGGATTTATATAATCTTTGAAACTAAATAATTTACATAATTATATTGATAGCTTAAGATATTTTACTATCAAAATATTTGAACTCACTAAGTAGTTAAATCCAATTTCACTTCTTTAATTCAGCTTAATAGAGAAGCGAAACAAAAAAATAAAAGAAAAGAGAAGGAAAAGAAGAAGAAAGCCTAGATTTGGAGGTCATTTTTTTTACCAGTTAGTCCTATTGTGAAATTTGCTAGTCTCATTGTAAGGAACTATTACCGTATTTCTGATTTCAATGATTTTGTGTATTTTATATTTTATGCATTTTAATTTGATCAAAACTTATAAAAGTTATGATATTTTAATTTTTAGCAAACTTTCACTATATACCTTTTGATATGTGATAGATGTCTATAAAATGAGCATTTTGACTATAATTTTATTAAATTTTACTAGGCAAAATAAAAGTTATTGAATTTTGTACGATTTTCATTGAATAAATAATTAGGTCTTTTTATTTAAGCATGCTATAATATAGGTATTGAGAATGAAATGGGTGTATGATTGGGTACTAGCTGATCACTATTGCTATTATAATAATATGATAATAATATATATGAAGACAAGTAAAAATCTAATTTCACTGATGTTGGATGAAGACTAACTAACCTGTTTAGGATGGTAGGTTGACAGGCTTTTCTTTAAGTACTGTGATTTGGTATTAGCCTTTACTGATTCATGTGTATTGATTGAGAGTTATAAGGAGATGATTATTGTGTTAATGGGTAACTAGTAACACTTCTATTTACTGAGCCAATGATTTACTAATAATTATGTGATACTAGAAAAATATCGATTTAACCAATACTTCTTACTTGTTTAGTGCGACTAATGAAATACATGTTATTGATTCAATAACTTCTTTACTATTATTGTTCACTGATTTACTGTCATTATATGAAGTAACTGTTACTACATTGCTTTATTATTACTACCACCAATTTTACTAATGACACTATATTGATACTGAGCTTGTGACATACTAAGAACATGATATACTAAGCTTGTGATTAAGATGCTAATTTGATATTGATATAGAATAACTTGAGAGCACGTGTACATCATTATAGAATTTTATTACACTGATCTAAGTTCGATGGTTATTTACCGATACTTTAGTTTTACCGCTTTATACAATTGTTTTATTGATTGACTGATTGATAGTACTAATATGACAACTATTTTATTAATGCGACACCTGTACTGATTTACTAGTTTCTTCACTGTACTACTGTACTAGCTTATGTATCATATTATTTTATCATTTATAGGCTTTATTGCTACTGTATGTAAGTTATATTGCTTCTGCATTGATTCGTGATCATATAAATGTTACTACTATAATTTGATTGTTGGCATACAATTGCTTCTTTACCGTGCTTTGAGTTCAGTTGTAGGATTTGATTACTTGATGGATACTTGAGCTCTTTATATGTGGGTAAATGATTTCAGGTCAAACCAAGAAAGCAAAGATACGAGATTGACTGGGATCCTTTAAGTTCAAGTTATTATTATTTTAGTTATTATTTTATACTTATAGTAGTTGTAATATGAATGTATAGATCCTGAGTAGTGTACATGATTTTTGGGGAAATGAATACATATGTATATATTGATGTTTTGACCGATAATTTTATTTATGTCAATATTTATATTGATTAAAGTAATTAGGTAGCTCTGGCAGTTGTATATTAAAAGATAAAAGATTAATTCATTCAAATTAGATTATGGGGCGTTACAATACAAGTGTCTTCAACAAGAATAATTCAAATAATTATAAAATAAAATAAAATAAATCACTACTTTTAATGAAGTTTAAGTTGTTGCACATGAAAATTTGACAGTGTGAAGAAATTAAACAAACCATCCATCAAATATTGAAGGGCAAACTCATATCAAGTAAGCTACCTAATTTTATCATGCTTATCAAAAAAAGTTCTAAAACTCTTTTACCTAAGGTTAGAAAAATCTATTTAAATGTCAAACACAAGGCTTCATTTGACCTTAAAAATAAATTAGAAATATAATATCCACATGGTTACATCCTTTGCATGTTTAAAAATTTGATAGAATTCATTATTGATTACCTCAAATCAATTTGAAATCATCATTAAAAAAAATAAATAAATCGACATTTGCATATATCTACAAACTTTTATGAAGGCACGCAAATATTTACAGTTAACTATAAAAATTATTTTCTTAAAATATGCAATCTTTGTATCTTTATAGGGCTCCATAAACCTTTGTGGAGACCTATAATGACTTTATGACAATCCACAAATATTATCAAAGATTCATTAATCCTAAAAAATATTTTATTTACTAATTATTTTTTAAGTACATTTTGTCTCTTTTACATCAATATCATAAATTGCTTTATTAATGATTGGGTCTCAAAAAATTTTAAAAATAATTTAACTATGGGACATACCATTTTATTGGGTGACCTTACTTTGCTTGATTGTCCAAGGTTTAGTTTTTGTTTGCTTTTACACAAAGAAGACTCAATATTTTCAAAAAATTGTTTTCATCTTCATTGGGATTAATTTCAAATATTCATTTATAAATATTAATGAATTATGCATAGCTTAGTTGGTAGATAATTTTATCTATAATCATAAGATCTGAAATCCAAATCCAAAAAAAATGTATGAGTATGCTTACTTATGCTTCAACTCATAACTTTCTAATAAATAAATAATAATAATAATGTATGTGAGACATTTTCTTTAAAGTGATATCTATATGTTTATTTATAAACAATATTCATGTATTTATCCCCTTAAATTAAGATGATTTTTAAGCAATAAAAAATAATTGCATAGATGCATAGGAAATATATACCGAACTAATTATAACTTAAATGAGAGAGAAAAAAAACTAACGTGAAATTATTACTGTTCATGAAGAGCCTTTGGTACAATACCGATTAGAAATAAATAAGCAGGTCCAAATTAAATGACATTATTATTATTTTATGTTTTTTACACGCAATAGACGGAAAAGTTAGGTTGTTTGAAACAAATGATGATCGCGTACAAGTCAAGGATCTAATAAAATCATTATGTGTATTGGACGTATAGTGACAGAGACATAAAAAATAAGAAAAATATCAAAATAATCTTCATATTATTTGTGTATGACTAATTTAGTATTGATACTTCACCAAAAGTCGCTTCATAAGGCGTGAGTCTTGATGCATGTCTAAATTGAAAACATTCAAAATTAAATGTGGGATAATCCAAAGTCCAATTTTGACGGACTTATAATCAAATTGAATGTCTTAGTGAGACAAATCCAGTGACATCAGAATCGATCCAATCAAAGCCCAAATGGGCTCAAATCAAGAGGTTAAAGCATATTTAAAAGCTCAAAAGCATTAATTGAATACCAAATGATATCTATACATGACATGCTTATATTCGAATCAAGCGGCTCGACGAGACAAATCCAACGAGCCCAATTCTGTTTAATTCTGACATCAATAAGGTGCTTAAATACTAAATAAATACTGCATGATCGAGGAAATCAGTATGGATCGTCCGATTGACCACTATGAATTTATCCTATATCTTTTTCATATTTATGAAGTATGTTACTCTCGAAATCTATAAATGGACCCCACTCTCTACATAGAGATATTTTTGGGGCTTCGACCTTTGGAGGCTTAGACCTTGAGCTAGAATCTCAAGAGTGCTCTAAGGCTTCAAGAATCTTGGAGCTCCACCCATCACCACCACCAGCGAAACCGCGCCCCTAGGCCGCCATTGCTACAACTCTGCCCAACCATCGTCATCGGACCTCCATCCGGCATCCGCCTCAAAACCATTGTCTGTCTAATCTCCATTATCGGTCGACCACAGTCCCTCCGATCACCGTAGACTTCTGGCTAGAGTGCCTCCGACCTTCGTCGCTCGCCGACTATGGTCCCTCCAACCTCCATCGCCCACCGCCTATGGTCCCCATGACAATTGTTGCCCACTGACTACGGTCTCTCCGTCCTCCATCGCTCACCAACTACAGTACCTCCGGCCACCGTCGCCTGTCGACTACGCTCCCTCCGACCTCGATCGTCCGACTATAGCCCCTCCGACCTCTGTCCCCCGATTACAGTCCTATTAACAAAATTTTTATAATACACTTAATGATTGATATTTTTAATATAACAAATGAGTAAGCACATGCCTTATAAAAAAAAAAATCAAGAATGCAAGTACTAGTAAGTATCTCAACAATGTTGTAGATGATGAAGAGAATGGATAAAATTTTTTAGTTAATGAAGTATCAAATTTTTATAATATTTTTAAAATTAATATTTCAAATATGAACTCTACATTTAATGCTTGCCGACGACAATTATGGAAAGGTAAAAAAATAACATACTTACATCATGAGCTAAATAATTGTTTATTTGGAAGTTAGTACTAAGTTAATTTTTTGTGTGGTTGCTTAAATCCAAATAATTCATTCTATACTCATAATAAGATGAAACTATTATTTATTGTAGAGTTAAATTCAACTAATTTCTTCTACAACTAAGCTTATAACTTTTGAACATCAGCTATCCACTTACATTATTATTATCCACACCAATGAGAAATTCCCATCTTTGAGCTGCATTTTTTATGTTGCAAAAAAAAAAAAGATAAAAAAGGATAATGTGTTTTCCATTGTTTATAAGTGTATTACATTAGTATTGACTTTGTCATTTGCTACTCCCATATTGGACAGAGCATTTTTCACTATGTGGATTGTTAAACTTTGATTGCATAGAATGGATGATAATTAGTTCAATCACTGCCTAGTGCTGTATATCGAGAAAGTAGCATTTGACTTGATCATTAATGAAGTTGTAATGCAGTACTATTAGAAAATGTAAAATATATTGCAAAGCTCGTAATAATTATTCAATTCATCAGTAATAATAAAATACAAGACTTTGTTTTAAATTATATCTTAAAATATTTATTAATTTTATAATATTTAATTATTTATATAATAATTTTGATCATCCTAAAAAAAGGTTGATTCCGCCCCTAACTATAGTCTTATTTCTTTGCTTTGATTCATTTATAAATAAGTTAGTATTTAAATGAAAATTCATAACAGTTTGACATTAAAAATGCCATAGAGTTTCGTAATAGTTTGGTCTGCCCAATCATTGAATTTTTCTTTCTTTTCTCTTAAAGATCTCTTAAAACATTTCCTCAGATTATGTATTGATAAAAATGTACACAAAATACTTGTGAGCTGATTATTTACTTTTAAATGATGACGAGGGACATTCTTTTTCAAAAACTTTGTCATAAGAAGTTTCAAGTGCATTATAAAATTTTCTTATTTTGGTTTTATTTGAAACAATTTTATTATTATTTTATTTTTTTATTTGTAATTATAATTTCTAATTGATTATTTTTTTTTCTTTTAAATAAAATTATTAGGAAGCTAACTTTTATAATAATATTATAATAATTTTAAAAAATTAGTTTTTCCATGACAATTATATAAAATAATAAAAAAATCATCTCAAATGAAATTTTATATTTGATTTGGGACAGCTTTCTTACTTTTTTTAAGAAAATTTTTAGTATACAAATTTTTTAAAATAAAAATTTTTATACTAAAAATTTACTTTAAAAAATAATAAAAAAAATATCCAAATGAAACCTTAATCATTCTAATCAAATTGAATAATCAACTGGAACTAAAGATGTAAGGTTATTAATTGGGTTGGTCGGATACTGCTATAATCCGGATCTTCTGAATCTGAGTAAATTTAATATTATAAGGATCGTGCATGCCTACCCAACTCAAGCAATATTAAACTACATTTAAATATTATAATTGATATATCATCATAAAAAATTATCTTGGCCGGACACGAATGTTAATACAAATATGAATTCAAATTTTCTAAAATTAAATTTGAGACCATCCAAACTTTAATTTCAGCAAACTTATAATCAAATTGAATGTCTCGAAGAGATGAACCAACGATACCAAAATTGGTCCATTCCAAACCCAAATGGGTCCAAATCGAGGGCCCGTAGCATATTTGGAAGCATCAGAACATTAATCGGATGACCAAATGATATCCAAATGTGACATGCTTATAGTCGAGTCAGCGGCTCGACGAGACGAATGTAACGAGCCCAAGGTCACTAAATTCTGACATCATTAAGATATTCAAATGCTCGATAAATGATTCATGACTGAGGGAGTTGATATCGATCGACCATTAAAATACTCCTGTTGACCTTGTTTTAGGTCAGACCCAGGCTTTGGGTCAACCTAGTTGACTAGGTCAACTTGAGTGGACCCAATAGGCCTTAATGGGTCTATTCAAGCTCTACTCAAAACCAAACTCAGTCCAGGGCTCTCCAAGCCCTATTTCCTCCTCCACTAGGCTCAGTGGGTCAAGCCTGACCCATTGGGCCCAGGTCTTGGTCCTGGGTCAACCTGGTTGACCAGGTTGACCCATATAGACCCTAATGTGTCTAAATCGACCCAAATCAATTTCAAATCAAACCTTTACCCATTCCTTGACCCATGGACCAAATCCCCTCATCTTGTGTGTCTATTTGACTAGGTTGACCAAGTCAATGGTTGACTTGGTCAACCCAAGTCAATAATGGGTCAATATGACCCATTAAGAGCCATTTAAAGCTCTAATTCTTTCCTAATCCATTAAAAACTCAAGACCACGGCCTAATAACCTTGCTTTCCCGCCTAATTGAGCCTAGGACAGATCCTAGCCGTCCATCCTGAGCATTGGGCCTTTAAATAGGGAGATTAGGGCTTGTGTGAGGGGATCTTGGTTCTTTCCCACACCCTAGCTTCCAAAAGCCCAAGCTTTGGTCTTTCGAAATCCCCAAGACATCCCCCTACCCTTCCCGACCTAGCTCCACCGCCAGACCCTCGCCGGCGGCGGGATTTCCGGCGAACCGAAACCCTAAGCCTTCTAAGTCATTTTCCGTTCGATCCGGACGTTGGGAGCTCCTGATTCCTTCTACAACATTGTACGAGGACAATCCACAAATTCAACAAGCCCTTTTACGGTCTAATCCGTCCATAAACCAAGGTATAGTCCTTAACCCTAGCTAGAAACACCTAGATCTAAATAACTTTCTATACAACGCGATTCAAGCCATGAGGTTGTTTGCACACGATTTCTGTTCATGTTTTTAGTATAGGTTTAAAATTTTGCTCGTTTTCGTTCACCCGATCGAAAGAAATCGCCAAAAAACGAGTTAGGGCTCGGGTTCGGTCTCTTATTCGCTAGGGGGTGATCTGGGCCGTTGATCTCTTAATCAACGGTCGAGAATCCGCCATTCCGTGGTCTGGGCTAACCGCGGACATTGATCCCGCGGTTCTGCGGTTCGTCCGGCGAGATCACAGCCGTTGGCTTCGAACCGCGGGCGATCGGACGGTCACGGGAGTCGTCCGACGTGGTTTAGTGGCCGGCACTGATTCCGACGCCGTGGCAATCATTGCCAATGATTGCACGGCGGCGCAATCATTGGCAATGATTGGTAAAACCGCATCCGCGGTTTGTTCTGACCAATCCGGGCCCGACAGCTGTCCCGCCGCCGCCGCCGCCGCCGGAAAATAATATTTAAATTAATTAATTTTTATTTTTTTAATACCTTCTTTTTAGAATAAAAAAAATTCAGAAACTCTTTTTTTAAATTATTATTAATAATAATAATATTATTAATAGTATTATTTATTATTATTAATATTATTATTATTATTTAAAAAAAAATTTTAAATCATATTAATATTATTATTATTATTATTATTATTATTATTATTATTATTATCATTATATAATAATAATAATATTATTATTATTATTATTAATATATTAATAATATTATTATTATTATAATAATGATATTGTCATTATTATTATAATATATTAATATTATTATCATTATTATAATAATATATTAATATTGTCATTATTAGTATATAGTAATAATAGTGTTATTATAATATTAATAACAACAATATTATTATTATTATTATTATTATTATTATTATTATTATTATTATTATTATTATTATTATTATGTATTATTATCATTATGTTTAAAAACTTTTTTTTAAATTTTATTACTACTATTATTATTATTATTATATTTATCAATATTATTATTAATAGTATTATTATTATCTTATATTAATATTAATATTATATTAATATCACTATGATTAGTATTATTATTATCATATTAATATTATTATTATGTTAATGATAATATTATTATGGTTATAATATTATTATTTTTATATTAATATTATTATTATGTCAATAATAATATGATTTTTGTTAATATTATTATCATTATATTAATAATAGTAATATTATGACAATATTATTATTATAATAATCATAATAATAATATTATGTTAAAAATAATAATTATTATATTAGTAATATGATTATATTAATAATAATATTATTTTGTTAATATTGCTATTATTATACTAATATCATTATTGTATTAATAATTGTTATTTTGCTTTAAAGTATTTCTTTTTTTTAAATATTATTTAAATTATTTAAATTTCTAATGAATTAATAATTGATTTAAATATTTTCCCAATCCATAATGATTATTATTTTATTATTATTATTATTATTTTTAAATTTAAATCCTATTTATTAATTTATAATTATTCTATTTTTCTTTTTTTAACTAATTAATTATTTAATTAATTAAATAATTTAAAATCTTCTTTTTTTTATTAAAATTTGTTATTATATCTTAAATTATTTTAAAACTTAAGAAACTTTTAATTCCTGATATAATTTAATTAAATAATTATTTTTAATTATTAATTGTTTTAGATTATTTTAAAATTACCTTTAATCACTTTAAACTTAGAAAATTCGTAACTAACTCATTTTAAATCGGATTTTGACGCACAATACCTTGAATTTTTCAGAAAAATGAGAATTTTAATCTAAAAATATTTCCTGCATATGATTCTGTCATTTCTGGATATTTTCTGTATTACTGTATTATTTAGTTATTTGAATATTATTTAATTAATTATTTTTAAAAATAAAAATTATTTTAAAACCCCTTGGTGGCTGGTAGACCTCCCATGCCTATGAATTGAACTAATTTCAGTTATCTTATTTTTAAACCTATATTATTATATATCTAAAATATTTATGCATTTTGAAACTTGTTTTAAAGTTAAATATTATTTAAATCATTTAATTTTGGGAGGTCTACCTCTTGTGAAACTTTAAACCCAAGACCTGTATGTGAACAGAATTCATGTGGGAGAAAGATTAGTGAATGATCGTGTCCCAATCATTCACTAATCACTTCGTTAGGTTTCTTTACTTAGTGTTTTCGTAGTCCTTGCATGTATAGGTTGCACAAGCACTTAGCCTAGGCTCTCCTAGATCTAAGGACATGATTTGGTGTGTTTATATTTGCTGTATTTACCCTGTATGCTATGCCTAAGGGTTAGTTACTTCATTTTATTCTCATATAACGTAGTGACACCCTAAGAACAATAATTAATGACTGTCTAGTGAACTTAAAAAAATTCCAGGAATTAGGGTAGAACCCCAAATGACTTGAAATTTGACACACTTAAATATAGTGACATCTGAAACCCCCTAGAATTTTCTAGGAATTTTATGGACTCATTAAAACACTTATTTAGCAAACCCTAATTCACCCGTTAATTAAGTCTTAGAAACTTCAAAAAAATTTAATAAATCCATTTTAAATCACAAAAATACCCATAATACCTCAAACTCTCCAGAATTTAGTCCCCAACCTTAGATAATTAGGGCCCCTTAATTAGACCTTAATCTGGACTTTAATTCAACCTTAATAAAAAATCACCTTTTTGCCTTAATTAAATCATTAAAATTTATTAAAAATCCCAAATTTTCCTCAAACACTTGGGAACACATTCTTAGGTCATTTCTGACCTTTGGGGATGATTCCAATCAGTTTGGAGCTGATTTGGGCCGAAACCCCGAAAGTACCCCTAATTAGGCAATTTCGATAATTCATTTAATTGCCCTGACTTCTAAAAATCATAACTAACTACAGAAAATTCCAAAATGGGCAAACTAAAAGGCATTCAGCTCTAATTAAAGTCTAATATTTATTAAAAATATTAGGTGTCCAGAAATTAACTTAAACAGAAAAGTCAACCTTCCGGTCAACCGTAGCCTATAGTCTAGGGCCCAAAACTTCTAAAATTCATAACTTTGCGTAGGAAACTCCAAATCCAGCAAACTCAAAGGCATTCAACTCACATCAGGGTCTAGTATTTATTAAAAATATTAAGATTCCAAAAATCTACTAAAGTCAAAAAGTCAACAATCCAGTCAAACTTAGTTCAAAATAAGACCAAAACTTCAGAAATTCATAACTTTGGGTAGAAGAATCCAAAATGGGGCATGCTAACTGTCTAACTGATCAGATTAAGGCTTAGTATTTTATAAAAATATTAGCTGATCATAAATACCTTTTAATCAAAAAGTCAATTTTAGACCCCCTTTCGCTCAGTGTATAGGTGGACCCCGAACCCCCTAAAACTCACTAATGCATTAAAACTGACCTACATATCAAATTAATTAAAATGGATCTTAATTCACTAATATTTATACTTTAATTAAAATTTCCTTTTAGACCTACAACCAACCTGGACAGTAGGCAATTGTAACTAACTACGTAGCTTAGGATCTACCTCAGCCACACAGGCTTTTACACACACTGTAGAATTATTTGCTAGGGCACCACTTCTAGACTTAGGCTAGGCCGGTGTTTACTTTTCTGCTGCGTGCCGAGCTTTTCCAGATTTCATTGCATGTTGTGATTGAACTATTGATGTGTTTGCTTACTTTTACTGTACTCTGGGATTTGATGTGATTGCATGATAGACTACCCATAGGTTTGGATCGAGGTTGATACTAACGATGTCTTCTGCAGGTGGTCATGCTCATGCAGCGCTAAATAAAAGGAGGGCAATAATCATGATTTAAATACTAATGTCATTTTATGCAGGTGCTTCAGAAATTGCTCAGCCCCCCTAAATAAATGAGGGCTAATTAAAAATCATTATAAATTGCTACAGGTGCTCCAGAGCTTGCTTAGCCCTCAAAAATAATTAAGAGTATGGCCAAGTGTGGCTGTGATGAGCATTTCATTTTCTTAAAACTGCTTGTGATATATTAAACTGTTTGGGATGATTTTTTTTATTAGGATAACCTTGCAGGAGAGTCTAGATTTACTGCTTTCATTTAATGCAACTATTTGTATTATTGGTTAAGAGTTGTGAAAGTCTATTTTGAGTGGGGATACAAGAATCCAAATGTCGGATTTCAAAGAGAAAAGGACACCCAATATGAGGATAGTCCTTTTCTATTTGGGAATCCAAATTTGGATCATTCTACTACCCGAGGAGTCCAACGAAGCTGAGATCTGAGGAGTCTAAGGAGGAGAAGATCAAGGAGATGAAGAGCAAGAGTAACCCACTCAAAATAACTTGCGTCAGTCTTAGGATTAGAAATCCGAGTTGTTGGCAGTGGTGCCCGGCAACTTTAATTTTCTGCAGACCCTGGGTTGTAATTAAGGGCAGTTGGCCTATGGACATTTAATTAATTTGCTTAATTATGTATTATATTTGATTTGATGATGATTGCGCATAGGTTGTATACTTTTCATAGTTTATTGACGATCTGCATGCCGCTTTTGTTTTAGCCTGGATTTCGTTAGGCTCTCTAAGGACTAAAACCTTTTCTACTCGCAACTAATATTTAAAATTATAAGTTTTAAGCAATTTAGAAACATAACGATCTATGGAATCGCCAGAATCGTCCGGGGTCGCATGCATAGTAATGCATTCCTTCTTTTCTTCTATAAGACACTTCCCCGCCCGCGGGTAGAGTCCGGATAATCTGACCTATGAGGATGAGGTGCCGGACCTGGTAAGCCCAGTCTAATTCTAAAATTTATTTTTATAAGCCTTTTTAAAATTCTGTGCATATCTGATTTGGATACTTTAACCAGCATGCATTGCATTAGAAATTAACTAAATCAAAATTTTAATTGCATTAGTCATAGGAGCATTCACCCAACAACAGTCCGGGGCCAATTAGGAAATCCTCTAGACGTCGGCCCTACTTCCAAGAACTATAACATACCCACCCATATTTCATTAAATGACTGGACAGCATGGTTTTAAAGCAATTAGGTGGTTAGCTGGCTCCCCCTTCCAAGCCGGGGTAAGTCCAGGTTTTGCATTGCATTAGTTATGACACGGGTGTTAGTGTTGTGTTGAACACTAAACCCATTAGATTTAGGATTCAAGGCTATTATTGTTTCGTAGTACGCCTCATCAATAGGTAGGTCTTCTATCTTCCAGAGACCCTAAACCCTACATATCCGCGTCACACGGATGACGCCACCTCCATCCTTCCCTCCTGCATGCTTCGAGTGCATGATTTATTTATTTTCTCCATTTTCTTCTCACTACCTTAGTCCCTCCGGATGCTGATGTGAGCCGTGCATGTTGATTAAGCCTAGTTGAATCTCTCTTTCCCTTCGAGTAGGACTTCCTAGTCTTCCCCCTATGTGCCAATCCCAATTCAGAAAGTATAATATAGAATCCTTAATCGAGAGTATTCTCAGGCTCCGGCTTGAGATGTAATTAACCACGGGGGCTTGCGCCCGTGGGAAACTGAATCCCACTCTCAAATAAACTCCATTCGAGCTAATATATCGGGTGGGGAAAACCCGTTGTGACGATCAGATCATATATATTATTACCCATCGGGGTGTGCTGGTGAGAGCCGCTATCCTCAATGGTTAATCATATGTGTGATCGAATCTGCCCTCCCATTGGCCAGATATTATCTCCCCTCGCGGGGCGATGGTGTTTATTGTTCCATTCGGAGGTCCACAGGTTTCTAGCGACCACGGTGGGACAGGTTTCTCTCTCCATCTTTGGATTCTATATTATTCTTTCTTGTGTGTACTCCGGGATTAGTACTCCTTAGATTAGGTCCATCCTACTCTTAGTTAGGGTCCTTCCTTAGTTAGGATCGTTCCTCCTTCTTAGTTAGGGTTTCCCCCTAGCTACATTTCTTTCCTTCTGACCTTC
Organism: Dendrobium chrysotoxum; assembly: GCA_019925795.1. Taxonomy (NCBI): domain Eukaryota; kingdom Viridiplantae; phylum Streptophyta; class Magnoliopsida; order Asparagales; family Orchidaceae; genus Dendrobium; species Dendrobium chrysotoxum. The sequence goes on from CM034313.1 coordinate 49,673,030, forward strand.
TAGGTCATTCCGTTCCCTATCTATCATTCCTCTTATCATTATTTTTACTAATCATTTGAAATCTCTTTTGTTCTTCTTAACAGACAGTACCATGGCTTCCTTCGTACCTTCTGTTACCTTTCGCTTTGGTACTGACGCCCAGGTGACACTTTCTGAGTCCCTGCTGGCCAGTCCTCCTGCTGGAGGAATCACTTTTGGTTCCTTCACCGACTCGGCCTTAGTCACTCTTGGCGGGCCGACCCCTGCTGAGGCTGCTACCTTTTCTCCTCCCTAGAGGAGAGCTCGTGCAGCCATGCGCCCCTTTGGACGTCCAGTTGCTCGGCGGACAGCCCGGGCACATGCTCGTCCTACTCCTGTTCTACATATTGTTCAGACTGCCCCGGCCCCTCAGTGCCGGCAGGCAGTAGTTACCCCTGTTGTTACTCCAGCAGAGGCAACTCGTGTTCGGGTTCCCCCTCCTTCCTCCAGGAAGAGGGGTGCCCAGACCGAGGCTCCTTCGCCTTCCTCCCGTCGGGTTTCAACTTTCGCTCGACTGTCTCACCCAGAGACCCCTGAGCAGACCCCGACACTTCCTGTAGTCCCTGTTCCCCCTGTCACTCAGGCAGTGGGTTCAGATGTTGCTTCGTCTTCCGCCCCTGGCCTTGGGAGAAGGGCCCGGAGGAATAGAAACCGTAGACTGCGTTTGGCTGCATCCGAGGCAGATAGACAACGGATGACAGATTTGTTGGCTCGCCAAGAGCCGGTTCAGGGGAGAGTGGTCCCCGAGCAGCAGGCACCACGACCAGTTTCAGTTGTACCCATTCCAGATGTTGTAGTCGCTCCTGAGATAGCAACAGTTCAGGGAGGACGCTTCTCTCCGCTGACGCATAGTGGTGATGAGGAGGATGTTGCTCGCATTGCGGTGGCCCCTCCTGTTACCACTACTTTACCACGCACTAGGGTTCCTCGGGATGATGTTGCTCAAACCCTCTCTCAGAGGATTCGAAGCATTATTCGCTTAGCACGGGGTCAAGGCCCTGTCAGTCGAGAGAGGTTACTTCGCCAGATTTCTCAGGCGTCTGTTCACTTGCTGAGGCAGAGGTACCAGTGGCGGAGAGGACAGCCGACACGGCAGCCAGTTAGTTCAGTTCCTTCAGTTAGACCACAGATAGTTGCTCCCGCTATTGGACGACCCCCACGTCGTCATGGATGAAGACAGCAGCTGGAGCTTACTAGACCTCAGTTTAGTTCAGTTATGGTAGCCACTCAGCAGTCAGTTGTTCCCACTGGGTCCCGTCGTAGCGGACGGGTTTGGAGACGACGACAGGCAGACTCTCCTGTCGAGATAATGCAGCCAGTTCAGACAGTTAGGCAGTTAGAGACAGTTGTTCCTTCCGAATTAGAGGCAGTTCCGGTGGTTTGTGATATAGTAGCAGATACTGATGATATAGCTCCTCCCGATGGTCCATCAGACCAGATAGATACAGTTTCAGCTCCTAGCCCCTGTAGGATTTCTTCCCCTATGGGTCCACATATAGAAGCGCTGTGTCAGACCTTCCCCGAGGAGGACACACTCGAGGAGGATGTAGATGAGGATGTACCAGTACACCGAGTGTGTGTGATTACTAGACGAGGTCTCTCGGATGAGCAGAGAGAGGCAGATGATGATGAGCAGGGAGAGCCCGAGGTGGGTGGATCTCCCAGGTCAGTTGATACAGAAGCTATAATTTTAAACCTTCAGACTCAGATGGTAGAGATGGCTAAAGCCATGGCAATGATGACCACTCAGTTGACAGCTTTGGGGGCCGTGCCCTAAGTTGCGGGCGTAGGTACTCCTACTACGTCCAGTGATGAACCAGTAGTACCACCTATAGTAGCACCAGACCCTATAGGAGTGGACAGGGTCCAGAGAGTAGTTCCAGTGTCACCTACGGCAGTTACTTTTACTACTCCAGTTCAGAGTCAGTCAGCTTAGTTGTCAGCAGGACAGATTCATGATTTGATTGCCCAGAAGGTCGAGCAGGTCATTTCCTCCAGGAAGTCTGGAGAGGTAGTTAGCAGGGGGAGACCTTACCCAGTTGAGTACGAGCAGGAGCCTTACCCCCCTGGTTTTGTCCCTCCTAGGTTTAGAGTTTTTGATGGATTTGGAAACCCAAGGCAGCATGTAGCTCAGTACCGGGCTATATGTTGCAACATAGGAGGGAACGATGCTTTGATGTTGAGATTGTTCGTCAGCAGTTTAGTTGGGGTGGCATTTTCCTGGTACGCTGACCTCCCCAACGACTCAATTCGCACATTTACAGAGTTAGAACAGCTTTTTGTTCAGAGATTTATTGGTGCTGAGCACCGGGTCACAGTTGGAGAGTTAGTTGTGGCCAGACAGCGGCCCCGTGAGACTCTACTAGATTATAAAGTCAGATGGAGGAATCTTAGTTTACAGTGTGAGCCCCAGTTACAAGAGCAGCATGCAGTAGAAATCTTATTAAAGAACATAGATGGCCCTATATCTCCTTACTTGAAGGGTTTTAACATTAGAACCTTTCAAAAGTTGTTAACAAAGGTGATCAGCTTGCAGGACAGCATACCCGATGCAGTCCCTCCTAAGGTTGAGAGTCAACCCTCGCGTAGACCTCGACGGCAGGAGTCTTCAGGGGCACCTCCGCCTAGGAGAGGGGAGGTACACAATACCTATAGACCATCAGATAAGGGCAAGAAGCCCTTAGTCAGTTCAATACCACAGCAGTCATCGTATACACCTGGGCAGTCAGCAGTACAGGATATATCCTCTCATAGGACTTCAGAGAGTCAGTTGTCCTTACAGGAGAGGCTCGACAAGGAATATCCCTTTAGGAGGGAAAGTGTGCAAAAGATATTTAAATCCCTTGTTAAAAATAATATCATAATGGAGAAAAAGGATTCATGTAGCCAACCCCACGTAGTGGGATAAAGGCTTGATGTTGTTGTTGTTGTTGTTGTTGTTGTTGTTAAAAATAATATCATAATATTTCCATTTAATAAGAAAAAAAATGAAGAAGGGCTGACAGAGCACCCGTTATATTGCCCCTTTCACCGGCATACTGGGCATGTCCTTGAAGATTGTTTTGTATTCAAGGATAGGGTGGAGAGCCATATGGCTAGTGGGAAGATTCACTTACAAGATAGTGATTTAGTGCAGCCTCAAGGCAAAGGGGCTCAGGATGTGCAAATGAATGCAAGCCCCAGTCAGTGTGATGATTGATAGCAGTTAGCAGAACATCCCTTAGTTCTGGGGGGAGTGATAGCTCACACTCTCTCGCAAGACAAGGGATATGACTAGACATGCAGTTCAGAGTTCAAAGACAGTTGAGAGGAGGCCTGGATAGGCCAAGTCGACAGTTGTCACTTCAGCTCTTTTACCTATTTCTTTTCCTTTATTCACAGTAGTGCATATTGAGCACACTCCCTTTCTTTCATGTACTAAAAAAAAGAAAAAAAATATGATGATAAAAAAAAAGAGAGAAGCTCTCAATTGAGAAAAAAAAAATCGGTTGCCCTTGTCACAGGAGGAACCCGGTAATACTCTCCAAGAGCTCAAATTTCCTAAGCTTTTCTTTTCCCCTCCTTCGAAGCATCTCGACGGTTGCTTCAAGGATGACCCTACACTTACATTGTTATGATTCTTTATGATTATAGTAATCTTCATTAGTGATGTGGTACATCTTGTTCTGGATGTTAACATCACTTCTTTGTAGGCTTAGATTTTTCTAAAGAAAGATCAGCCTCCTCCTCTACTCTCAATCAATAACTCTCTTTCCCATTCATATCCTGCTCTCAGCTGCTAGAGCGGTCCTATGGATGTAGCGATGTTGCTTTCATCTCTCACAGGGTCCCACCAGTCAGTGTGGGTGTTACCGCTGTGAACTGTTGATGACTATTATTCTTATTCTTAGTTGTTATCCTCGGTGGCGAGTGTGTCCCCTCGCTATCTTGAGTTATTTTCCTAGTTGTGATGTAGTACATCTTGTCACAGATGTTAGCATCACTTTCTCAGGAGCTTTGATTTTCTAGCAGAAGATCAGCTCCTTGGTTTCTTTATCGACATAATTCCTCATTCATGCCATACTCTTAAATAGCAAAGTAGTTCTATGGATGAGTTGAGGTCACTCTCACTTTCTACAGGGTCCCACTATTTTGTGTGGGTGCTACCACTGTGATCTTCTGATGATTATTATTCTTATTCATATTTACTTCCTCGATGGCAGGTGTGTCCCCTTGCTACCTCGAGTTGCTTCCCCAAACGGTGATGTAGTACACCTAGTCCCAGGTGTTAGCATCACTTCTTTGTGGGCGTTGATTTTCTAGCAGAAGATCAATGCCCTAATTTCTTTGTCTATATACATCCCTATCGGGACCTGACTCTTGGCTGCCAGAGAGGTCCCGTGGATCGGTTGATGTAGTTTTCTCTTCTTACAGGGTCCCCATCAGTTAGTATGGGTCCACCACTGTAGTTCCTTGATAATTATTTCTCTTTGATATCATGTTATTCTTCGTAGCGGGTGTGCTCCCTCGCTGCTCTAGTTGTTGCCCACTTAGAATGAGATTGCCCCTCTCGCCACTTTACTGAGGGCGTACCTTTCCCTATTATCCCCCGAGGCATCATCCGGACGCTTCCAGATTTGTATGATCTTGATTTCGCCTAGGCAGTTTCACTGGCATTTGGATACTCGTGGCCACGACGACTTGTCCTCTACCACGTGGTACCCAAAACACTAGTCTGAAACTCCTTAGACGACCCTTCTCTCTTTGAAATTTTCCATTTTTCTACTCCTCTTCCCACCCCTACACATATGCAAGTTAGGGTGTGGTTGAGATGACTTTCCCCTGATCGCTCTACTGCAGGCACATGCGCCGGGTAGGCATCAGACTTTACTTGGTTGAGAATGCCCCACAGAGCCCCTGGGAGGCATATCTCACCACCTCTTTTCCCTGATTGCTCTGCTGCAGGCATATGCACCGAGTAGACATCAGGCTTTACTTGGTTGGGAGCACCCCGCAGAGCCCCTGCGAGGTATAGCTTACCACACCTTTACCCTGACTGTCCTGCCGCTCTGGTAGACATCAGACCTTTACCCTGATCGTCTTGCTCTGATCAAGCAGACATCAAACTTTACCCGGTTGAGTGGGAGCCCGACAGAGTCCCTGGGAGGCATTCCCCACCACCACTTTTACTCTGGATGTTCTGTAAAAGACTACGCAGACTCCAATTTCGTGACTTATTTGCTTTTGTTGAGGTCAGACAGAAGTATTAAGTCACCCCTATCCGCTGTTCCGAAAGGAGCAGGAGGAGACGGGATCCTTTCACCTTCTATCCTACTGTTTGAAATGATCAGTCAGGTAGTTGGTTCTACTTACCGGTTGAGAGAGCCCGACAGAGTCCCTGGGAGGCATTCCTCACCACCCCTTTACTCTGGATGTTCTGTAAAAGACTACGCAGACTCCAATTTCGTGGCTTATTTACTCTTGTTGAGGTCAGACAGAAGTATTGAGCCACCCCTATCCGCTGTTCCGAAAGGAGCAGGAGGAGACGGGATCCTTTCACCTTCTATTCTGCTGTTTGAAATGAACAGTCAGGTAGTTGGTTCTACTTACCGGTTGAGAGAGCCCGACAGAGTCCCTGGGAGGCATTCCTCACCACCCCTTTACTTTGGATGTTCTGTAAAAGACTACGCAGACTCCAATTTTGTGGCTTATTTACTTTTGTTGATGTCAGACAGAAGTATTGAGTCACCCCTATCCGCTGTTCCGAAAGGAGCAGGAGGAGATGGGATCCTTTCACCTTCTATTTTACTGTTTGAAATGAACAGTCAGGTAGTTGGTTTTACTTATCTGGTTGAGCGAGAGCCCGACAATGTCCCTGGGAGGCATTCCTCACCATTACTTCTTCCCTGATTGTTTTGCTCTGATCAAGCGAACATCAGACTTTACTTGGTTGAGTGAGCCTGATAGTGTCACTAGAAGGCATACCTCACCACTCTTTCACCTTCTATCCTGTTGTTTCGATGCGGTCGGATGGATAGTTGATTTACTTTACAACCCCACCTTTTTGGGTTTTCTCTCCTCAGTTCTACCCTCACTGTAGGGTAAGGTAATGAGGGGATCTCCTCTACTCCGTCACCTCTTGGTGGCCTGTTACTACTCTACTTTTTGTTCTCTCCTCAGCTCCGCCCTCGCTATAGGGCAAGGCCAGGAGAAGATCCTCCTTTGCTCTCTTTCACCTCTTTTGGTACTCTTTTCTTGGGTCTTTACTCTACCTCTTTTGTCACGTTCGGTCAACACCAACACGAGCGGTTCACTGGTTTGTTCGCCGCTCCTGTTGGGGGTCCGTTTGTTGACCTTGTTTTAGGTCAGACCCAGGCTTTGGGTCAACCTAGTTAACCAGGTCAACTTGAGTGGACCCAATAGGCCTTAATGGGTCTATTCAAGCTCTAGTCAAAACCAAACTCAGTCCAGGGCTCTCCAAGCCCTATTTCCTCCTCCACTAGGCTTAGTGGGTCAAGCCTGACCCATTGGGCCCAGGTCTTGGTCCTGGGTCAACCTGGTTGACCAGGTTGACCCATATAGACCCTAATGTGTCTAAATCGACCCAAATCAATTTCAAATCAAACCTTTACCCATTCCTTGACCCATGGACCAAATCCCCTCATCTTGTGGGTCTATTTGACTAGGTTGACCAAGTCAATGGTTGACTTGGTCAACCCAAGTCAATAATGGGTCAATATGACCCATTAAGAGCCATTTAAAGCTCTAATTCTTTCCTAATCCATTAAAAACTCAAGACCACGGCCTAATAACCTTGCTTTCCCGCCTAATTGAGCCTAGGACAGATCCTAGCCGTCCATCATGAGCATTGGGCCTTTAAATAGGGAGATTAGGGCTTGTGTGAGGGGATCTTCGTTCTTTCCCACACCCTAGCTTCCAAAAGCCCAAGCTTTGGTCTTTCGAAATCCCCAAGACATCCCCCTACCCTTCCCGACCTAGCTCCACCGCCAGACCCTCGCCGGTGGCGGGATTTCCGGCGAACCGAAACCCTAAGCCTTCTAAGTCGTTTTCCGTTTGATCCGGACGTTGGGAGCTCCTGATTCCTTCTACAACATTGTACGAGGATAATCCACAAATTCAACAAGCCCTTTTACGGTCTAATCCGTCCATAAACCAATGTATAGTCCTTAACCCTAGCTAGAAACACCTAGATCTAAATAACTTTCTATACAACGCGATTCAAGCCATGAGGTTGTTTGCACACGATTTCTGTTCATGTTTTTAGTATAGGTTTAAAATTTTGCTCGTTTTCGTTCACCCGATCGAAAGAAATCGCCAAAAAACGAGTTAGGGCTCGGGTTCGGTCTCTTATTCGCTAGGGGGTGATCTGGGCCGTTGATCTCTTAATCAACGGTCGAGAATCTGCCATTCCGCGGTCTGGGCTAACCGCGGACATTGATCCCACGGTTCTGCGGTTCGTCCGGCGAGATCACAGCCGTTGGCTTCGAACCGCGGGCGATCGGACGGTCACGGGAGTCGTCCGACGTGGTTTAGTGGCCGGCACTGATTCTGACGCCGTGGCAATCATTGCCAATGATTGCACGGCGGCGCAATCATTGGCAATGATTGGTAAAACCGCGTCCACGGTTTGTTCTGACCAATCCGGGCCCGACAGCTGTCCCGCCGCCGCCGGAAAATAATATTTAAATTAATTAATTTTTATTTTTTTAATACCTTCATTTTAGAATAAAAAAAATTCAGAAACTCTTTTTTTAAATTATTATTAATAATAATATTATTATTAATAGTATTATTTATTATTATTATTATTATTATTATTTAAAATTTATTTTTAAATCATATTAATATTTTTAATATTATTAATATTAATATTATTATTATTATTATCATTATATAATAATAATAATATTATTATTATTATTATTAATATATTAATAATATTATTCTTATTATAATAATGATATTGTCATTATTATTATAATATATTAATATTATTATCATTATTATAATAATATATTAATATTGTCATTATTAGTATATAGTAATAATAGTGTTATTATAATATTAATAACAACAATATTATTATTATTATTATGTATTATTATCATTATGTTTAAAAACTTTTTTTTAAATTTTATTACTACTATTATTATTATTATTATATTTATCAATATTGTTATTAATAGTATTATTATTATCTTATATTAATATTAATATTATATTAATATCACTATGATTAGTATTATTATTATCATATTAATATTATTATTATGTTAATGATAATATTATTATGGTTATAATATTATTATTTTTACATTAATATTATTATTATATCAATAATAATATGATTTTTGTTAATATTATTATCATTATATTAATAATAGTAATATTATGACAATATTATTATTATAATAATCATAATAATAATATTATGTTAATAATAATTATTATTATATTAGTAATATGATTATATTAATAATAATATTATTTTGTTAATATTGCTATTATTATACTAATATCATTATTGTATTAATAATTGTTATTTTGCTTTAAAGTATTTCTTTTTTTTAAATATTATTTAAATTATTTAAATTTCTAATGAATTAATAATTGATTTAAATATTTTCCCAATCCATAATGATTATTATTTTATTATTATTATTATTATTATTATTATTATTTTTAAATTTATATCCTATTTATTAATTTATAATTATTCTATTTTTCTTTTTTTAACTAATTAATTATTTAATTAATTAAATAATTTAAAATCTTCTTTTTTTTATTAAAATTTGTTATTATATCTTAAATTATTTTAAAACTTAAGAAACTTTTAATTCCTGATTTAATTTAATTTAATAATTATTTTTAATTATTAATTATTTTAGATTATTTTAAAATTACCTTTAATCACTTTAAACTTAGAAAATTCGTAACTAACTCATTTTAAATCGGATTTTGACGCACAATACCTTGAATTTTTCAGAAAAATGAGAATTTTAATCTAAAAATATTTTCTGCATATGATTCTGTCATTTCTGGATATTTTCTGTATTACTGTATTATTTAGTTATTTGAATATTATTTAATTAATTATTTTTAAAAATAAAAATTATTTTAAAACCCCTTGGTGGCTGGTAGACCTCCCATGCCTATGAATTGAACTAATTTCAGTTATCTTATTTTTAAACCTATATTATTATATATCTATAATATTTATGCATTTTGAAACTTGTTTTAAAGTTAAATATTATTTAAATCATTTAATTTTGGGAGGTCTACCTCTTGTGAAACTTTAAACCCAAGACCTGTATGTGAACAGAATTCATGTGGGAGAAAGATTAGTGAATGATCATGTCCCAATCATTCACTAATCACTTCGTTAGGTTTCTTTACTTAGTATTTTCGTAGTCCTTGCATGTATAGGTTGCACAAGCACTTAGCCTAGGCTCTCCTAGATCTAAGGACATGATTTGGTGTGTTTATATTTGCTGCATTTACCCTGTATGCTATGCCTAAGGGTTAGTTACTTCATTCTATTCTCATATAACGTAGTGACACCCTAAGAACAATAATTAATGACTGTCTAGTGAACTTAGAAAAATTCCAGGAATTAGGGTAGAACCCCAAATGACTTGAAATTTGACACACTTAAATATAGTGACATCTGAAACCCCCTAGAATTTTCTAGGAATTTTATGGACTCATTAAAATACTTAATTAGCAAACCCTAATTCACCCGTTAATTAAGTCTTAGAAACTTCAGAAAAATCTAATAAATCCATTTTAAATCATAAAAATACCCATAATACCTCAAACTCTCCAGAATTTAGTCCCCAACCTTAGATAATTAGGGCCCCTTAATTAGACCTTAATCTGGACTTTAATTCAACCTTAATCAAAAATCACCTTTTTGCCTTAATTAAATCATTAAAAATTATTAAAAATCCCAAATTTTCCTCAAACACTTGGGAACACCTTCTTAGGTCATTTCTGATCTTTGGGGGTGATTCCAATCAGTTTGGAGCTGATTTGGGCGAAAACCCCCAAAGTACCCCTAATTAGGCAATTTCGATAATTCATTTAATTGCCCTAACTTCTAAAAATCATAACTAATTACAAAAAATTCCAAAATGGGCAAACTAAAAGGCATTCAGCTGTAATTAAAGTCTAATATTTATTAAAAATATTAGGTGTCCATAAATTAGCTTAAACAGAAAAGTCAATCTTCCGGTCAACCGTAGCCTATAGTCTAGGGCCCGAAACTTCTAAAATTCATAACTTTGCGTAGGAAACTCCAAATCCTGCAAACTCAAAGGCATTCAACTCACATCAGGGTCTAATATTTATTAAAAATATTAAGATTCCAAAAATCTACTAAAGTCAAAAAGTCAACAATCCAGTCAAACTTAGTTCAAAACAAGACCAAAACTTCAGAAATTCATAACTTTGGGTAGAAGAATCCAAAATGGGGCACGCTAACTGTCTAACTGATCAGGTTAAGGCCTAGTATTTTATAAAAATATTAGCTCGTCATAAATACCCTTTAATCAAAAAGTCAATTTTGGACCCCCTTTCGCTCAGTGTATAGGTGGACCCCGAACCCCCTAAAACTCACTAATGCAATTTAAACTTTAAATATTATTACCCTAAGCATTAAAACTGACCTACATATCAAATTAATTAAAATGAATCTTAATTCACTAATATTTATACTTTAATTAAAATTTCCTTTTAGACCTACAACCAACCTGGACAGTAGGCAATTGTAACTAACTACCTAGCTTAGGATCTACCTCAGCCACACAGGCTTTTACACACACTGTAGAATTATTTGCTAGGGCACCACTTCTAGACTTAGGCTAGGCCGGTGTTTACTTTTCTGCTGCGTGCCGAGCTTTTCCGGATTTTGTTGCATGTTGTGATTGAACTATTGATGTGTTTGCTTACTTTTACTGTACTCTGGGATTTGATGTGATTGCACGATAGATTACCCATAGGTTAGGATCGAGGTTGATACTAACGATGTCTTCTGTAGGTGGTCATGCTCATGCAGCGCTAAATAAAAGGGGGGCAATAATCATGATTTAAATACTAATGTCATTTTATGCAGGTGCTTCAGAAATTGCTCAGCCCCCCTAAATAAATGACGCCTAATTAAAAATCATTATAAATTGCTACAGGTGCTCCAGAGCTTGCTTAGCCCTAAAAAATAATTAAGAGCATGGCCAAGTGTGGCTGTGATGAGCATTTCATTTTCTTATAACTGCTTGTGATATATTAAACTGCTTGGGATGATTTTTTTTATTAGGATACCTTGCAGGAGAGTCTAGATTTACTGCTTTCATTTAATGTAACTATTTGTAATATTGGTTAAGAGTTGTGAAAGTCTATTTTGAGTGGGGATACAAGAATCCAAAGGTCGGATTTCAAAGAGAAAAGGACACCCAATATGATGATAGTCCTTTTCTATTTGGGAATCCAAATTTGGATCATTCTACTACCCGAGGAGTCCAACGAAGTTGAGATCCGAGGAGTCTAAGGAGGAGAAGATCAAGGAGATGAAGAGCAAGAGTATCCCACTCAAAATAACTTGCGTCAGTCTTAGGATTAGAAATCCAGGTTGTTGGCAGTGGTGCCCGGCCACTTTAATTTTTTGCAGACCCTGGGTTGTAATTAAGGGAAGTTGGCCTATGGACATTTAATTGATTTTCTTAATTATGTATTATATTTGATTTGATGATGATTGCGCATAGGTTGTATGCTTTTCATAGTTTATTAGCGATCTGCATGCCGCTTTTGTTTTAGCCTGGATTTCGTTAGGCTCTCTAAGGACTAAAACATTTTCTACTCACAACTAATATTTAAAATTGTAAGTTTTAAGCAATTTAGAAACTTAACGATCTAGGGAATCGTCGGAATCGTCCGGGGTTGCATACATATTAATGCATTCCTTCTTTCCTTCTATAAGACACTTCCCCGCCCGCGGGTAGAGTCTGGATAATCTGACCTATGAGGATGAGGTGCCGGACCTGGGGAAGCCCAGTCTAATTCTAAAAATTATTTTTATAAGACTTTTTAAAATTCTGTGCATATCTGATTTGGATACTTTAACCAGCATGCATTACATTAGAAATCAACTAAATCAAAATTTTAATTGCATTAGTCAAAGGAGCATTCACCCAACATCAGTCCGGGGCTAATTAGGAAATCCTCTAGACGTCGGCCCTACTTCCAAGAACTATAACATACCCACCCATATTTCATTAAATGACTGGACAACATGGTTTTAAAGCGATTAGGTGGTTAGGTGGCTCCCCCTTCCAGGCCGGGGTAAGTCCAGGTTTTGCATTGCATTAGTTAGGACACGGGTGTTAGTGTTGTGTTGAACACTAAACCCATTAGATTTAGGATTCAAGGCTATTATTGTTTCGTAGTACGCCTCATCAGTAGGTAGGTCTTCTATCTTCCAGAGACCCTAAACCCTACATATCCGCGTCACACGGATGACGCCACCTCCATCCTTCCCTCCTGCATGCTTCGAGTGCATGATTTATTTATTTTCTCTAGTTTCTTCTCACTACCTTAGTCCCTCCGGATGCTGATGTGAGCCGTGCATGTTGACTAAGCCTAGTTGAACCTCTCTTTCCCTTCGAGTAGGACTTCCTAGTCTTCCCCCTATGTGCCAATCCCAATTCAAAAAGTATAATATAGAATCCTTAATCGAGAGTATTCTCAGGCTCCGGCTTGAGATATAATTAACCACGGGGGCTTGCGCCCGTGGGAAACCGAATCCCACTCTCAAATAAACCCCATTCGAGCTAATGTATCGGGTGGGGGAAACCCGTTGTGACGATCAGATCATATATATTATTACCCATCGGGGTGTGCTGGTGAGAGCCGCTATCCTCAATGATTAATCATATGTGTGATCGAATCTGCCCTCCCATTGGCCAGATATTGTCTCCCCTCGCGGGGCGATGGTGTTTGTTGTTCCTTTCGGAGGTCCACAACTCCCAACATGCCCTTGATCTTCTTCCTATTTACTAGCCACGCCACTTTCAAAAAATTATAAATAGACTCCTCATTCTTCACAAAGTGGAGAGGAGGAAGAGATGAAAAATGAAAGATCTCTCTTGCTTTCTCAAGCTTGCACTCCCCAGCTGCCCACCGCCGCTGGACTTTCACCTGGCCGCCGACCACAACCAGACCTCCTTCTGAACCCGTCACCCAACTAAGGTCCACTTCGACCACCGTCATCCAACGACTAAGGTCCTTTCGACCACCATTTCACGCTGACTACGGTCCACTCCGACCTACGTCTTCTGCCGACTATGGTCCACTACAAACCACCGTTGCCAGCTGACTACAGTCCACTCCGGACCACCGCCGCCCGCCAACTACGGTCCACTCTGACCACCATCGCCCGCCGACTATGGTGTTTCCGACCACCGTCGCCCACCGACTACTGTCCTTTCGATCACTATCGCCTGCCAACTACGGTCTCTCTTACTATCGTCGTCAGGCGACTATAGTCCACTCCGAATACCGTCGCCCGTCAACTATGATCCTTTTAACCACTATCGCCCGCCGACTATGATCCTTCCGATCTCTATCACCCAAATATAGTCCTACTGACCAAACAAACATGTCAACACTCTTTTAAGAACAATATCATGTAATAAGCTTCATACAAATAATATTTGCTACATAAAGCCTTCCCTCCAAGGAAGAGCCTCATTTGTAATCAACCATTAATACTAATGGATTCATTCAAACTGGGGCAGGCCTAGTGATTTTTTTCCTTTTTAGGATTTTTTCATGTAAAAATCGTCATATCTCTTATGAAGGCTACACCCCTATCTTTTATTTATTTGTGTGCCAGATCTTCGCACAAAGCTAAGATGCTAAACTTTATCTCTCTTTATCGATGCGAATGTTCCAAGATGCAACAATATTTTTTTAGCATAACTTGTTTAAGTTTGCTTATTTATGCTCTGATTACATTAATAAACTACCTGCGGTGCTCTCTCCTCCTTTCTTTTGGCCTTCAAATCTTAACTTTTTTTTTTGTTTAATTCAAATTTATTTACAAATGACACCCAATCTTACTAACAAGTTATCTATAAATGATAAGTGAAAGATTCTACAAGATTTAAGCATGGAGAAGAGAGCCTTATAATCTCTATCAATCTAACAATATGTAATACGAGATCCAAAAGATATATCTTCATCCTTTATTTAGGGGCTTAGAGGGCAACAAAAAAAGCTATGCCTAGAACAAATAAAGATTATAATAATCTATGATATTGTTACAAATTATCACATATGTGTAGTCTATTTAATTGATTTCGAAGTTGATCCCTGCCTTTGGTGTGGCCCTTTGTTCTGAGGCGAATCACTTGGGCGAGTCTTTAGGGGTAAGTACGTTGGGCAAATCTTTAGGATCTAGCATATAGGATGAGTCTATGAAAATGAGTCCTTTTGATGTGATGGGGAGTCCATAGAGGTAATATTCAAACCTCCAAGCATAACGGGCTAGCTCTCTTGAGTGAGAATGGACCCAAATGGGAACCAACTCAACTTAGGATGCTATGAATAAGGACTTTTTAGGCATGTGTGTGCACTTCTTATACCTGGATGTCAGTGATATGCATGTGGTCTTTATTTTGGATAATGTTGTGGGTGAGTAATCCCTGCCAAGGTGAGTGACCTCGAGGGCTTAGAGCAATTTGGAACAATCCTCTAATGGGGCTTATCGAGGACAATTATGCCTTGGTCAAGTCTGTCAAGTTGAGTCCTCATGTTACAACTACTTCTGGAGGAGAGCGGCTATGAATCTATAAGCTAGTGCTAGTCTGCTTGTTGCAGGGTCACATTGCCCTTGGGCAAGTTCCCCGATTTGGGCAATGTGACTGTCTTGACCAAACCTATTAATGAAAACCTAGTTTGGGAAGTTCGTCGATTAATTACCTATAAAGGCATGTACATGAAAGTATAGAAACTTATTATAAAAAAAAATCATAAGCATATCTTGATATAATTTGGGTGAGGATGGACTTAGATGTTCTTAAATTATACGGATAATAGTATATAATTCATAATATCATATGTAAACACAAATTTGAACATACATTCAAGACTATTGTAGACTATCTTAATGTGAATTAAATTAATATATTTTTGCACAACTATTTTATACCTCATGTGGGGGGTGCAAACTCACACACACATTACATATATAAACTTCGAAGCAAGACTTCTAAGTTGATAGCCAAAACTCCTAACTAACAGATCAAAGTGAGCTACATGCTCTATTTATTGCTTAGTCTTTTGTTTCTTTTTCTTTTTTGGCAAAACATAAGAAACTTCTAAGAAAATATTATGTTTTATTTCTTTAATTATTTTTGTTGTGTGTGTGTTTTAATCTCTATTTTTATTAAAAAATAAATTAAGTTATTTTTAGGAATATTTTAGTACTTCTAGAAATAATTATCACCGTAATTACCACCAGTCACCATCTTTATTGCAACCGATGACAACCGTCATCATCATCACCCATTTGCCACCACCATATAAATCAACAAAAATACCTTTTTTAAGTTACCAATCATATTTTGTCCCATATCGAAATTTAAATAAAATAAAATAATAATAAATAATAAAATAAAAAACTAAACTGTATTGGTCGGATGAAACAATCAAATTTGATTAAAAGAAGTTTACTTTCAAGTCAGCCACTCCTTCACTAATGAAAGTGAGGCCACATAAAGTCACTCCCCGAATGCTCTAAACGCTGTTCTTTCTCAATCTCGAGTAGTAAAATTAAGAGGACAAAAAAGTAAGGCCATATAAAATCACTTGATCAAGAAAATTAATTAGGTAGGCATGAACTAGTGGCCGAGGGCCCTCATATGTGCATAAGTGGCAGCTTGCTATTATATTAAACTAAAGAATTCATTAGGTACAGGACTCGCAATAGAATTAAATAATGCTAAACATGATTGCAAAATAGCCTTGCACTAATAGAGCTAGCTTTTTAAGAGTATTGCTCTATTCATGTAAGTTGTCAAAACTTCTAAAGCATTAAGAACTCATGCTTTTGGGAATCTAAAGTAAGCTTAACATGCTAATAGTTAAACTCATTCTCAGTCTTTATGTTTAAGCCTAGGAATGAGTTTTTTAACTATCAATTTTAGAACACAATTAAAATTTTTTACTATTATTGTACAACTAAAACTAGTGGTATAAGTCAGGGGCGGATGCAGCGTGGGGGCCTTGGAGGCACGTGCCCCCACTGATTTTGGTATTAACATGTAATTAATTTTATTTATAATGCAGTAAGTACAGGTTAAATCAAATAGATTTTTTCTTTTTTCATCCTAATAGCAATCCCTTAACTGCAACTCTCCAAGCACGTGTGGAACTCAACAGCTCAGAAGAGAGAAGTCCGAATGCCGCCCAGTCGCCATCGCCTTGTGTCGCTTACGCCTTCCAATGCCGATCGCCCAGACTCTACCAATCGATGGTCCTCGACGGTTGAACCCTTGCCCACCTTGCTCGGCACTCGGCAGTGCAAACGTGAGACGGCATTTACCACTCGACACTGTCGAACAAGAGGAGAAAATTAGCAAGGATGTCGCTAGGCCGGGGATCTAGCCACCTCGGAGGATATTCACCCTTGTATCGTCCAACAGGCAGTAGATCTTGTGGATCGAATTTGTCCTAGCTCTTTGGATTGGTATGGACTTCTCATTCTCCGAGTTTGTAATCTGTGGATCTCTACATCCTTTTTTTTATGCTTTTCCATCTGCCCCTGCTCTTCACTTGGCTTACTAATGCTTGGATCTATTCCGGATTTCATTTTTTTTCGTTATGATTTTTTTTTTTTAATGGGGAAAACATCTTTAATTGGATTCATCAGTATTCAGTATGCATGAATTATAGTTCTTTTGGTGATTTGGGTGTTATAATATTCTCAATTATTTCTCTGTGAAATTCAATGCAATAAGCAGAGCTCGTGTACAATGCACCTTGCCAATAGGACGGATCAGTATGTTGCTTTCAAGGTAATCGATTTCAATACTCTTTGCCTTCGTTTTCTTAGACTAATTGTATTCATAGCTTTGCTTTCTTGCCAACTGCCTTGTGCTCTTTTAAAATTATATATTCGTCTGTTTTCTTATCAATTTTTAAGGTTCTTTTCAAATTATATATCCGTCTGCTTTCTTTCTGGATTTATTTAAGATTTTTGTTGGGAAATGATATCTTGAAGTGTTGGACTTTGATTATCTGTAAAAGCAAATAGATTATTCTTTGATATTGTTGACACTTTGTGTATTTTATTTTGCTGTTAGCCTGTTACGAGAAAGGGATTTCATTTTATTTGATTAGTCCATGGCCGGCAGGTATGACTGTATCCATATGAGGCATGAGGCATGTTGTGAAAACTAATTGTTATTATGATAAAATTATTAATATTACTTTTATTCAATTTAGTATGGATAAATATTTCAAAAGAAAAGTTGAACGAGATGATCACAAAACGTTATGTGAAGAAAATAATACATAAATCAAATAAAGCTGTATAGAAATAAATTTTGTGGATATCCCCGTCGATCCCAGATTGAGAAAAAAAAATTTTGGGTTAGTTGGAGTCGCGAAAAATCATGTCCAAGTCGCTTCCTTCTTTAATATTGTCAGGGGCGGAACCCTGTTTAAATGAGAGGGGGGGGGGGGGGGGGGGGGGGGGGGGGGGGGGGGGGGGGGGGGCCTAAAAAAAAACATAGAGAGAGGGCTATTTGGTAATTTTGCCCCTCCTAAAATTAATATTTTGCCCTAACCGGACAACTCTTTCTCGCTCTCTCTCAAATTCTCCCGCACCGCAGCCGCCTGCTTCTCCTCTCGCGATCGACGGAGCGTCAGTCAACAGACCGCCGTTTCTCTTCTCGAGCGAGCGACGGAGCGAGAGACAACCTTCCCCCGTTTCTCTTCTCTGGCGAGCGACAGAGTGACAGACCGCCTTTGACGCCGACGGCCCTGCCTCCCAACTGTGTCGGCTCTTCTTCTGCTGATCATCCCGCAGGCGGCAGGACTGCAAGAGTTAGGAAGCCAGGTATTCCACATTTCAACTGCCATCTGATTTTTTATTTTTGTGCTCCTTCTTTGTCTCCTTTCGGGAATGCATTTTTCTTGCCGACTTGCCGACGTTGCCGTGGTTGATTTGAAAATGCCTTTGCGTCATCTTGCTTATGTCTGATTAACTATTTCAAGTTTTTCGCAGAAGAAACAATTTCTTGTTGTCTAGTAGCCAAAGCTTACTCTGTTAAAAGAAAATCATGTTGGGATTATTTTTTGCTTTTTATATAATTTGAAGAATAAGAAAACATAAGATGAATACTGATAGATGAAAAACAAAATGAAAAAAATCAGTAAAGGTGGTTATGGTAGGTGATTTACATCTTTGGACAGCTTCATAATCTTTGTGTGAATCTGAAGGACTTCAAGGCGTCCAACTTCATCAGGCACTCCAATGTCAATTTCCCTGTCAAACCTACCAAACCTTCTAAGCGCAGGGTCAATGCTGTTTGGCCTATTTGTAGCTCCAATAACAATTACATGTGCGACTGCTCTGTCTATAATGTCTTGCCAGAACCTTTTTTTTTTTTTTTGTAGTTATTACATTATTTTTTGGTTGGAGGTAGTTTGTTTGTTATTTTTTGCATTAATGGTAACTATTTTTTATAGAGAATTCATAGAGAAAAACTAGTTTTGGCTTCCTAATCATTCTCAAAGACTAACTCTATTTGATGTACATAACTAACTATTAATATGAGAATACATACATTTTCATAGGATATATCAAATGGAACGTTATTTAAAGAGGAAAGAACGTTTGGAGACTAATTTTAACAATCTCCCAGCTAATCCTGGAATTCGACCTTTAATTTGGTGTTACGATATAAATGATAGAGATAAAATTCGGAGAGCATATCTGTTGAAGGGACCTCATCAACCGAAAAGTCATCAATTCCCTCAAACATTATTTGGCAATGTTGCACGCAGATTTAATCCAAAATGGTTTGAGGAATATCCTGATTGGCTAGAATACAATGTGCAGAAAGATGCTGCTTTTTGTTTGTATTGCTACTTGTTCAAACCTCAAGATAAAACTATTACAGGACAAGGTGGGGGAGACTCATTTATTGGAGAAGGGTTCAAAAATTGGAAGAAGGAAAAACTGTTAAGTCACGTTGGAGATCATAACAGTGGACATAATAAGGCTAGACATAAATGTGAAGATCTGATAAAGACTCCAGAACAAGGTCTTCCTATTCTATGGTTGAGCAAAGATGAGAGAAATAAAAAAGATTATAGGGTTATGTTGACTGCTGCAGTAGATTGTGTTAGATTTCTGTTACGCCAAGGGTTATCATTTCGTGGGCATGATGAGTCATTCAGCTCAGACAATAGAGGAAATTATTTGGAGCTATTTCATTTCCTTGGTAATCATAATGATGAAATTAAGAAAGTTTCATCTGCATATTCATCCTCAAATTTGAAGTTAACTTCACCAAAGTTACAGAAAGAAATTTGTTCTGCCGCATCTGCAGAAACTTTGATATCAATCATGAAAGATATTGGTGACTCTTACTTTGCTATTATAGTTGATGAATCTCGTGATGTTTCTACAAAAGAACAACTAGGTGTTGCAGTGAGATATGTGGATAATTTAGGGCAAGTTGTTGAAAGGTTTATAGGCATTAAGCATGTCGCATCGACTAATGCAGTTGCCTTAAAATCAGCCATTAAAGATATACTTGCAAAACACTCATTAAGCATACATAGGATCAGAGGTCAAGGATATGACGGAGCATCTAATATGCGTGGGGAGTTTCATGGTTTGAAGGCCTTAATACTTAATGATAACCCACATGCATTCTATGTTCATTGTTTTGCTCATCAGCTTCAACTGTGCTTAGTGACTGTGGCTAAAAATCATTGGCATGCAAAACATTTTTTTGAGATCACTTTAAGAATAGTCAATACTGTTGGAGCTTCATGCAAGAGGAGTGATGCTCTTAGAGCTATTCAACATGATAAGGTATTATTTTATTTGTCTAAAGGGGAGTTAAGCAGTGGTCGAGGATTGAACCAAGAGACAAGCTTACAACGAGTTGGTGACACCCGTTGGGGCTCGCATTTTCATACATTGATTAACTTGAAGAAAATGTATGCTTCTGTAATTGAAGTTCTTGAAATTATCAAAGAAGACGAGGTACATGATCAACAAGCTGTTGAAGCTGGTGTTCTGATAAATGCTATGGAATCTTTTGATTTTATCCTTGCTATGTACTTAATGATTGATATTTTAGGTGTCACCAATGACTTATCATAGGCCTTGCAGAGAAAAGATCAGGATATTGTGAATGCAATGAAGTTAGTGCAAATCTCTAAACAATAATTACAGATGATGAGGGATAATGGATGGAATTCCTTATTGGAAGAAGTCTCTCGTTTTTGTAATGTTTTTGAAGTTGATATTCCTGTTATGAGTTCTACATTCAAAGCTCGCCGACGATCAACACGTAGAAATGATGATGTGACAAATTTACATCATTATCATGTGGAGTTCTTTTACACTATTATTGATATGCAACTTCAAGAGCTGAATAATAGATTCTCTGAAGCTAGTACTGAATTGCTTCTTTGTATATCATTTGTAAATCCAAGTAACTCATTCTCTGCTTATAATAAGGAGAAATTAATTCGGCTTGCAGAACTATATTCAGCCGATTATACTATAGTTGAACTTGTGGCTTTGGAGCACCAGCTATCGACATACATTCTTGATATGCATATAAGCGAGGAGTTCTCATCTTTAGAGAGCATTGCTGATCTTGCTATACAATTTGTTAAGGTTAAAAAAGATATCGTGTACCCCTTAGTTCATCAGCTACTTGTTTTAGCATTAACTTTACCCGTTGCCACCGCTACAGTGGAGAGAGCATTTTCAGCAATGAAAATTGTTAAACATAGATTACGTAGTAAAATGGGTGATGATTGGCTCAACGACTGTCTAGTGCCGTATATTGAGAAAGATGTATTTGATTTGGTTCCAAATGAAGTTGTAATGCAACATTATCAGAAGATGCAAAATAGAATGCAAAGCTTGTAATTTTTATTGCAATATAATAACTTGTTTGAATTTTGTTATATATATATATATATATATCTTTTTATAATTTTGCCCCCCCTAAGAATTGAGGCCGGTTCCGCCCCTGAATATTGTGACCAATTTATTAAATATTATTAGTAGTTCATGCAAAAGAAGAGATATATTGAGAGGAAAATATTATGACAAAATTATTGAACAACTAGAAAGTGGAGGAGTTATAAAAGGTCCAAGGTTTAAATCAAGAAACTGTTCTTCAAATGGCACGAGACACTCGTTGGGGTTCCCACTATCTTTCACTCATCAGTTTAATTTTTCTGTTCGGGTCTATTATAGAGGTTCTTGACATAGCGACATATGAGGGATCAAGTAGTGACCAAAAAGGTGAAGCATATTCCCTACTTGAATCTGTGCAAAAATTTTAAATTTGTTTTTAATTTGAACATGATGAAGATTATATTAGGAGTTACAAATGGGTTATCACAAGTATTGCAAAGAAAGGACCAGGACATTATAAATGCCATGACTTTGATAAAAGTTTCGAAACAACGACTTCAAAATATGAGAAATGATGGGTGGGACTCTTTGTTTAAAAAACTTGAATTATTTTGTGAGAAGAATAGCATAAATATTCCAAACACATCTAATTCGTTTGTGATGCGAGGAAGATTAAGGCGTCATACTGAAAGTAAAACAAATAGACATAATTATCAAATTGAATTATTTTATTCTGTTATAGATATGCAACTTCAAGAGCTCAATAACAGACATGATGAAATTAATACAGAATTACTTATGTGTGCCGCATGTTTGAATCCATGTCAGCCATTTTCAGCTTTTAATAAAGAACGATGGCTACGTCTAGTAAAATTTTATCTGTCAGATTTTTTTGAAATGAATCTCATCATACTACACAATCAAATTGAAAATTTTATTATTATTATGAGATCAAACGACGCATTTATAAATTTAAAAGGACTTGGAGAACATTATCAGAAAATAGTGGAGATTAAAAAAAATGATATTTATCATTTGGTGTTATTACTTATAAAGCTTGCTTTGATATTGCCAATTGCTACAGCAACAGTCGAACGAGCATTCTGCAATGTACGTTATAAAGAATTGTTTACCCAAGCGTATGAGAGACTCTTGAATGAATGATTATTTACTTATATTGAAAAAGATATATTTAATAGTATCTACAATGAATTGATCGTACAACAATTTCAAAAAATGAAGACTTGGCAGGAGAACTTATAGATGATATGTAATTTTTTTTACTTTATCATATATTCTATCTTTTTATAATGAATCTAACGATTAAAAATAAAAAATTTAAACCGCCAATGCCGGTCCTAAGCCGAGATGAAAAAGGTTGAGTGTTTTTAATTACTTTAATGATTTGTGCATCCGCATGAAAAAAACCCTGGCTCTGCTCCTGGATATAAGTGAGTTGAGTTGACTCTAGCTCGACTCGATAATGAGCTCACGAGCCAACTTATTGAGCCACAGGCTCAAGCTCGATCTAAAACGCGAGCTCATCTATTAAACGAGCTCTAGTTCGAACTTCATGAGGCTCGGCCCAGCTTCATAATAATATAACTGATTTTTTTAATTAAGTATACCTATTTTTTTCTAAATAAAAACTGTTATTATAGCTAGGATTTGAAAAGAATAAAAATAAAGATTTGAAAAAAAAAATTAAAAAAGTTGCCTAGCATTAATGAAATGGCAGTAAAGTTGCCTACTATTAATGAAATTGCAACAGTATTCTTAGAAAAATAAACTACAGCAGTGGAATAATTAAGAAAACTATTGCTTTGTCCAAAAAAAAAATGTTGCGATTCCCTAAAAAATATAAAAATAAATATATTTCTCCTCTTCTCACGCAACAGCCGCACAACTTCCTCCTCCTCCTACACAGGCGAATACACGATCTTCCTCCGACTGTGAAGTCAGGATCTCAGTGAATCCGGGATCTCACGAGTACTCGCGAGCTCGTTTTTACCACTACGAGCCGAGCTCAAGCTCGCCTTTTAAGCTCAACTGAAGTTCAAGCCTGAGTTCGAGCTCATGATTTGGCCGGCAAGTCGAGATCAAGTTAGACATGACTCGAGCTCAACTCGAGTCATTTACACCTCCTAACTAAACCCAATGGTTCAAAATATAACAAAATTCAATTTCATATGAGAGTTCTTTATATCAATCATTATCTATTTGAACAAGAAGCTATTGAATGTCCTACAAGCCATATATATCATGCACTCATTTCTAGCTGAACTATTAAAGTAAAATTAAGGTTTTATTTGGCATAACTTTTTTACTGCTTTGTAAAGTTGTTGTAAGTAAATTTACTTGCAAAATTATTATAGAAAGCTATTTTTTAGTACAAATTTTTTTTTAAAACAATAAAAAAATAGTAAAAAACAAAAATTTTGGCTACGGTCTAAAAAAGAAAACAGTACGAAAGCTGTCCAAATGAAATCAAAATTCATTGTTTGTGATCAATCTATTATTACAATTCAAATGTAGTGATTTTTTTTTTACTAACGAGAAATTGAGGTAGGTAAGATAGATGAAATTTTCTTTTATTTTTAATTAGTATTAAATATAAAATTATCAATACAAAATATACTTATTCATATTTTTAGTTAGTGAGGCAGAATGGTAGTGGCTGATGATAGTAGTTGGTGGCTATGGTGGCCTATGACGGCAGCAGTTGGTAGTAATGGCAGCCTATAACATACAGGCAGTGATTGAAATGCAATGATTAGCTGCAACAGCATGAAATTGCAGTTGGTGGTTTGTGTTTGAGAAAACCTGCAAAGCAGAGTAAACAACAGGGAAGAAGAGAAAGATAACAGAGAAAATTCTTTTTTTATTATTTATTGTAGCATTTTGTATATATGTATTCTAGTCACATAAAGTGTGTATATATAAATGTGTAGAGGACGGTTGGTTAGAGTATGTACGGTACGGTTGATGGCAGTCTGCTATAGTAGGCATGGTGGAGCTGGTCTTCTAGCAGGTGTAAGTGGTTCGCGATGATTTGCTCTTGTCATGTGGCTTAGTGTGATGATGTGCTAACTGACCCCGGCAAATTGAGCGTCCAAGGATTGGATGGTTAATTTGAGGCAAAGTTCATGGAATCTTATAGATGATAGAGGTTTGGTGAGGAGGTCAACTGGTTGATCAATTGTTTAATGTAAGAAATAGTTATGTCCTTAGTTCGAATGTGCTCGCTGATAAAATGATAGTCAATTTTCATATATTTGATTCTGGCATGAAAGACCGGATTATTCACAAGTTCTATAGCTGAGGTGTTGTCGCAGTATATGATGGTCAGTGAGGTTTGAGGTAGCTGAAATTCGCCACAACACGACAGAGCCATAGATCATCAAAGGTGGCAGATAGGAGAGATCGGTATTCAGCTTCAATTGAGGATTTGGCCACCGTGACCTGCTTTTTGACACACCATGAAATGAGGTTGTTCTCAAGAAATGTACAAAAGCCAAAGATCGACATTGAGTTGGTGGAGTTTGTGGCCCAGTCTGCATCAGCATATTTGCGGAGTGGAAGATCGCTAGTTGTAAGAGGTAGATCATAAGTGAAGGTACCTTGAACATACTGGAGAAGTCTTTTGAGGGATTGGTAGTCTCGATTTGTTGGATGGTGCATATGTTGGCATATGGTGTTGGTGGCGAATGCAATATTCGGACTTGTGATCGTTAGATACTGAAGAGAGTCAACTAGTCTGTGATAGAGTTGGGGATCATTGTAAGGTTAATCATCTGAGTATCCTTGCGGAGGTTTGAGATACATTGGAGTGAGAGCATGTTTATAGTTTGCAAAGCCAACTGTGGTCAACAGATCTCGGGTATAATGTTGTTGACTTAGGAAGAAGCATGTGTCTGTTTTGATGACCTGAATGCCAAGAAAGAGGGAGATTGTGCCAAGTTGCTTGAGAGAGAAGGTGTTCTGTAGTTGAGAGAGTAGGTGCTGAATGGTTGGAGAGTGATTTCCAGTAAGAAGAAGAATCAACATAGATCAATAAATACAGGTGGATGGCAACTTTGGAGTAGATAAGGACGGATGGTAGGCTTTGCTAAAGTAGAAGCCGAATTCAAGAAGAAAGGAAGTGAGCTTGTGGAACCACTGGCGAGGGGCCTGCTTGAGACTATAAATGGACTTGTACTTGCAGACATGGTTGAGGTACTGAGTGTCGATGAACCCGGACGGTTGCATAATGTAGACTTCATCTTGAAGTTCACTGTGTAGGAAGGCATTAGATATGTGTATTTGAAGTGGATGGCAGACCGCCAAGGTTGGAGTCGAACGGCTTGGGTATAACAGCTGGGGGTGGAGTGAGGTAATTGAGTAGCGAGGAGGTCAAAAATTGGTTTAGGCCATAGGTGACCTACTTTTAATCGGGTTTAGCATGGGGTGACGAGATGAAGGGGGTGGTAGGGATAGTGTTGCTTCCCAAGAAGTGCTTCTCATGCTTGTAGGAGAAGTGGGAGTTGATGTGGTGGTGATGCTTAGCGAGACAATTGGTAATGTTGTAGGCTATGGGATTTGTGAGGGTATGGTACGAGGATTGGTGGAAGAAGAGGAGGTAATGGTGGAGGTAGGAACTAGGAGTAGGGGAGAGTAAGTAGTGGAAGGGAAGATGAGAGATGTAATGGTTAAAGGATGAGTGGTATGAGGAGGTTTGCTCATGAAACACATGTCGTGATATGTGGATCTTGTTGGTATGAAGGTTAAAGCATCTATAGCCTTTGTGAGAAGTGGAGTACCCCAGGAATATGCATTCTTGGGAGCAAGGAGATAGTTTGTTAGGGGCTTGAGGCTGTAGCCAAGGAAAACAAAGACAACCAAACATTCGGAGATGAGAGTAAGATGGAGGATGGTCATGTAGTTGTTGGAAAGGGATCTGCAAGCAAGTGGCTTTAGTGGGGAGACGATTGATAAGATATTTAGAGGTCGATAAGGCCTCAGTCCACAAGTGGTGGGGCGGGGGGGGGGGGGGGGGGTGAGCTGTATGGAGAAGTGTTTTGGTGAGATCAGGAAGGTGGCAATCCTTGCATTCAGCTAGTCCATTTTGTTCATGAGTGTACAAACAACTGAGTTGGTGGGTGATTCCTTGGTTAAACTGGTAGGTTCTGAAACTATTGTTCGTGAATTCACTGCCCTCATCCGATCTTAGAGCTTTAATGGTTGAATTGAAAGTGTTTGTAATTAGAGAGCAAAATTGTTGAAACTTAAATAATGTTTCTTGTTTAGAGTTCATTAAATATAACCAACAAAAGCGGGTGAGCCATCGATGAAGATGACATAGTATTTATAGCCATTGAGAGAGGGCAATAGTGTCGGATCCCGGACGTTTGAGTGAATAAATTGAAATGTTGTAGTAGAAGAAGTAACACTTGTATTGAAAGGAAGCTTGTGTCTTTTAGCCACATTACATGAGATGCATACAAAGGAAGAAGAAGAGTTACATAGAGACGATATATGTTTAGCTAATGTAGTTAAAAGATGATGATGGGGATGGCCTAGGCACGCATGCTAGAGAGAAGAGAAAACAACTATAGTGTGAAGCGTTGTGGAGGCGATGACTGGAGTGTTTCGAACGTGGTAGAGGCCATCACACTGTGACCACGTAGTAGAGTGTGATTGTCCTGTAGATCCTTAATGACAAAACCTTGGACATCAACGGAGATAGAGACATTATTGTCAATAGTTAGTTTAGATATAGAGAGGAGATTATGAGAGAGAGATGGAACATGGAGAAGATTTTGAAGGCGAAGCTTACGGGTTGAATCAGGTTAAGGGAGGATACCCTGGCTGTTATGCTGGATGGGTAGAGTACTGCCATTGCCTATGGAGATGGAGTCTACAACGTGGTATGGTGTGGACTTCTACAGAGTGGAGGCATCTGATGTAAGATGAGTTGAGGTGCCAAAATCAAGTACCCACTCAGTCGTGGGAGCTAAATGTTGCTATGTCATCAGGGCTTATGGGTTCCACGAAGAAGGTGGAGCATACTGAAGGTTGCAACGATGCCAACAATTGAGTGCTAAGTGACCCTGTTTGCTGCAGATTTGGTAGGTAAGACAGTGAGAAGGAGCTGGTGAGCAAAATTATGGCCGGCCTGAATAGGTTGACAGACGAGGGGTGGCTCCTTGACCATGAGAGGGGCCAGTCTAATTATTGTTGGGGGAGGAGCTACGCACTGGACCAGCACGATAGTGGCGTAGAGCTGTGGTATCTGAATGTGGAGTATTGACTTTTAAATGTTCATTTTGGAGATGAATTTCCTCAATGTATAGTAAGGAGTAAAGGACATCTAGGCTAATAGAATTCAAGGATTTTCAGATTGCTATTTTGAAGGAGTTGTAAGTAGAGGGGAGGCCATTTAAGATGTATAAAATGATGTCCTCATAGTCGATATGTAAGCATGCCGCAGCTATGTTGTCAGCAAGAGTCTTAATCTGAGCAAGATACTGAGTCATGGAGCAGTCGCGCATTTGAATATGGTGAAGCTCATTATTGAGCTGAATGACGCGTGAGCGGTCGATAGGTTGAAGTCGTTTTTCCAGAGTGACCTAGATCTCATGTGCGGTGGAAAGGGTGAGTACATATGGTAGTACAGATGGAGATATTGTAGAGAAGACGGCTGATATCAGGTTTTGATCGAAGATGATAATCGATGTTGGGGGAGGTAAGGGAAGGTTGAGGCAAACAAGCTTGTGCGCCTGTGAGGTAGCCGCCAAACTCGTTGGCTGAAAAATATTGATAGATTTGAAGGCGCCAGATGGCATAGTTGTCGTTGGTGAGCTGTATAGTGACAATGTGCTTGAGGTTAGACATGAGGAACTTGAGGGGAGGTGGTACAGTGAACTTGGCCATGGAAGCAGAGAGATTAGAGTTGGGCGCAAGGAATGAAGCTGACTCTTGATCAACCATTATACGAGAGGCAAAGTGCGGATAAGCTGGATTCTTTAATACTATGAGAAAACCTACAAAGCAAAGTAAACAACAGGAAAGAGGAATAAGATAATAGAGAAAATTCTTTTTGTATTGTTTACTGTAGCATTCTATATGTGTGTATTCTAGGTACATAAAGTATATATATATATATATATATATATATATATATATATATATATATATATATATATATATATATAACAGTTGGTAAGAATGTGTAATACGACTGATAGTAGTCTGCTTTAGCGTGGTGGAGCTGGTCTTCTAGTAGGTGTGAATGGTCCATGGCAATTTGCTCGTCATATGGCTTAGTGTGCGGGTGTGCTTACATTGTTGGCAGTGATGGTGGTAGCAGGTTAAGGGAGATTGTGGGCTAGCGCAACATATGATTTGAAAATTGTCGAATGAGTGATTTCTAAATGTTGGAAAAGAAAATTTTGGGGAAATTTTAAACCTCTTAAAATACTATTTTGCATATATTTTATTATAATCAAACCATAAAAAGTTGAATGCCTTACTAATGCAACAAACCAAATACCCCTTAAAATAGGATAGTTTCATTGTTAGTTTTGGTTTGGTTTGAAGAAACAACATGAAGATAAATGATGTTAAAGTGATTAAATTTTGAAATAAAACTTGTTTTGCCTCATCTATTTGATTGATGAGAAATTTTTTTTTTTTTTATGAAAAATTGTTTTTCCTTCAGATGCAAGATACTAATTAGTCATAGCCATCATCTGATAAGCTCAATTTTGTATATGTGGAGATTTCTTTGTTGAGTAGATTAATGTTTTTTTTTAATTTATTTAATTTGTTTCAAATTAATTTTTATTTCATAAATATTTTACTTTGACAAATACAATTTATATTTTAAAATAAATTAAAATTTTACCTACATAAAATATATTCATTCTAAATTTCGACAATGATAGCCAAAAGCAAAAAATAATATTGTCTCACACATCTTGAGAAAACAGCCATTCGATGTTTAAATATATTAAGCTTGTCATAAAGAAACTGTCAATAAAATATATAAAGATGAGATGAAATTAGTAAAATTCAGAATATCATATATAAATCATTAATTTTAATATAAATTAATACCATTTTATTATTTTCTATATTGAAATATTCTAACAAAAAGTTTTGATCATCAATTATTATGCAAAGTCATTTTTTATTATTTTTTATTATAA
Organism: Dendrobium chrysotoxum; assembly: GCA_019925795.1. Taxonomy (NCBI): domain Eukaryota; kingdom Viridiplantae; phylum Streptophyta; class Magnoliopsida; order Asparagales; family Orchidaceae; genus Dendrobium; species Dendrobium chrysotoxum. The sequence goes on from CM034313.1 coordinate 49,702,409, forward strand.
ACGTATTATCGCCAAACCTCACATTGGATTTGAGAGCAAGTTATAATCAAATATGTATGGCTGTGGAAGATAGTTTTGAAATAGCTTTTTGAACATTATGAATTTTTTTTATGCCATTCAACTTTATCTAACACGCATGCTTCTTTAAAAGAAACTATGGAACAATATTCTCAAACCTTATTTTCAACATTGTATTTTGATTTTTTTTATGTTCTTATAAGTTGCAAGCCTACCATAGACCACATCGATCATTTTATAACTATTTTAGCATGTCATTGTACTCATAGATTATTTTCTACAATAAGAACAATAGCATAAAGCCTTTATCCCATTACCTAGATGAATCTTTTTTCTCATTATGTCCAATTTAGAGTCATATTCTCATTTATATCAAATAAAAAAAAGATCATTTCTAATATTTTATAACTAAATCTTTTTATGTCTACCTCTATCTTTATTAATATAGGTGAAATCTAATACATCCACTCTCTTAATCGGATTACCAAAAGATTGACATTTTATGTGACTAAATCACCTAAGACGAGTCTCTCTAATCTTATATGTCACCAAGGCTACTCAAACCTTTTCACTTGTATACCCATTTCGCTTTTTATCCCTAAGTGAAACCACTCATCCACCTGAGCAGCCTCATACCTGCTACACTTAATTTTATGCTTCTCTTTTAATGGCCAACATTCAGTGCCATAAAATATTATAGGGCTCACCACCATCTTTCAGATTTTCCTTAAATTTGAGGGGTACTTCTCTATCAAACAGTAGGCCCAATGCAATCCTTAAATTTAATCATCCAACTTGAATTCTATAATTCTCCAAGATGGGTAAATGTGCCTTCGACTGCTCCAAAATAGAATATTTGAGAGGACAGCTCAAAACAAGATGCAAAGTTTGCTTTACCATTGCATCACACTTGAACAACTTCTATCTTTTCTGGGTTTATCTGCATACTGCCGTAATATCCTTAACAATTATGCAAACATCTAACTCCATTAACTAGCTTTTAAAAAGGACTATTGAATCAGCAACCAGAGCATCTCATTCTTTACAAAATTCCTTTGACTACAGCACCAATGTTACAGTTTCCTAATTTCAAGAAACCATTAACTGTTGAAACAGATGCTTCGGCACTGGACATTGAAGACTTAACATCCCATTTGATTCTTCAGTATAAAGTAATGCAATCAAATGCAACTTGCTTAAGGACATATTCGGAAACCACATGCCATACCAAAGCTATTTCTAAATGATGCCAACATTTATTAGAATGACATTCCAAGGGAGAATTAAAGGTCTAATGGCAAAATTCGTTCAGACATTCAAGCAGCAAATTGGGATACAAATTTTGTGAAGTGATAGCATGTGGCTACCGATTTCCTTGTAAAATTGGTGATATAATGATTATAAACACTCCACTATAATCATTATGATTTCGCTATGATAATGATATGACGTTTCTCTATTTCTCTTTTTCACCACAAACAAATTCTCTTGCCACCGCTCCACCCCCACCACTCGTCATTGCTACCCATCGCTGTCCGCTGCCGCCAAACACCCACCGCCATCCGTGGCCATCCGTAGTCTCTGGCCTCCGGCCACCACCACTATTGTTGCTAACTGCCACCACCATATTTACAGTTTATATTACATTCACTTTATTTTAAACCAAACAAAAAAAACTTTCTCCTACATTTATTTTACATTTATCCAAACAACACTAAATTTTTCTTATTACATTGTATTTCTTTTTCAATCAACCAAATAGCCCCTAAATAATCCTTAGAGGATTTCTTTATGAGGAATGTTTATAATTGAACTGATAAACAACAAAATATAATGCTCGTAAACAATTCATGCATTCAGACTTTTCCCTAAAAAATCGTTACGCGTCATATATATCATTTCAACCGAACAAACGCAAGTAAATTCAAGGTTTTTACCTAACTACTTAGCTATCACTTCCTGATCATGAACTAATACATTAGAAAGTCATCATTTTTTACCGAATAGCCTCATTTTGTGCGGATTAATCATGTTGGAAACCTCTATTGATGGCGATGATCATCTTTTGCGATAAAAAAGTACTTTTGATGACAAAGATGAGGTAAATAGAAGTTTTGAATTAGTTTTAAACTTACTTTTTGTTGTCTTTATGAATTAATAATCATATTGATGCTCTTTTGCGGAAAACTTACTATGTTGTCTAAGGAGAGTCCAAATTTGTTTAAAATTTTGAATTTTTTTGTTTAGTTTTGGCCATTAGTAACGATGCACTGAAGCAAATTGGAATTCTTTATATCTATTTCTTCATGTAAATTTTGTAGCGTGGAATGAGAATTTTTTATCATATCATTGCACAAAGATTCACTGTTCAGAAGAAATATTAAAGTTTTTACAGGAAAAATTCATGAAAAGAAAAGATCACAAGTCATCTCCCCCGATTATAAAAGTTTATTTTTTCCCTCAATTCGAGAAGATGATATTATAAAGGATAGTTAGCTTGACTTCGTGATGCAGAGGAAAATACAGAAGAAGCAGTAAAGGGTGATGATGGAAGCGGCGGACATCATTCAATAGATGTCAGTGCCATCAGTGAATACCGATGGTTAGGTGATGACATTCACGCAATGATAATCAAATGATGAAAATCAAGCAAAGTTGATTGGGTGAGATAGATGATCAAGAAATGACATTCAGGTAAAGCTAGTCTAGCGACGACAATTAGGATGCAGTAGATAGGCAATGTTGATCAAGCGATGGTGATTTTTTACTGTGACTGTTGGCATCAATCATCAGACAGAGGCCTTAAATTTTGTAAATAGCAAAATTCTCAAACATTACAGTGTAGAAAGCTAATCCCAACATTGATGGCTGGTAGATCTTGATGTGGATTATAAATCTCCTCTATCATAGTCATCAAATATAATGGTGCAATAAGCATAATTTTTTTTTTTAAATGCTGGCTCTTCTTGGGTGGTGAGTAAAACTTGACTAGATAATAATGGTACTGCAGTAATGATCTCATCCTCACCAATCATCTATTGGTTTCCTTCTTTTTGTATCATTTGTATGTGTTTACACCAACAGGAGTGGTAGCAGTACAAGCGAGTTAATTTCAAATAAACTAATAAACATAATATTATTATATCAATCTCTGAATTTCTTTCTTTAATTGACAACATGCTTTAGTGGGTATGTCCAAGACTTTGTTTGAATGATAATATTGCTCTGAAATTATAGTATTTGGCCTTAGTGGATTATGATGCTTAACAATCTCATTCTAAATAGCTATTATACTATTAGCAAATGAAGTAATTAAGCGTATGTATTCCTTCTAGTATATATATTCACACTTTTACCGAGGTTGTAGAGTAGGAAGAACATAATTTATTTTTTTTAATAACTTTTTTGTCAGAATGTTTTAACATGACCTTGAATAAGATTACATTTGTCAAAGGTTGTTCAAACTGTCTTAACATGACCTTCCACTCTATGAATATGATCAACATAATTGCAAATTATCTCCCATATCAATGAGAAGTAGAAAGGTCCAAAATAGAGATCTCTAAGAAAAACACCTTGCAATAATGGATCTACTCTAGGGATTTGATGAACCATAAAATATAATTTTTGAAAGTACTCCTTTATATTTTTCCCTTGTTTTAGTAAATCCCAGAAGGATGGAAGGAATCATTTATAATACTCCAATTTATAAAAATTAGTTCAATAAAAATCCCAATAAGGTAGGAAAATTATGAATAGTCCTACTAGAAAGAGAGTTTGGCTCTTAGGTTTGGATCCCATTGCCAAAATCAATAATGATAGAGAAGTCAGCATATGGTTTCTTCAATATTGGCTCTTCAAGGGCAGTAAGCATAGATTGACAGGATTGTAGTGGTCATCCAGTAATGGTATCAATTTCTACAACCATATGATGGTAACCTTATTATTGTCTTTATTGTTGTTAATTTTCCCCCATTAGGATTAGTTTCATTTGAGCAAGTTGATTTAGAATGAACTAATGAAGATAGCCCTACTGAATTAACATCCCAAACTATTAGTTCAATTGTCTACATACCTCAATATCATGTCCATAACTTTAATCAAAATGGTAGTATTGCACCAAATTTTCAGTGTTTAGCAACAGCGGATCGAGCCACTTAATGGTTTCCTCATCTCAAATGGCCATCTAAATATTAACACGAGATGTATTTAGTGGGATGTACTCCTTTTATTATTTATAATCACACAATTGCTAAGGTCGAGGAAGAAGACCCTAGTTTCTCAGTTATTCATGCTTTCTGTATTATAATTTTTAAGAAGCACCTTCTTAATCATTCTTTTGTTTATTAGATGGGTTTTCAAACTATTTTTTATGCGCATTGATAGCTTCAATGCTTCATCGACAATAATTTGTTCTTTCACTCTATGAATAAGATCATCATAAGAGTGAATAGTCTCTTAGATCAATGAGGAGAAGAAAGATCTAGGACAAAGTTCTCCAAGAAAGACACCCCACAAAAACATGAGAAGCACTCTTAAAATTCAATAAAATTCAGAGGATAATCTTTGAGAGTACTCTTTGAAAATCCTTCTTAATTTTGATAGATCCCCAAAAGATCAGAGGAATCCTTGAAGATTTTTCAATTGGTAATAACATTTTTAATAAAAAGTTCAGTAAGATGAGACAAAGTTGTGTATAGTATAACCCCAGATCGAGTAGAACCAAGTGCAAGCTTCACATTTTAGATTAGCAAGAATGACCTAATTCAAAAGTTTATTAGAAAGTTGTTAGATATTAATTCTTGTAAGTAATGAAATGCTCATCTCTTTTATTAAATAAGGCATTAGCAATTACAAAATTATAAGCTAAAGAAAAATCTAATATGATTTACCACCTTCATTAGTCACTCCAAACCCGCCATGAATACTTTTAAAATCATCTACCTCTCTACCAATATGTCCATTTAAATCTACTCCAATAAAATTTTTTCTTCAAGAGGTATCTTTTGTATTAATTCTTCTGAGTCATTCTAAAATTTTAATTTTGAACTCATATCCAAACTTACTTAATAAGCATAAGCACCTATAATATTAATAATCTTAGCATCAATAATAATCTTTAAAGCTATAATTTTATCTCCAATTCTATGAATTTTTATAACATTATCTTTTAAACTCTTATCTATAGTCACACCTACATCATTTCTAGTATAACTCTTACCAGAATATCATAATTTAAAACCTAAACTATCAATCTCCTTAGCCTTCTCTCCAACCCATTTAGTTTTCTGAATGCATAAAATATTTATCTTCCTGTGAATCATAATATCCATTAATTCCATTAATTTGTCTATAAGAGAACCTATATTCAAAATTTCTATCCTAATTTTAGTTTCATGGACTAGCTTCTTTGCCACATTCGTCCATGATGTGGGAACCCTTGCTTATTTAACACTGCACCCGGGCGTCGGTGCAGTGACCCTTGCCTACTTGTAACTATATTCAAGCCATACAATGCGTCACTTCCAGGGAACGCAATGCGTCACTTCCAGGGAACGCTCTAGCATTAACATAATGTATTGAAGGATTCATATCCTGATTATTCGACAAGTTTTATGCTGGATGTCGACTACCTAACGCAACCCTCCACTTTTCTCATCCAGTACTTGAGACTTGGCAATGGCAATGTTTTCTATTGAGCTAATTTTGAATTACTCGAGATCGAATCCTTTATGGCCTTTTATTCAAATGACGGGAAGACTATCAACAGTTGGATAAACACGCGCTTTTGAATCAAATAAATAATCCTTGACACATAAATTGGCACATAATGCTTTGAGATCATGATCTGTTGGGATCATCCTTTCCATTCTAAGATCCCAAGTTCAAACCCTCTCTTTCCCTGAAGGTTAACCCCTAAAATATATGGCAACAGCTTCTTTATAATGAGACTCGGGCAAAGAAACTCCCTTGGTGCTCTTCGTGGAGTAGGAGAAAACTGACTTGATCATTCTCTTCCCACTCAAGCAGATAAACTATTCGGGAAGCTTATATTCTGGATTATTGTGCTAAAAAAACCTAAACGAATTTGTCATATTCATCTTTTCAATGGATATGTTTCTCTTAGAGAAATGTTATTTGTACCATGTCCGATGGCAGTGATCAAGTTAATAAGCAAGTTCAATTGCGTGTTCTGTCTGAGCTCAATTCTTTAAATCACAAAAGCTTTTTGTTCCTTCTTTTAACCAACGACTTCGTCATTGTAGAAAATTTCAACCTTGTCAAGGAAATCAGTAATAAACTACTTGTTTCGAATAGAAAGGTCAGAAAGGTTAGGTATGAAAAATTGATCACGCCTAGAATTATATTCTAATTAAAGAAAAATTACTCAACTAAAGGACTTTCTATTGAGGATAAAATACATGTAGTCAATTCAAACACAATACATTACTTATATAATCTTAGAGGACAACTGTAACTTCATGGTGCAGCCAACCAATTTCTTGCATGGAATTTTAACGGCATTCAGTTTGCAGTGCAATCAAAATAGATGCGCACTAGTAGACAGCTAGGCACCAGCCATAAACCGTAGCATCTAATTTATTACGTGTAAAATTCTTCGAGTTCTACATAACCTAATGGAAAGGAAACCTGATTCTCGTTAATGCACTATATTTATTTACACATTATACAATAGGAAAAAGAACAACAGAACAGGCGATGCACCCCCTCAGTCGTCATCATCAGTCTGTCAAACTTAGTTTGGCAGTACAAATGAAACGTAATAGAGAATCTGATGCACTGCAAACTGGCTTCAGGCAGAATGCTTTATTGCTCAATTGTAAAAGAAACGACAAAAATAACCAGACTAAGGATGTTTCAAATAAGTGGGAGTGGAACTTCACCTCCATTACTGGGGCTTGGCTTCTGAACAGCTTTTACAGCTGCGACTCTAGCTGCATTAGCTGCTTTGTTTGCAGCTGCAATGGTCTTATGGACCCTATCATCAAATCTGGGGAGATCAAATGCTCTCTCTGCTGCTCTTCGAGCTTCCTAAGGATAAAATGTCAATTATTAAAAACCTTTCATTGGAGTTTGATATATATATATTTTAATTTATTCAACTACATTGTGATGCCTTAGTTCAGGCAACTAATGCTGGGTTTTCATTATGAAGAAAAAAGAAAAAGGAGAGCTTGTCTATCCTCTGGTGCAAGAAAAGGGATGGGCACCTGAACAGCATTAAGAACTTTGGAATGGTTTACTGCAACAGGGGAACCAGGCAGCGAGTTTTGGGTGATCAGGACGTCAAGAGTACCATTTTGCCAGTAGCCTGCCTGAGCTTCACCATTCCTGAATATGTACATGCCCAAGCCCTGCCTTCGGCCTTCATGCCATGCCCCCTCATATCGATGTCCATTTGCAAAGTGATACACCCCAAATCCGTGCATCTTGTCTGCAAAATATTCTCCAGCATAGGTGTCTCCGTTCCTGAATGTGTAAAATAAACATTAATATGGTGGATCATTCCATGTTGCTGTTTAATTGCACGAAATATCACAGTAAAAATGTAGAAATTTCTTATTAGGGCGCATAATTAATCAAAATATCACAGTAAAAATGTATAAATTTCTTATTAAGGCGCACAATCAATCAAAAAGAAGCAACGGCACAAAAATGCATATTTATGATGGCTAGAGAGGTTCAATAATACCTGTATTGCCAAATGATAGATATGCAACCTTTAAAAGATAACAAGCCTGCTTAAACGGCCAACCACTTTTGGATTCATTTATAGCAAAACATTGCCAGTACGTCATTTAGTTCGAGTTTATGAATTTTAAGAATCACGTCATTATAGTCGGTACTAGGAAAAGAAAATTCAAATCAAGCCATCATGCTCTAAAATAAAAACCATCGCTCCAATTTCCATGGTGTAATATTATCTGTTTTGAGTCTAGGAACAAAAAAAATGTGTTTAATATGAAAAAAATTATGCATATATTTGCAATCTAGACGTGTGTATAAAAAAAAATATTCAGATGAACAAAAAATAATAAAAATAAAAGTAACATTGATTTTATAAATAAAAATAAATTGCTCATTTAAGGACTTTACTCTCAGCAACATTTGAGTCCAAACAGAGTCACAAGAGATGAAAATAAGTAAATGAAAAGGAGAAATGAAATTAGGCCTAAGAGAGAATATTATGTATGATTAAAGAAAAATTCAACTACACCCATATTCATCTGACTTGGGTTCATTCAGCAAGTCTTCAATCAAAATACAGTAGCCTAATATGCCGTTCATCAAGTCATCTCATAACTCAACCTTTAATTCGGATAAGAGCACTAGACCTACTAAGTCAGCCAAAGCTCCAGCTGCTCACCAAGCTTGCAAGTTATTTGCTAAAGATTGTCATAGAACTCTTCCTCCTCAAAGCTCAATTTACAGCTCATCAAAATCAAGCTTTAAAAAGGCAAAATCAAGAATTGAGGCATTTCACCTTATCAAGATGATAGAAAAGCTTCAAGGTAGACTGAGACATAAGCTTCAAACTAAAGATTAAAAAAATTATAAAATTAAAGTTAAAAAGCATCAGCAACTAGTTAACAAGAAAATTAATAACCTAAACACAAAAGGAAAACAAACACAAATCAATTAAAACAAGAGGGAAAGAAAAATTAATTAAAAAGATAATAAAAAACAATTTGAAAATGAAAAAACATTTAGAAGAAAACTAAAAAATAAGGATAATACAAATAAATAAAATCATTTAAAAGAAAATTTAAAAACTGCTTAAAATAAAAAAAAATATTTAAAAACTGCTTAAAATAAAAAATAATTAAAATATTAAAAACATTTAATTTGAAACGTCCACATAAACTTAAAAGAAAACAAAACACAACCCTCTATCTCAAAATCGATCTAAGCTCTAAACATAAAAATTTAAACCTCTTATATTTAACTCAAAAGTATTTTTTTTAAATAAACATTAATTTGAGGAATTGATCTCATACACCTTGAGGCATATAGTCTCAAGGCTCCCTCAAGCCAAAAACTAATAAGCCTTGAGGCACTTAGTGAGCACCTCATGGAGAGGCGCACCCCAAACACCCTTTTAAGCAAGGATCAAGAGTTACCGGTAAAATTTTAATTATATTACGTAAATGTAGCTTTTCCTGTAGCATTAAACCTCAACCCTACCCAATAATCAGTCTTCCGCCTTTTGGCACATCATGTTTTAACTCAAATACATTTGTTCTTTCTTTCTAATAGAGATATAGTGAAATTGATGGGGACAACAGATCATGGAAAGTATTTAAGAGACGTGGCCGACGATCTACGGTCACGATCATGCCGATCTATTTCTGAGTCTTCATATGTATTTGTTTTTGCTTTATGTATTTGTTTTAGTAGCATTTTCCGTTTCTCCATTATTTAAGAGTTTTGTCATGTAAGCCCTAAGGGCTATGTCGTCTTTTATTTTCTCTTTTATTGTATGAAACTATATATAGCCCCCTTATGTTTCTTTTGAAGTTGATGAATGATTATCAAAGAAATTCGTGCATCCTTATGTTTTGTGAGAGCTTGACAGCTATGGAGAAGAAACCCTAGGAGAGGGAAGCGGATCACCCACCAACCTTGGAAGCGTCTGAATTCGTGGCTCTTTATTTTTTATCATTTCTCCCTCCTCCACTTAACCGCCGCTGGCCCTACCCCATCTTCCCCACCTATGGCCGAACCCCATCCTAGCCATCCCTACCCGCCGGCCCAATTCCCCCCTCCACTCAACCGTCGACCACCCTAGCCCCATCAAACCGACCACCTCCTCCACCACACCCAAACCGGCGGCCCATCCAACCCTAGCCGCCGCCCCTTTGAAGATTCCCCCATCAAACATGCAATCAAAATCTTTCCTAATTAGGTCTTATATTTTAGGTAACACAATTAATTCATAATTCAAATCTATTTGAATTTTGAATTTGTTACCTAAAATACAAATTCTATTTAGGAAAGTTTCTAAAATTAAATCCTATTTGAATTTAAATTCAATTGGATTTAATTAAATATTTCCAAATTCTCAATTCCGAAATAAGCAACCCTTGATTGCTTTTCCCCAATTCCCTCTCCCCTATTGAAGCCCTCTCTCTCTCTCTCTCTCTCTCTCTCTCTCTCTCTCTCTCTCTCTCTCTCTCTCTATGCCGTCGGCCCCCTTCATTACCCCACTTGATTGCTTTCCAAATTGTAAGCCTCCCTCTTTGGGAAGAATTCAAAGCCACTCCCTCTCTCTTACCCACCCGCTCCCTCTCACCTATTACCCTTTTAATTCTTTCCAAACTTAACAATTAAATAGGGAAACAAATTCCCAAATTTCCCTCCATCCTTCCTCTCCAAAATCTGAACCAATTTCCTCCCCAAGCTCCAACCCTTTGGCCGGCCACCTCTCACCCTCTCCTCCACTTGAATTCTTGAGAGAAACTTCTTTCTCTCAAGGGGAATCTTTAAGGAGAGCAAAGGATGTCGTCTTCAACACTTCAACCGTACGAAATCAATGCATGGCCGATCCTGATCTCGACTCCGGCTTCGTCTATAATAAGCAAGGATTCATCGACATCCTACGATCGACTTTCTTCGATGTTAATCTAGAAATAGACAACTCCGTCGAGGAGTACTTGGATCGTATCATCTTCACCTTGTTCGAAGCCATCGAAGAGCAGCTTTCTACAGTTCAGTGGCAAATCACCACCGTCCCTCGACGAGGGTGAACTTTTTCCTCCTATTCAATTTTCTCCTAAACTTCTTCTCTTACAAGTTGTGAGTCAAGCACAAGGAATCGTACAAAGCTATCTGCCAATGCTTAGTAAACGTAGGGAATGAGTTTTAATTTTCTATGCTTTCTAATCTCATTGTTAACCTAGGGATGCTATTGAAAATCTCCTATGTTTGCTTATGTGAATTTTGTAATTGTTTTGTCATTTTAACTCTTATTGTGTGACTTAGCCTAAACTAAGGCACCCCTCTCTTATTTTCTATTTTCGTTAAGTGGTTAAAGTTCAAATTCGATATTGCTCTTAATTGAAAGCATGCAAGCTCTTTAAATATCATTGTTGCATCAATTAGTTCTACATCAGAAATTCCCTAACTTTTCTCTAAACTCTCTTTCTCTCCCTCCTTTTCTCTTATAACTTATTCATTCTTATTAGTAAGATTATGATATCAACCACAATTAATTAAAATCAAACAACCTCTAGAGTTCGATTAGCATGGATGATGCCTAGTATAAGTCATATTAAATCATTCAGACTAAAGGAAAATATCTGTACAAGAGAAGCAACAAAATTATTTTACTTCTGAGCAATTAAATCATATGGAAGATCATCTAACAAAAATAATCCAAGGAATCACAAAACATTTACAATAAGAAGTTCCTCCAATTCATCCTCTCCAAAACACTCGATTATATATTCCTTCATCAATTCCCACTGAAGGACCATCTCTTTGAAGAGAAAATGAAGTAAAACCTCCACAACCCCACATGCCCAAGAAACCATTCACAACGCCAACCAACATCTTTTCTATTTAAATTAGAAGTTTAATCTCCATTAAAGCTCAAAATGCCAATTCTTGAACTTAATCGAAGAAAGTTGCCGGGTGCAAGTCAACAACTTCTCACTATTAATGATGTTTTTTAAGTGCCCACAACTATTTATAGCATTTAAGGAAACACCACTATGATAACTCATAAGACTTTATCCTAGAAGCATGAATATTTTTTAAAATCCAAGTAACTTTTTGTCACATAATTTTTTAGCATGCATATGCCGTTAACAAGCTCATGAGCATTCTTGAATATAAAGCAAAAATCTGGTGAATCTCCTCTACAATTTATTATTTGTTTTCAATTAAGAGATGTGGAATGTCAAAAACTTAGAATGTGTGGTCACCCGTGCTACACTCACCCAAGGTTTATTGAAATGTAATTTCAAATATGAACTCGGCTTACAGCAACCAAAAATCTTTAGCCGCATTATTAAAGCTAACCAATAGTCACATTAATGTGAAAGAGTACAATAAAATTAAAACTTTTACTTTAAGCACTCTATATTTGGAAGTTGACTGAGACCTAAGATGATCCCATCAACAACAATTGAACACACATTGTGACAACAATTGAACACACATTGTGATGACTTTAACTTGGCAGATAAAGAACTCATCACGTTAATTGGCGCAACATAAATATTATCAATGATGAATTGAACATAAAAGCCCTCCCCCCAACCTATCAACCTTCAATTAGAGATTCATCACCAATGATAAACAAGTATCCAACATATACTCAATAATGGGTATCATAGGCAAAACTAATGAATGCAATTAAAGCCAAAGATGAGAAGGTCACTTTCTAAGGTCATAAATTTGAGCCATATACTTTGTGATTTATCATCGCTCACCACAAAATAAAAAAAATAAAGACAGCATACTTTCGTTGGTCGTCTCCACCATGCACATTGCCTCATAACTAATATCCATCAAAATATTGTGTTTTTCATAAAGATCACAACCATGACATGGAGGATTATCAATATGCTGTAATCTTCTTGAAGAAATCATTAAAGCAAAGAATCTCAAAGAGTTTGTAACCGCCAACCCTAGCAGTCATCTGAAAAACATAGAAGAAATAAAGCAATTCCAACAAAAGTCATATAGATAGTTAGAGCTATGGTAGGAATCCGATCTCCACACTACAAAAACAACAATAACGAAGAGAAAACGTAGCTAAAATCGACAAGAAAGAATGAGATATCGGCACAACAAACTAAGTTATAAGTTGATCTACTATTCGAGAGATAGATCGACTCTCCACAAATCCTAGGTGCCGCTAGGAACAACTCAAAAGAAAACTATAACAAAATACAATTCACATAATCAAAATAAAATAACCTAATTAACCTTAAATAAACCTTCATAATTCCATTCTAAATTTGAATTTAAATCAGCCCTCTATTCCTAAATAAACCTTCATAATTCCACCCCACTTTTGAATTCAAATCAGACCTATTTTCCTAAATAAACCTTCATACTTCCCTCCCAATTTAGATTTTATATAGTAAGTAATTAAAGATAAAATTAATCCCCTTTGAGCCCCTCTCTCTCCTTGCCTGCCCACACTAGTGGGGCCCATAGGCTCAGCTGGTCCATCAAAACTCCCCTCCCATCCCAAAAAGTAACCTTGTCCTCAAGGTGGAACGAAGAAAGATGCTACTGAATCATCCGATACGGTTCCCATATTACTTCATAGTCAGGCAGATCCTTCCATTCGATCAACACTTCTCTAGCTCCTCCTGCTGTCGAGCGAACTCCTTTCACTTCCCTTGGCTCCAAGATCACCTCCATTTCTTCTATAAAGGTCGTCGGCAACATCACTGATGGACTGTCGTCACCAATAACTTTCCTCAACTGGGACACATGAAATGCTGGGTGAATAGTGGAAGTAGGGGTAGCTGCAAACGATACAATACAACACCAATACTCTCCACAATCTCATAAGGCTCATAGTACTGTGGAGATAACTTTTCATTTCTTCATCGAGCTAAGGTCTTTTGTCTGTAGGGTCGAATTTTCAATTACACTTTATCACCCACTTCAAACTACACATCCCTATGCCCTTCAGCTTGCTTCTTCATAATTTGTTATGTCCTCCGTAGGTGCACCGCCCCTTTAGCTCTCCCAATATCCTATCTCATTTCTCCAACTGTTGTTCCACTGATGAAATTGGAGTGCTCTTGGTCCCATAATATACTAGGTGAGGAGGGTCTCTGCCATAAAAGATTTTGAAGGGTGTAGTCTGTGTTGCGCTATGGTAGGATGTATTGTACTAGTACTCAGGCCCAAGGTAACCACTTCACCTAGGTCTTAGGTGTTTCTGATACAAAACATCTCAAATAACTCTCCACACTCTTGTTCACCACCTCGATCAACCCATTAGTCTGTGGATGGCATGTTGTACTTCTCTTCAAAACAGTACCCAGCATCCTGAATAACTCTCTCCATAAGTGGCTCAGGAACACCTTGTCTCCACTCTATCTGATGCTATAGACTCTAGACTTTCATATAAGCGGACCACCTCTTGAATAAATGTTGCTGCCACTAAAATTGTCGTATATGGGTGTCGCAGGGGAATGAAGTGATCATACTTGCTCAACCTATCCACTATTACCAAAATCACTGAAAACCCCTCCAATTTTGGCAAACCTTCAATGAAATCCATTGTTATCTCTTCGCACATCTTCTTGAGCAGAAATAGAGGTTGTAGAAGTCCTCCTGGAGTCATCACCCCATATTTGTGCCTCTGACAAATATCGCAGCTAGCCACCATCTCCTCCACATCTTTCTGCATTCCAACTCAATACAATTTTGCTGCTAGCCTATGATAGGACTTCTATACCCGCGAGTGCCCTCCTATGGCACTACCGTGAAACTCCCGTAGCAAGTGGGGTACATATGGCGACATCCTCGGTAACACCATTCGCCCCTAGTATAACAATCTCTGATCGACTAAGGTATAGCCTGTATGACTATCCTTGTTCCCCAAGAAATCTCTCCTGATTTTCTCCAATCCTTCATCTTACTGACTTTCCCTTCTCAAAGCCTCCTAGTCCACAACTAATGGAACAGACAGTAACATCTTATGAAGCTCCCCCAAACACATGGATAACCCATATGCAGCCTTAATCTCTATCTTCGGTCGATACTGAATCTCGAAATCATAACCCAACAGTTTTGAAAGACACCTCTGCTGCTCCTCTGTAACCATCCCTTGCTCCAGAAGAAATTTTAAGGTTCTTTGATCAGTCCTAACAATGAAATGTTACCCCAATAAATAGAGTCGCCACTTCTGGATGGCCAGCACAATCGCCATCAGCCCCCTCTCATAGACTGACTTGGGCCTCATCTGGCAGTCAACATCTGACTGAAATAAGCCACTGGTCTCTAGTCCTACATAAGTATAGCTCCTAGCCCATACTCCGAAGCATCCGTCTCCACCAAAAAAGGTAGGTTGAAGTCGAGCAGGGCTAACACAAGCATGCTAGTCATCGCCTTCTTCAACCCCTCAAAGGCCTTGGTAGTTGCTTCGCCCCAATTGAAATTATCCTTCTGTAGTTGTTCAGTCAAGGGCCAAGCTATTGAACTGTATCCCTTCATAAACTTTTTGTAGTAGCTTGTAAACTCTGAATACCCTCTCAACTCCCTCAAGCTCTTGGGTATTGGCCATCTCAGCATGGCCTCAATTTTACTCTAGTTAATTGCTACTCCTTCCTATGATACCACGTGCCCCAAATACTCCACTCTAGGCTGGGCAAATGATTTCTTCATACTTACAAACAAGTAGTGTTCCTGCATAGTGGATAACACTAATCCCAAGTGTTCTAAGTGCTCCTCAGTCCTGCTGCAAGTCAAAATATCATTAAAAAAGACTAACACAAAGCTCCGCAGATATGGCTGGAATACCCTGTTCATTAGGGACTGAAAAATAGCTTGAGCATTATTGAGGATAAAAGGCATCATTAAAAACTCATATAGTCCCTCATGAGTCCTAAATGCCATCTTGAGAACATCCGTGGGCCCCATTTTGATCTGATGGTACCCTGACTTCAGATCAATCTTCGAGAAAAGCACTGCTCCATAAAGCTCATCCAACAACTCATCAATTACTGGAATAAAAAACTTGTCTGAGCTTTGGTGCCCCCCCCCCCCCCTCCAAGTTGGATCAAGTTCAATACGGATGACTCTTTCACTCCCTCGGGTTGTGTCAGAATTGGGGCAATTATTAGAGACAACAAAGTCCGTTTTATGATGACTATGGGAAAGCAATTAGAACATTAGGATGCTACCATGATGGAGATTCATGCTATTGTTGCTCTCAAGGAGCTTCTTGAAGACTGGATGTACGATTTGGATGGCATTATCATTGAAGGTGATAGTGCAAATGTGATCAAATAGTTCCAAAATTCCATGGGTGATAAAATAATGCTTTGGTGCCATGCAACTGACAATGACTTCACTTTTTTGACTCAATTTAAGCCGGCATTTTTCCACTACATCCCATATGAAAGTAACTAGGCAGCTGACTTTTGCGCTTCTGCAGCTACATCTTTTTCTTTTTTGTGGAGAAATGTAATTGATAGTGAAGTTCCCCTAGCTTTTTTTATCTTTGCTTAGGGATGATAGTGATAGATATCACACTCCACAGCATGTAATCCTTTTCTTTTAACTTTTGAATGCAATATGTAACTTTCAAGGAATAGAAAACTTGTCTAACATAGTCTCCTTGTTCAACACCCGGTAGTTCACGGAAAACCTCCAACTGCCATCTTTCTTTTTCACTAATAGCATTGGACAGGAAAATGAACTGACACTGGGTCAAATGATATCTGCCTCCACCATCTCCCTAATCATTCTCTCGATCGCATCCTTTTTGGATTTAGGAAAAACGGTATGAACGAACACCGATAGGTGAGACTCCTTCATTTAAAATGATAGCATGCTCCTATTCCCGCGGAGGAGGCAACCCCTGAACTGGATGGAACACCTCTCGATACTGCTATAAGAGTGGTTGAACCATGTCTGGTGCTTCTATCTTCTCCACATCCTCTTCTTCTTCCAAACTTTGCAACTCAACCAAAACTCTCACTCCTTCACTCTGGATTACCCTCACCATAGTTTTGAGTGAAGCCATAATTTTCGACAGGCTAGGACCCCCCCCCCCCCCCCCCACCTCTAATAACCACTTTCCTCCCCTCAACCTTGAACTCCATCGTTAGAGCCTTCCAATCAATTTTGGTCTTCCCCAACTTCTGCAGCTACTTCATCCCCATATCACATCTATGCTTCCCAAATCTAATGGTAGAAAGTCTTCCAATACTTAAACCTCTAGAAGGATTAGGATCACCCCTTTGCAAATTCCTCTACTCCTTTTTATTTTTCTTATTCCCAGCATAACCCAAAAGCCCCCTATGTCCACTAAATTCAATCTCAACTGATCCACCATCCTATTGGAAATGAAATTGTGGGTAGCTCCACTATCCACCAATACTACCACCTCCTGATGCTTGATCTTCTCCTTAACCTTCATGGTGTGGTTTGGTGTGAACCCGACCGCTGAGTTAAGGAATACATCTGCAACATCTAAGTGTAGGTGATCATCTTCCTCCTCTACTTCCTCATCGCAGACTGTCAAGACCTGTAACTAATGGTCCTCACAACGATGGCCTGGAGCAAACTTCTCATCACACCTAAAACATAAACCATTGGCCCTCTTCTCCTGAATTTCTAACTCAATCAACCTCTTGAAGTTACCCCTGGTCGTACTCCTTGACCTCTACCCTCGGGGCTTCCTTCTGAATAGGCACTGTCAGCACCTTTGATGCAATAAATGTAGTGGTAGTGCGATAGGAGACTCCCGAACTACTGCTATGGCTATTCCTCTCCAAGGAGTTCTTATCCTCCACCAATTGGGCTAACTCCATAGCCTCTCCTAAGCCACGTGGTCTCAATAATTGAATAACTGCTCGAATATCAGGCTTGAGCCCCTTCACAAATTTCCACTCTAGCACAATCTCATACAACCTTCCCAATCGGCTCGAGAAGTACTTGAACTTCTCCCAGTACTTTATCACTGCCCCCTCCTACATCAAAGTAAAGAATTGTTCATAGAAGTCTCCTTCCCAACTGGTTCGAAAATATTCTAGTAAACAATCTTTAAACTCCATCCGTTATTAGATCGGATCTCGCAAGTCTCTCCATTGGTACTAGGATAGAACCTTCCCTTATAGACATAGAGCGAATGCGGTGAGTTTTTCATCTTCTATCAACCTGTTTACAACAAAATATCGCTCCATCCTATAAATCCATTTGTGAGCATCTCCTCTCTCAAAAACTGGCATCTTCAACTTTCTCACCCTAGGATCATCACCGCCTCAATAGCTTCTTCCTCCTCCAGTGTAGCGGGTGTTGTGATCCCTCCGTATTTCCCTCTCCCCATATCAGCTCTCTAATCTTCATCATCCCAATTTCTTCACTGGCCATACCCTTCACCCGTTCCCCTTGGAAGTGGCTCCAAAGGTGGTATCTACTCTTCTTCCCTCAAAATTTTCACCTCAATCCTCCCTATATTAAGATTTCCCCACTTCCTTGTCAAGTCAACGGTGCTCTTGCCTCCGATGATGTCATTTTGGCTTGAAACTCTAACATCATTTTCATCATCTCTTCCATATTTGAAAATCTACCCTCAATTGCTGAAATTCGCTCTCCAAATTCAGATTTCATATTTCCAACTTCCTCATCAAGCCTCTCCTCCAACGCATCAACCTTTTTAGCCGCCATAGACCCCAAAAAATGTGCTCTAATACCAATTTAGTAGGAATTCGATCTTCACAGCAAAAACAACAATAACAAAGAGGAAATGCAGCAGAAATCTGCGAGAAAGAATGAGATATCGGTAAAACAAACTAAGATACAAGATGATCTCCTATTTGAGAGGTAGATCAACTCTCCACAAACCATAGGCACCGTTAGGAACAACTCCAAAAAAACTACACCAAAACACAATTCACATAATAAAAATGAAACAACCTAATTAACCCTAAATAAACATTCCTAATTCCCTCCCAAATTTGAATTCAAATCAATCCCCTTTTCTTAAATAAATCTTCATAATCTCCTCCCAAATCTGAATTCAAATCAGCCCTCTCTCCCTAAATAAACATTCCTAATTCCCTCCCAATTTTGGTTTTCTATGGAAAGTAATTAAATGTAGAATTAATACCCTTTGAGCTCCCCTCTCTCCTTGCCCGCCGCCACCCACACTAGTGGGGCCCACAGGCTCAGCCGAACCATCAAGCTATCACATAAAAATTTGTAATGTCTTGATCATAAAGGGAAGTCTGTTTAACAAATATTGTAATTCATTTACATTTTTTAATAAAAGTGAGTTCTAAGACATTAACTTCATTTTTTTCTTGCAAAAAAACTCTAATTTTCATTGTGATACTCATATAACTTGCCTTCAAATTTAGTAAGAAATTAAATTGTATTTCTTAATCAAAAGATACTTGTGGAAATCATTCTAGAAAATCAACAATCCACCTAGGAAACTCCTTCAAGGAACTCAACAATACATTCAATGAGCATGTTCAGAGAACTAGACAATGCACTTGAGGAAGTTGGCAATAAACATGGTTAACCCTCCTCAAAACTCAGCCATGCACTAGAGGAACTCACTCAAGAGACTCGACTTACCTGGTATTGAACAAATTGAGTTCGTTTCTTCAATTTGAAGAATGTCAAACTCAAATTTGAACTTGTAAGATTGATAGTGATGTAGAACGTACATGCATGGATAAATTGCTTAAGGAATTTGCACGCTTTATATTTAGAGAACAAAATAATTATATCTTTATGGTGATTTCGAACAACGAAATAAAATCCAAAGAGTGGTAAAACAAGCTTAGGCTAAACAATCAATTAATCTAACATTGCATACATGAATGATTTCAACAAATAAATCTCAATGCTAACAATAAGATTAGCCACTAAGAGATATCCCTCACTCAACTCTCTAATAGTACTAAGTTCTAGCGGAGGAGAATTGACACTATTCTCATGTTAAGACCACAATTGAAAAGTAACTACAAAGATAAAAGGGTCGGAGGAAGAGTTTACCCAAAGAAACAGAAGATACGAAGCTTTGGTGGTTGTTTGGGGGCTTGAGATGAAGTAGACGGCAACCAAGACCCTTCTTGATGTTGTGGGCAGCAATCGGAAACTTTAGGACAGCAAACGAAGATCTCCCGACTGGTTGGACAGCAGAAAGAGATGCAGAATTTCTCTGGACAGCAGCAGTTTGGTCTTGGACAGATCTTGGACAGCAACCTTTCAAGTGCAAGAAGCTTTGGACTGCTCTTCTAGGCTGCTGGACACTTGGGACAACAAAATGTGGTCTTCCAGAATGCTGGACAGCAAGATATTCTTGCTGGAAAAAGGGGACAGCAAGCAAAACTTCAAGACAACAGCAGTTTTGACCTTCGACAGACCCTGGACAGCACTCCGTAAGGCTTAGAAACGTCTGGGCATGCTCCTTGGGCTGCTGGAAGCTATGGACAGCAAACCGTGGCCTTCCTTGCCGCTGGACAGCAAGACACAATTGATGGATTCGGAGAGCAGCAAGCAGGAATTCAGGGAATGATTTAATTGGGAGGGGGATTTGAAGTTGACGTTCAAAAAAAATAATCCCAAATATGGTTAAGAGGGGGGCGGCTGCTAAGGGAATTAGTGGGGGAATTTAATTAGGAGTTAGGGGCTAGATTGGAGAGAGAATAGGGAGAGGAAGGGCCGGCCATAGGGAAAGAAGGGGAAAACGTCTAGGTTCGATGTATGTGGGCCATTGGTTTTAATTATTGATTGAAATCAAATCTGAGATTTAATTTCAGATTTGATTAAATTATGGAGGCTTCCTAATTGGGTTGTATCATTAGGGAAAGTATTTGAATTCAAATATTTAATTGAATTCAAGAAAGAATACTTTTCTACTTAACATGAGTTATTTTAAGAAAGTAATCAAGGAAAATTTGAATTTTGAATTTCGAATTCATGGTATAGAATTGATTTCAAATAAAGACACTTTTCAAATCGACATGAGTTATTTTAGGAAAGTAATCAAAGGAAATTTGAATTTTGAATTTCAAAAGTCATGGGGGATTTGGAGGAGCGACCGGTGGCAAGGGGTTGCCAAGGGGTGGCGGTTATGGGCTATTGGAGAGCGGCCAACAGCTGGATGAGCCAAGGGAGGCCGGCAGCTATGGGGTGGGGACGAAGTTGGTTGGGGAAGAAAAGGGGCAAATGGGGAAGAGCAGGCCGGCGAGTATTGGGAGATGGATAGGGTTGGCCGGCGGTGGAGGGAGGAAGGGAGGATGGTCAGATATAAAGGGGGCGAAGAAAATGATAAACCACGAGTCCCGGAATCCACCGGCGACGACAGGTGTTGCTTGGCCCTCTCCTAGTATTTCTCCTCTCAAGAACTCACAAAGAGATCAAGAAAAAGAAAACTGAAATTTTTCATTATCATTCATTAACCAAAATACAAAAGAGCTAGCCTATAAATAGACCTCATGAAAAGAAAAAGAAACGATGATTAAAATGCCCTTCGTGCTACAACACCACATGACCACCCCTAGGGGTAAAAAGGGAAAAATAAGTACATAAAACACATCAAAAATAAACTCCAGATTGTAGCCATTGATCTCTGATGTCCTCATCATTCTCCCCGGGTAGGAGAAAACTCAATTGCGTCGAGTGGGTGTCTCGAGAACTCTCGTGCATCTGGGTTGATCTGATGTAGCTCCTGGAGCTCTGACCATGTATCCTCTGACTCTAGTTGACCTCTCCACCTTATCAGATATCTTCTTCGTCCACCCTCATTTCTGGAAATAATGTCATCACTCAGAATCATGTCAACCTTCTCCGCTATGGGTGATTTGGGAATATTTGGGAGTGGAGGTAGGCTGGGGTTCTCACAGGGTGGGGTTGCATAAGGCTCAGTTTGAAGTGGATTTAGTGGGTTAAACTCTGGACCCTCATAAGTTACTAAATCTTCTATGTTAATAGAGGGATGAATGTTGAACTCTGCAGACAGATCCACCACGTAAGCATTGTCATTGATTTTTCTTGACTATTTTAAGTGGTCCCGCACTTCTAGCATGTAATTCCTTTACAGCCATTGTGGGAACTGCTCCGGACGAATCCGCACCATCGCTGAGTTACCAACCTCAAAAGTTTTAAATCATCATTTAAATTCAGCATGGGGCCTATAATTATTATTGTTCTGTTCAATTAGGCGTGCAATTTTCTTAAGTAGTTCATGCAGATGCGATGTAAATGCGGCATGTGTTATGCGAATTCATATCTCTAAAATTCAAGACTTACAAGATAAATAATATGGGAATGATGTGATGCAAGAGACTTGATATGCAAGATGAATGAAATGAAATGTTGACTCACACACAAATTTTAAACAGAGGAAAATTTTGGAAGACAATAGACTACAAAAACATACACAAACATACTGACTCACAAGCACACATAACTAGGAATAAAGACGGATCAGACACAAAATGAGAGGACATAAAGTTTCCATATTTAAGGGAACTAGTGTAGAAGGGGCAATGAAGACATCCTTAGTTACAAGGGCATTTCTATAGGGAGTTTCAGCTAGGGTCATAGGTAGTCTCCTAGGGGCAGTAGGGTAACCTAGCAAATTTATCAAACTAGGAGAGAGATGGACCTTAACAGGGGCGGACCAGAATATAGAGGGCATGATGGAGGAATCAGGAATATGATAAGACGATGGGTCCTGACTCACAACCATAATGGGATAGCCCAAAGAGTCACCAGCAGATATGGGACTCAAGAAATGGGGTAGGGTATCCATAACAGAAGTGGGCACAACAGTTAGAGAGGTGACATGAAAGTATGGGCTAAGATTCTCTCTAACATTAAAGTCGGTACGAGGAATGGTGAGATAAGTCCAATCAAAAAAGATACACTCTTTTAAATGTAAATCTAAATGAGCAATTCCTAAAATAGACTCTAATAAAACAAGGGGATGCTCATTTTTCAAATTGGGCTCAGAATCATTCAGATTTAAATTACTGTCTTACGAATTCACATCAATATTCTCAATAGGATCAGGTTTAGATATAACCCTAAGATCAATGGATTCGGGGTCAATTAAATCAGGGTTTAATTCAGGTAGTAAATTCAATTGAATCACTTCTAACTCGAGATTATCCAAATCACCATCAGAATTATTCAAAATTAAATAATGATTATTTGGAATCAACTTAGTAGGTGATACAATTAAATCAGAATATTCCGAATTTAATTTCAATGTGCTCAAGGTCAGATTAGTTTCTTTCGAGATCAAATCAATATCATCCAGGCGAACCTTATCCAAAGAGATATCATTGATGGGATTAGGATCAGGATGGGCGAAGGTATCAATGTTTAAAGGTTCTAGATCTCCTAAATCAGGGTTTAAGTCATGTAGGGAATCTAATTCAATCACTTCAGTTTCATCCTCAAAGAAGTTCTCATCATCAGTGATATCATTAGTATCTACGAAATGGATGCACTCAGTTTCAGGTTCAGGGGACTTTTTCTTTCCAATGTAGTTTTTAGTTAAAATTACACTTGCAGGGTCAAGGATTGGGGAGGCCAAAGGTTGGGTAGCCTCATAATTCACCTTACACTGAAAGGGGATAAAATCATCCACGAGGTGAGGTAAACCGAGATCCACCATGTAGAGAGGACGCGTGTTCAGACAAGGTTGACTGGGATGGCTAGGAGTCGGCCCAAGTGGAGAGTCATATGGGACTAATCCAACAGAAGACCCACTAGAGGGTCGGCCATCAAGGCTAGGTGAAGACCTACAGGGTGGGACAGCAACCCTGATGTTAGTAAGGGATGGGTGGTCTCGACCACACTGATGTCCACGGTTTGTCCCAACAAAAGAGGTAGGGTGGTGTTCCAGATGAAGGTCACTAGGTGCTGGGGTCAGTCCCTGATTAGATACGTGAGTGGGAGTGGTATGTCGGACGGGTTTAGGGGTAACCACAGAGGTATGGAAATGAGTAACTGTCGCGTGGTGAGGACTAGGAGTCACGATATCAGATTGGAGTATAAGAGGTGAGTAGGACTGACTTTCACGTGTAGGGTTCTTGAGACTGTAGTGC
Organism: Dendrobium chrysotoxum; assembly: GCA_019925795.1. Lineage (NCBI taxonomy): Eukaryota > Viridiplantae > Streptophyta > Magnoliopsida > Asparagales > Orchidaceae > Dendrobium > Dendrobium chrysotoxum. The sequence goes on from CM034313.1 coordinate 49,726,222, forward strand.
CCAAAAGTTTGATGAACAGGGGGTGATCTAATCTTAAAATCAGGTGGTTGGTCACAAGTAGAGGAGAGATATTTTATTTTAAGTTCTCGTCTCATGTATTTCCAATCAAAAATAGGATATTCACCACGAGACTCATTATGATCTTCCAACCTCATCCAAAATTGACGAGCACTGCCGTTCAGGCAAGACTTAGCAATGCTAACCTGGTGGGACTTAGGAATATCATATGATTCAAAATAGTCCTCTAATTGTCTAACTCATTCCCTAAAGTAGTAAGGGTCCGAGGAACCATCAAAGGTGGGTAGACGGTAATGTGACTCTAAGTGAAGTTGTTGTGGCTTAGGCTCAGGTCTAGGTTGATAAGCAGCGTGGGGCATCTTCCGACTAGCATAATTGACCGAATGGGGCACATTCCTAGAGTGGGAAGAGTCAACATTTTTCTCCTTCATGGTTTTAGTTATAGAGCCCACTAGACTAACAAGGCCATCTAACTTCTTTTGAAGTCCTATCGGGTCCATGCGAAGCGCTAAGTGAAACCTAAAGAATATTGGGTGCAAGGGATAGCGCTTAGACACTAAGTTAGGCTCACTTAAACTCACTAAAGGGGGCAGAAATTGTTTAGACAGCAAGCACAATAGTGGCTTAAGTAGTCTAGGCAGTTAGGAAGGTTGTTAGGTTAAGGACAGCACCTAAACACTTAAGAAACTAGCCTAACATACACTAGATGTGTGTAGGAATGATTTGGATAGCAAGCATAACAGTAATTTAAACTAGGTTAAATGATGATATGCATGCAACAATACATAAGAACGGTTATGTAAGCTCCCAGGATGACTTCTAGCACATGTAATGCACACTGGCCATACTCTGATACCAAGATGATGTAGAACGTACATGCATGGATGAATTGCTTAAGGAATTTGCACGCTTTATATTTACAGAACAAATAATTATATCTTTATGGTGATTTTGAACGACAAAATAAAACCCAAAGAGCGGTAAAACAAGCTTAGGCTAAATCACATGCATAAGAGTTAAGACCATAAAACAATTAATTAATCTAACATTGCATACATGAATGAATTCAACAAATAAATCTCAATGCTAACAATAAGATTAGTCACTAAGAGATATCCCTCACTCAACTCTCTAATAGTACTAAGTTCTAGCAGAGGAGCATTGATACTATTCTCATGAATCTACTAAGACCACAATAGAAAAGTAACTACAAAGATAAAAGGGTCGGAGGAAGAGTTTACCCAAAGAAACAGAAGATACGAAGCTTTGGTGGCTATTTGGGGGCTTGAGATGAAGTAGACGACAACCAAGACCCTTCTTGATGTTGTTGGCATCAATTGAAAACTTTAGGACAGCACATGAAGATCTCCCGACTAGCTGGATAGCAGGAAGAGATGCAGAATTTCTCTGGACAGCAGCAGTTTGGTCTTGGACAGATCTTGGACAACAACCTTTCAGGTGCAAGAAGCTTTGGACTGATCTTCTGGAAGCTTTGGACTGATCTTCTAGAAGCTTTGGACTGCTCTTCTGGGCTGCTGGACACTTGGGACAGCAAAGTGCGGTCTTCCAGAGTGTTGGACAGCAAGATATTCTTGCTGGAATAAGGGGAAAGCAAGTAGAACTTCAAGACAGCAGCAGTTTTGACCTTGGACAGACCCTAGACAGCACTCCATAAGGTTTAGAAACATCTGGGCATGCTCCTTGAGCTGCTGGAAGCTATGGATAGCAAACCGTGGCCTTCCTTGCCGCTGGACAGCAAGACACAATTGATGGATTTGGTGAGCAACAAGAATTCAGAGAATGATTTAATTGGGAGGGGGATTTGAAGTTGACGTTCAAAAAAAATAATCACAAATATGGTTAGTAGGTGGTGGCTGCTAAGGGAATTTATGGAGGAATTTAATTAGGAGTTAGTGACTAGATTGAAGAGAGAATAGGGAGAGGGAGGGCTGGCCATAGGGAAAGAAGGGGAAAGCATCTAAGTTCGATGTATGTGGGCCATTGGTTTTAATTATTGATTGAAATCAAATATGAGATTTAATTTTAGATTTGATTAAATTAGGGAGGCTTCCTAATTGGGTTGCATCATTAGGGAAAGTATTTGAATTTAAATAATTAATTGAATTCAAGAAAGGAAACTTTCATAATTGACACGAGTTATTTTAGGAAAGTAATCAAGGAAATTTTGAATTTTGAATTTCGAATTCATGGTACAGAATTGATTTCAAATAAAAATACTTTCCAAATCGACATGAGTTATTTTAGGAAAGTAATCAAGGGAAATTTGAATTTTGAATTTCAAAAGTCATGGGGGATTTGGAGGAGCAGCCGGTGGTAGGGGGGCCAAGGGGTGGCGGTGATGGGCTTTTGGAGGGCGGCCGGCGGCTGGATGAGCCAAGGGAGGCTGGCGGCTATGGGGTGGGGACGAAGTTGGTTGGGGAAGAAGAGGAGGGAAAGATGGGAAAGAGCAGGCCGACAGGTATTGGGAGATGGATAGGGTTGGCCAGCGATGGAGAGAGGGGAGGATGGTCGGATATAAAGGGGACGAAGAAAATGATAAACCGCGAGTCCCGGAATACACCGGCGGCTGACGGGTGTTGCTTGACCCTCTCCTAGGGTTTCTCCTCTCAAGAACTCACAAAGAGATCAAGAACAAGAAAACTGAAATTTTTCATTATCATTCATTAACCAAAATACAAGAGAGCTAGCCTATAAATAGGCCTCATGAAAAGAAAAAGAAACGATGACTAAAATGCCCTTTGGGCTACAACACCACATGACCACCCCTAGGGGTAAAAAGAGAAAAACTAGTATATAAAACACATCAAAAATAAACTCCAGATCATAGCCATTGATCTCTGATATCCTCATCAGATAGCTTAGATTAAAATATGAAGAAAATTTTAAATCATAAATGCAACTCAACTAGTTCAGCAAGAAATGGACTAAATTAAGCTTGGTATCAAAAAACTCTCATCTTAGGACCAACTTTAAAAGTTATGAAACTACTCCACTAGGAGAGCTAAGGCCTTTAAGATGATGGACATTCTACACTTTATGAAGTTATTTTAACATTTAACATAATTTCATTCAATGAATCACTGAATTATGATAAACTAACTAGGCAATTTGCCTATTCGGTGACTCTTTTATTCAATAACTTGGTATTTAAGATTCAGGATTTCTCAATCACATAAGTCAAGCATTGCACCAAAAATCATAAGTATATCAAAAGGGCAAAAGATCAAGCCAAGAATTCAAACTCACCCTCCGCTACAAACTCCACACTGAGAGCAAAACAAGTATTTTTAGCAACGAGTTTAGAAATTGTTACAACAACACCAGGCCTTTATCCCACTATGTGGGGACAGGTACATTAATCTTTTTTCTACATTCTGTCATGTTAAGAACAAATTCTCATTTAAAACTAATAAAAAAATGTCATTTCTAATATTTTCTAACTAAATCGTTTTAGGTCTACCTCTGCCTCTCTTAACATAAGCCAAATCTAATAAATCTACTTTCCTGACTGGGTCATTAGAAGGCCGTCATTTTATATGACCAAACTATCTAAGGCGACTCTCTCTAATCTTATCTTCCACTAGAGCTACTCTAATATTTTCACGTATATGCTCATTTCGTATCATGTCTAAGAGTAAAGTCACTCATCCACCTGAGCATCCTCATCACTGCAACACTTAATATTATGCTTCACTTTTAATGGCCAACATTCTGCACCATAAAGTATTGCAAGTCTCACCACCATCTTATAGAATTTTCCCTTAAGTTTGAGGGGTGCTTTTCTATCACACAACTAGCCTGATGCATTCCTACACCATCCAACTTGAATTCTACTCATAATATCCCCATCTATTTCACTATCACTTTGAATAATAGACCCAAGATATCCAAAACATGTACTATTATTAATGACTTGATTGCCCAAAGTCACAATCCCCCACTAGATCTAGTACTACTCAAATCAAACTCAATATATTCAATTTTAGATCTACTCAAATGAAACCTTTAGACTCTAAGGTTGACCTCCATAATTCAAGTTTACCTTCAACTCTCTCTCTAGTTTTATCAACAAGGAGAATATCATCAGCCGAAAGCATACACCAGGGTACAACCTCCTGCAAATGTCTTGTGAGAACATCCATGACTAAAGAAAAAAGATATGGGCTTAAGGCTGGTCCTTGATGTAATCAAATTGAAATAGGAAAATACTTGGTCAAACCACCTTGTGTTTGAATACAAGCAACAGCTCCTGCATATATATCCTCCCTTTCTTTTCTAGAACTATCCATAGTACTTCTCTTGAAACTTTATCATATGCTTTTTCTAAATCAATAAATATCACATCTAGATCCTCCTTATTCTCTCTATACTTCTCCATCAAACCTCTCAATAAATGTATAGCTTCCATAGTAGACCTACCAAAATAATGAATAGTTCAAGGATAAAGGAAAAAGGCTGAAAAATACTTGACAGTGACATATCATACTTAGCATATTATATTGCTATCAAATTTGACATATTCTTGATATAATTCAAAAAGCTACCAAGCACCAATTCAATGAATTATTGGCTTATTAATTCGACAAATCAATTCATCATTTACTCAATTTATTTTCTTCTTGATTCATTACTACTGATTTATTCTCAGGTTTAACTTTATTTATATTTGAAAAACTCATAAAATAAAGAGACAGAGACAACTTAAGATAATGATTTCATTTCTAAGCCGATTTCTAATTCGCACAAAAAGGAAATCATACAAAAATTTTAAAAAAAAATCTACAATTAGTACACATGGATGACTTTTTAAGGAATGTTTATTGATATCTTTCTTCAAAGACTCCTCATTGCTTGATCAATTCAATGCAACATGTTAAAAGAAGTTGAGTTCTTGCCACACATGGTTGATCTCATCATACTCCCAAGTACTTTTCCTTGATCTTGCAAATATACTATGATTCAATTAACTTGTTTATAATGGTCATTCTAAAAGGTTGAAAAATCACTCCGCTGTACCTTCATTTGATTTCTTCAAAGCAACCTCAAATTTGACAACACTTGCTTAAAATGAAAGAAATGAGAATGCAAACTTTTTTCTCAAAATTTTAAAAATGACAAAAGAAGACTCCAAGTTGTTTATCAGGCTCTGGGATTCAGCATTCTGCTGGTTGTTTGAAATCTTTAAAGTCATCGCAGCCTCTTCAAATTTCCGCTTAAAACTCTCCAAGTTGGCATTAACTTTCTTCGAAAATTTTGACACATTCCTTTATCTTCTGCTTGGCACTAAAATCTTTTTTCAAAAGAATACACTTATGATATATAAAAATTGATCTAACTTGCCCTTAAGTCAATATTTTTAAAATCTAATTTTTGTGGTTGTTGACCAAAAAAATAAAGTTTAACAGGTCGACACTAATCTTCTCATCATTGACATAGGCAAGTCATTCGGCAATAACTTGGTCAAGTTTATATGGAGGCAGTTGGAGAACACAAAATGCCCAAGATCAATAATAATCAAGATCAACTCATCTTTAGACAATCTTATCTTTGGGCAAAAAGAGGATCAACACTAACGTTAATCATTACTAAATCATTGATTTCTCATCGAAAGGACAACCTCCCCTTTCAACCTTATAACTTGGCTTGAGTCTCTAAGAGGATGAACATAAGAATTCATCTTCGCTTTCCCCTTGTCTAATCTACTCATCACTATAGCTGCCTTCTCCTTATAACCTCCCTATAAAGTTGCAGGTGCCTTTGCCTCAAGTAAAATATCAATTGCTTGGGCTTGGAACTCACATCAAGAACTCGACATGACTTCTTCTGCCTTCTTCGATTCAAGTTAAGAATCAGAGGTTAGCTTTGCTTTTTGTTCCTATGATCATTGTGTTCTACCAATGGCTCATGAATCATAAATTTGAAGTTGGGCTATTTTTTTGTCTTCTGTGGCTCGTGTCAAAACAATTCTGCCTACTCTTTATATATCAGTTTGGATGAAATGGAATTAAATGAAAGGGAATGAAAAAGCTTGATTTTTTTTACTTAAGTGATCTCTTTCCTTTATATTTTTCTTCTTAAATATTTAGTTATTAGTGTTGCAATAGTTCTAATTTTGGCCAGGTTTGCTACAACTAGGATTTCAAATGCAACATAAAAAGTTCAATTGTCGCTACTTTTTTGTGGTTCAAATTACTTGGTTTCTTCAATTTATACAATCATTGCATTATAGTTTGGGCCTTAATTCTCATATTTATTTTTTGCACTTATAGAAAAATAAATTATTAATTTATTTAACAATTTTTGATCCATGAATCATCAATTTCCTTTCATGATTTTATCACGTTGCATCATTTTACTTGTATTTGAAAACCTAAACCCTAAGTTACCGTACATAAAATTGGCATTTTTTTAAAATTGGCATCAATACCGATTGCATAATAATGTCAACTAATTGCAAAACATGTTGATTGGGTCAATAAAAAGAAATAATAAAAGATGCAATGTCTCTCATATGTAAAACGAACTTTATCGTTGCATTCAGAACATCGAAAATACTCAGAATGCACACCCATATTACATGGGTTGTCACACGAGTGTAAGTTTGAAATTTGTCGCAGCGCGAGGCAATAACATACAAAACGAGATGCACAAGAAATTAAATCAAGCGAGGTGTTAATTCACATTTTCTTTTATTAATATTATTTTAATTAAATTAAATAATATTAATATATCTATATTAAGATATAATAAAAAATAATAAATCTCTTATTTAAATTTGCCAAATCCCCTGCCCAACTTGCAATTTGGCGCCTGCCTGTCAAATCCCATCTTTGTTTTACTATGTCTTCTAATCCCTTCCCAAACACGCTCATTTACTCTCATCCTCAGAACCCTCACCCAGCCTCTTTGATGTAGGGAGGATCCAATAGAAGGAGATGCAAGAAGAGATACACAAATCCAGAGAACTAACAAGCTCAAGGTTCAAAATATCATCATATTCTCCTCCCTACCTCCTTACATCAGATTCTATATAACATAGAAAAAGAACATTCTAGAAAGCCAAAAAGGTAATAAATGTATGTTATTCCTAAGGGCTTATTTAGCTAATGATGCACCACATCATTCTCCCCTTGCGTCAGAAAAGCTCGACTCCGTCAAGGCGCGTCATCAGTAGGGGTGTAAGTTTAGAAAGCATAAGTGATCCTCCTAAGTCGAAGATTTTACGTCTTCGATGCATGTTCTGCGATTTAGCGATCAATTTTAGGATCGCTTTGAACAAATAAACAGCAAGTCTTTCTTCAAGCTCCACATTCCTATGAAATCTACAAACCCCCAACAGAATTTGTCAAACCATTACAACTTCTTCAACAAGACCTGTGTGTGTGCAAGCCATGATCACTCCAATGAAGGTTATGTCATTCCTTCCAGGCCTTGTGCTTCCATATCTCTAAAGATATCACGATCACTTTTTCCATAGCCATGCTGGGCAAAACCAGGGATCATTGAATTCCATGACACCAAGTCTCTAGCAGATTGCTTCTGAAAGACTTTATAAGCATTTTCAATACTCCATTTCTTTGCATACATAGTAATTAGAGCACTGCAAATATTATTTTGTAGACTGAACTTAATTGATTCAGCATGGAATTGTCTACCGTGATCCATTGCAGTTGTTGTGCCTGCACAGACATTGATAATGCTTGAAAGAGTGAACTCATTAGGCACAACTCCTTCCCTCAGCCATTGCCTTGAATAACATGTTAGAACCTTCAGTATCCCCAGCTTGAGCATAAGAAACCAACGTTGCTGACCATGCCACAATATCCTTTTCTTCAATCTTCTCAAATAGCGTTGATGAAGCATGGATGCTTCCAACCTTTGTATAGGCATCAAGGAGAGCACTGAAGGAAAACATTCATATCTTGTTTTTATAAGTAAGCAATGAATAAGATATGGGGAAATCATAGGAGAAGCAGTTAATATAGTGGAGTAAGTGAAGTCATTGGAATCAAATCCATCCTTTCACATTTTAGAAAAGAGAATTGCAGCTTCATCATTGTTTTGTAATATCGCTATGACTTTCACAATCTGAGGTGTTGACAAAAGTTCAGCATCATGCTTGTTCAGTCTAGGATGTAGAAGTGCAAAATAGATCTTCCAAAACCACCCTAAGCTCATATGATTTGAGCAAAGTTCTACTTTCAGAGCTGTCAATCTTGGTGCTAACTTTCGATAACCAAAGCATGGTCTTGTCAGGCGACTGACATGTCAAAATCATCAAACTCTCCATCATCCTCAGACAAGAGCGGAAAGCCCAACCACGTCTCTGGATGGCAAGCAATGTTCCTTGCAAACAACAAAACCTCATCGGTAACACCAATGACATCATTGAAATCCTCATAGTCCTCTTTCTCCTCTATTTGCTCCAGCACCTCCTCCTGAAACAGTAGGAAGGTGGAAGCAATCTTTGAGATCCCATTAATAGAGACATTATTGGAGAGTCTAACGATACCGGTTTTAAGGCTATCTCCAATTTCTGCAAATTCGCTGCGAATTCCCGCAATCCTTGACGATTCAAAAGAGTCCCCAAGATCTAAATCGTCGGAATTTGTCGGTTCTTGCTATCAGTTGTGTGATGAAGGTGAAGTCTCAGTGGAGAAGTAGTTCCTGGAAGAAAAGCGACGCGTTGTAGGTGGTGTTGCGCATGGAGGGTGGGACGGATAGGAGGCGGGATGCACGTGAGACGGGTCGCATTTGGCTATAGGAGTGGGTCGTTCGCATAAAGCGTGGGAGACAGGTCACGGGTTGGCTGCAGGGGCGAGCTGGTCGTGCGGGAGAGGAGGACGGGCGAACTGAGACGGAACACTCGCGTGAGACGGATCACAAGCACAGGCGGTGAAGGAACTAGTGGGCCGCACGTTGGAGGAAGAGCAGAGGATCGAAGGCATCGATATGGTTGCCGATGTTCGTATTCTCTCTACAGAACGAGTGAAATTAGAGAATAAATAGTCTAATCGATCAAGTGATGCATTCACTTGAGATGACCAAAAGGATTCATGGCTAGATCATCATCAACAGCCTATCTTCATTGTCGTTGATCGTCGTTGACAACCAATCTTCTTTGGCTTTGACCGTCATTGTCAACAGCCCATATTCTTCTACAGCCCATCTTCTTCATGTCTCTAATACCAACTAATATAGAGAGAATCCAATAGAAGAAGGTGATGCAATAAGAGATACACAAAACCCTAACAAGCTCATGGCTCAAAATATCATCATATTCTCCTCCCTACCTCCTTACATCAGATTCTATATAACATAGAAAAAGAACATTCTAGAAAGCCGAAAAGATAATAAAGGTATGCTATTCCTAAGGACTTATTTTGCTAATGATGCACCGCATCACTCTTACTCGCACAAGGCCCCCTCACACTTTTGCTCTCAACACTCTACCCAACCACAAACCAACGACCTACCTCCCTCTCAGTGTTGTTTGAACCACCTCACATAAGTGCTCTTGGCCAAGCTACCAACTCCTCAACCACATCTAGCAGCTGCATGGGTACCACACGCAGGCCACCTCCAACCTACCTGCATCTCCATTGCTCAACCCAAGCCCATCCTTCTCTCAATCGAACTCACTTGCCACCACTCCTTATAGACACACAATACCCAACCCAGCTTCCTCACTCTCTAAACACCAAACCACCTAACCCTCCACGCCTCTAGACCTCTTCCTTCTCCTACCCAGTTGCTCCAACCCATACATAGCACATTGCCACCTCTTCCTACTCCACACGAACCCACCCCCCTTCACTCTTTGATTCGCTCACAGCACCATTCCTCCCTTTTCTTTTTTGCACAAATTCTGCTTATCACTTCGTACATAATAAAAATCGCTCGTGCACCTGTCCCTTGTTCAAACAAACCCACCAACAAGCAGCTCTCCTTCTTCATGCTATACCCGAACTCCTGCTATCACCTCTGACCGATCCAAGCCTTCGACCTTCTCCCCTACTAGTCCAGCATAACCAATCAACTAACTCAACCGAGAGTATCTCTACACTTGGACGAAAACACTCCCTACCCTTCTAGCCATAACAGCCTCTGAATCACGTTAACACAAGCCCAATTGCTTCCGTCAGCCATCCCTCACAGCTCCTACCCATCGGCAACTACTCGCACACAACATACAATATCTGATTTACAAAGACATGTAAATTATCATAGACTGATATGAAACATATGAAGGCCAACACTTAATATTTAGTGAATATAGTGATCAACTGTATGATCAATTGAAGGATTATAAATAAGATAAATATAATGTGTTTGAATATTATGCAAAGTGTATAGGTATTGTAGCTAAACATGAATTTATTTTAGATTACTTTGTTATTATTATTTGTTTTAGTAAGGTCATAGTAGAAAATTTGGTATGAAAGTTACAATTTATCAAAACTATTGCATGATGCTTTATACAAAACTTTCGATAGAAAAAACATTACAACTACTTTTCTATTAGAACTATTGCATCTATGTGTGCTCCTATAGAAAACTCAGAAACATCGCATCTAAAACCTATTGAAAATACACCAATGCAAGAATAATGTATATCTAGCTTTATTGAAGAAATTGTAGATCATGAATGTTCTTTTTAAGGATATGTTAAATATAGAATATAATTTGCAGTTACAATGAGAATATATAAATATATCTAATGATAATAAATTTGAATATGATTCTACAATAGATTCTGATCATGAAGTTGAATCTACAAAAGATCAAGTATTAGAATTAGAGTTCTGAAGCACAATTGAGCATTAACTCGTATGTAAACCTAAATTTCTAATGAAGATTGAACTTACACCTTAATATAAAGAAAAACCAATTATACATCTAGCATGAATCAAATTGAAAATGTTTTTTTTTTTAAATATTGTCATTTATGTTGTTCCTATGAAGAATGCTATGACTGAAATCAATTTGCATTTTATTCTTGGTTTCTTAATTCTCAACATCATAAAAGGAACTTAATAGAGAAAATTAAGTGGTAACATCATTTTAGAGAATTTGTTAAATGAATTTCCTAAAAAAAATTGCAATTTAAATTTCATCCATCTAATCTATACTAAAGGTGTATGATTCATCAAAAGTTATTTAAACCACTTGAGTTAGTCTTTTCTAAAGTGGTCTTTCTTTATCAACATGTCATAACTATATGGTATATCTGCTTACAATTTTATTAGCATTTTCTAGAATTTAGTAATAGATTATTAATAGTATCCATTAGGATGAATATTAGAATTTTAGCATTTTCTTCACTATCTCATATAATTTACATAATGTGCATGATTTACATGAATTATATGATGATATTCATAGAAGATTGGCAACCATTATGATAATTACAAGCTTCTTGCTGATTTGAACACGAGGTACATTGACTTTTATCATGGTCATGATGTATTCAAATTAATAAAAGCTTCAATCATTAATATTTCAGAAATTAAATGCGAGGAAAGATAAGGGCATTTGAACGAATGCCTATAATTTAGAAATTTCAAGAAACTCTTCATTAATTTAGTTTTCAAAATGTATAATTTGAACTTATTTCATGAACCTGCTATAAATTCATTGGATTCATCACTCTTTTTACTACATCCTTATGAATTTACATCCAACACTTTGTTAGATAAACCAACACAGCTTGGTCATGAAGCCATGTTTGATAATGAGATCGTGTTTACAATCAATGGTGGATTCTGAAGATATCTCATATACCTTGATGGACCTATATATGATGATTCAATTATATTGCAAGATGATAACAATTATGCCCTAATTCACTTAATGAATGTCAAATGTTAAATTTATCAGAGATAATTTTTTCTTCAATTTAGATAAATTTGATAGAAATCTAAAAATTTACAATCATAAAAAACGCAAATCATGTTATGTTAAGAATTGAAGTGGAATCTTATGTAGTATGATCATGAACTTTAAATATTGTTACTTGAGGATTTAGACCTCAAGTCATTCTTTTATTTGCTACTATTGGTTATATATGCATTGCTGGCTCATTGTTTGTTGATGGTCCTTGATATTCAATCCTTTAAGACTGCTAGTATTCACTAATCTACCATTTGGGCTATGAGATTTGTTGGTTCATTGTATCTACAATTGCTAGATCATTGTTTGGGGTGATTTACACAGGATTTAAAATTGAACTATAGTTGATATCTTATTATGCTTGTGCCACAACCTATGCCTTATCTATGTATACCGACTTGGATGGAAAAGGAATTTAAAGTCTAATAAATAGGACTTTTGAAGCAAATAAATAGTTACTTTTAAATCAATAAATTCCAGATATTTTCTCTTTTAATATTTTATTATTATTGGATATTGGACTGCTTTTGAGTTTAGTACAAGTGTGATAGACAACTTTCAAGGGAGTATCTCCTTACACTAGTGTGAGGCTTGAATTTTTTTTATCTCATTAGTGATCTAGTTCCTTAATATTTTTCTTATTAGGATTCATTACTTGTACATTAATAATTAATTACAAGCATGGCACAGCTATTTTCATTGTGAAAATCAATAGGAAAAAAAAGCACCATATACCATATACCATATACCACTAGACCAAGTAATTAAAAAACAACAACAATAACATGAATCCTTTTTCTCCATTGTGTATTATTAAAAGTCAAAATCTCATTTAAATCTAATAAAGAAAGATCATTTCTAAAATTTTCTAACCAAGACTTTTTAGGTCTACCTCTACCTAAAAATAAAGAAATAAATTTCAGCGTGTTTGCAAACACTTTCCATAAAATAAACTAGCCAACGAGCCTAGAGAGTTCAATAAGCATATTCTGATAATCATCTAATAAATGGCTAAGAGCTTATGCCGGATCAAATGGCACCAACCGATGTACACATTATAGAAGAAATTGACCAAAATTCCACCAATTGCTAGGTGTCATGCAATGTAAAATAAATCAAAATAGACTCCAAAAGTGTTTACCTGAAATGATAGTGCCCAAGGCCATGCTTGACCCCCCACTTGAAACCTCCTACATATCTGCTCCCATCTTCACATGCATGCAACCCATATCCATGGCTCTGTCCATTCAACCATTCCCCAGTATATACATCTCCATTGTAAAACCGATACACACCAAACCCATGCCGTAAACCCTGCCTATATTGCCCCCTGTAACGGCTCCCCCTCGCCCAGGTTTCAATTCCATAACCATCATACTTGTTATCCACCCAATCCCCTTCATACCGCCCACTCATGTAGTAATAGTAAACCCCACTACCAGAGCATTTGCCCTTGTGAAACTCCCCCTCAAAGACATCACCATTATTGTAAACCTGGACGGAGAACCCAGAGGCAGCACCCATGTCAGATTTGGGTTTTTCAACTGCGGAGCCAATGGACCATTGCACGGGACGTGGGGTAATGCGGTGGTAACGAGGGAGCAGGGAGGAAGAGCGGGAGAGTAGAAGGCGGAGGGAAGAGAGTGAGAAGACATTGAGAGATAAAGAAAGGAAGAAGAGGATCGCAGAGGAGAAGGCGACGGCAGAGAAGAAGTCTAAGAGGAAAGAGCGCCCAGAAGAAGAGGAGGGAGGAGAGAGTGATGAAGAGGAGAACGTGACAAGGAGGAAGTACAGAGAGGGAAAGGAGAGGAGGAAAACGAGGCGGAGGCGGAAGCGAAGACGGCGAAAAAGGTGACGGAGGGCGGAACGGGTCCCGTTGGAGAAGGGAAGGCGGAGTAAGACGCGGCGAGGAGATGAGGTCGGTAGACGGACGGCGGAAATTGGGCGGCAGTCAGCAGCGGCGGCGGCCGCTGGGTGGTTCATGACGGGGCGCTTGTGCGGGGTAGAGGCTGGAGGAAGGCCGTAGACAGCGGCAAACTGAGAGGATTGAGTGGAGAAGCCATAGTCTGAGCTAGGGTTTGAGATGTGAATCTGGAGGAAAGGAGGAGGGCTGAAATCGGAGGAGAACCCAAAGCTTTCCTCGCCGATCTGAGCCTCTGATTTCTTCAGATGCATACAGAATGCTTTCCGCCGAATCGCCGACGACGCATGAAGTCCAACCTTATCTTCTTTCTTTCAACTTTTCGGTTCCAATCTCTTCGTCTTCCGAATTCGGTGTACTTCTGCTTACAGTTGGTTCGGGAGCGAAAGCGATCCTTTCGTTTGGATTTGGAGAAGGCTGAATGGAGAAGGGAACAGAGAAATGGAGGAGAATTAGTCTAGATGAAGTGGAGGGTGTGATTTTTGTTGGGTCGTTGCAAGTGAACGCCAGGATGAGAGTAAAATAAGGAATAGTAATGGATAGAAGCTTGTTTGGAACAAAGAAATTGACAACAGATCTTTATTGAGAATTTTGTTTTGTGTCTTAATAAATATTTTTAGTAAATAATTTATTTATTTTGTTCAGAAATATATTGAAAGTTAATTTTAATAAAATTATTTTCAATAGGTGATAATCTCTTATATTCACAGACTATTTATCAAAGTTAAAGTGCTTCCAAATTTAATTTGAAATTATTCGAATACCACATTTTAACAATGGTTCGAACATTCATCATTCGAAACTTGTTCACTTCCCTTTTCATTCAAACCCTCATTGTTCATCACAAGAGCTCAAATGCAAAAAGCATCAACAGCGCTATTAGAAGAGGAGTTTGTCATAGGAACTCGCTAGTGGTAGGTATCAAAGGATCAAATTTGATGTACAAAGAATAATAGTTCATGATCGGAGTGTTGGGCAGGCATTGATGCACCAGTGGCATTGTTAGAACGGGAAGAGGAGTTTGTGATGGTATTGTTGGGGTCAAGCATCGACAAATTGGTGCTAAGAGAACTGGAGTTCATGAAAGTAGCCTGAGGGTCAGGCAAGCATAGACGAATCAAAGCGAATGTGAAGAGTTCATGATAGAAGCACTAGGGGCACACATCGATTGGCTAGTGTGGCATGTGAAGGAGAAGAGGTGTTCATAAGAGGAGCAATTCATAGCTCATAATCAAAGTTTAAACCTTGCTTTAAACCAAATTTGCAGCTAGTTCAAATAAAGGTTCAAAACTTTGTAAAATTATGTTCAAACCAAAATCAAATAACCTACAAATATAATGAACATTCCACGAATATAATGAGGTGTCCTTTATTCGGGGTAGTTCTATTTAAAATAAATTTTTAGGCATATTTTCTTAAGAAAATAAATAGCAGGGATATTTTCTCAATTATGTTTATTATGAGGCATGTAAAAGTAAAATTTATATTTCTAATTAGTAAAAAAACTAGATTGATGTGTCTTGCACATGCGGTTATTAAAAGGATGGGGAATTTAACTTTTGGAAAAGCATACCCCTTATATTTTTACTTGGAAAAATATACCCCAAAGTTCTTTTCAATTTAAAATATCCTTTAAGTTATATTATGAGAGATAGTCCCTCATGTAGCCATAAACATTCAAGCATTTGTATTGCTCAAACTCTCATGTTCAAATCATATTCTCTGCCACTCTTCTCATCATAAGGATCTTCTTTCAAATCCTTCAACAAGTATATCCACTTCTAAGATATTTTATACTATTTTCTTTATTGAGTTAGGATGTATTTACCAACCATTTTAATGTTGGTAGTCCTAGGTTACAATAAAAAGGAAAAAAGGAAGGTAATGGATTAGACATTCATATTTGAACAAGAGATATGAACCCTAGGTTCAAAAATGAAATTTGAAAAAATAGTAGGGTTTGAATTGAACATCAAACCAAGTTCAAAACCCATGTTATATATTTGAACCTAAGCTGAACAAGTTTTAAACCTAAACATTTCATATGAATAAAATATAAACTAGGTTCAAACATATAGATCAACTATTTTTTTCAAAATCAATGTTCAAAACAGAGATTGAAATAGAGGTTGAAATATTATTCAAACCAAATATGCGTGGTTCAAATTTTGGTTAACCTTTTTTTAAGCCCTAGTGGAACTTCACATTCAAACATATATTTTTGACCATGGCTTTCAATAGAGGAATTATATTTGAACATAGCATTGAACTTCATTCAAACCCTATCCAATTCTTATTCAAATTTATGTTCAAACTCAATCAAAACTTAACATGTAGTGATTGCTTCAGAAAAGTTGTTTAAAATTGGGTATGAACTATAATAACCTAAAATTCTTAAAATAAGTTTATTTAAAAAATAAAAATCTGAATCTAGCATACAGCGCTACGACACTGTGCTAATAAGTGTTATAGCGCTAGGAACTGTCATCGCGGCATTACAATCTTTGTTCTATAGTAACTCTGAGATTGACATGCAGCACATTGGCACTGGGAAGTTGGGCGTCGCAGTGCTGGGCACTGAATGATATTTTTAATGTATTTAATATATATATATATATATATATATATATATATCACCACCGAAGTCTCCCTCCCCCATTTCATTCTCTTATTAGGGAAGAAAAGAAAGGAGGAGGAGAATAGAAGGGAGAGAGAAGAGATTGAAGTTCCTTTGAGGCTTTTTGTATGTTGCTTCTGTTAGGGGTGTCAAATAATGACACGACCCAATAACCTGAATAGAACTCAACCCAAAGTATTTGGGTTTGGGTCAAACCCTTTTAGCAAATTGGTTGAGTTCAAATTCTAATTTTTGACCCATTTTTAAAATAAGGTCATATTCGGGTCAACCTGATAACCCAAAAATTACCTGCGTCCCAGCCCCCCCCCCCCCCCCCCCCCCAACTCTTGCACTGTGCCCGCAAGTCCCCTCGTATCTCATCTCACTTACAGCTTACCTATGAAGTGGCCTGGCTCGGGCCCAGCCCCCTTGCTCAACCCCCTGCTCACACCAGTAGCCTTGCACCAATGCTCGTGTTACGCTCGTACCCACACTGGCTTCGCGCTCACACCTGTACCTACTATCTCGCTCTCGGTCGCGCCCTAGCCCACCCATGGTCAGACCAGCATAATCATGCTCGCCTATTCTCCCAATAATTGATGCTCGTCTGCTTCATGCTCCCTTGGTTTAGCATGTCGGGTCTAGTCCGAGGTTAGATTTCTGACCTGTTTGTGTAATTAGGTCGAGTTCGGGTTAGATCATTAGAGGGAGAGTCGGTTTCAGGTTAGACCTGAACCCGACCCGAAAACCCATTTAGACACCCCCTAGCTTCTATTATAAAAAGCTTTTTGATCATTAAAAGTGACCTTTAATCTACTTCTATTTTTAATGATTTTGAGTTTGATATATTTCTCCATCCTGAAAGTGATAAAAAGGTGATATCTTTCATTTTAATGAACTTTCATCGTATAACTTTTGGTATATGATAGACATCATTATTCTAAATATTTAGATTAGTTCATATGAAAATTTCACTATGTAATTTGAGAGTTATGAATTTCACATATTTTTCTATATTTTATAGATTATTTCATTTCATATGATATGACTGATATACGTGGCATTTACATATAAGTAAATAAGGCTAACTATGAACACTATAATTAATGCATGTTGTTTATTAAAATATAATACCCTTTACAAGAGAGTAGACTGACCGGTTTTCTTTAAAATAAATGTTTGTGATATAATCATTGATGTTAGCCTGTAACCGATTGACTGATTACGCCGACGGATAAAGAGTGACGACTCTTTATTGATTTATTGAAAGTCATATGTGAACTAATTTAATATTTATGAATGAAGATGGTAAGATAAAGACTGATGACTAGTTAGTTGACAATTGAGGTTAAATTAAAGATTGATGACCAACTAGTAGATAATTAGGGCTAAAGATATTGAAAACTCCACTTTAAAGCTAAATGTCCCGCCTTGTTGAAGTCAATATTAATATGCATTCATGATATGATAGATAGAGAAATGATGGA
Organism: Dendrobium chrysotoxum; assembly: GCA_019925795.1. Taxonomy (NCBI): domain Eukaryota; kingdom Viridiplantae; phylum Streptophyta; class Magnoliopsida; order Asparagales; family Orchidaceae; genus Dendrobium; species Dendrobium chrysotoxum. The sequence continues at coordinate 49,744,178 of CM034313.1, forward strand.
TATGATAGATGGCATATAATATAGATAGATAGATTACAGATGTAACTAATGATTGATGGCTGATAAGTCCAATGATATATGATATGTGATATATAGTGATTAATTGATCAATGACAGGATTGATCGATTAACATGATTGACATATAGCTTAACTAATAGGTATTGATACGAATATATGATGTAAGATTGGGATATGATTGATATCTATATGATAAGAACATATATGAATTATATGACTGTTGTTATTTAATGCATTGACTTCAATGGTAAATATCAATTACTTGTTGTGATATATACTCAGTATATAATTTTTTTACATATTTTCAGGCTAGGGTAAGGATCATATACATTGAGGTTATTCTAGGCTGCAGGCTGGAGTTTCTTTCTACATCTATCAATCTTTCTCTTTTATTCTTTTATAGTCATAATGTATTATTTGTTGTGATGGATTATTGTTGGTTGTTTATCTTAGCTATTGTATATTGCATTTTGGACTCTAGGTCAAGTTGTAAATATTGACTAAAAAATATAATTATATTTTTTGAATGTAATTTATCAGCTCCAGTCATTGATTAAAAAATATAAAAATAAAGATGTAATGCTTCCAATTTAGATTTTGGGATGTAACATGAATGAGGTTCAAGCCAAAAGTTTTCACATAATTTTCTTATTATCTTGAATGAAATTGATTCATTAAATTTATTTTGTTATGTTTACGAATGATCATATTTATTAGTACTATAGAGAGGCATTATACTACAAGAGTAATATACAAAGTTAGGGTTAATGGAGCAAGTGATCAATTAATTTTAAACAACTGATCTCTTTGAGAGAGTTAAGCAATGGCCTTTCAAGTAGTTTTTCATTTATTTACACCTATAGTTCTCTGAGGCATTGATCCATTAGCTTCTCCTAAGAAACAATAAAGATGAAAATTATGATAATTACACCATTATATTCAATATTGGGGGAAGGAACACAAACTTTAAAATTTATGAATTTTCATTGATCCCAAGGTTGTTTAATGAATTTCCCATTATGGATAATTTTGAGGAGATCACGACAAGAAAAAAACTAATTAAGAATTACTTGGATAATAATAAGAACTTTAGTAATGTTGATCTTCAAAAGGCATTCAGGGATTGTATACTTAGAGAAGATGTATAGAAAGTTACAAACTTTGTTATTGATGGGTTGCTCCTTAATCATAACAGCAATAATGATGTATTTATTGAAAGTTCGATAGGGATGTTAAGCCCTATGAACTAGTCCCGAGGCTAACCAAGAGGGGGGGTGAATTGGTTATTTAAAAATTCATGAGCAACAGAAAAAATCTTTTCGATAATTTACAGCAAAAATAAGTAAATATAGAAACAAAAAGATCAACCACAGATTTCACCCAAGCAGATAATAACAGAAAAGTAAAGTGCAGAAAATAATCAAAAATAATACACCAGATTTTATAGTGGTTTGGTCAACTTGACCTACGTCCACTCCCAGAAGCCTCTCCTCCGGGTATTACACTAACACAAAAGTGACTCTCCTTTTGCTCCCACAGTAAGGCGAAGAAGCCTGTACAAAACTCCTTTTTACCAACCCGGTGAGGCAGAGAACCTGAACTCCTTTCGCTTCCTCCTGAAGTAGGCAGAGAACTCGGACTCCTTTCGCTTCCTCCTGAAGCAGGCAGAGGACCTGAACTTCTTTCGCTTCCTCCTGAAGTAGGCAGAGAACCTGAATTCCTTTTACTTCCTCCTGAAGCGGGCAGAGAACCCGGATCTTCTTGCGAACGATCCTCCCACAGAAAACACCGACAAGACGAGAGACGACGAACGGAGAAGTGGACTCTGATCCTTGCTTGGAGCAACCTTTGTGAATCCAAACCAAGTAATGTCCTGGTCGTGCTGCTGTTGCTGCTGAGCAACATAGTCATTGAAGCACTACAGATCCTCAGTGTGCTGCTACTCCTGGGCAGCAACATAATAATCAAATCGGGCCTCCCACTGGTCGAACCGCTACACCAGATGATCAAAAGGGGATGCAATACGAAGGGGAGCAGGTGCATCAGGTGCAGCAGGAACAGGAACAACTTCTTCCTCTTCCTCCTCAACATCCGGGGCGGGCTCCAAATATAGTCGGGTACTGTGGAGTACATAGAAGGAATTATTTGTAAAGAAGGAAGGAGGGACATTGGTAGGGATTGAATATTGTAGATCATATTTTGTCTCCAAAGCATATGCAATGATGTGTCCTAGAGTTAGATTTGGACGTCGTCTATGGCCCGGATCCCTAATGGTAGTGAGATGCTCGATATATCTGAAAAGGAGATCGATAGTGTTGAATTCTCGGTGGGCCATAATGTAGTAGGTGGTCAGGAAAAGTAAAGGGGTGATGTGAATGCGGTCCCCAACCTTTGGGATGACGGAGGAATGAAGGACATGTTGAATGGTACGGGCATCCTTAAGGAAGGAAGTGCAAGCGTTGTCGTGGTAGGGGCATTGGTATTTCTAAGGAAGTTATTGGCGACACTCCAATCATAATCAGGATCAGAAATAAGGGTGTGAAGTTTGTCGCCAGTGACGAAGAGTTGAAGGATATGGTAAAAATCTTGGGCTGTGAGTTCTACAGGTCGCCGATTTACAAAGGAGTGAAGAGTGAAGTAGTCAGCGGCGAAGCGAAGATTTACGAAAAAGACTTGGAGAAGTTCAAGGCTGAATGGGAAGGCCAGGGTGAGGATGAAGGTGAGGGAGGTATGCGCAAACAGATCTAGGACATGGTAGGTAAGAGTGTGGGGGTTGATGATCTTGGATTGTGTGATTCCAACTTCTAGATATCGTTGGAAGGCAGCCTGATCGGTTGTATTTGGAAAGCGGGGATCGACATTTCCCCATGAGGAGCTAGCACCTTGCTGCCTAGATCGCTTTCCACCAGCCATTAGAAACACAAGAGAAAGTGTGGAAGGAAGAGGTGTGAAGAAAACTGAAGAGAATGACAGTTTAAATAGAAATCGGCTGGATCATCCCGTACGATTGCAGGATCATCCAGGATGATATGAGTAATTATGACGGCCAGGATGATTGATCAAAAAGGTGGTCGGATCGTCCAGAATGATCAGAGATTATCTAGGATGATTAGAGACAGGCGATCGTCCCGAGGAGTCAAGCTAGACGACCGTTGATGAAAAGTATCATCCAGGACGATGAGGTGGATCGTCCGGGACGATATGTAATAAATGCATAGGATGGCCAAATTTGAATCGTCCAACTGCTGACATGTGGATCGTCCAGGATGATGACCAATAATTGGTGCATTCTCAGTCGTTTGATCAGGATCAGGAAATATGGATCATATCATCCAGGTTGATGTAAGGATCGTCCAGGATGATCACCAATAATTGATGTAAATCAGCCGTTTAAACAGAGTGGGGATGATTTGAATGGATCATTCAGGATGATGTATGGATCATCCAGGATGAAGAAGATCGTCTAAGACGATGTGGGGATCGTCCAGGACGATGTGAAGAAAAAGTGAAAAAGATGGAGGATGGAGATGAAAGATCAGGGATCCCAAAAATATATAAAACAAGATAAAAATAAAAAATAGAGAAAAGAAAACTAAAAATAATAAACACAAAAATACAAAATAATAATTTTTTTTTAAATCGATCTGCTCCAGTGAATCAGAATTTTTCCTTGATTTTGAATCCAAAAATCAATAAGAAGATGATCGACAGCACTGAAATCTAAAAAAAATTAGAAAATCAACTTTCGTAACTTCCACCTCGGACACCTTATAGATGCAAATTCCTTTCAAAATAAAAATTTAATTTAGGAGAAAAGAAATTAGATTCGAAAGAGATCCTTTCAAGCCTCGTTCCAGAAAAATATCTGATATAATAGTATTACAAAGTAAGAAATCAGAAATCATGATTTTCGTGGCAAGCTTTTGAAAATATTAAGGGTGCATGGATTTTTCTAAGACCTTTAAGGATCTGAAAGGGAAGAAAGCCTATTTCTTTGTGGGCTACTTTTGTGCCCCCCTTTTTTTATTTGTTTGACGCTTTGCGCATCTTTTAATTTTTGATACACGTTGTGTATCTTTCAGTTTGGCGACATTTTGTATTTTTTCAGCTTTGGGCTCATTTTGTGCCTCTTTTTTAATTTATTTGGTGCACTGAGCATCTTTTGTAGGCTTTCTTCCTTTCATAATCGTTAAAGAGTCTTAGCTGTGAAATTATCTTATAGACATAGGAGACAACAAAACTCACTCTCCATAATAAGGAAGAGTAATTCACAAAGTAAAAACCATATATCATATGATAAGTGTAATAACTTGGTTTTGAAAATCATAACAATGACTCAAAACTTTGAAAATACTATTCATATGAGGTAGATTACTGTAGGAAGATAAAATAGATCTCTATTTCAAAAACCAACTTTTTAATTTTGAAGAAGATTTTTACCCAAAAGAAATAATACACCTTTAAAGGAGTTAGAGGAAGAGAAACAATCATCAATGTTTCTTCCCTTTAACAGATCCAGTGGAATCAATCACTGCTTACCAACTTTCAAATAAAAATAAGGCAAAACTCTCAGTCAAAAATCTAGTTTATCAGCAGTAGGGAGTAGTGATCGAATTTTAAAAAGCATAAAACAGTAAGTAAAAACCAAGTAGGAAATCACATCAAAATAAATATTCGAATCAAACTAACAACTAGACTAAAATAAAAAATCAGCAAAAAAACAACAATCAATAGAAAATAGATAATCAAATCAAACAACTAACTAACAAAAACAGAAAGAAAAATAGGCAAATTAGAAATCAGTAGTCATCAGAATTAAGCATTTATGTCAATCACACCTAATCTGGTCCTCAAAATACTGAATGAGTCAAAGGCCAGTGGTTTAGTAAATATGTCAGCCAGCTGATTTTCAGTTGCTACATGATGTAGCTCAATGTCCCCTTTTGTAACATGGTCCCTAATGAAGTGATGCCTTATATCAATGTGTTTAATTCTAGAATGTTGGATAGGATTCTTAGAAATATAGATGGCACTAGTATTATCACACAGAATAAAAATTGTGCCTACAAGTAATCCTAAATCCAAGACTTGTTGCTTCAACCAAAGAACTTGGGCCACACAACTTCCTAAGGCAATGTACTCAGCTTCAACAGTGGAAAGTGCAACTGAGTTCTATTTTCTACTGAACCAGGAGACTAAAGACTGTCCTATGAATTGATAAGTTCTAGAAGTGCTCTTTCTATCCACCCTACACCCTGTAAAGTCAGAATCAGAATATTCAATAATCTCAAAAGAGGTGCTATGCCTAGGGTACCAGATTCCTAGGTTTGGGGTCCCTAAAAGATATCTAAGAATTCTCTTAACGGCAGTCAGGTGGGACTCTTTAGGATCAGCCTGAAACCTAGCATAAAGATAAACACTAAACATAATATCAGGTCAGCTAGCAGTCAGGTAAAGCAGTGATCCAATTATTCCTCTATACTTCTTCTGATCAACAGATTTTCCACTTGAATTCTTATTTAACTGAACAGAGGAGCTCATGAGAGTGTTGATTGGCTTGGCTTTGTCCATTTTATATTTCTTCAAAATATCCTTTGTGTATTTAGATTGATTGAGAAAGGTTCCATCATCCATTTGCCTTATGCTAAACCCTAAAAAGTAGGACAACTCTCCCATCATACTCATCTCAAACTCCTTACTCATTATTTTAGAAAACTCATCACATAAATATTTATCAGAAGATCCAAAAATTATATCATCAATATAGATCTGGATAATGAGTTAATCATCCCCTACTCTCCTCAGAAAAAGGATGGTGTCTACGCTCACCTTAACAAACTCTCTTTCTAATAGGAATGTGCTAAGCCTCTCATACCAAGCTCTGGGTGCCTATTTCAATCCATATAAGGCCTTTTTTAATTTGTAAATATGATTTAGATATTGGGAACTCTCAAAACCTGGTGGTTGTTCTACAAAAATATCCTCTTTTATTACTCCATTTAAAAAGGCACTCTTGACATCCATTTGAAATAGCTTAAATCTCTTATAATAGGTAAAGGCTAATAGCACCCTAATAGCTTCCAATCTAGCTACAGGGGCAAAGGTCTTCTCAAAATCAATCCCTTCAATCTGATTATACCCTTTAGCCACCAATCTTGCCTTATTCCTAACCATCACACCAGAATCATTCATCTTATTCTTAAAGACCCACTTGGTTCCCACTATACTTTGATTCCTAGGTCTTTCTACTAGCTCCCAAATATCATTCCTTATAAATTGATTCAATTCCTCTTGCGTAGCTAAGATCCAAAACTCATCAGAAAGGGCTTGATTGATGTTGGTGGGTTCAATCATTGAGATAAAGGCAGAGTGGTTTACTTTATTCCTAAGTCCATGCCTAGTCCTAACACCTTCAGAAGGGTCTCCTAAGATTAGTTCTTTAGGATGACTCAAAGAATATCTCCAATCTATAGGCAAAATATTTTGAGGATCTATCCTTTCCTCCAGATTTGCATTTTCAACCCCTTGGGTAATCTCCCCTACCTCTTCTTCTTCCTCAACTCTAGTTACCTTAGGATCAGATTCATCAAACACCACATGAGTTATCTCTTCCACCACCAAAGTCCTCTTATTAAACACCCTAAAGGATTTCCCCATACTAGAATAGCCTAAGAACACTCCTTCATCAGATTTGGGGTCAAATTTCCCTAAAGATGATTTCCCGTTGTTTAGAATAAGAACCTTACAGCCAAAGACATGGAGGTGGGACAGGTTTGGGGTTCTACCCTTAATGATCTCATAAGGTGTCTTGTTCGGATTGGATCTAACATTCACCCTATTCAGCACATAACAGGCAGTGTTCATCGCTTTAGCCCAAAAGTATTTTGGAAGTGAATACTCAGCAAGCATGACTTTAGCGACTTCCACTAAGATCCTGTTCTTCCTTTCAGCTACCCCATTTTGCTGAGGGGTCCTAGGAGCTGAAAAATTATGACTAATCCCTTGCTCCTCACAGAAAGTTCTAAACTTTATATTTTCAAACTCTTCACTATGATCACTATGAATAGTCAAGATCTCACAACCTAACTTCCTCTGAATCTAAGTGGAGAAGGACTTAAATTCATCAAATGACTCAGATTTATATGATAGAAAATTAATCCAAGTAAATCTCGAGTAATCATCAATAATCACAAAATCATAGACTTTCCCCCCTATGCTGATAGTGCTAATGGGTCCAAAGAGATCCATGTAAAGGGCTTCTAAAGGTCTAGAGGTGCTAATATCCTTAATAGAGTGAAAGGAGGGCTAGACTTACTTCTCTAATTGACAGGCATCACACAGGTGGTCCTTAGTGAACTTAAGCTTGGGGATACCTCTAACTATGTTTTTTTAGGTGACTCTCCTAAGGGTTTTCATACCGGCATGACACAATCTCCTATGCCACAACCAAGACTCATCAGCAGCAGTTTTTAAGCAAATTGAATTTTCAGCCTTAATGTAACTTACATCCAGCTTGTAGACATTGTTGATCCTTTGTCCCTGCAAAACAATTTTGTCATTTAAGCTTAAAATGCAGTAAGTGGACATGAATTTGATGCTGTATCCTTTGTCACAGAGTTGACTGATGCTCAACAATTTATATTTCAGTTCATCTACAAGCAAAATATTATCAATCATAAAATTCTTTGAATCACCAATTATACATGAACCCACCACCCTCCTGATGGTGTTATCTCTAAGTATAACCTTGCCTCCAGCCCTGGCCTCCAGTGAAATGAACTGATTTGCATCCCCAGTCATGTGTCTAGAATATCCGCTGTCCATATACCATATGCTCTCACGAGGACTTGTGTGAGAGCGCACCTACAAAATCATCAAACGTCAGTTTTAGGAATCCAAACAGGTTTGGGTTCCTTCTTATGAAAAGAAGAATGCAATGCATGTGTGCTGTGCTGTGAAACAGGCAATTTGGGCCTCCACACCCAATATATACTACGATGAATAGTGCAGGTGTGAGAAATGTATCCTAGCATGCCACATGAAAAACATCTAACACCAGGAAAAGGATTAACTAATCTACGTGGGTAATAGTGCCTCTAACTTGGTTTATATTACACATGCTTTGATGATTTTGAACCAGATTCTACAAAATGTGGAGGTGCATAAAACTATGCAAACGTAGGAGGTATTTCATCTTTCTGAAAAGCACTGATCTTAACTTTCAAAAATTCATTTTCTTTCTTTAAACTTATAATTTCAAATTTCAAAGAACCATTGCTACTCTCCACTTCACATGCCAGATTGTCTAATTCTTTGAAAGCTTTCTATAAATCAACATGCGTGGTTTTTAGAAAATCATGCTCAGTAGTCAGATCAAAATATTTTTTGTTCAGTTCATCAAACTCATCAAGTAAAGACATGTGATTGCTGTCAAGTGTGGAATGATCTTTAACTATCGAATCATGCTCTTTTTGTAAATTCAGAAGTTCTAGTTTCAGGCAGCATGAGTTTTCTTAAGCTTCCTATATGATGCATGAATTTTTTCAGATATTTTAAATAATTGATCGTAAGTAAGCTCACATACCTCTTTCTAGTCAGACTGACCAGGATGATCATCAGCCATCAGACACAAATTTGTTTCCTCCTCTTCAACTTCAGTCTCAGAAGAGTCTGATGCAGAATTTGCCCAAAACACCTTCTGAATCTGCTTCTTATCCTTCCTGAACTTGTATTTCTCCTCACCCTTCTCCTTGCTTGGGTGAGCTTTAAGTGTAGGACAATCAGCCTTAATGTGTCCAGGCTTCCTGCATTCAAAACAGACCGTATCAGATGAACCCTTAAAATTTTTACTGGACTTACCCTTATTTCACTTCTGAAAGTTCTTGTGTTTCTTCCTTAGAAAGCTTTTGAATTACCTAGTGATCAAGGCAATGTCATCACTATCAGACCCGGAAGAACTAGTATCAGTCTCATTGGCCTTCAGTGCCATTATTTTCTCCTTCTTCTTCTCACCTGCATCAAGCTGTCTTTGGTTCACCCCTTGCTTGTAAGCAATGAGTGATCCAAGTAAGCTATCAATAGAGTAAGTATTCAAATCTTTAGATTCAGTGATTGTAATTATCTTAGCATCATACGAAGAAGGCAAACATCTAAGAATTTTGTTCACTCTTTCATAGTTTGTAAGTTCTCTACCTAAGGCATGCAAAGAGGTGACAATTTGAGTGAACATTGTATACATTTCAGAAATTAATTCAATAGGTTTCATGCAAAATAGTTCGTAGTTATGAAGCAAAATGTTTAACCTAGACTGTTTGACTTCAGTTGTACCTTCATAAGTGATGTACAATCTATCCTAAATCTCTTTATCAGTCATACAAGTAGAGACACGCATGTAATCTTTAGATTTTAAAGAACAGAAAAAATAGTTCAAGTATTTGGCATTCAATTGTGCTAAATCACGATCATCAAAAGTCCAGTCAGTAAAGGGCAGTTCAATTTTCACATTATTAATCATTCTAAAAGGTTGTTCATATCCATCCTGAACAAGCATCCACATACGAAAATTAATTGATTGAAGAAAAGTGGACATGCGAGTTTTCCAAAAATCAAAAGGTATATTATAAAATAATAGCGGTCGTGTAATTGAATAACCTTCAGCAGTATTACGATTACCAAAGTTAGCCATGGATCAAATTTAAAAGTTTTTCAAAACTAGATTTTATGAATCCCGCTCTGATACCACTTGAAAATTCGATAGGGATGTTAAGCCCTGATGAACTAGTCCCGAGGCTAACCAAGAGGGGGGGGGGTGAATTGGTTATTTAAAAATTTGAGAGCAACAGTAAAAATCTTTTCTATGATATGCAGCGGAAACAAGTTAATACTCAAATGAAAAGATTAAACACAAATTTCACCCAAGTAGATAATAATAGAAAAATTAAAGTGCAGAAAGTAATCAGAAAGAACACATCAGATTTTTATAGTGGTTCAGTCAACTTGACCTACGTTCACTCCCCGGAGCCTCCCCTCCGGATATTGCACTAACTCAAAGTGTCTCTCCTTTTGCTCTCACAGCAAGGCAGAGAAGCCTGTACAAAAATCTCCTTTCCACTGACACGGTGAGGCAGAGAACCTAACCTCCTTTTGCTTCCTCCTAAAGCAGGAAGAGAACCTCGAACTCCTTTCGCTTCCTCCTGAAGCTGGCAGAGAACCTCGGATCTTCTTGTGAACGATCCTCTCCCAAAGAACACCAACACGATGAAAGATGATGAGCAGAGAAGACGACTCTGATCCTTGCTTGGAGCAACCTTCGTGAACCCCTCACGAACTCCCCCTCATAAGATCCTCTCTCTCTCCCAAACTCTCTCTCTCTCTCTAGGGTTTCTCTAGAAAGGAAAGTGGGAAAATATTTTTATTGTTGAAAGAAAAAGATCTTTTATAGGAGGGCTCAAAATTTTCCCTAAATCTCAACTGGTCGGCCTAGATCGTCCAGGATGATCGATAGATCATCCTGTACGATCAGTTCAAAATCAGCTGTTTCAGCCTGGATGATCTGGCTCTTCTGGACGATCAGTGGAAAAAGTTGTTTATATCGTCCTATACGATTCTACGATCATTCGGGATGATTAGTGTAAATTCAGGAATTTCGTCCAGAAGACCGCTTTGGTCATCCAGAGAAACTTGTACTGGATGACCCAAAAATGACTTTATCGTCCAGGACGATAAGGATATCGTCCTATACTATTAGTTTAAAATGTGCCCAAATCATCCTGATCACCGCTCTGGACGTACAGCTGAGACACACTAGACGATCATGATCACCCAGGATGATCCTGTGATCGTCCAAGACAATATGATCGTATCAATTCAATATTAATTACTTTCCTTAATCACCAGACTAATTTAGGCATGATTATACTGGATCATCCAGGATGATACAAGTATCGTCTGGGACGATCAGACCAAATATCTTAAAATAAAAACTTGCCTAACTTGATCTGGCGGCTGAGAATTTTTGATTTGAGCCTGTTGTCCCGTATGATGTATGGATCGTCCAGGACAATCAGCTTAATCAAACAGACTTAATTTGGTCGCCCTAATTAGGGTTTTTATTTTTACTTGATCGTCCAGGATGATGTGAAGATCGTCTAGGACGATCTGAATAAAAATTGGATAGAAACTCTAATTCACTCAAGCTCTCCCCCTGAGTGTATGTGTGCAAGGTTACTTAACTAGGGGATCAGTTATATTACAATTGACTCAAGAAAAGAAAAATAGTACATTTTGACACACTTAGACCCGATCTTGAGTGGTCTTGAGTTGCTCTTAATCTTTTATACCTGAACTGGGTTAGCCAAGCAAAATATAATAGAAATATGTTTGTCATCATCAAAACCAGATTTGCAACATAGGATGGATAGAAAGAGCACTTCATGAACTTGCCAATTCATAGGATAAACTTTAGTCTCCTGGTCCAGTAGAAAATAAAATTCTGTAGCTCTTTTCACTGCTGAAGCTGAGTATATTACCTTAGGAAGTTGTGTTGCCCAAATCCTTTGGTTGAAGCAATAAGTTCTGGATCTAGGATTACCTATTGGCACAATTTCAGTTCTATGTAATAAAACTAGTGCCATCAGCATCTCTAAGAATCCTATCCAACATTCAAGAACCAAATACATTGACATAAGGCATCACTTTATTAGGGACCATGTTACAAAAGGGTACATTGAGCTACATCATGTCGTAACTAAAAATCAATTGGCTGACATCTTTACTAAACCACTGGCCTTTGACTCATTCAGTATTTTGTGGACCAGATTGGGTGTGATTGATATGAATGCATGAATCTGATGACTGCTAATTTCTGAATGTTCTATTTTTTATTTTTTTTCTGTTAGTTTTTTGTTTTATTTGATTATCTATTTTCAATTTGTTTTTATTCTCTATTGATTTTCTTTTTATTGATTATTGTTCTTCTGATTTGAGTATTTATTTTGATGCGATTTTCTACTTATTCTTGATTTACCGCTTTTCTTCTAAATTAGATCACTGCTCACTACTGCTGATAGATTAGATTTTTGACTAAGAGTTTTGCCTTGTTATTTTTATTTGAAAGCTTGTAAGCAGTGATTGACTCCTCTGAATTTGTTAAAGGGAAAAAATATTAATGATTATTTCTCTTCCTTTAACTCCTTTAAAGGTATATTTTTTCTTTTGGATAAAAATCTTTTTTAGAATTAAAAAGTTAATTTTTGAAATATAGATATATTTTATCCTCCTACAGTAATCTACCTTATATGAATAGTATTTTCAAAGCTTTGAATCATTGATATATTTTTCTTAATCAGGTGATTGCACTTATCATATGTAGTATGGTTTTATTTTGTTAATTACTCTTCCTTATTGTAGAGAGTGAGTTTTGTCTTCTCTTATGTTTGGAAAGTAATTTCATAGTTAAGATTCTTTAACAATTATGAAAGAAAACAAGCTTGCAAAAGAACTAAAGAGAGCCACAAAATAGGCCAAAAATGAAAAGATGCACAATGATGCCAAAAATTGAAAAGATATACAAAATGTATCAAAAATCAAAAGACACGTAAAGTGCGCCAAACAAATTAAAAAAGAGGTACAAAATGAGCCCACAAAGAAATAAGCTTTCTTCCATTTCAGATCTTTAAATATCTTAAAAAAATCATGCGCCACTTAATATTTTCAAAAACTTGAGATTAAAAATTATAATTTTTGATTCCTTACTTTGTAATACGATTTTATCAAATATTTTTCTAGAATGAGACTTGAAAGGATCTCTTTTCATATCTAATTTCTTCTCTTCTGAATTAGCTTTTGTTTGAAAGGAATTTGAACCTGTAAGGTGTCCGAGGTAGGAGTTATGAAAATTGATTTTCTAACTTTTCTAGATTTCAGCATCGTCGATTTTCTTCTTTTTGGCTTTTGAATTGAAACTCAAGGGGAAATTTTGATTTACTGGAGCTGATCGATTTCAAAAAAAAAACTTTTTAATGTTTCTTGATTTCATCCTTTTGATGTTTTTTCTTGTGTTAGGTTTATACTATTTGCTGTGTTTGTATATGTTGTTTTCCCTTTTTAAGATGTCAAAAGGGGGAGTAATAGTTTGTTAGTTTATGTTCTGGGTCAGTTCAGTGTTCTTGTATTGTTCACCTTTCATTTATTTACTGATTTTGACATTACTAGCAAATGTTTTCCATCATTAAAAAGGGGAAGACTATTGTGAATCTAGTTTCAAGGACTGTGATTTTGATGATAGCAAATATGAAAGTTCGATAGGGATGTTAAGCCCTGATGAACTAGTCCCCAGGCTAACCAAGAGGGAGGGCGAATTGGTTATTTAAAAATTCGAGAGCAACAGAAAATAATCTTTTCGATGATTTACAGTGAAAACAAGTAAATACATAAACGAAAAGAACAAACACAGATTTCACCCAAGCATATAATCCCAGAAAACTAAAGTGCAGAAAATAATCAGAAAGAACACACCAGATTTTATAGTGGTTCGGTCAACTTGACCTATGTCCACTCCCTAGAGCCTCCCCTCCGGGTATTGCACTAAACCAAAGTGACTCTCCCTCTGCTCCCACAGCAAGGTGGAGAAGCCTGTATGAAAAACTCCTTTCCACCGACACGGTGAGGCAGAGAACCTAACCTCCTTTCACTTCCTCCTAAAGCAGGCAGAGAACCTCGGACTCCTTTCACTTCCTCCTGAAGCAGGCAGAGAACCTGAACTCCTTTCGCTTCCTCCTGAAGCGGACAGAGAACTCGGATCTTCTTGCGAACGATCCTCTCACAGAAAACACGGACAAGATGAGAGACGATGAACGGAGAAGATGACTCTGATCCTTGCTTGGAGCAACCTTTGTGAATTCCTCACAAACTCCCCCTCACAAGATCCTCTCTCTCTATCCCAAACTCTCTCTCTCTAGGGTTTCTCAAGAAAGAAAAGTGGCAAAAGATTTTTCTTGTTGGAAGAAAAAGATCTTTTATAGGAGGGCTCAAAATTTACCCTAAATCTCAACTGGTCGGCCAAGATCATCCAGGACTATCGATAGATCGTCCTGTATGATCAGTTCAAAATCACATGTTTCATCCTGGACGATCTGGCAATTCTGGACGATCAGTAGAAAAAAGTGTTCATATTGTCCCGTATGATTCTATGATTATCTGAGACAATTAGTGTAAATTCAGGAATTTTATCCAGAAGACTGCTCTGGTCGTCCAGAGAAACTTGTGCTGGATGACCTAAAAATAACTTGATCGTCCAGGACGATACGGATATCATCATATACGATTAGTTTAAAAAGTGCCAAAATTATCCTGATCACCGCTCTGGACGTACAGCTGAAACACACTAGATGATCATGATCATTCCAGATGATATGATGGTATCAATTAAATATTAATTATTTTCCTTAATCACCAGACTAATTTAGGCATGATTGTACTGGATCGTCCAGGATGATACACGTATCATCTGGGATGATCAGAGCAAAAATTTAAAAATAAAACTTGCCTAACTTTATCTGATGGCTGAAAATTTTTGATTTGAGCCTATCATCCCGTTCGATGAATGGACCGTCCAGGACGATCAGCTTAATCATACAGACTTAACTTGGTCGCCTTAATTAGGGTTTCTTATTTTACTTGATCGTCTAGGACGATGTGAGTATCGTCTAGGATGATATGAACAAAAATTGAACAAAAACTCTAATTCACTCAAGCTCTCCCCCTGAGTATGTGTGTGCAAGGTTACTTAGCTATTGGATCAGTTATATTACAATTGACTCAAGAAGAGAAAAACAGTACATTTAGACACACTTGGACCTAATCTTTAGTTTGCTTGAGTTGCTTTTGATCTTTTGTACCTGAAATGGATTAGCTAAGCAAAACAGAATACAAACATATTTGTCATCATCAAAACTATACTTTTTGAAACTAGATTTGCAATAATCTCCCCCTTTTTGATGATGGCAAACATTAGTGCAGTAGTTTAAAATAAAAGAACTAGGAGTTAACCAACGCACATCAAAAAATAAATTTCATTCCAGATTTCATTAAATAATTAGAATAATACAGAAAAATAACTATAAATGAAATAAATAATACATGACAAGATCAATGCATAAAATAAAAACTACTACAGCTGACTCCTCCTTTTGACATCACAAAAAGGAGGAGGAACAGAAACAACAGGACAAACAGAAAAACAACATAAAACACAAAACTAAAAGCGGTGGTGGTGGCATGAAGTAACTGTGAATGGCGGCGAAGTGTGCTCCAATCTAACCAATGTCCTGGTCGTGCTACTGTTGCTACTGAGCAATATATTCATTAAAGCGCTGTAGATCCTCAGTGTGCTGCTGCTCCTTGGCAGTAACATAAGAATCGAATCGGGCCTCCCATTGGTCGAACCGCTGCACCAGATGATCAAAGGGGGAAGCAATACAAAGGGGAGTAGGTGCATCAGGTGTAGTTGGAATAGGAATAACTTCTTCCTCTTCCTCCTCAACATTAAGGCGGGCTCCGGATATAGTCGGGTACTGTGGAGTACATGGAATGAATTATTGGTGAAGTAGGAAGGAGGGATATTAGGAGGGACCGGATACTGCAGGTCATATTTTGACTCCAAGGCATATGTAATGATGTGCCCTAAAGCTAGATTTGGACGTCGTCTATGGCCCGGATCCCTAATGGTGGTGAGATGCTCGATATATCTAAAAAGAAGGTCAGTGGCATTAAAGTCCTGGTGCGCCATGATGTAATAGGTGGTCAGAGACAGTAAATGGGTGATGTGAATGCGATCCCCAGCCTTTGGGATGACAGAGGAACGAAGGACATGCTAAATGATCTGGGCCTCCTTAAGGAGGGAAGTGCAAGCGTTGTCGTGGTAGAGTGCATTTGTATTTCGAAGGAAGTGATTGGCGACACTCCAATCATAGTCAGGATCAGAAATATGGGTGTGGATTTTATCGCCAGTCACAAAAAGATGAAGGATATTATGAAAGTCTTGGGCTGTGAGTTCGACTGGACATTGATTAATATAGGAGCGGAGGGTGGAGTAGTCAACAGAGATGCGAAGATTGACGAAGAAGACTTGGAGATGTTCAAGGCTAAATGGGAAGGCTAGAGTGAGGATGAAAGTGAGGGAGGTTGCACAAAAAGATCAAGGACATGATAGGTAAGGGTATGGGGGTTTATAATTTTGAACTGTGTGATGCCCACCTCAAGATATCGCTCGAAGGCAGCCTGATCGTCTGCATTGGGAAAGCGGGGATCAATATTTTCCCGTGAGGAGCTCGCACCCTTATGCCTAGATCGCTTCCGACTAGCCATTTGAAAACACAAGAGAGGAATATAGAAGGAAAGGTGTGAAGAAAACTGAAGAGAATGGCTGTTTAAATAGAAATCGGCCGGATCATCCCGTACGATCGCAGGATCGTCCAGGACGATATGAGCATTTATGACGGCTAGGACGATTGGTCAAAAAGGCGGTCATATCATCCAGGACAATCAGAGATCGTCCATTATGATTAGAGACATGCGATCGTCCCGAGGAGTCAAGCTAGACGACCGTTGATGAAAAGTATCGTCCAGGACGATTAGGTGAATCGTCCAGGACGATATGCAATAAATTTGTCGGACGGGCCGAATTTGAATCGTCCAACTGCTGACACGTGGATCATCCGGGATGATGTGGTGGATCGTCCAAGATGATGAATAATAATTGGCGCATTCTCAGCCATTCGATCAGATCAGGAAAATATGGATCATATCATCCAGGACGATGTAAGGATCGTCCCGGATGATCACCAATAATTGGTGTATCTCATCAGTATGATCAGAGGGGGGATAATTTGAATGGATCGTCTAGGATGATTTATGGATCTTTCAGGACGATTTATAGATCATCCAGGATGACGAAGATCATCCAGGATGATATGGGGATCATCTAGGATGATATGAAGAGAAAGTGAAAAAGATGGAGGATGGAAATGAAAGATCAGGGATTCTAAAAAAAAATACAAACAATAAAATGAAAATAAAATCAAAGTAAATAAAACTAGAAATGAGAACACAATAACAACGATTTTTTTTGAATCAATCTGCTCGAGTAATTCAGAATATTCCCTTAATTTTAAATCCAAAAATCAATAAGAAGACGATCGACAGCGCTGAAATCCAAAAAAAGTTAGAAAATTGACTTTCGTAAATCCCACCTCGGACACCTTATAGATGCAAATCCCTTTCAAAATAAAAAATTCAATTCAGAAGAAAAGAAAATAGATTCGAAAAGAAATCCTTTCAAGTCTTGTTCCAGAAAAATATCTGATATAATAGTGTTCCAAAGTAATAAATCAGAAATCAGGATTTTCAAACTTAAGCTTTTGAAAATATTAAGTGACGTACGGATTTTTCTAAGACATTTAACGATCTGAAAGGGAAGAAATCTTGATTTGGGCTCATTTTGTGCCTCTTTTTTAATTTGTATGACGCTCTGCGCATCTTTTAATTTTTGATACACTTTGTGTATCTTTTAGTTTGGCGACATTTTGCATCGTTTCAGCTTTGGGCTCATTTTGTGCCTCTTTTTCAATTTGTTTGGCGCACTGCACATCTTTTGTAAGCTTTCTCCCTCTCAAAATTGTTAAAGAATCTCAGCTGTAAAATTACCTTCCAGACATAAGAGACGCTAAAGCTTACTCTCTATAATAAGGAAGAGTAATTCACAAAATAAAAATTATACATCGTATGATAAGTGCAATCACTTGGGTTAGAAAATCATAATAATGACTGAAGACTTTAAAAATACTATTCATATGAGATAGATTACTGTAGTATGAGATAGATTACTGTAGGATGATAAAATAAATCTCTATTTAAAAAATTAATATTTTAATTTTGAAGAAGATTTTTATCCAAAAGAAATAATACACTAGTAAAGGAGTTAGAGGAAGAGAAATAATCATCAATGTTTCTTGCATTTAACAGATCCAGTGGAATCAATCACTGCTTACCAGCTTCGAAATAAAAACTAGGCAAAACTCTTAGTCAAAAATCCAGTTTATCAGCAGTAGTGAGCAGTGATTTGATTTTTAAAAGAGATAGAATAGTAAAAAGAGATGAACCAGTAAATAAAAATAGGTAGAAAATCACGTCAAAATAAATACTCAAGTCAAATTGACACCTAGGCTAAAACAGAAATCAGCAGAAAAACCAAAACAACTGAAAATAGATAATCAAATCAAACAGCTAACTAACAGAAATAGAATAAAAAAATAAACAAATCAGAAATCAGTATTCATCAGAATCAAGCATTTATGTCAATCACTCCTAATCTGGTCCTCAAAATACTGAATGAGTCAAAGGCCAGTGGTTTAGTAAATATGTCAGCCAGCTGATTTTCAGTTGCTACATGATGTATCTCAATGTCCCCTTTCGTAATATGGTCCTTAATGAAGTGATGCCTTAGATCAATGTGTTTGGTTCTAGAATATGGGATTAGATTCTTAGAAATGCAGATGGAACTAGTATTATCACACAGAATAGAATTTGTGCCCACAGGTAATCCTAAATCCAAGACTTGTTGCTTTAACCAAAGAACTTGGGCCATACAACTTCCTAAGACAATGTACTCACCTTCAGCAGTGGAAAGTGTAACTGAGTTCTATTTTCTACTAGACCAGGAGACTAAAGACTATCCTATGAATTAATAAGTTCCAGAAGTGCTCTTTCCATCCACCCTTCACCCTGCAAAGTCAGAATCAGAATATCTAATAATCTCAAAAGAGGTGTTGTGCCTAGGCTACCAAATTCCTAGGTTTGGGGTCCCTAAAAGATATCTAAGAATTCTCTTAATAACAGTCAGGTGAGACTCTTTAGGTTCAGCTTAAAACCTAGCACAAAGACAAACACTAAACATAATATCAGGTCGGCTAGCAGTTAGGTAAAGCAGTGATCCAATTATTCCTCTATACTTCTTCTGATCAACAGATTTTCCACTTGAATCCTTATCTAATTGAACAAAGGAGCTCATGGGAGTGTTGATTGGCTTGGCTTTGTCCATTTCATATTTCTTCAAAATGTCCTTAGTGTATTTAGATTGATTGAGAAATATTCCATTATCCATTTGTCTTATGCTAAACCCCAAAAAGTAGGACAATTCTCCTATCATACTCATCTCAAACTCCTTACTCATTATTTTAAAAAACTTATCAAATAAATATTTATCAGAAGATCCAAAAATTATATCATCAACATAGATCTGGACAATGAGTAAATCATCCCCTATTCTCCTTAGAAAAAGGGTGGTGTCTTCGCTCCCCTTAATAAACTCTCTTTCTAATAAGAATGTGCTAAGCCTCTCATACCAAGCTCTGGGTGCCTGTTTTAATTCATATAAGGCATTTTTTACTTTGTAAATATGATTTAGATATTGGGAACTCTCAAAACCTGGGGGTTGTTCTATAAAAACATCATCTTTTATTTTCCCATTTAAAAAGGCACTCTTGACATCCATTTGAAACAGCTTAAATCCCTTATAACAGGCAAGGCTAGTAGCACCCTAATGGCTTCCAATCTAGTTACAGGGGTAAAGGTCTCCTCAAAATCTATCCCTTCAATCTAATTATATCCCTTAGCCACCAATCTTGCCTTATTCCTAACCGCTACACCAGAATATTCATCTTATTCTTAAAGACCCACTTGGTTCGCACTATATTTTGATTCCTAGGTCTTTCTATTAACTCCCAAACATCATTCCTTATAAATTGATTCAGTTCCTCTTGCATAGCTAAGATCTAGAATTCATCAGAGAGGGCTTGATTGATGTTGGTGGGTTCAGTCATTGAGATAAAGGCAGAGTGGTTTACTTCCTTCCTAAGTCCATGCCTAGTCTAAACACCTTCAGAAGGGTCTCCTAAGATCAGTTCTTTAGGATGACTCGAAGAGTATCTCTAATCTCTAGGCAATGTGGTTTATGGTTCTACCCTTTCATCCAGATTTGCATTTTCAACCCCTTGGGTAATCTCTTCTACTCTTCTTCTTCCTTAACTCTAGTCACCTTAGGATCAGATCCATCAAACACCACATGAGTTGTCTCTTCCACCACCAAAGTCCTCTTATTAAATACCCTAAAGGATTTCCCCACACTAGAATAGCCTAAGAACACTCCTTCATCAGATTTGGGGTCAAACTTTCCTAAAGATGATTTTCCGTTATTTAGAATTAAAATCTTACAGCCAAAGATATGGAGGTGGGACAGGTTTGGAGTTTTACCCTTAATGATCTCATAAGGTGTTTTGTTCAGATTTGATCTAACATTCACCCTATTTAGCATATAACAGGCAGTGTTCACCGCTTCAGCCCAAAAGTATTTCGAAAGTGAATACTCGACAAGCATGGCTCTAGCGGCTTCCACTAAGGTCATATTCTTCCTTTCAGCTACCCCATTCTGTTGAGGGGTCCTAGAAGCTGAAAAATTATGACTAATCCCTTACTCCTCATAGAAACTTCCAAACTTTACATTTTTAAACTCTCTACTATGATCACTATGAATAATCAAGATCTCACAACCTAACTTCCTCTGAATCCAAGTGGAGAAAGACTTAAATTCATTAAATGACTCAGATTTATATGACAAAAATTTAATCCAAGTGAACCTCGAGTAATCATCAACAATGACAAAACCATAGACTTTCCCCCCTAAGGTGGCAGTGCTAATGGGTCCAAAGAGATCCATGTGAAGGACTTTTAAAGGTCTAGAGGTGCTAATATCCTTAACAAAGTGAAAGGAGGGCTGGACTTGCTTCCCTAATTAACAGGCATCACACAGGTGGTCCTTAGTGAACTTAAGCTTAGGGATACCTCTAACTAAGTCCTTTTGGGTGACTCTCCTAAGGGTTTTCATACTGGCATAACATAATCTCCTATGCCACAACCAAGACTCATCAGTAGCAGTTTTTAAGCAAATTGAATTTTCAGCTTTAATGCAACTTACATCCAGTTTGTAGACATTATTGATCCTTTATCCCTGCAAAATAGTTTTATCATTTAAGATTAAAATGCAGCAAGTGGGCAGAAATTTGATGTTATATCCTTTGTCACGGAGTTGATTGATCCTCAGCAGGTTGTGTTTCAGTCCATCTACAAGAAAAATATTGTCAATCATAAAATTCTTTGAATTACCAATTAAACCTAAACCTACCACCTTCCTGGTGGTGTTATCTCCAAGTGTAACCTTGCCTCCAGCCCTGGCCTCCAACAAAATAAACTAATTTGCATCTCTAGTCATGTGTCTTGAACATCCGCTGTCTAGGTACCATATGCTCTCACGAGGTCTTGTGTGAGAGCACACCTACAAAATCATCAAACATCAAATTTAGGAACCCAAACAAGTTTGGGTTCCTTCTTATGAAAAGAAGAATGTAATGCATGTGTGCTGTGCTGTGAAGCAGGAAGTTTGGGCCTCCACACCTAATGTGTACTATGATGAATAGTACAGGTGTCGGAAATGTGTCCTAACATGCCACAGGAAAAATATCTAACACCAGGAAAATTGTTAACTAATCTACGTGGGTGATAGTGTCTCTTTCTAGGTTTGTATAAAACATGCTTTGATGATTTTGAAATAGATTCTTCAAAAGGTGGAGGTGCTTAAAATTGTGCAAAAGTAGGAGGTGTTTCATTTTTCTCAAAGGCACTAATTTTAACTTTTAGAAATTCATTTTCTTTGTTAAGACTTGCAATTTCAAATTTCAATACACCATTGCTACTCTCCACTTCGCATGCCATATTGTCTAATTCTTTGAAAGCTTTCTCTAAATCAACATGTGAAGTTTTTCAATAAATCATGCTCAATAGCCAGATCAGAATATTTTTTATTCAATTCATCAAATTCATCAAGTAAAGACATGTGATTGCTGTCAAGTGTGGAATGATCTTTAACTACAGAATCATGCTCTTTTTATAAATTTAGAAATTCTAGTTTCAGGCTAGCATGAGTTTTCTTGAGCTTCCTATTTGATGCATGAATTCCTTTAGACACTTCAAATAATTGATCGTAAGTAAGCTCACATACCTCTTCATGGTCAGACTGACCAGGATGATCATCTGTCATCAGACCCAAATTGGTTTCCTCCTCTTCAGCTTCCATCTCAGAGGAGTCGGATGCAGAATCTGCCCAGAATACCTTCTGAATCTGCTTCTTATCCTTCATGAACTTATATTTCTCCTTACCCTTCTCCTTGCTTGGGTGAGCTTTAAGTGTAGGACAATCAGCCTTAATGAGTCCAAGCTTCCTGCATTCAAAACAAACAGTATCAGATGAACCTTTAAAATTCTTGCTGGAATTACCCTTGTTCCACTTTTGAAAGTTCTTATGTTTCTTCCTTAGAAAGCTTTCGAATTGCCTAGTGATTAAGGCAACGTCATCGCTATCAGACCCAGAAGTATCAGTGTCACTCTCGTTAGCCTTCAGTGCCACTATTTTCTCCTTCTTCTTCTCACCTGCATCAAGCTGTCTTTGGTTCCCCCTTGCTCGTAAGCAGTGAGTGATCCAAGTAAGCTATCAATATAGTAAGTATTCAAATCTTTAGATTCAATGATTATAATTATTTTAGCATCATACGTAGAAGGCAAGCATCTAAGAATTTTATTCACTCTTTCATAGTTTCTAAGTTCTCTTCCTAAGGCATGCAAAGAAGTGACAATTTGAGTGAACCTCGTATACATTTTAGAAATGGATTCAGTAGATTTCATGTAAAAAAGTTCATAGTCATGAAGCAATATGTTTAACCTAGACTGTTTGACTTCAGTTATACCTTCATAAGTGATGCACAATCTATCCCAAATTTCGTTGCTAATTATACAGGTTGAGACACGCATGTAATCTTCAGATTTTAAGGCACAGAAAAAATAGTTCAGACATTTGGCATTCAGTTGGGCTAAGTCACGATCATCAAAGTCCAATCAGTGAATGGCAGTTCAGTTTTAACATTATTAATCATTCTAAAAGGGGTTCATAGCCATCCTTAACAAGCATCCACATGAGATAATTTATAGATTGAAGAAAAGTGGACATGTGAGTTTTCCAAATATCAAAAGGCATGTTATCAAATAATGGCGGTCGTGTAATTGAATAACCTTCAGCCATATTACGATTGCCAAAGTTAGCCATGGATCAAATTCAAAAGTTTTTCAAAACTAGATTTTATGAATCCCGCTCTGATACCACTTGAAAGTTTGATAGGGATGTTAAGCCCTGATGAACTAGTCCCGAGGTTAACCAAGAGGTGGGGGGGGGGTGAATTGGTTATTTAAAAATTTTAGAGCAACAGGAAACAATCTTTTCGATGATTTGAAGCTAAAACAAGTAAATACATAAACGAAAAGATCAAACATAGATTTCACCCAAGCAGATTATCACATAAAACTAAAGTGCAAAAAATAATCAGAAAGAACACACTAGATTTTATATTGGTTCGGTCAACTTGACCTACGTCCACTCCCGGAGCCTCCCCTCTGGGTATTGCACTAAACCAAAGTGACTCTCCTTCTGCTCCCACAGCAAGGCGGAGAAGCCTGTACAAAAAACTCCTTTCCACCGACACAGTGAGGCAGAGAACCTAACCTCCTTTCACTTCCTCCTGAAGCAAGCAGAGAACCTCAGACTCCTTTCACTTCCTCCTGAAGCAGGCAGAGAACCTGAACTCCTTTCGCTTCCTCCTGAAGCGGGCAGAGGACCCGGATCTTCTTGCGAACGATCCTCTCACAGATAACATGGACAAGACGAGAGACGACGAACAGAGAAGATGACTCTGATCCTTGCTTGGAGCAACCTTTATGAATCCCTCATAAACTCTCCCTCACAAGATCCTCTCTCTCTCCCTCTAGGGTTTCTCTAGAAAGGAAAGTGGCAAAAGATTTTTCTTGTTGGAAGAAAAAGATCTTTTATGGGAGGGCTCAAAATTTGTCCTAAATCTCAACTAGTCGGCCATGATCGTCCAGTACGATCGATAGATTGTCCTCTACGATCAGTTCAAAATCACCTGTTTTAGCCTGGACGATCTGGCCCTTCTGGATGATCAGTAGAAAAAAATTGTTCAGATCGTCCCGTACGATTCTGCGATCGTCCGGGACGATTAGTGTAAATTCAAGAATTTTGTCATTAAGACCGCTTTGATAGTCTAGAGAAACTTGTGCTGGACGACCTAAAAATAACTTGATCATCCAGGACGATATGGATATCATCCTGTACGATTAGTTCAAAAAGTGCCAAAATCATCCTGATCATCGCTCTGGACGTACAGCTGAAAAACATTAGACGATCATGATCGTCCCGGACGATCTTGTGATCATCCTGGATGATATGATCGTATCAATTAAATATTAATTGCATTCCTTAATCACCAGACTAATTTATGCATGATTATATTGGATCGTCCAGGACGATACACGTATTATCTGGGATGATCAGATTAAATATCTAAAAATAAAACTTGCCTAACTTGATCTCGTGGCTTAGAATTTTTGATTTGAGCCTATCATCCCGTACGATGTATGGATCGTCCAGGATGATTGGCTTAATCAGACAGACTTAACTTGGTTGCCCTAATTAGGGTTTCTATTTTTACTTGATCATCTAGGACGATGTGAGTATCGTCTAGGATGATCTGAACAAAAATTAAATAGAAACTCTAATTCACTCAAGCTCTCCCCCTGAGTGTGTGTGTGTGTGCAAGGTTACTTAGCTAGGGGATCAGTTACATTATAATTGACTCAAGAAGTGGAAAATAGTACATTTTGAAACACTTGGACCCAATCTTGAGTTTGCTTGAGTTACTTTTGATCTTTTGTACCTGAAATGGATTAGCCAAGGAAAATAGAATACAAATATGTTTGTCATCATCAAAACTGTACTTTTTGAAACTAGATTTGCAACAAAACACTTTCATGTTTGTTTAAGTGACTAATATTTTAGGTTCATAGGATCAATTACAAATTCAAGCTAGCCCAAGATGGAGTCAGTTTGTTTTATAGTTCAGGTCCAATGTACTTTTTTCATCTTTATTGAGTCAAATATAATGTAAAGGATCCCCTAGCTAAGTAACCTTGCACACACACACTCAGGGGGAGAGTTTTAGTGAGTTGGAGCTTCTATTCTTTTTTGTTCATAACTTCCTTGATGATATTCCTATCATCCTGGATGATCTAGTGAAAAAAAACTCTAATAAGGGCGACCATGTTAAGTCAGTCTGATTAAGCCGATCATCCTAGACGATACATCCATCGTACAGGATGATAAGCTCAAATCTGAAATTCTCAATTGCCAGATTAAGTTAGGTAAGTTTTTATTTTTAGAGATTTGGTCTGATCGTCCTGAATACTACATGTATAGTCCTTGACAATCCTTTACAATTATGCCTAAATTAGTCTGGTGATTAAGGAAAGTAATTAATATTTGATTGATACGATCATATCGTCCTGGACGATCGCATTATCATCTTAGACGATACATGTAAAATCCTGACCATCCAGAGCACTTCACCTGGATGAACCGAGAAATGTGCTGGATGATATTCCCAATTTTGAACTAATCATACATGACAATCGAGATATCATCCCAGACGATCAAGTCATTTTGAGATTATCCAGCATGTTTTGGCTGTATGACCCGAGCTGTGTGCAGGATGATATTGTCATTTTTGAACTAATCATATAGAATGATATAGATATCGTCATGGACGATCAAGTCATTTTGAAATCATCCAGCATAAGTTACCCAGGACGACCCGAGCTCTCTTCTGGACAAAATTCTTGATTTACACTAATCGTCCCGGACGATCACAGAATCGTACGGGATGATCTGAACAAATTTTGTCTACTAATCATCCAGGCTGATACATGTGATTTTGTACTGATCATACAAGACGATCGACCGATCCTCCTGGACGATCTTTGACGACCAGTTGAGATTTAGGGCAATTTTTTAGCACTCGTGTTTAAGATCTTTTTCTTTTAATAAGAAAGATCTTTTGCCATCTTCCTTTCTAGAGAGAACCTTGAGAGAGAGAGAGAGAGAGCTTGGGAGAGAGAGAGAGGATCTTGTGAAGAGGAATTTGTGAGGGATTCATAAAGGTTGCTCCAAGCAAGGATCTGAGTCGTCTTCTCCAATCATCGTCTCTTGTCTTGTTGGTGTCTCTGTGGGAGGATCGTCCGAAAGAAGATCTAGGTTCTCTGCTTGCTTAAGGAGGAAGCGAAAGGAGTCCAGGTTCTCTGCGTGATTCAGGAGGAAGCAAAATGAGTCCAGGTTCTCTGCCTCACCGGGTTGATGGAAAGGAGTTTTTTACAGGCTTCTCTGCCTTGCTGTGGGAGCAGAAGGAGAGTCACTTAGTGTTAGTGCAATACCCTGAGGGGAGGCTCCGGGGAGTGGATGTAGGTCAAGTTGATCGAACCACTATAAAATATGGTGTGTTCTTTCTGATTATCTTCCGCATTTATATTTCTATTGATGATCGTGTGATTGTGATTATTATTTTGATATTGTTGAACATCTACACATCATCGCGAAATTATAATTATTTTTCAAAAAACATACAAAAGATTTTTCTAAATCATTTTTGCTCACGAATTTTTAAAATAACCACTTCACCCCCCTTTTGGTTAGCCTCGGGACTAGTTCACAAGGGCTTAACATCCCTAACGAACTTTCAAAAATGATTCTCACTTTTTTTGGAATCTCTCATATATTCTCACTGCATATTGGATATATATTTTCATATTATGAACTTAAAGTTGCAAAACTTGGAGCATAACCTATAATAATTGACACCCCAATGATGAACTAACTAATGTGTGTTCATATGGAATACCCTTTACATCACACTTTCTACACATGCACCTCACCATAAAGATCATCATTAAGCACATGCAGATAAATTTTGTTGATTTGGTAAATAATTAATGTTTGAGCCGTAATTAAGATCTTACTCAATGCTTCTTCCATATCCTTAAACAATGTGATTTTTTCATTTTCTATGGCAATAAGATTTTTGAAGAAATATTTATGTGTTATATATCTTAAGAATTTTGATGAGCTGGTTATTGGATAAGAATATGGATTTTTTATGACATTACTAAAGTTCTTTGAAATTTAAATCTTCATTAAATTATATTTATTCATAATAAAGAATTTATAAGTCCACCTCTCAAAATTATCTTCATACTCTAAGTCGGTAGCAATTGTGGGATTCTTAATTTTGATTTTATCAAAGTATCAGTGGAACTCAATTCATTTGTAAGCATTAAAGGCTAAGTGATATTCCTAAAAATATTAAGTTTTCAACTTTTTCATGATATTCATCACAATATGATGTGTGCATGCTCCATGATGTTCATTTTAAAAAAATGTATATATGGCATTAACAAACATTATTTTGTTGATTAGAAATAAGTTATATGTTATATACCAAGTTTATTGATTCTCTTAATCCAACCATGAAATTTCTCCATGTGTCATTAAATTTTGAATCAACTTTTACAAATACAACCAGATAAATATGTGTATTCACATCTTAGGCTATAGCTATGAGCAAAGTACCTCCACATCTAGCATTGTGAATTGTTCGATCATCATTTAGAACTAGATAATAATCACCTTTAAAGCTTCAAATGCAAGCACCAAGAGAAAAGCAAGAATAATTGAAGGAATTAATTTTGAAGAGACCTTTGCACATGATGCTCAACTTTAGGCCATTAGACACTAACTAGCTTTTTCATATTTTAAGGGCTTTAAGTTTGATATATCATCAAAAAATTATCTTAATCGGGCATGAATCTCTAGGCATAATCAAGTTGGAAACTTTTCAAATGAAATTCGGAACCATATGAACTCTGATTTCAGCAAACTTATAGTTGAACTAAACGTCTCAAAAAGATGAACCCAACGACACCAGATTCAACTCAATTCAAGCCCAAATGGGTCCAAATCAAAGACTCGAAGCATATTTGGAATGTTCAAATCATAAATTGGATAGCCAAATAATTTCTAAACATGACATGCTTATAGTCGAATCGACCGGCTCGACTAGACAAATCCAATGAGACTAAGATCATCAAATTTTAATATCATTAAGATATTTAAATGCCTAGTAAATGGTCCATAATCAAGGGGATCAACATCGGCCATCCATTCAAATCACTTCCAACTTACCCTTGATCTTCCTCCAATTTACTGGACATGCTACACTCAGAAAACTATAAATAGACCCCTCATTCTTCATTGATGGAGGACCCAAGGAAAGAAGAGAAGGAAAAAGGAGAAACCAGAGTTCTCTTTCTACCAGACTCCTCCTCGACCATTGTCGGATGTCAGCCCAACCATTAACTTAAGCCAGACTTTCGCCTGACCATAGACTACCGTCGAACCTTTGCCCGAGCCACAACTATCGCTAGAATTATGCACAACTACCAATTGATACCGAACTTCTACTCGGCCACAAACTACCACCAGACTTCCACCTAGCCTCCAATTATTATTGGACTTCTACCCAACAACGATCTTTCGAACCACTATCTCCTACCGACTACGGTCCTTTTGTTATCCGTTGCTAGATAAAGGTCTTTTTTACCACTATCTCCCACCAACTATGGTCCTTTTGACCTCCATCGCCAGACTATATTCCTTCCGACCATCGTCGCCTGACAATGGTCTTCCTGACCACTATCGTCCATCAACTACAGTCCTTCCGACCTCCATCACTAGACTACAGTCTTTTCCACCTCCATCGCCCGGTGACTACGGTCCTTTTGACTACCGAATATGATCGTTCCAACCTCCATCGCTAGATAATGATCTTTCTGACCACTATCGCTCGCCGACTACAATCCTTTTAACCTTCATCACTAGATTACAGTATTTTCAACCTACATGACTAGATAATGGTCTTTCTAACCACTATTGCCCACTGATTACAGTCCTTCTGACCTCTTTCACTGAGTTTGATCCTTTTGACCTCCATTGCAAGACAACAGTCTTTTTGAACACTATTGCCCACCGACTATAGTCCTTCCAACCTCCATCCCCAGACTACGATCTTTCTAAGCTCCATCACCCACCAACTATGGTCCTTCCCACCATGGACTACGGTCCCTCTATCCTCCATCACCAGACAATAGTCTTTATGACCACTATCGCCCACCAACTATAGTTCTTTAGACCTCTGTCGCTAGGCAATGGTCTTTATGATCACTATCACCAGCTAACTATGGTCCTTCCTACCTTCGTCTCTAGACTACAGTCTTTTTGACCTTCATCCCCCGCCAACTATGATCATTCTAACAGCTGATTACAGTCCTTCCAACCTCCGTCACTAGACAATAGTCTTTTTGACCACTGTCGCTCACCGACTATAGTTCTTCTGACCTCCATCGGCAGACAATGGTTATTCTGTTCACTGTCGCCCGCCGACTATGTTCCTTTCAACCTCCATCACCAGACTATGATAATTCCAACCTTGGTCACCCACTGACTATGGTCCTTTCGACCACCAATTACGGTCATTCTAACCTCTAACGCCAGACAACAGTCTTTATGACCATTGTCGCCCACTGACTACGGTTCTTCAGACCTCTGTTGTTAGACAATAGTTTTTCTGATCATTATTACCCACTGATTACTATCCTTCCAATCTATGTTACCAAACTATTATCTTTCTGAACTTCATCACCTGCTGACTACGATCCTTCTGACTGCTGACTACAGTCCTTCCAACCTCCGACAATAATCTTTCTGACCATTGTCCCCGGTCGACTATAGTCTTTTCAACCTCCATCACCAGACTACAGTCCTTCCGACTTCCATCACCAGATAATGATTTTTCTGACCACTATCGCCCATTGACTATGATCCTTTCAACCTCATTCGCCGACTACGGTCCTTCTGACCTCCATCGTTAGACAACGATCTTTTTGACCTCCATTGCTAGCCAACTATGGTCCTGCCAACTAGACAAATATTTAATTTTTATTCCATTTTTCACCATGTAATACACTTTATATGATGTATATTTGCTACATCTAACCAAGGCCTTTCCCTCAAGAAAGGGCCTCATTTGTAATTGACTGCAAATACTAGTGAATTCATTCAAACTAGGCTAGGCCCTATGGTTTTCCCCCCTTTTCAAGGGTTTCCACATAAAAACTCTAGTATCTCTTATGAATCCAACACCCTCTCTTTTATCTAATTGTGACCTGTATCTTTGTACAAAGCTAAGACATTAAATTTTATATTTCTCTATCACTATGAATATTCCAGGATTCAATAGTTTGGCACCGTCTATGGGAATGTGGTTCTTAATTATAGGGAAATTTTTTGCTCCAACCTTAAAAGGTTATTCATATCAACATCCTAATATCAGCTATTGCTGCATCAATTTCATGTGAATCAAATGTGAAATAAGGGGCAACTTTGACTACAACGATGGTCAAAAAGATTCCTCCAATACTCCCAACATCCAAGATGATATCTTGGGAAACTATTTTTTATAAAGCTTCTAACAAATATAAGGATACTTCCAATAAATTGCAAGCTTTATACATTCCCTAGCTGGACTCTACTCCTTGGAAAAGGTCTTAATCTAGGCCTTAAAAAGCAGTAATAGTCTGAAGATATACCATTTTTCATCTTTGATTTGGGATACACGTGGCATTCAGCCCTCCCAATCAAGGCATACTTGATCCTAAGGGGATTCAATTCAACCTCTTCCACATAGGTTATCGTCATCGAGCAATGCTCTGATACACCACATCGATTAGGTCAAACATCCTTATGGGGTGTCAATAAAATCTTAAAATTCTTAATTTGATAAATACATAATATTTATTATGTCTCAATCACTAGACTATCAATCCCAAGAGGACTCAATCCGACCTCTTCTACATAGGTTATTATTATCGAGAAATGCTTTGACACATAATCTCGGATAGGTAAAACATTATAGGAAGATGTTAATCAAATTTAAAAATCCTTGATTCAAGAAATACACAATTTTAATTTTGTCTCAATCACTAGATGATCAATCCAAGGGTGATTTGATCTGACCACTTCTACACCAGTTAACGTCATCGAGCAACGCTCTGACAAACAATCTCGGATAGGTTAAACATCCTAGCACGATGTCAATCAAGTCTTAAAATCCTTAATTTGAGAAATAATCAATCTTTATTGTATCTCAGTCACTAGATGATCAATTCTAAGGAGATTTTGTTATAAATCTGGGCCCAAGTACTCTAATTTTGATGATAACAAATATTATTATTTCTTTATTACTGCTATTATTACATATCTATTTTATTTTCCCTACTTACTAACCTTTAAGATCTATAAGTTCACTTATAATGCCAATCAATTCAAGATCAGGTAGACTAAGGTTGAGTATCAGTAATTTCAATTTTAATATAATTTTTACCTTTCTTGAGTAAAGTCATATATCTAGTGGACCCCATGTTGAGTAACCTTGCACACACACACTCAAAGGAGTGAGTTAGTGAGTTAAAAAAAGTTTTATTTTTAAACTAATTGTATAATATGATTTAAATCATACATGATGATTAGTTATGGAGAAAACCCTAATTAGGGCACCCATTATTAAATGAGATTAATTAACTAATCATACTGGATGATTCAGATAGTCTAGGACTATCAATTATAGACATGAAAAATAGCTGCCAATCACAATTTAGGCAATATTTTAATCTTTGATTTTTATTTTAATCATACAGGATGATATACAATCGTCCTGAATGATTTATGATAATAATGTCAAAATTGATCCTATAATTAGGAGACTAATTATGATTAGATTAATCGCTCACATCTTACAGGATGATATATAAAGATCGTCCTAGATGATCTTTGATATTTCATGGGATGATCCCCTGTCTCAGATAAAAACCATAATTTTCTTCTAATTGTACTGGACATATCGAACGATTTACGGGAATATATTTTAATTGCCAGTCATCATCCCATATCATACTGGACGATCAATACAGTATTTTGAACTAATCATCTTAGACGATTGCAAAATCATACAGGGCAATCTGTACAAATACTTGAATTAATCATACAGGATAAACTAATCGTACTAGCTGAAAGGGCTATTTTGTACTGATCATACATGACAATAAATCAATTGTCCTGGATAATATTTAATGATAAATTTAAAACAATGTCTTTTTGAAGGCTCACTATTTAAGAATTGCATTTATCTTTGGGAAAATCTTTTACTATTGTATTAATCTGAGAGAGAGCTAGAGAAGGAAGAGAGAGAGCCAGGGAGAAAGAGAAATCCTTATGAGGGGGAGTTATGAGGGATTCATAAAGGTTACTCTAAGCAAGGTTTTGACCATCTTTGTTAAGCTGCTTGTCTGGTTCCTTGGTGGCTCTAGGGAGATCTTCATCAGCATTAGATCAGGTTCTCTCCCTACTTTAGGAGGGAGTAAAAGGATTCCAAAGCTCTCTGCCTACTCTAAGAAAGAGTAAAAGGATTTCTAGATTTTTTGCCTACTCTATGAGGGAGTAAAAAGATTCAAGGTACTTTGCCTCATCGGGTCGATGGAAAGATTTTGTAAGGGCTTCGCTGCCTTGCTGTGGTGATAAAAGGAGAGACACTACTTTTAGTACAATACCTAGAAAGGAGATTTCTGGGGAGTGGACATAGGTCAAGTTAACTGAACCACTATAAATTTGGTATGTTCTTTCTATTTATTTTTTCACATTTAATTTTTATATTTTTCTGTGAATTATTTAGTGTTTGAAATGTCTGAAATTCTTGTTATTATGAAACTGATCTGCTTCCACATCTAGGGGTTTTTATTTTTTATTTTATTAAAAAAATTTTAAAATTATCAATTCACCTCCCCCCTCTTGGTTAGCCTTAGGACTAGTTCTTTAGAGTTTAATAACCCTCTTGAACTTTTAAGTGGTATCAGAGCGGGATTTGTAAATTAAGTTTTAGAAAACTTTTAAAAAAGATCCATGGCTAATTTTGGTAATCATAGTACTATGGAAGGATATTCAATTACACAACCACCATTATTTGATAATATTCATTTTAATTTTTGGAAAATTTGCATGTCCACCTTTTTACAATCAGTTTATTATCGCATGTGGATGTTAGTCCAATTAGGATATTTTGTTCCCTTTAGATTAGAAAATGACATAAAAATTGAACTTCCCTTTTCTGAATGGAGCATAGAAGATAGAGATTTAGCCCAACTTAATGTTAAGTGTTTGAACTATTTTTTCTGTGCTCTAAAATTTGAAGATTACGTGTCTCTAGTTGTTCAACTGGAAAAGAAATTTGGGATAAATTATGCATAACATATGAGGGAACTAAAGAAGTAAAATAATCTAGGCTAAACATTCTGCTTCATGATTATGAACTTTTTCATATGAAAGCTAATTACTCTATTTCTAAATGTATACTAGGTTTACTCAGATTGTTACTTCCCTTCATGCCTTCGGAAGAGAGGTTACAAACTATAAAAAATTAATAAGATTTTGTAATGTTTACCTTCTTCCTATGAAGCAAAAATCACTGCCATTATTGAATCTAAAGATCTAAATATTTATTCTATTGATAACTTACTTGGGTTACTCATTACCAACTAGTAAGGAGTGAGTCAATGTCAACTTGATGCAGGTAAAAAGAAGAAAGAGAAAACTTTAGCCTTAAAGATTAATGATTCTGACAGTAACTCTTCTGAATAAGATAATGATGACATTACTTTGATGACTAGGCAGTTCAAAAGCTTTCTAAAGAGAAAGCAAAAAAGTATCATCAGAAATGGAATAAAGGTAAGACTGGTAAGAATTCTAAGATTTCTTTTGACATTATATATTTTGAATGCAGAAAGCCAGGGCACCTGAAGTCTGATTGCCAAACTCTTAAAGCTCACTCAAGCAAGGAGAAGGGTGAAGAAAAGCCTAAATTCAAAAAGGGCAAGCAAAGGATTCAAAAAACCTTCTGAGCAGACTCAATATCAAACTCTTCTGAAGAAGAAGGGTTGTAACTAACCTATACTTAATGGAAAATAGTCATCTTGATCATTCTGATCAAGAGGAGGTATGTGAGCTTACGTATGATCAATTATTTAAAGTTTTTAAAAAAATTCATTCTGTATGTAGGAAGCTTAAAAAATCATATGCCTGTGTTAAATCTGAATTTTCAATTTTACAGAAAGAGCATGAATGCTTAAGGAAAGATCACTCCACTATGGATAGCAATCACACGGCTGATGAATTTAATATCTTAAATAAGAAGCATTCTAAATTAATTGATGAGTATGATTTCTTAAAAACATCCCATATTGATTTAGAAAATTCATTTAAGAAAACAAAGCCATATTTAGATGAATCTGATAATAGGGGGCATGTATTGAAAATTGAAATTACAATTCTTGAAAGTGCAAACCAATTTTTACAAACCAAGTAAAATACTTTTAAAGAAAATAAAACATCACCTACACTAGCAAAATTACATAATCCATCACCACAGCATGTATCATTCAAACCTAGGAAGAGGTACCATCACCCACATAGATTAGTTAACCCTTTTCCTAATGTTAGATATTTTTCTTATGGCATACTAGGACACATCTCGCATACTTGCACTATCCACCATAGAACATATTAGGTGTTGAGACCAAAATTACAAAATTCACAACATAGCATGCAAGCATTTCATCGCACAGCTGATGAATTTAATATCTTAAATAAGAAGCATTCTAAATTAATTGATGAGTATGATTTCTTAAAAACATCCCATATTGATTTAGAAAATTCATTTAAGAAAACAAAGCCATATTTAGATGAATCTGATAATAGGGGGCATGTATTGAAAATTGAAATTACAATTCTTGAAAGTGCAAACCAATTTTTACAAACCAAGTAAAATACTTTTAAAGAAAATAAAACATCACCTACACTAGCAAAATTACATAATCCATCACCACAGCATGTATCATTCAAACCTAGGAAGAGGTACCATCACCCACATAGATTAGTTAACCCTTTTCCTAATGTTAGATATTTTTCTTATGGCATACTAGGACACATCTCGCATACTTGCACTATCCACCATAGAACATATTTGGTGTTGAGACCAAAATTACAAAATTCACAACATAGCATGCAAGCATTTCATCGCACATTCCATAAGGTAGAACCCAAACTTATTTGGGCTCTTAAATCTGACATTTGATGATTTTATAGGAGTGCTCTCACAAAAGGCCTCATGAGAGCATGTGGTACCTGGATAGCGGATGTTCAAGGCACATAACTAGAGATGCAAATCAATTCATTTCACTGGAGGCTAGGGCAGGATGCAAGTTAACACTTGGAGATAACACCAACAAGAGAGTGATGGACTCAAGTACAATTAGCAATTCAAAAAAAATTTCATCATTTAAAATATTTTACTTATAGATGGCTTGAAACATAATATGCTCTGTATTAGCCAGCTCTTTGATAAAGGCTTCAGCATAAAATTTCTATCAACCAGTTCATAATAAGCTTAAATAACAAAATTGTTTTACAAGGAAGGAGAATCAATAATGTCTATATGCTTGATCTTAATTGTATTAAATCTGATACTGTTCTTTGCTTAAAAATAATTGCTGACGAGTCATGGTTATGGCATAGAAAATTGTATCATGCAAGCATGAAAAGTCTTAGAAAAATTACCCAAAAAGACTCAGTGAGAGGAATTCCCAAACTAGAGTTCACTAAGGACCACCTGTGTGATGCCTATCAATTAGGGAAATAAGTCAAATTCTTCTTCCACTCAATCAAAGACATTATTACTAGCAAACCCTTCGAAGTCCTTCACATGGATCTCTTTGGACCTGTCAGTGCTGCAAGCCTAGGAGGGAAAGTCTTTGGGTATGTAATTATTGATGATTATTCGAGGTTTATGGTGGTCAAATTCATATCTCATAAAATGAATCATTTGGGGAGTTTAGATCATTTTCTACTTGGATTCAGAGGAAACTAGATTGTAAAATTCCAATCATTCATAGTGACTACAGTGGAGAATTTGAGAATGAAAAATTTGAATCTTACTGTAATATGACCCCTCAGCAGAATGGGATAGCTGAAAAGAAGAATATGACCCTAGTAGAAGCCGCTAGAGCCATGTAGCTGAATACTCACTTCCTAAATACTTTTGGGCAGAAGCGATGAATACAACATGTTATGTTCTAAATAGGGTTAATCATAGATCTAAGCTGAATAAGATACCCTATAAAATCCTTAAGGGTAGGACACCCAACCTCTCTCACTTTCATGTCTTTAAATATAAAGTGTTTATTCTAATAATTGTAAGTCTCAACTAAGAAATTTTGACCCAAAATTTGATGGAGTGTTCTTAGGTTACTCAAATGTTGAAAAATCCTAGAGTCTTCAATAAAAGGACACGAGTAGTAGAGAAGACCACTCATATTATTTTTGATGAATCTGATAATTCTGGAGGGTTTATGGTGAAAGAAGAAGTAGTAGAAGTCACCCAAGGAGTAGAATCTGTAAATCTGGAAGAAAGGGTAGAACCTGCAGGCACATTGCCTAGAGAATGGAGATATTCTTTAAGTCATCTTAAAGAATTGATCTTAAGAGACCCATCTGAAGGTGTTAGAACTAGGCATGTAGTTAGAAAAAAAGTAAACCACTCCGCCTTCATCTCAAAGACTAAACCTACCAATATAAATTAAGCCCTATCTGATAAATTCTTTATCCTAGCCATGCAAGAAGAGTTAAATCAATTTATAAGGAATGATGTTTGGGAACTAATTGAAAGACCTAAGGACCAAAGTTTTATTGGAACTAAATGGGTGTTTAAAAATAAAATTAAT
This sequence comes from Dendrobium chrysotoxum, assembly GCA_019925795.1. Taxonomy (NCBI): domain Eukaryota; kingdom Viridiplantae; phylum Streptophyta; class Magnoliopsida; order Asparagales; family Orchidaceae; genus Dendrobium; species Dendrobium chrysotoxum. The sequence continues at coordinate 49,781,136 of CM034313.1, forward strand.
TATTCTAGTGTAGTGGTGAGAAATAAGACAAAATTAGTGGCTAAGAGGTACAACCAGATAGAAGGGATTGACTTTAAAGAGACATTTGCCTCTATTGCACGATTAGAAGCCATTAAGGTGCTACTCAGTGCTTTAAAATTTGGATCGGACCTGCTGGTCTGACCGATTCAACCATGAACCGGTCTAATGGTCAGTCCGGTTCAACCTGAAAATTGGCTTTGCTTCAAACCGCCCGGTTTTGGAATGAATCGATGGTTCAACAGGTGAACTGGCAAATCAATCCCGATTTTTAAAAATTGGCCGGTTGAAGTTTTTATAATAATATTAATTAAATAAATTATTTAATATTGAATAAATATTAAACTTAATCATAATTAATATAAATATTAATATAAAACTCCTAAATTTGTGTTGAATACAGGATTATTAATAATTAATTTCAACAATCTCATATGTCTTCATTATTCCATATGAGCTCTTGTCATGAGTGAAAGCAAAAAGCTATATAAACTATACAAAGCAAAACTTCCAAGTGATGTGGGACTAAACCATACAAAGCAAAAAGCCACCTTTAATTTCATATGCACACTATACAACTTATTTTTTTAATAATTTTTTATTTTAATTTTTATAATATGAAAAATATTTATTTTTTTAGTTGGTAATATTTATCTTTTAGTTGATAATTTAATTTTTATCTATTTATTTTTTAATATATTTTATTATATATATTATAAAGTTTATGTGGATTCGTCTTTGCTCGTCAAGCTGCTCGAGTAAAAATTAAATGATATAAATTATAATATAAACAATTAATTTTTATAATTTGAATAATATTTATTTTTCATGGTTTTTTTGAGAAATTTTTATTTTGTTTTTTTGATTAATAATATTTAATTTTTATCAAATGAAATACTCTTATGTTAAAAAATTTGCGAAGTTTTAGTTTTTCACCTCTAAAAATCTTTTATGTTACCAAATGAAATACTTTTATATTGAAATATTTAATTTTATTTATAATTTTATATTATGAGTTTTTAAATAATTTATATTTATAAATTAAATTTAAATAAGTAATATAAATTAGTAATGATTTATATTAAATAATATGGTTATTATATTTCTTTATTTTGTTAATTTTATTAATTTTTTATAATAATATTATTATTTATTACATCATCAGGTTCGACCCCAGTTTGACCAGTCCAACCTCTCGTTCTTTCGGTTCGTTGTTCGGTCTGATTTTCAGAACCTTGGTGCTACTAGCCTTTACTTACTATAAGGGATTCAAACTGTACCAAATGAATGTTAGGAGTATCTTTCTGAATGGGGTTATAAAAGAAAATGTGTATGTTGAACAACCCCTAAGATTTAAAAATTCACAATTTCCTAATCATGTGTTCAAATTAAAAAATGTTTTATATAAACTAAAATAAACACTAGGGCATGGTAAAAGGCTAAGCACATTCATACTAGAAAGAACCTTTGTTAAGGGGAGCATATACACCACCTTATTTTTAAAAAAGGTAAGAGATGAACTACTGATTGTCTAAATTTATGTTGATGATATTCCATTTGGATCTTCTGGTAAAAATCTATGTGATAAATTTTTAAAAATAACGAGTAAGAAGTTTGAGATGAGTATGATGGGAGAACTAACTTACTTTCTTATATTTTTCATAATACAAATGGATAATAGAACTTTCCTTCGTCAATCAAAATATATTAAGGACATCCTTAAGAAATATGAAATGGATAAAGCCAAGCTAATCAACACTCTAATGAGTTCCACTATTCAGTTAGATAAGGATTCAAATGGAAAATCTATTGATCAAAAGAAATCTAGAGAAATAATTTGATCGCTTCTTTACTTGACTGCTAACAGACCTGATATTATGTTTAGTGTTTATCTCTGTACTAGATTTTAGGCTGATCCAAAAGAGTCCCACTTGAATGCTGTTAAGAGAATCCTTAGATATCTCTAAGGCACCCAAGACTTAGGAATCTGGTATCTTTAGCATAGTAGCTCCTTTGAAAGCATAGGATATTCTGATTCAGATTTTGTAGGATGCTGAGGAAAAACACTTCTGAAATATGTCAATTTATAGGACAGTCCTTAGTCTCCTGGTCTAATAGAAAAAAGAACTCAATTGGCCTGTCCACTGCTAAAGCTGAGTACATAGCCTTAGAAAGTTATGTAGCCGAAGTCCTTTGCTTAAAATAATAAATTCTAGATTTTGGATTACTTGTAGGCACAATTTTAATCCTATGTGATAACACTAGTGCCATCTGTATTTGAAAGAATCCAATCCAACACTCCATGACCAAACACATTGACATAAGGAACCACTTCATTAGGGACCATGTTACCAAAGGAGACATAGAGCAACACCATGTAGCCACTGAAAACCAACTTGTTGATATCCTTACAAAACTACTGGCCTTTGAAACTTTCAGCATCTTAAGAACCAGATTAGGTGTAATAGATATTCATGCTTGAAATTGATGCTTTCTATTTCTGTTCTTTTTATTTATTTTATTTTATTTATATGTCTATTTCTTTGTATGTATTTATGTTTTATATTTTTAATTTTTTTCATTCAGGGGTTTATTTTATTTGTATGTCTGTTTCTTCGTATGTGTTTTTATTTTGTGTTTTTAATTTTTTATTAATTTTCCTTCAGTTTTTTTAAAGGAATCTGGGCAATGCTCACTTTTGATATTGAATTCTCAAATGACATTTTTGCCTTACATTTAGTTTTAGAAATTAGTAAGCAGTGTTTGACCCTCTAAAAATAGTTAAAGGAAAAAAATTAATGATTATCACTCTTCGTGGTGTATTTTCTTTTTAAATAAATAATCTATTTCAAATTAAAAGTTGGACTTTGAAATAGAGATTTATTTCATCTTCCTATAGTAATCTAACTCATATGAATAATTTTCCAAGTCAATAATTCACTTTTAAGTTTTCTTAATTTGGTTGTTAGATTTATCATATGGATATGATTCTTTTTTATGGTTTACTCTTCCTTATATTAGAGAGTGAGTTTTCTTCTCTTATATCTGAAAGATAATCTCACAACTGAGAGTCTTTAAAGGTTTTGAAATGAAGTAAGCTCAAAAAAATGACAAGAGGCACAAAATAAGCCCAAAACTAAAAAGATGCGCAATAATCACCAAATAATTATAAGATACATAAAGTGTATCAAAAATCAAAAGATGCACAAAGTGTGCCAAATAACTAAAAATGAAGCACAAAATGAGCCCACAAATACATAAGCTTTCTTTTCTTTCAAATCTTTAAATCTTAGAAGAATCCATGTGCCACTTGATATTTTCAATCACTTGAATTTGAAAATTATGATTTTTATTCATTGAATTGCAATATTATTATATCAGATATTTTTTTGAAATGAAGTTTGAAAAGATCACTTTTCCTATCTAATTTCTTTTTTGATTTAGATTTTTGTTTAAAAAGAATTTTGACCTATAAGGAGTCCAATATGGGGTTAATAAGATCGATTTTCTACCCTTTCTTGATTTCAGCAATGTCAATTCATTTCTTACAGGTTTTTAAATCTAATAATAAGGTAAATTTATCATTTACTATAGTTGATCGATTTAAAAAAAAAATTATTTGATTTTTGATTAGTTTTTGGTTTGGTTTTTATGTTGTTTTATGCTTTTCGTGTTTTTATTTCTTGTTTTGAAATCTATGATGATCCACATCGTCCTATATGATTTGAAGAAAAATACACATCTCTGATCACAGCACATCCAACAACTGATATAAATCAATTATTAGTGATCATCCTGTACAATTCATATATCATACTAGATGATCCACATGGCAGGAGTCATTTGATGAATTGAATGAAGTCAGGCCGATCTGTTATGATGGATTATCTAGGATGATCCACATGTTCATCCGGGATGATTAGTCAGTGATTATCTAGGCTGACTCCTCAGAACGATCGCTCTGTGTCTAATCATCTAAGATGATACTAGATCGTCCCATATCATATGACCGACCTTTTTGACCAATCATCTGGATGAATTGATTGCACCTAATCATCCAGGACGATCTCACGATCATCTTGTATGATATGTTGATTTCTTTATAAATAGTTAATTTTTTTCACTTTCTTCACACCCTTCCAATCCTTCTTCTTCCCTCTTGATCTCATACTCTTACAATAGTAGGTGGGAAAAGATCTAGAGCACTTGTAGGAAGCTCCTCTATGTGTTCTATTGATCCTCGATTTTCTGAGGAATCTGACGAAGCAACCTACAATCGCTATAAATCTGTTGGTATCAACCCTTCCAAGATTGTTAATCAAAATGCTATAAACTTTCAGGTACTAGACATATTCGCTCGTACCACCCTTGGATTCATTCTTACCCTTGTATTTCCTTTCAACTTTGAACTACTATTTGAATTCTTTGCATGCCTTCACCTTAATGCTGATTTTACTACTCTACAATCATATGTGAATAGAAGGCCTATAGAGATCACCTAACAGAATTTCCCTGAATTTCTTCACTTATCCACCACTGGAGACAAAATCCATATCTTAGCATGTAAACCTGATTTCAATTGGACTCATACGAACAACATTCTTAGGGAAACCAATGTTCACTACCATGATTCCACAGTCAACACCTTAGTAAAATATGCACAAACCATCCAGAACATTCTTCGAAACATAATTACTCATAAAGCTGGGGATCAAATTCACATTACTCATGTTGTTTCACTCACCACATACAAAATCATGACTAACCGTGATTTTAATGTTGTTGATCTTCTCATTCGCTACATTGAATATTTAACCTATATTAGGGATCCTGGACACAAAAGAAAGCCCAATTTAGCTTTAGGACATCTCATTGTCTATGTCCTTAAAACAAAATACAATCTTCAATTCCATGCTCCACCAGATCACCCCCTGTTTTCTATTCCAATAGCTCCTTCCACACCCATCATAGTACTCATCGTCAGCCTGCTCATGAAGAGCTAGTGGCTAAAGTGGAAGGCCCTATTCCCGCACCTATCCCTATCCGCCAACAGCCTTAGATCGATCAACTGGTTTAGAGGGTTGATCAGTGGGAGGCTAGATTTGACTCTTACGCAATCGAGCAGTAGCAGCAGTTTGAATAAGACTTAGATCGATTTGATGCCTACGTAGTTCAGCAGCGGCAACATGATTAGGATATGGCCTGGTTTGGGGGGCATTTTGCTTCCATTCATCGTTTCCTTCAGCCACCACCACCACCACCACCACCACCACCATGACCTAATCAGGATCCTCCATTTTACTAGTTTGTTTTCTTTATTTTGATTTATTTTGTTTATTCTTGTATTTTTGCTATTTTTTAGTTCTGTACTTTATGATGTCTTTCGGTATGTCGTTTGCCTTTCCGTTGTTTCTTCCTTTTTTTGATGTCAAAAGGGGGTGTAGTGTGTTTGTTGCTTCTTATATTTTATTAAAATGAGTTTATTATCTACTTTTTTTTGCCTAGCCTTTTTCTTAAATAAAATAATAAATAAAATAATAATAAAATATAAAAATAATTTTTTTAACTCCCCTTACTTTCAAAATTTTATCTTTTAAGGAGGAGTTTCAGAGAATGTCAAAGGGCTCTGAAAATTTTTAACAATAATGTTTGTCATCATCAAAAAGTGAGAGATTATTGTAAATATGGGGCCCAAGTACTATGATTTAGATGATAACAAATATTATATTTTTTTAATACTGCTATTATTACATATCTATTTTATTTACCCTGCTTACTAATCTTTCAGGTCTACAAGTTCACTTATAATGCCAATCAGCTCAAGATTGGGTAGACTAGGGTTGAGCCTGTCTATAATTTTAATTTTAATATACTTTTTATCTTTCTTGAGTCAACTCATGTATCTAGTGGACCCCAAGCTAAGTAACCTTGCACACACATACTCCCAGGGGTGAGTTAGTGGATTAGAAATTTTTTTTTTATTTTGGAACTAATCATATAGTACGATTTAAATCATACTGGACGATCAGTTATACAGAAAATCCTAATTAGGGAACCCATTATTAAATGAGATTAATTAACTAATCATACTGGACAATTCAGATCATCTAGGATGATCAGTTATAGACATGAAAAATAGCTGCCAATCAAAAATTTAGGCAATATTTTAATCTTTAATTTTTATTCTAATCGTACATGATGATATACATCGTCCTAGATGATTTATGATAATTATACCTAAATTGATCATATAATTAGGAGACTAATTATGGTTAGATTGATCGATCAGATTATATAGGATGATATATGAAGATCGTCCTGGATGATCTTTGATATTTCATGGGACGATCCCTCATCGTCCTAGACGAAAACCATAATTTCTTCTAATCATATAGGCGATCGTACTGGACATCCTAAATTTTATAGGATGGTACTTTAATCGCCGGTCATCATCCCATGTTATACTGGATAATTAATATAGTATCTTTAATTAATCATCCCAGATGATTGCAAAATCATACTGGATGATCTGTATAAATACTTAAATTGATGGTATAGGGTAAAGCTGATCGTACTAACTGAAAGGGCTATTTTGTACTGATCGTACAGGATGATAAATAGATCATCCTAGACAATCTTTGACAGTAAATTGAAAATAAGGGCGTTTTGAAGGCTCACTATTTAAGCAATTGTATTTATCTTTGGGTAAATCTTTTGTTATTGTATTGATCTGAGAGAGAGCTAGAGAAGGAAGAGAGAGAGAGAGAGCTTAGGAGAGAGAGAAATCCTTGTAAGCGGAAGTTTTGAGGGATTCACAAAGATTTCTCCAAGCAAGGTTTCAACCATCATCGTCAAGCTGCTTGTCTGGTTCCTTGGTGGCTCTGGGGAGATCTTCATCAGCATCAGATCCAGGTTCTCTGTCTACTCCGAGCCACTATAAATCAGGTGTATTCTTTATATTTATTTTTTTGTATTTAATTTTTCATTTTTTGTGAATTATTTAGTGTTTGAAATCTCTAAAATTCTTATTATTATGAAACTGGTTTGCTTCCGCATCAAGGGGTTTTTGATTTTTTATTTTGTTAAAGAATTTTTAAAATCACCAATTTACCCCCCCTCTTGGTTAGTCACGGGACTAGTTCTTAGGGTTTAACAACCCTCACAAACTTTCAGATTTAATCCGACCTCTTCCATATAGGTTATCATCATCGAGTAATGCTCTGATAAATAATCTTGAATAGGTCATACATACTTGGTGGATTCTCTCGACCTCTTCCACATTGGCTAACATTATTAAGCAATGCTCTATCAATTAACCTCGGATAGGTCATACATCCTTGGTGGATTCTCTCGACCTCTTTTACACAGGTTAATGTTATCGAGTAATACTTTGACATATAACCTCAGATATGTTATAAATCCTTAGTGGATTCTCTCGACGTCTTCCACAAAGGTTAACGCCATCGAGCAATGCTGTTACATACAATCTCAGATAGGTCATACATTCTTTAGTGGATTCTCTCGACCTCTTTCATACAAGTTAACATCATCGAGTAATGCTCTAACACACAATCTCATATAGGTCATACATCCTTGGTGGATTCTCTCAGCCATTTTTATACATGTTAACATCATTGAGCAAAGGTCTAATAAATAACCTTTGTTAGGTTAAACATCTATTATAAATTTTCTCATCCTTTTCAATATAAAGTAACACTTTAACAAGCAACTCCAGGATGGCTCACACATAAGGTAACATCAAAGAAATGCTAATAATAGACAAGGCCCTCACTAGAAAGACTCTATGAGAGCAAGTGATTGACAGGGCCATCACTTATTCAAAGACCTTAAAAGGCTAAAAAGCTTCAAAAGGTATAGCTATACAAAGACCTTAACTAGATAAAAACATTAAAAGATACATGTATATAAAGATCTTAGTAGGCTAAAAAGCTTTAAAAAGCATAAGGGGTAATATATCAAAGTATATCACAAAGATGTATAAATGGCTTAGTTTCCTCTAACGGATAAATTCATTTCAAGTGAAAAATAAGTTTCGAGCACCTACAATAATCTCAAATTCATATACAATGTCATTAGATTTACATAGGAAAATTCTACATCAGGTTCAAGTGTACATTCACTATTACTAGAAGTTCAAATTAAAATTATATTGGCATCATCCATACAAGTTAATGTCATTAAGCAACAAATAACTTTAAAAAGGTCAAATATTATTGGTGGATTCTTTTGACCTTTTCTCTACTGCACCTTGAAGCATCCCCTCAACTTCTTCTTGAAAGAACGATTACAACTTGATCATTATCAGGCCTCCACTCAATTAACACTATTAGTGTGTAGCCTGGCTATTGATATGGCACACTACTTCGACCCCTCCCAACTATCTGATGTTATTATCACCAAAACTTCTCAAATCACCCTCGCATGCAAGAGGTAGTTAATCTTCATCTGTTAATGGTAGCCACCTATCAAAAATAATGGAAAGCCTATAAAATAAGAAGAAAAATGGGGAAAAGAGAGAGAGAGGAAGGCTGGAAACTCTAACTTCTATACAAGAGAGGGGAACTTGTTCTTGATAGGGGATTCCACCTGATCAAGATGGTGAAAGGCCTCAACCGTAAGAAAGTTATAGGAAGAAGGGGGAAGGAGAATAGAAGCAATTTTCTCCATGCCTTAGGGGGGTATTTATAAGATAAAATGGGGGGAGGGGGTGGGGGGGGGGGTGGGGTGGGGTTTGTGGGGTTTGGGGGAGGGAATTCGCCCCATTCTGAAATTTTTGAAATTTCTATAAACAATTTTTGGGACCCACAAAAAAATAAAAGAAAAAGATAAAAAGGGCGGTCAAGGCGCTCCGTGGTTATCTGGCGACGACCATAGTGCTGCCACAAAAACTACCAAAAAAAGTTTAACATTATTAAAATACATCCGGTTATATAACCGACTACCTGCTAATGCCGTGTGCCCGTTGGGGCGTGCCTTTCCAGGCGCAGTGGCATAGGCTACCTTCGGCGGCTGGCTAGCCGGCCAGTCAGTTTAGATGTCCATGTGTATCTAGGCTCGATTTTCAGCTCAGACAGTCCAAATAGAACATTTTTTTATGTTTCTGATCAAATTTTGGAACTTTGGAAGCTCGATAGAGCTTCTATAGTAAATTTGGCGCAATTTTAAATATTTTTAGCAAACAATTTTCAATAATTTTTGCTCCAATCAATGTACCAACTTCAGAACACGCTCAATTTATAATAAGGGTATTTTACTTAGTTCATGGCCCCAAGGGGAGGACCATATTGATGTCTAGCAAGCGGTCGCACCTCGTAATTTCCCAAAAATTATAATTTTGTGATTTGAATAATTTGAACTACTATGACATATATTTTTGGACTGCAATCTTCGACATCCAAAAATATGGGGCAACTGATATATCATAAAAAAATTATCTTGATCATGCACGAATCTTGAGGCAAAATCAAATTGGAAACTTCCAAAATTAAATTCAAAAACATATAAACTCTGATTTTAATAAACTTATAATCGAACTAAACGTCTCAAAAAGGCAAACACAATGACGCCAAATTAAATTCAGTTCAAGCCAAAATGGGTCCAAATGAAAGATCTGAAGCATATTTGGAATGTTCAAACCATAAATTGGATAGCCAAACAATTTTCAAACATGACATGCTTATAGCCAAATCGAGCGGCTCGATGAGAAGAATCCAATGAGCCCAAGATCATCAAATTTTAATATCATTAAGACATTCAAATGCCTAGTAAATAGTTTCTAGTCAAGGGGATCAACATCGGTCGTCCATTCAAATCACTAACAACTTACCCTTGATCTTCCTCATATTTACTAGCCATGCCACTCTCAAAAAACTATAAATAGACCCCTTATTCTTCATTGAGGGAGGACCCAAGGAAGGAAGAGAAGGCGGAAAGAGAAACTAAAGTTCTCTTGCTGCCACACTCCACCTCGACCACCACTAGAGTTCAGCCTGGCCATCAACTGATGCAGAACTTCTGCCTGACCACCGATTATCGTCAGAATTTTGTCGGACCTCCGCCCGACCCAAAACTGTTGCCAAACTTATCCCCAAGCACCAATTGATGTCAAACTTCTATCGGCCACCAACTACCTCCAGCTTCCACTCGGCTTCCAATTATTATTAGACTTCTACCAGACAATGGTTTTCTAATCACTATCACCCTCAAACTACAGTCCTTCTGACCTCTATGACCAGCAATGGCCTTTCTAACCACTGTCACTCGTCGACTGTGGTCCTTTCGACCTCTATTGCCAGATTATACTCTTTCAGACCGTCGACTACAATCCTTCTGACCTTCATTACTAGATAATGGTATTTCTGACCGTAGTTGCCCACCAACTACAGTCCTTCTAAATTCCATTGCTAGACTATGTTCTTTCTAACCTCCGTCGCTCGCCAACTATGGTCCTTCTAACCCTCAACTATGATCCTTCCGATGTCCGTCAGTAGAACACGGTCTTTCTGACCATTGTTGCCCTCCAACTACGATCCTTCTAGCTTCTGTGACAATACTATGGTCTTTTCAACCTCCATTGGCATACAACGATTTTTTTGACTAGTGTCACCATTAAATATGGTCCTTCTAACCTCCTTCACTAACTATAGTCCTTTTAACCTTCGTCGCCAGACAACGGTCTTTCTAACCATAATTGATCATCGACTACTATCCTTCAGACCTCCATCTCTAGACTACGATCTTTCTAACCTCTATCGCCCACCAACTATAGTTCTTTTGACCACTGATTATGATCCTTCCGACCTCCATCGCCAGACAACAGTCTTTTAAACCACTGTCGCGCGCCAACTATAGTTCTTCTGACCTCTATCACCAAACAATGATCTTTATGATCACTATCGCCCGCCGACTATGATCCTTCTTACCTCTATCTTTAGACTGCCATCTTTCTTACCTCCATCACCCTCGAACTACGATCCTTCTGGCAGCCAACTACTATCCTTTCGACTTTTTTTACAAGAAAAGGTCTTTCTAACCACGCCCACTGACTACGGTCCTTATAACCTCCATCACCAGATTACAGTCCTTCTAACCGCCTTCTCCAAACTATGGTCCTTCTAACCTCTATTGCCAGACTACGGTCTTTCCAACCTTCGTTGCAAAACAATGATCTTTTGACCACTATCGTCCATCGATTACGGTCCTTCTGACCTCCGTCGCTCAACTATAGTCTTTCTAATCTCTTTCGCCCGTTGACTATGGTCCTTCTGATCGCCAACTATTGTCCTTCTGATCTCTATCACTAGACAATGATCTTTATGGCCACTATCACCCATCGACTATTGTTCTTCTAGCCTCCATCTCTAAATAATGATCTTTATGATCACTATCACCTGCTAATAGTGGTCCTTTTGACCTTTGTCACAAGACTATGATCTTTTCGACCTCAGTCACCACACAATGGTCTTTCTGACCACTATCTCCCGCCGACTATGATCCTTCTGACCTATTTTAATGGTTACGATCCTTTCGACCTTCGTCGCCAAACAATGGTCTTTCTGACCATAATCTCTCACCTACAATGGTCCTTCTGACCTTCGTCTCCAGACTACAATCTTTTCGACCTCTATCGCTCATTGAATATAGTCCTTCTGACCACAGACTATGGTCCTTTCGACCTCCATCGCACGATAATAGTCTTTATGACCACTGTCGCCCACCGACTACAGTTCTTCCGACCTCCATCGCTAGACAACAATCTTATGATCACTATCTCCCGTCGACTATGATCCTTTTGACCTTTATCTCCAGACTATAATTTTTTTGACCTCCGTCACCGGTCGACTACAGTCCTTTCGATCGCCTACTATGGTCCTTCTGATCTCCATTGCCAGAAAAGGTCTTTCTGACCACAGTCGCCCGCTAACTATGGTCCTTTCAACCTCCATCACCAGACTGCGGTCCTTTTGACCTCAGTCACAAGAAAATAATTTTTTTGATCACTATAGCCCTTTCTAACTTCGTCACCAAACTACAGTCTTTATGAACTCCATCGTCCACCGACTATGGTCCTTCTGAACTTCGACTATGGTCTTTTTGACTTCCATCACCAGACAACGGTCTTTATAACCACTGCCGCTCATCATCTACAATTCTATTGGCCTTCATCACCAGAAAATGGTCTTTATGATCATTATCGCTTGCGGACTGTGGTCGTTCTTACCTCCGTAGCCAGACAATGATCTTTCTGACCTCTGTCGCCCATCGACTATAGTCCTTTTAACCGTTGACTACGGTCCTTTTGACCTCCGTCGCCAGACAACGGTCTTTTTGACCATTGTCTCCCGTCGACTACGGTCATTCCGACCGCCATCGCCTGACTACAGTCCTTCAAAATTTATCGCCCGACTACAGTCCTTCTGACTTCTGTCACCAGACAGCGGTCTTTTTGACCACTATCGTCCTGTGACTATGGTACTTCTGACCTCCTTCATTGACTACTGTTCTTTCGACCTCCGTCGCCGGACAATGGTCTTTCCGACCTTCATCACCAACCGACTATGGTCCTGTAGACCAGATGAACATATCAATTCTGATTCCAATTTCCACCATATAATGCACTCTTTATGATGTATATTTGCGACATCAAACCAAGGCCTTCCCCTCAAGGAAAGGCCTCATTGTTAATTGACTGCAAACACTAATGGATTCATTCAAACTAGGCCAGACCCTGTGATTTTTTCCCCTTTTCAGGGATTTCCACATAAAATCTCTAGTGTCTCTTATGAATGCTGCAATCTCTTTTTTATCTAATTGTGTGCTGGATCTTCGTACAAAACTAAGACGTTAAATTTTATATTTCTCTATTGCCGTGAATATTCCAGGACACAACAAATTTATTTTAGATGTATGTTCATAATGATTTTTTTTAGATGGCATAATAAATGATGATTTATATATAGTGAAACCACAAGAGTTTGAGATTATTGTATATCTAAAAGATATTGTATAGTCAAAAGAAACACCTCAAGCTTGATACAATAGGTTAAGCACATTCCCATCAAAAAATAAATTTTATAAGGAAACCATTGATACAACATTATTCATTAAGAAATCTTGTTTCTACTTATTAGTTATATAAACATATATTGATGGTATTCAATTTGGAGTCATTAGAATTTCTTTATATCATGAATTTTCTCATATAACGAGTAGGGAATTTGAAACAAGTATGATGAAATAATTAAAATATTTCCTTGAATTTTAAATAATATAATAAAATAGCTGTATGTTTATATATCAAACAAAAAATACAAGGGAACTAAATAAAAATTGACATGGAATGATTCAAAAGTACAAATACCCCCATAAGCCAAAATACACAACTCGTTAAATATATAAGTGAAAAATTAATTGATAAAAAATTCTATTGGGGTATAATAAGATCAGTCTTGTACCTTATTTTGGGCCATTCATACATTATACTTAGTGTTTAGCTGTAAGCCAAATTTCAAGCAAATTCATTAGAATCACACATGACTATAGTTAAGCACATTTTTATATATCATATTTATACAGCCATTCTATATAATTGACATAGAAAATATCGCATTATTTCATCTTATTGGTGATACTGACTTTGCTAATGTAAGATTTACAAAAAGAGTACATCATGTATGTTTCAGCTTATAAGACGTTCACTTACATCTGGATAAACTTGAAAATAGAATTCAACTGCTTTATCTAATTAGAGTTGGGAGTTGTTTGTTCAAGTGTTATGGTTTAAATAGTAATAGCTTCATTTTAAAATTTTTAATAAAATAATAATTCTGCGCAACAATACTTGTAGTATTTGTATAATAAAGAATTCAATACATAACTAAAGAACAAAGCACATGATATAGTATTATTTTATTAGATATCATTATAATTGATTTTTAAAGTCATTGTGTGGTCGAACCACTATTCATCAATTTGCGAGCTTTTAACTTTTTGTATTCTTTCCATACTATACTTTGTGCAACCATTTACTTATTTACTTGATTATAATTTTAGACATTAATTGTTTTCGATACTACATGAAAATCTCTTATTACCGACGGCCCATTTCTGCCAAAAATAAAAAAAATCCACAGTAAAATATACATTTCAAGTGGAAATGTAGTCGACGGTATGAGTCGAAAACTTTGTTTTGGTGAAATTTTTTGATTTCTGGCGGAATTCCAGCAAAATTGTTCTACAATATTTATCGTTTATGAGATAGTTTACTGGTAGTTTATCTGCCAAAAATTATGGCGGAATTTTTCGCCAGATGTTTCGATGGATAACCTGTCGAAAAAGTCTGCCAGACACGGACTGGCAGATATTTTTGATGGGTTTTCCACCAGAACTTCCGATGAAATTGTTTTGCCGGAAATACGATACATTTTCATCATATCTCCATTTCCGATGGGCATTCCACCCAAAATTCACCAAAAACCTGTAGAAAAAAAGCACTTCCTCTTATGTTTTCTACAGCACAACAAACATGCATAAAAATATGCATATATCATATTCATTCGAACATTGAACATAAAGACATGTTACATGCTTGTAATAACAAATTTGATCACAATATTTTTTTGAGCATTCAATAAATAGTTTAAAATTAAACATAAAGTTTATTCGTTGCATAATTAAAAATGGATAATAAAATATACAAACATACAAATGAAATGTCCAATTTATAAATAAAATATCTAGTAATAACAAAAAAATATCTAATCAGGATCAGTCTCCTCCTCTACTTATGTTGCTAGCTTTCCACTGAACTGCTCCCTCAATTTCTGTAGGTCATCCAATAACTGACTTTGCTATATTTGCATCTGCATGTCAGCGATTTCCTGACTTGATTTAGCTCGAATGTAAGGGAAGCTACTTGTTGGCTATACAACGACTCCTGGATACTAGTTGAGAAGCAAGAGCCACCAGATGTCTGCCCCTCATATACATAGGCTTGCGAACCTAAACTATAAACCAGCCTTTCTACATTCCACCTATCTCTTGCTACCAAGTGCGATAATCATCATAATTTACTGACCCCCTAGAAGATCTCTCACCTGCTCCGAGCTGTCTCTCTCGAAGCTGTGTATACTGATCCTACAAAAGTTAATACAAGATTAAGTAATTTACATATGACACCTAAAATATTAAACTTATTTACTCACGTAGGCTCTCCCTGCTCACTCATCAACCCATTACTGGTCCTCCTGCCGCTTGTTGGTATGACTATGTAACTCAACAGTGGTTGATTCTCTACCTAGCACCTCTTTCTGCAATATACTTACATTAGTATTCATATTTAAGTAAATTATTAAAATCTTTTAAAATTTCTTACCAACTGTCGTATGTGCTCAGTATGTGGAACTGAGCCCCTATTATGGAGGGAAATACCCATTCCCCCAATATCAGAAGCTCAATTTTGTCTTATTTTGGACCCTCCTCCTGGTATAATTTAAGCTACCCCAAGCATTGGTCAGCTCACCCCATACACTCTTACTAATCCAGAGTGGTTGCTAGCCTGACCTTTTAATATCTATAAATATGTCTCATATGCAAGTTGGCCCATGCTTCCCTTTATACTCGGGTAACCAATAAAATTATTTTGCATTAAAAATATACAAAATAGAATATTTTTGTTAGTTTAATTGAAAAAGATATAATATAAAATATATTTTTATAATAACTAATTTCAAACTGTTTGAACCACATGTTATGCACTTTGAAAGTTCGTGAGGGTGGTCAAACCCTATATAGCTAGCCCGAGGCTAACCAAGAGGGGGGTGAATTAGTATTTTAAAAATTCTTTAAACAAAAAGAAAAATATTTTTGAAATCTTTTTGAATATTTTAAACACAAATAACTTAAGCAGAAGCAGAAAACCAAACATAAAGATTTCAACACAGATCAGATCACAAAAATAAGAGAAAATAAATGCAGAAAGAAAAGTAGAAAGAACACAGCAGATTTATAGTGGTTCGATCAAACCTATCCTACATCTACTCCCTAGAACCTCCCATTCCAGGTATTGCACTAATCAGTTAGTGTCTCTCCTTTTGCCACCACAGCAAGGCGGAGAAGCCCTTATAAAATCTTTCCACTAACCCTAATTTATAATTTGGCGACAAAGATCATCTAGGATGATTCAAATATCATCTTGTATGATTAGTACAAAATAGCCCTTTCAACCAGTATAATCAGCATTGCCCTGTACGATTAGTTCAAGTATTTAATCAAATTGTCCAGTATAATATTTCAATTATCCTGTATGATTAGTTCACTAGTGACTATTGATCATCCAGTACGATGAATGGTAATTAATTATCATTCCATATAGAGCTCTGATTGTCCCGTACGATGTAGGGGTATTATCCAGGATTATTTGTTGAAAAGTTAAAGCTTTCGTCCTATATGATAGGTGGAAATTAATTATCATACCATGCAGATCTCTGATTGTCCAAGACGATGGTTTCTAATCATCCTGTTTGATGTGATTGATGAATTTAACCCTAATTAATCCCCTAATCAAGGGATTATTTTAGGTATGATTGTCATGGATCATCTAGGATGATATGTATCATCCTGTATAATTAGAATAAAATTTAAATTATGAAATCTTGCCTAAATTATGATTGGCGGCTGTTTGTTCCAATTTGTAATAATCATCCCATACAATCAAAATCATCCAGGATGATTAGTTAAGCTAACTAATAAATAGGGATGCCCTAACCAAGGTTTTTATTTTTAACTGATCATCGAGAATGATTTAGAATCATCCTATATGATATGATCAAAAGCCAGAAAGCTCTATAACTCATAAAATTTTTTCCTTAAGTGTGTGCAAGGTTACTTAGCTTCAGGATCCATCACAGTACATTTGACTCAGGAAAAGATAAAAGATGCATTGAAATAGAAATTATAGACTGACTCAATCCTAGTCTACTTGATTTTGAGCTGATTAACGTTCCAAGTGAACCTGTGGACCAAACAGGTTAGTAAGCATGGCAAACAAAAGTAGATATCCAAGAATAGTAGAAGTAAAGAAATAGTAATATTTGTTATCATCAAAATTACTGAACTTTGGCCAAGATTTGCAACACACTTCTTTTAAGATTTTTTTTCAAGAAATATAAGGAGCATCATACCCGCTCTATATGATATTCCATATTTTATGCTTCAGCTCCTTTGATGGATGAAACTTGCACAAAATATTTTAGATGGAAAAATATTTATTAGATTTTAATAGCATGTTAAGAATATAGTAAGTATGTATATATCATCCTTAGGTGCAATCAATACGCGCCCATCCGACGTCTAAACTCCTACAACTAGGTTGGAAGGTCCATCATCATAGGGATGAGGGGGTGGTGGGGGATATAATGTCGGGACATATGGTGGATATGGATAAGTAGGAGGGTTTCCATGATAAGGTGGGGGGAGGGGGTTGTAAGGGTAGAACAGAGTATTGTACATGGCATTTGATGAAGGAAAGTGAGGGTCTGGTGAGTAAAAGTGTGGGCTACTAGTTGGAGGAGTAGGTAAAGGTGGGCTAGGCTGACTTTGAATGGCAAGCTGAGAAGAAGAGGTCCCCTCAGTATGTACAGACCTATTGGTTGAGCCACTAGTCACCTTGTTATAGCTACTAAAAATGTTCTTGATCGATCCTTGGTGAGGCTCATCACCTAAAGCCATTTATAAAAAATATTGAAGAAATATTAGCAATATAAAATATAATAAATATTTAATATAAAATAGAGCATCAATAAAATAACTGAAGTAGAGAAATAATAAAATAACTGAAGTAACTATTGCTATGTTGTGAAAAATAAATCATATTATTAATATAAATTATTAATTCATAATTAATTGTAAAAAATTATTAAATATATTTACCTTCTATTTACTTATCATTTATTGATTCACTTCCATATGATGACACATCTTCATCACTATCAGATTCCTCATATCTTTCCTCTATTTTTAAATCTAGTTCTTCTAACTATAAGTCACTCTCATTAGTTATAATTTAATCATCCACATCGTTAGCAAAACATTTTAAGTTAACATATGCTCTTCTTGATGTGTTGGTGATATTGATGTGATTTTCTCAATGACTCCCCTTGGGTTTCATCTTTATAACTATGAGCCGATCCTATTTTTCTCGTAATCTACTCGGATAGTTAGTAAAATAGACTTGACTTACCTAGCTACCAATGATAAATGGGTCAAACTTTTCATATCTCCTACCTTGCTTTTTTTCTGTTATATTGTAATGTATTATACCTTTATTCTGCACTGGATCAAACCAGTCACAATTGAATAGATACAAAATATTTTCATCACCTGGATATTCCAATTGTAATATTTCTTGTAATACCCCGTAGTACTCAAAATCATCATCTGTATGGGTGTTCCCTCTTATACAAACATCAGAATTATCTATCTTCCTACCTTTACACCAAGATTTGATTTATAATTTATAGCCATTAACCAAAAAAATTAGTGAACATTTCACTAATCTATTTAGTCCCCAAGCTAGATCTAATAGTCTCTGATACTATAAATCACTACCTTGAGTGTGGACCTAATTGGTTGATCAAATATTGGTATATTAGTAGCATATTTATTAACTACTGTATTAACTAATTAAGAAAAATTAGTAGAAATGAATAGTCAAAATATATATCATATTTTTGAACCAATTTGGGAATTCTATTTCCACTATCTTTTAAATTTTTATTGATACTGATGTACTCAAACCATTAATAAAATTCCTACAAATTTTAAATTATTATGATTTATGAATAAAAAATGTATGAATAAGCTAACTCATACTTACTTGAGATATGGCTTAACTTCATCATGGTTAAGTAAGGCATATAATGTGGAAGCTCTCATCTCCTTATTAGTCAAATAGCACATGATGCTAGCACCTACAGATTCATCAATTCTATTAAATACATATATATTTGAGGATTTACATAAATCTAGCTGACCCATATTTTGAGGTGCAGTACTCCTAGTTGATTTTGATACTGTGTCAAAGTAATAAAAATAAAATTGGGTTATCTCATATATTAGATATGCTTCACAAATTGCATTCATGGTGTGCATTATTCTTAGAAGTATTTTTAAGTTTATTTAAATAACTCTTAAAAGGACACATCATTGATACTGAATAGGTTCATCTACTATCGCTTCATATGATAAATGCACAGGTAGATGCTTCATAGAGTTAAAAAATTTTTGAGGAAATATCTTCTCAAGTTTACATAGAATAAAATGAATATGTTGCTCCATATGAATCAAGTACTCTACATTCAATTTTAAAGAGCATAAAACCTTGAAGAAGACACTTAGCTCGATTAAGGGCTTTAAAATTGGATATGGTAAAAAACTAAAGGTTGTTGGTAGTAAATATTGGATGAAGATATGACAGTTATGTCTTTTTAATGTAAAAAATCTCCTAGATCTTATGTCAACACATCTACTAAGATTGGAAGAATATCCGTCAGGTATCCCTAGAGTCTACTCCCTTCACAAACTACTCATTCTGCTCTAAAGTCAAGGTGAATAGAGCTTTTAGTTTGAGAAATTTTCCATTTCCAGCATCCTTTAACTCAAAAACTTTTCTCCGATAAATCTCATTTAAGTTTATCCTTTCTTTTATATTAATTTTGGATTTATCTTTAATGTCTATAACTGTATTGAATATATTATAAAAAATATTTTTCTCTATATTCATCACATCCAAGTTATGTCTGATCAATATGGCATGGACAAAAAAATATTTTTTTGGTCCAATTGAGATTGAAATACCCTGGAAATTTGTAATTAGTTAATATTGGAGAATCAACATTTATGGGCATGAACCTTACTCTTTCAAAATTTTCTTCACCAGTTAATCTTAGATGAGACTGTGACATCACCATTTTATTTTTAATAAAAGCATCCTTATTTTACTTAAAAGGATGACCTGTAGGTAAGAACATGTAGTGATAGTAGAACCTAGTGTTCCTCCCTCTATATTCTAAAGTGAATGATTTTATAAATTCTATATAATATGGGAAAGCTAACTTGCTACAACTATTCTAACCTGGAAGCATATCATATGTAGGAAAGTCACCAATTATCCAAAGTAATATTGCGCTCATTATAAAGTTTTATTTGGTGGAGATATCATATATACTTACTCCTTATTCCCATAATAAATTTAAATCATTGATTAAAGGTTATAAAAATACAACGATCTTTGCTTTTGGATTATGTGACCCTGGAATGATCTGCGTTAGAAATATGTAAGGAGAAGTCATACACAACTCTAGAGGAAGATTATCAGGGGTGAGTATCATAGGCTAGCATGAGTAAGGTGAAGCAGACTGGTTAAATGGAGTAAAACTATCTACGCATAAACATAAACTTATATTTCTTAATTCTATGGTGAAGGTAGGATGTGTATGATCAAAGTGTTACCAGGCCTTTGCTTCTAACGGATGTGTAATAACTCCTTCTTGTGAGATGTATTTTTTATGACATCTTATATATGCAGCAGATCTTATGGATGCATATAAACTTTGTAGTCTAGGATTTATGCGTAAGTAAAATATCATACTAACTGGTACATCCTTTAGATTTGTTTTTATCCAAGAATTTGGTTTAAATCTTAATGCATTGTAATGACAACATGAAATCTCTAATAAATCATCTTTATAGTATAACATGCATCTATTGATAGAACAATCTATTTTTGTATATATCAAACCAAGATTAAAAACTAACTTTTTAGTCCGATATAAATCTGTAGGAATTATATTATATTCTGTCTTGATGCTTAACATCTTTACTTCAATAAATAACTCTGAGTGAGTGGTATACCCCTTCTATATTGGTTGCTAGGCAGCATGCAGTAAATCATAAAATTTTATGCCTCATTATTTGGTGACTCTTATATATATTATTCAAATTGTGTCACAGTTCCATCATAAACCAAGTCCTAAAGAAGTTAGATATTTTCTTTCTCAGCTATATTAGAATTTGTAGATGGGTCACATCAAAAATTGAAATGTGACTCGTATGCACTATGAGAAGTCCAATAGTAATTATCTAACATGAACCCTCTATAAAATAGATCAATAATTATATCATTTGATCTTAGGTACACTTGTTTTTTATATTTAGAATATGGACATCAAAACTTTCTATCTGAGATGAAGCTAGGCAGTTGACAGGTTATTTGGATGAAAAAATTCACCTCTTTAATGTACTTATTTGTTAATATATTTCGTCTTTATGTCAATCAATTATACATCCAATTTTTTTAATTTTTAATATCCATAATATGAAGAATTTAGCCTATATATAATATGAAGATATTGGCATCTGGAGTAACATCTATTGAAGAAAAGTATATTGAATTCAAATTAATTTATAAATCAGATGGTGTTATTTCACACAGGTCCTCTATCAATGAAAAATTTGGCAGCCTCCTAGTATCTCCCCTGTTTAGGAGAAATTTAAGGTGTCTTAGCCTGCCCGCCATGTCAAGAAAGATGTGCATGGTTGGTTTTGGGTAACACTACAACCTTAGTCTTCAATTCTACCATGCCAAGAAAGGTGTGCATAGGTCTTCAGAGGGGTGTCTATGTGAAAATGCAGTTTGTGCCAAAGATATTTCATGTAGATTTATCATTAAAATTCTAGCAGAATTTTGCATCATTATTCATCATTTGTGAAGCACTCAAGAATCACTATTCTCATATCACAAACATCCATATCTTTTTATACCTCTACCTTTCTTAACATAAGCCAAGCCTAATACCTCTACTTTCCTAATTAGGTCATCGAGAGGCCATTGTTTTATGTAACCAAACCATCTAAGGTGACTCTCTCACTCTCTCTAATCTTATCTTCCATAGGAGCTTCTCCAACCTTTTCACGTATATACTGAAAGTTTGATAGGGATGTTAAGCCCTGATGAACTAGTCCTGAGGCTAACCATGAGGGGGGGGGGGGGGGTGAATTGGTTATTTAAAAATTTGAGAGCAACAGGAAAAAATCTTTTCCATGATTTGCAGCGAAAATAAGTAAACACATAAATGAAAAGATCAACCACAGATTTCACCCAAGCAGATAATCACAGAAAATTAAAGTGTAAAAAATAATCAGAAATAACACACCAAATTTTATAGTGGTTCGTTCAACTTGACCTACATCCACTCCCCGGAGCCTCCCCTCTGGATATTGCACTAACTCAAAGTGACTCTCCTTCTGCTCCCACAGCAAGGCGGAGAAGCCTGTATAAAAACTCCTTTCCACCGACACGGTGAGGCAGAGAACCTAACCTCCTTTCACTTCCTCTTGAAGCAGGCAGAGAACCTCAGACTCCTTTCGCTTCCTCCTGAAGCAGGCAAAGAACCTGAACTCCTTTCACTTCCTCCTGAAGCGGGCAGAGAACCCGGATCTTCTTGCGAACGATCCTCCCATAAAGAACACCGACAATATGAGAGACGACGAACGGAGAAGATGACTCTGATCCTTGCTTGGAGCAACCTTTGTGAATCCCTCACAAACTCCCCCTCATAAGACCCTCTCTCTCTCCCCAACCTCTCTCTCTCTAGGGTTTCTTCGTAAAGGAAAGTGGCAAAAGATTTTTCTTGTTGGAAGAAAAAGATCTTTTATAGGAGGGCTCAAAGTTTGCCCTAAATCTCAACTGGTCATCCAATATCATCCAGGACGATCTATAGATCATCCTGTACGATCAGTTCAAAATTACTTGTTTCAGCCTGGACGATCTGGCTCTTATAGACAATTAGTGAAAAAATTTATTTATATCGTCCCGTATGATTCTGTGATCGTTCGGGATGATTAGTGTAAATTCAGGAATTTCATCTAGAAGATCACTCTGGTCATCTAGAGGAACTTGTGCTGGATGATCTAAAAATGACTTGATCGTCCAGGATGATATTGATATCGTTCTATACGATTAGTTCAAAAAGTGACAAAATCATCCTGATCACCACTCTGGACGTGCAGCTAAAACACACTGGACGATCATGATCGTCCTAGATGATGTGATTGTATCAATTAAATATTAATTATTTTCCTTAATCACCAGACTAATTTAGGCATGATTATACTGGATCGTCCAGGATGATACACGTATCGCTTGGGGCGATTAGATCAAATCTCTAAAAATAAAACTTGCCTAACTTGATCTGGCAGTTGAGGATTTTTGATTTGAGCATATCATCATGTACGATGTATGGATCATCCAGGACGATCAGCTTAATCAGACAGACTTAACTTGGTCTCCCTAATTAGGGTTTCTGCTTTCACTTGATCATCAAGGACGATGTCAATATCATCCAGGACGATCTGAATAAAAATTAAACAGAAACTTTAATTCACTCAAGCTCTCCCCCTGAGTTTGTGTGTGCAATGTTACTTAGCTAGGGGATCAGTTACATTACATTTGACTCAAGAAAAGGAAAATATTACATTTACACACTTGGACCTGATCTTGAGTTGGCTTGAGTTGCTTTTGATCTTTTGTACCTGAAATGGATTAGCCAAGCAAAACAGAATACAAACATATTTGTCATCATCAAAACTATACTTTTAAAATTAGATTTGCACCAATCTCCATCTTTTTAATGATGGCAAATATTAGTGTAGTAGTTTAAAATAAATAACCAGGAGTTAACCAACACACATCAAAAAATAAATATCTTTCCAGATTTCATTGAACAACTAAAACAGTACAGGAAAATAACTACAAATGAAATAAACAACACAAAATAAGATCAATACATAAAAATAAAAACTACTATAACTAACTCCTCCTTTTGACATCACAGAGGAGGAATAGACACAACAGTACAGATAGAAAATAGGACAAAATACAAAAGTAAATGGAGGCGGATCCTGATCAGAAGGTGGAGGTGGTGGTGGCATAAAGTAACTGTGAATGGCGGTGAAGTGTGCTCCAAACCAGGCAATGTCCTGGTCGTGCGGCTGTTACTGCTGAGCAACATAGTCATTAAAGCGTTGCAGATCCTTAGTGTGCTACTGCTCCTGGGAAGTAACATAAAAATCAAATCGGGCCTCCCACTAGTCGAATCGCTACACTAGATGATCAAAAGGGGAAGCAAAACGAAGGAGAGTAGGTGCATCAGGTGTAGCAGGAACAGGAACAACTTCTTCCTCTTCCTCTTCAACATCTGAGGCAGGCTCCGGATGTAGTCGGGTACTGTAGAGTACATGGAATGAATTGTTTGTGAAGTAGGAAGGAGGGACATTGGGAGGGACTGGATATTGCAGGTCATATTTTATCTCCAAAGAATATGCAATGATGTGTCCTAAAGTTAGATTTAGACATCGTCTATGGATCGGATCCCTAATGGTAGTGAGATGCTCGATATATCTGAAAAGAAGATCAATAACATTGAATTCCCGGTGGGCCATGATATAATAGGTGGTCAGAGACAGTAAAGGGGTAATGTGAATGCAATCCCCAGCCTTTGGGATTATGGAGGAACGAAGGACATGTTGAATGGTACGGGCATCCTTAAGGGGGAAGTGCAAGCATTGTCATGGTAGGGTGTATTTGTATTTCTAAGGAAGTGATTGGCGACACTCCAATCATAATCAGGATTAGAAATAAGGGTGTGGAGTTTGTCGCCAGTGATAGAGAGATGAAGGATATTATAAAAGTCCTAGGATGTGAGTTCTACAGGTCGCTGATTAACATAGGAGTGAAGGGTGGAGTAGTCAGCGGCAATGCGAAGATTTACGAAGAAGACTTAGAGAATTTTAAGGCTAAATGGGAAGGCTAGGGTGAGGATGAAGGTGAGGGAGGTATGCACAAACAGATTGAGGACAGGGTAAGTAAGGGTGCGGGGGTTTACGATTTTGGACTATGTGCTTCCCACTTCAAGATATCGTTCGAAGGCAGCCTGATCGGCTGCATTTGGAAAGCGGGGATTGACATTTCCCCGTGAGGAGCTCGCACCCTTTTGCCTAGATCACTTTGTTGAAATCCAGGATCCCGAGCACTTAATTTTGATGGTGACAACTAATACTTACTGAGTAAATATAGACTTCCGTTAGATTACAAATATTTAATCTTTGTATATGAGCACTAACATTTCAGGTCAGATGCACACTGCTAAAGATTGCTGGAGACTCAAACTGGGTAGAATAGGATGTTGAAGAGTCTGTAATTTTTATTTCTTTATTTTTACTTTTTTTTGAGTCTGCCACAGAAGCATGTATGTGAAAGGAGCAACCATGCACACACACAGGGGGAGAATTTTTTTTTAAAATGATTAATTTTTTTTAAGCACATCGTACTGTACGACCTTGGATCGTACTGTACGATTAATTAAAAATACTCAGGCTAACGGCTAATTTTCGAATGATTAAGTTTACAAACTTATCATACTGTACGATCCATATCGTACTGTATGATAATATGTAATTGTGAAACCCTAGCCGCCAGAATAAGTTTGGTAAGTTTTTGAATTTGATTTTCTAAACTGATCGTACTGTACGATACTGTTCGTACTGTTCGATTAATTAAAACTTGCCAAAATTATCTCCCTAATCAGGAAATAAATGTTGGTTTCTATTTTATATGTCGATCGTACTGTACGATAATATATCATACTGTACGACTTACATAGACGATTTTATTCGTCCCAGAGATCATACCAGACGAAACCAAGGTTTTTTGTTCTGTTCGTCCTGGACGATATTCATATCGTACAGGACAATATCAAGAAATGAACTGATCGTACTGTACGACTAGTGGAGTGCTGGACGATTGTCAGAGACGATTTCCTTCGTCCCAGCGATCGTACCAGATGATCCCAAGAATTTTTGTACTATTCATCCTGGATGATATTCTTATCGTACAGGATGATATCATAAAAAACACGATTCGTACTGTACGATTCAATGAGTGTTGGACGACTGACAGAGACGAGTTCTTTCGTCCCGAGGTTCGTCCCACAGTTCATCCCGTATGAACAGTTCGAATCAACAGTATCGTCCTGTACGATATACATATCATACAGTACGATATGAATAAAATTTGATACCTATTCGTCTGTACTCGTACTGGACGGAGCTGTAATTGAACTGATCGTACTGTACGATTATAAATCGTACTGTACGAATAGAAACGCAAAAGTTGAAACTTTTAGGGTTTTCTGAAGCCTGATATAAAAACAACTTAAAATTTTCTTTAGGGAGTTGTTGATCAATCCTTTTGCTGTGAGAGGCTTGGAGGAAAAAGAAGGGGATTCGGTAGAGAGATGTTTTTTGGAGAGATCTAGAGCTTGAGAGAGGAAGGTGAAGGTGAGCTTGAGTGTGAGGGAGAAGTAGTGTGAGGGGATCACACGATGGCTCCAAGCTAGCTGCATGCTTTGCTCCTCTTGTGGCTTTGGAAGCTTCAAGAAAGTTCTCGAGGGAAGAGTCACTTCAAGATCAACATCGCCAAGGTACTCTGCCATCTCTAGGAGGGAGAAAAAGGAGAAGGTCCGCTGCCGTCACCAGGAGGGTGACATAGCGTTTGGTATTCCGTCGCACCGAGGGAGGTGAAAGTGAGTATTGTAAAGGCTTCTCCGCCTTGCTGTGGGGGCAAAAGGAGAGTCAACTTTTACTAGTGCAAATCCCGGAGTAGAGGACTCCGGGGAGTGGACGTAGGTCAAGTGACCGAACCACTATAAAAATCTCTGGTATATTTTTTCCTGTTTACCGTACTTTACTTTTCATGCTTTAAATTTGTGCGTTTTAATTGCTCGGTGAAAAATCAGTATTTAAATATTGTGGTGTAAAATCTAAAATTGAACTATCAATTTCATCGTTGTGAACGTTGTATTTGCTTCCGCACATTAGTCGTTAAATTATGTTTTGAAAATACAAAAAATTAGAACTCTTGTGTAGGGTTAAATTTTTAAAATACCAATTCACCCCCCCCTCTTGGCGCATCTCGTACTTTCAAGTGGTATCAGAGCGGGGTTTCAAAATAGTGTTTTAGAAAACCTAGAAACGTAAGATCCCTGGCTCAATTTGGTAACCGTAACACTACGGAGGGTTATTCCATAACTCGTCCACCTTTATTTGACAACATACCGTTTGATTTTTGGAAAATACGCATGTCTACATTTTTACAGTCTTTAGACTATCGCATGTGGATGTTAGTCCAAGAAGGTTATTCTGCACCATTTCGTATGTTGAATGGAATTAAAACTAAACTGTCATTTAATGAATGGAGCATTGAGGATAGAGAATTTGCACAACTAAATGCCAAATGTCTAAATTATTTCTTTTGCGCATTAAAATCAGAAGACTATATGCGAGTATCAACTTGTACTACTGGTAAACAAATTTGGGACAAACTGTGTATCACGTACGAAGGAACTAGTGAGGTCAAACAATCTAGGTTGAACATACTGTTACATGATTACGAACTATTCCGCATGAAACCTAGTGAAACTATATCTGACATGTACACTCGATTCACCCAGATTGTAACATCACTGCATGCTTTAGGAAGAGAGTTGTCTAACTCGGAAAAAGTAAACAAAATACTGTGATGTTTGCCTAGCTCATACGATGCTAAAATCACTGCAATAACTGAGTCAAAAGACCTAAATGTTTATTCTATTGATAATTTGCTTGGGTCACTCATTGCCTACGAGTAAGGAGTGAGTCAACGACAAAGTGATGCAGGTGAAAAGAAAAAGGAGCGAGCAGTGGCTTTAAAAGCAAACAATTCTGAAAGTGACAGCTCAGCAGCGGAGGAAGATGACGACATAGCTTTGATGACTCGTCAGTTCAAAAATTTTCTGAAAAGAAAGCAGCGCCATCATCAAAGCAATTGGAACAAAGGTAAGAACTCAAAGTATACTAAGGTTGCATCTGAAATAATTTGCTTTGAATGCAGGAAAGCCGGTCATCTCCGAGCTGATTGCCCCAACATCAAAACTCATCAAACCAAGGAGAAGGGTGAGGAAAGATCAAAGTTCAAGAAGGGCAAATTTAAGACTCAAAAAGTATTTTGGGCCGACTCTGCCTCAGAATCATCGGAAGAAGAAGCAGAGGAGGAGGTAACGAATCTGTGTCTTATGACTAATGATAATCTTGATCAATCAGATCAAGATGAGGTATGTCAACTGTCTTACGATGAACTGCTTGTTATTTCTGAAAAAATCCATGACTCGTATAGAAAATTGAAGAAAAAGCATGTTAGTCTTAATACTAAGTTTAGTACTTTACAAAAGGAGCATGCTAGTGTAGTAAAGAATTTTTCTGACTTAGATAAAGATCATATATCTTTGCTTGATGAATACGATGCATTAAACAAGAAGCATATTGAGTTAACCACTGCACACGATACCTTGAAATCATCACATGTTGAATTAGATAATTCATTTAAGGAACTAGAAGAACTATCAGGGGAACTTAGTAGTAGTGAGCATGCATTGAGATTCAAATATGCTAGTCTTAACCAAGAGAACAAATTTTTAAATGAAAAACTTCATGCATACGAGAATAATAAAAAACCTCCCACATTTGCTGAATTCTTTCAGCCTCCACCATGTGAATCATCTCATTTAAAACCAGCACGGCATGCATCATCCAAACCCAGAAATAGGCACTACCACCCTCGTAGATTTGTGAACCCATTTCCAGGTGTTAGATGTTATTCTTGTGGCATGCTAGGTCACATAGCTCGCACGTGCTCAATTCACTATAGGACACATCTAGCGTGGAGACCAAAATCACATTCATCACAGTATAACATGCATACATTTCATTCATATAAGCATGATGTGGAACCCAAACTCACTTGGGTTCCCAAAGCTAATCCATGATTGACATTGTAGGGATGCTCTCACAAAGACCTAGTGAGAGCATGTGGTACCTGGACAGTGGCTGCTCGAGACACATGACTGGAGATATGAAGCAGTTCGTGACATTGGAGGCCAGGTTAGGAGGCAGGGTAACTTTGGGAGACAACACCACCAGAAAAGTGGTGGGCTCAGGTATCATTAGAAATACTAAAAATTTAATTATTGAGAATGTACTTTTAGTGGATAGTTTAAAGCACAATCTTTTAAGTATAAGTCAACTATGTGACAAGGGCTTTGATATAAAATTTTTGTCTAACAAATGCATGATTAGTTTAAATGATTCACTTGTGTTAGAAGGAAAACGTATAAACAATGTTTACATGTTAGACTTGAACTGCATTGAAACCTCAAACTCTTTGTGTCTGAAAACAATAGCAGATGACTCTTGGCTATGGCATAGGAGACTATGCCATGCTAGTATGAAAACACTTAGGAACATCACTCAGAAAGACTTAGTTAGAGGCATACCAAAGTTAGACTTTACTAAGGACCATCTTTGTGATGCTTGCCAATTAGGAAAATAAGTTAAATCTTCGTTTCATGCAATCAAGGATATCAGCACCACTAGGCCACTAGAAACTCTCCACATGGACCTGTTCGGACCTGTTAGTACAGCCAGCTTAGGAGGGAAGTTGTATGGGTTTGTAATAGTAGATGACTACTCTAGGTTTACTTGGGTGAAATTCCTAGCTCATAAGAGTGAGTCATTTGAAGAATTTAGAATTTTCTCCACTTGGATTCAAAGAAAATTAGGATGTGTAATTTCAACAATTCATAGTGATCACGGTGTGGAATTTGAGAATGATAAATTTGAATCTTTTTGTAAAGAGGTTGGAATAGAACATAATTTCTCTGCCCTTAGAACTCCTCAGCAAAATGGAATAGCAAAAAGAAAGAATAGAACTTGAGTTGAAGCTGCTAGGGCTATGTTAGCTGAATACACTCTCCCTAGATACTTTTGGGCAGAAGCAGTAAATACCGCATGCTATGTATTAAATAGGGTAAATGTTAGATCCAAACTTAATAAGACACCCTATGAGTTGCTTAAGGGTAGGACACCCAATCTTTCCCACTTACACGTTTTCGGGTGCAAATGCTTCATCCTAATCAATGGCAAGTCACCCTTAGGAAAGTTCGATCCTAAATCTGATGAAGGGGTTTTCCTAGGCTACTCATCTATAGGTAAAGCCTATAGAATATTCAATAAGAGAACCCTAGTAGTAGAAGAGTCCACTCATGTGGTATTTGATGAATCCAATAAGACATCTGAACCTAATCATGAAGAAGAAGAAGTTGAGGTTATACGGGGAGTAGAAACCATTACCTTAGAGACTAGAGCGGAACCTCAGGAACATCTGCCTAAAGATTGGAAATTTTCTTCTAGTCATCCTAGAGAGCTGATCTTAGGAGACCCATCAGAAGGGGTAAAAACTAGGCATGGACTTAGGAAAGAGGTTAGCCATTCTGCATTCATATCTATGATTGAACCCACGAGTATAGATCAAGCCTTAGGAGATGAATTTTGGATCCTAGCAATGCAAGAAGAGTTGAACCAATTCATTAGGAATGATGTATGGGAGTTAGTCAAAAGGCCTAAAGAGCAAAGTGTGGTTGGAACTAAGTGGGTCTTTAAAAATAAGATGAATGACTCAGGAATAGTAGTAAGAAACAAGGCTAGGTTAGTAGCGAAGGGGTATAACCAAATTGAAGGAATAGATTTTGAAGAAACCTTTGCTCCGGTAGCTAGACTAGAAGCCATCAGGGTACTGTTAGCTTTTGCTTGTTTTAGGGATTTTAAGCTGTATCAAATGGATGTAAAGAGTGCCTTCCTGAATGGAGTAATCAAGGAAGATGTGTATGTGGAGCAACCTTCGGGGTTTGAAAACTCACAATTTCCAAACCACGTATTCAAACTGAAAAAGGCACTGTACGGGTTAAAACAAGCACCTAGAGCCTGGTATGAAAGACTTAGTACGTTCCTACTAGATAGAGGCTTTGTAAAGGGTAGTGTGGACACCACCTTATTTTTGAAGAAGGTAGGAGTTGAAGTACTCATTGTTCAGATTTATGTAGATGACATATTGTTCGGATCGACGGAGAAAAACCTATGTAATGAATTTTCAAAAACAATGAGCGATGAGTTTGAAATGAGCATGATGGGCGAACTTAGTTACTTCCTTGGATTTAGTGTAAAACAAACGAAAGGTGGAACGTTTCTTAGCTAGTCTAAGTACGTCAACGATATTTTGAAAAAATATGAAATGGATAATGCTAAGGCTATGAATACACCCATGAGCTCTAATATTCAATTGGATAAAGATCCCAGTGGGAAGTCTGTAGATTAAAAGAGGTATAGGGGAATAATTGGATCGCTTCTCTATCTGATTGCCAGTAGACCAGACATAATGTTTAGTGTGTGTCTCTGTGCCCGTTTTCAAGCTGACCCGAAAGAATCTCACATGACTGCTGTCAAAAGAATTCTTAGATATCTTCTAGGCACCCGAACTTAGGAATTTGGTATCCTAGACATAGCACTTCTTTTGAAATCTTAGGATACTCAGATTCAGACTTTGCAGGATGTAGGGTAGATAGAAAAAGCACTTCTGGCACTTGTCAATTCATTGGACAATCATTAGTTTCATGGTCCAGTAGGAAATAAAATTCAGTAGCCCTATCCACAGCCGAAGTGGAATATATAGCGGTAGGTAGCTGTGTTGCACAAGTGTTGTGGTTAAAACAACAGCTTGTAGATCTAGGACTACTTGTAGGAACCATTCCGATCATGTGTGACAACACTAGTGCTATTTGCATATCCAAAAATCCAATTCAACACTCACGAACCAAACATATAGACATTAGACATCATTTCATTAGAGATCATGTAGCCAAATGAGATATTGAACTGCACCACGTTGCTACTGAAGATCAATTGGCGGATATTTTCACAAAACCATTAGGTTATGACACATTTAGCACTTTACGAACCAAATTAGGTGTCATAGACATTCACGCCTAATGTAACATAAAAAAAAAATAATAATAAAAAAAAGGTTTGTGGTTGTTTTGTTTTGTTAAAATAAAAAAAAAAAAAAAACACAAAAATTGGATTCCTGATCCTCTTCCCATGTTGCTCACAAACTTTGATATTCTCTGACAATCGTACTGTACGATCTACTATCGTACTGTACGATAAGGTTCAAATCACTCCAATCTCAACCGTCCATTCCCATTCACGGTCCAGATCTTTCATGTCTTATACCTATCGTCCTGTACGATTCACTACTCGTACCGAACGATACTAATTATTGGTCATCATACTGTACGACATACCAATCGTACTGTACGATCCACGTGTCAAACGATATAGGACGAATTTAAATTGTTGGGTACGAACATTATTGCCTATCATACTGTACGAACACCTGTTCGTACTGTACGAACACTTTTGGTCAAAAGTCGTTCAGACGACTCGTTGGGACGAACGCCTTACACTCATGTTCGTACAGTACGATACTGATCGTACTGTACGATTTGACTCACTTTTTTGAAAAGTCGTCCAGACGATATTATTGCACATATCATACTGTACGATGCTCAATCGTACTGTACGATATCCCCCATATTCTATAAAACGGGAGGGATTCTTTGCCAATTCTCCTCACCTTTTAATCCCTCTGAATTTCATCATTCATCCAATCCTTTCTACCAAAATGTCTGGGTCCAGTAAGCGCGGTCGAATGATCGTCGGGAGCTCTTCCTCCTCTCGGCGCTTCGATGATCGTTTTCTCTCCGCTGCGGATGAGAAAGTGTATATCAAAATCAAGGAGGCAAAGTTCACTCCATCCCGCATGCTCAATCAGGCCGCCCTAAATTTCGAGGTGATGAATTTGTTCGCCTCCACTAGCCTTCAATTCCTTCTGACTCTTGTTTTTCCGTTTCACTACGAACTCTTGTTTGAGTTTTTTGCCAATATCCGAGTCGACCTTGAAAACACTACCTTCACATCTTATGTCTGTAAACAGAATGTCGTTATCACCGTCAACGACATTGCTGCGCACATCGGGCTGTCCACTGACGGCCCTCATCCCCAATCCATGATCTCCCACGACTATGATTAGACGTCAGTAAATATGACCCTTAGAGGTGTCCCCTCCAATCAACACCTACCCCTGGTCTAAACCTTAAATCAAAATGCCCGCGTTATCCAGCATGTCCTACGCACATCTATTATACCTAAAGCTGGAGATCGCATCCATATTACTCCCCTACTTTCTGTCATCACCTATCTCATTATGTCTGGCACAAAATTCAATGAAGCCCAAATGGTGTTTGACTACATTCATACCTTGTCTGCCTTCCGATATCCCGGTGCCCGTTGTAAACTGAACCTTGCTTTAGGGCATGTCATAGGCTACATCCTAGATGCAAAATACTAACTTCATTATCCACTCCCTCCTGATCACCTTCCTATCTTCTACTCGGATGCCTCCTTTCATATCTTGTTCCATCGGGGGGCCGCTCCCGCTGATCCCGAGTTTGATGACGAGGAGGCTGCTGCTCCTGCTGACGCACCTCCACCACCACCAATCCAACCACCTGGCCTTGCTCCTCCCGACTACCCTCACGACGACATTGTTCGGCGACTTGATCGTCTGGAGACTCGGTTGGATGCCCACATTGCTCAGCAACATCAGGAGCATGACACGGATATGAAATGGTTTAGGGAGCGCTTCACATCGATCGATCACCAGTTCGCCTCCCTTCATCAGTACCACCAGCTGTTTCCCAACCCTCCACCACCACCTCCGGATCAGGATCCAGATTTTTAGGTTGTTGTAGATGTTTCTGTTTTCTGTTTGTTATCAGTGTACTTGTTTTTTCTTTTTCTTCCCTTTTTAGTGCTGTCAAAAGGGGGAGACTTTTCTGTGTGTTCTGTATTATATTTTTGCTTACTATTAAATGCTATTGGTTGTTTATGTTCTCACTACATTTGTGTTTTTTCTATCTTGTTATTTTATTTATGTTATAATAAAAAAAAATAGTTTCAGCTCCTCCTATTTAAAAATTAATAAGCTACTCTTCTGAGGGGGAGCTAAAGAAGTCAGAATATTTGTCCATCAGAAAATATTATTTGACACCATCAAAAAGGGGGAGATTGTTGAAATCCAGGATCCCGAGCACTTAATTTTGATGGTGACAACTAATACTTACTGAGTAGATATAGATTTCCGTTAGATTACAAATGTTTAATCTTTGTATATGAGCACTAACATTTCAGGTCAGATGCACACTGCTAAAGATTGCTGGAGACTCAAACCGGGTAGAATAGGATGTTGAAGAGTCTGTAATTTTTATTTCTTTATTTTTACTTTTTTTTGAGTCTGCCACAGAAGCATGCATGTGAAAGGAGCAACCATGCACACACACAGGGGGAGAATTTTTTTTAAAATGATTAATTTTTTTTTAAGCACATCGTACTGTACGACCTTGGATCGTACTATACGATTAATTAAAAATACTCAGGTTAACGGCTAATTTTCGAATGATTAAGTTTACAAACTTATCGTACTGTATGATCCATATCGTACTGTATGATAATATGTAATTGTGAAACCCTAGCCGCCAGAATAAGTTTGGTAAGTTTTTGAATTTGATTTTCTGAACTGATCATACTGTACGATACTGTTCGTACTGTACGATTAATTAAAACTTGCCAAAATTATCTCCCTAATCAGGAAATAAACGTTGGTTTCTATTTTATATGTCGATCGTACTGTACGATAATATATCGTACTGTATGACTTACAGGGACGATTTTATTCATCCCAGAGATCGTACCAGACGAAACCAAGGTTTTTTATTCTGTTCGTCCTGGACGATATTCATATCATACAGGACGATATCAAGAAATGAACTGATCGTACTGTACGACTAGTGGAGTGCTGGACGATTGTCAGAGACGATTTCCTTCATCCCAGCGATCGTACTAGATGATCCCAAGAATTTTTGTACTATTCATCCTGGACGATATTCTTATCGTACAGGACGATATCATGAAAAATACTATTCGTACTGTACGATTCAATGAGTGCTAGACGACTAACAGAGACGAGTTCTTTCGTCCTGAGGTTCGTCCCACAGTTCGTCCCGTACGAACAGTACGAATCAACAGTATCGTCCTGTACGATATACATATTGTACAGTACGATATGAATAAAATTTGATACATGTTCATCTGTACTCATATTGGACGGAGCTGTAATTGAACTGATCGTACTGTACGATTATAAATCGTACTGTACGAACAGAAACGCAAAAGTTGAAACTTTTAGGGTTTTCTGAATCCTGATATAAAAACAACTTAAAATTTTCTTTAGGGAGTTGTTGATCAATCCTTTTGCTGTGAGAGGCTTGGAGGAAAAAGAAGGGGATTCGGTAGAGAGAAGTTTTTTGGAGAGATCTAGAGCTTGAGAGAGGAAGGTGAAGGTGAGCTTGAGCTGGAGGGAGAAGTAGTGTGAGGGGATCACACGGTGGCTCCAAGCTAGCTGCATGCTTTGCTCCTCTTGTGGCTTTGGAAGCTTCAAGAAAGTTCTCGAGGGAAGAGTCACTTCAAGATCAACATCGCCAAGGTACTCTGCCATCTCCAGGAGGGAGAAAAAGGAGAAGGTTCGCTGCCGTCACCAGGAGGGTGACATAGCATTTGGTATTCCGCCGCACCGAGGGAGGTGAAAGTGAGTATTGTAAAGGCTTCTCCGCCTTGCTGTGGCGGCAAAAGGAGAGTCAACTTTTACTAGTGCAAATCCCGGAGTAGAGGACTCCGAGGAGTGGATGTAGGTTAAGTGACCGAACCACTATAAAAATCTCTGGTGTGTTTTTTCTTGTTTACCGTACTTTACTTTTCATGCTTTAAATTTGTGTGTTTTAATTGCTTGGTGAAAAATCAGTATTTAAATATTGTGGTGTAAAATCTAAAATTGAACTATCAATTTCATCGTTGTGAACGTTGTATTTTCTTCCGCACATTAGTCGTTAAATTTTGTTTTGAAAATATAAAAAATTAGAACTCTTGTGTAGGGTTAAATTTTTAAAATACCAATTCACCCCCCCCTCTTGGCGCATCTCGTACTTTCACGCTTCCCACCAGTCATTAGAAACACAAAAGAGGAAGTATGGAAGTAGAGGTGTGAAGAAAGCTGAAGAAAATGGCTGTTTAAATAGAAATCAGCCGGATAGTCCCGTACAATCGCAGGCTCGTGCAGGATGATAGGAGTAATTATGATGGCCAGGAAGATTGGTCAAAAAGGTTGTCGAATCTTCTAAGACGATCAGAAATCATCCAGGATGATTAGAGACAAGCGATCATCCTGAGGAGTCAAGCTGGATGACTGTTGATAAAAAGTATCATCCAGGATGATGAGGTGGATCATCCGGGATGATATGCAGTAAATGCATAGGATGGGCCGAATTTAAATCGTCCAACTGCTGACACGTGGATCATCCGGGACGAAGAGGTGGATCGTCTATGATGATGAACACTAATTGGCGCATTCTCAGCTTTTTGATCAGATCAGGAAACATGGATCATATCATCCAGGACGATGTAATGATCTTCCAGGATGATCACTAATAATTGGTGTATCTCAGCAGTATGATCAGAGTGGGGATGATTTGAAGGGATTATCCAGGATGATTTATGAATGGTCCAGGACGAAGAAGATCGTCCAGGATGATCTGGGGATCGTCCAGGACGATATGAAGAAAAAGTGAAAAAGATGGAGGATGGAGATGAAAGACCAGGGATCCCAAAAACACATACAATAAAATGAAAAACAAAAGTAGAGTAAATAAAACTCGAGATGAGAAACACAAAAACACACAAAAATAACAATTTTTTTTAATTGATCTGCTCGAGTAAATTAGAAATTTTCCTTGATTTTGAATCCAAAAACCAATAAGAAGATGATCGACAGCGCTGAAATCTAGAAAAGTTAGAAAATCAACTTTCGTAACTCCCATCTCGGACACCTTGTAGATGTAAATTCCTTTCAAAACAAAATCAAATTCAGAAGAAAAGAAATTTGATTCGAAAAGAGATCATTTTAAACCTCGTTCCAGAAAAATATCTGATATAATAGTATTACAAAGTAAGAAATCAGAAATCAAGATTTTCACACTCAAGCTTGTGAAAATATTAAGTGGCGCACGGATTTTTCTAAGACATTTAAATATCTGAAATGGAAGAAAGCTTGGTTTGGGCTCATTTTGTGCCTCCTTTTTAATTTGTTTGGCGCTTTGCACATCTTTTAATTTTTGATACACTTTGTGTATTTTTCAGTTTGGCGACATTTCATATCTTTTCAGCTTTGGGTTCATTTGTGCCTCTTTTTCAATTTGTTTGGCACACTGTGCATCTTTTGTAAGCTTTCTTCCTTTCATAATTGTTAAAGAGTCTCAGCTGTGAAATTATCTTCCAAACATAGGAGATGATAAAACTCACTCTCCACAATAAGAAAGAGTAATTCAGAATGCAAAAATCATACATCATATGATAGGTGCAATCACTTGGTTCAAAAAATCATAACAATGATTCAAAACTTTGAAAACCTTATTCATATGAGGTAGATTACTGTAGGAAGATAAAATAGATCTCTATTTCAAAAACTAACTTTTTAATTTTGAAAAAGATTTTTATCCAAAATAAATAATACACCATTAAAGGAGTTAGAGGAAGAGAAATAATCATCGATGTTTCTTCCCTTTAACAGATCCAGTGGAATCAATCACTGCTTACAAGCTTCTAAACCAAAAAAAAGGCAAAATTTTCATTCACAACTCCAGTATATCAGTAGTAGTGAGCAGTGATCAAATTTTGAAAAGCATAAAATAGTAAGTAAAAATCAAGCAGGAAATCGCATCAAAATAAATATTTGAATCAAACAAACAACAAGAATAAAATAAAAAATCAGCAGAAAAATAAAAATCAACAGAAAATAGATAATCAAATCAAACAACTAACTAACAGAAATAGAATGAAAAATAGACAAATCAAAATTCAGTAGTCATCAGAATCAAGCATTTATGTCAATCACACCTAATCTGGTCCTCAAAATGCTGAATGAGTCAAAGGCCAGTGGTTTAGTAAATATGTCAGCCAGCTGATTTTCAGTTGCTACATGATGTAGCTCAATGTCCCCTTTCGTAACATGATCCCTAATGAAGTAATGCCTTATATCAACGTGTTTGGTTATAGAATGTTGGATTGGATTCTTAGAAATATAGATGGCATTAGTATTATCTCACAGAATAGAAATTGTGCCCACAAGTAATCCTAAATCCAAGACTTGTTGCTTCAACCAAAGAACTTGGGCCACATAACTTCCTAAGGCAATGAACTCAACTTCAATAGTGGAAAGTGCAATTGAGTTCTATTTTCTATTGGACCAGGAGACTAAAGACTGTGCTATGAATTGACAAGTTCCAGAAGAGCTCTTTCTATCCACCCTACACCCTACAAAGTCAGAATCAGAATATTCAATAATCTCAAAAGAGGTGATGTGCCTAGGGTACCAGATTCCTAGGTTTGGGGTCCCTAAAAGATATCTAAGAATTCTCTTAACAGCAGTCAGGTGGGACTTTTTAGGATCAGCTTGAAACCTAGCACAAAGATAAACACTAAACATGATATCAGGTCGACTAGTAGTCAGGTAAAGTAGTGATCTAATTATTCCTCATACTTCTTCTGATCAATAGATTTTCCACTTGAATTTATCTAACTGAACAGAGGAGCTCATGGGAGTGTTGATTGGCTTGGCTTTGTTTATTTCATATTTCTTCAAAATATTCTTAGTGTATTTAGATTGATTGAGAAAGATTCCATCATCTATTTGCCTTATGCTAAACCCCAAAAAGTAGGACAACTCTCCCATCATACTCATCTCAAACTCCTTACTCATTATTTTAGAAAACTCATCACATAAATATTTATTAGAAGATCCAAAAATTATATCATCAATATAGATCTGGATAATGAGTAAGTCATCCCATATTCTCCTCCAAAAAAGGGTGGTGTCTACGCTCCTCTTAACAAACTCTCTTTCTAACAGAAATGTGCTAAGCCTCTCATACCAAGCTCTGGGTGCCTGTTTCAATCCATTCAAGGCCTTTTTTAATTTGTAAATATGATTTGGATATTAGGAACTCTCAAAACCTGGGGGTTATTCTACAAAAACATCCTCTTTTATTACCCCATTTAAAAAGGCACTCTTAACATCCATTTGAAACAGTTTAAATCCCTTATAACAGGTAAAGGCTAGTAGCACCCTAATGGCTTCCAATCTAGCTACAGGGGTAAAGGTCTCCTCAAAATCAATCCCTTCAATCTGATTATACCTTTTAGCCACCAATCTTGCCTTATTCCTAACCACCACACCAGAATCATTCATCTTTTTCTTAAAGACCCACTTGGTTCTCACTATACTTTGATTCCTACATCTTTCTACTATCTCCCAAACAACATTCCTTATAAATTGATTCAGTTCCTCTTACATATCTAAGATCCAGAATTCATCAGAGAGGGCTTGATTGATGTTGGTGGGTTCAATCATTGAGATAAAGACAGAATGATTTACTTCCTTCCTAAGTCTATGCCTAGTTCTAACATCTTCAGAAGGGTCTCCTAAGATCAGTTCTTTAGGATGACTCGAAGAATATCTCCAATCTCTAGGTATTGTGTTTTGAGGATCTACCCTTTTCTCCAGATTTGCATTTTCAACCCCTTGGGTAATCTCCCCTACCTCTACTTCTTCCTCAACTCTAGTCACCTTAGGATCAGATTCATCAAACACTACATGAGTAATCTCTTCCACCACCAAAGTCCTCTTATTAAATACTCTAAAGGATTTTCCCACACTCGAATAGCCTAAGAACACTCCTTTATCAGATTTGGGGTCAAACTTTCCTAAGGATTATTTTCCGTTGTTCAGAATGAAAACCTTACAGCCAAAGACATGGAGGTGGGACAGGTTTGGAGTTATACCCTTAATAATCTCATAAGGTGTCTTGTTCAGATTGGATCTAACATTCACCCTATTCAGTACATAACAGGTAGTGTTCACCGCTTCAGCCCAAAAGTTTTTTGGAAGTGAATACTCAATAAGTATGACTCTAGCGGCTTCCACTAAGGTCCTGTTCTTCCTTTCAGCTACCCCGTTCTACTGAGGGGTCCTAGGAGCTAAAAAGTTGTGACTAATCCCTTGCTCCTCACAGAAAGTTCCAAACTTCACCTTTTCAAACTCTCCACCATGATCACTATGAATAGTCAATATCTCATAACCTAACTTCCTCTGAATCTAAGTGGAGAAGGACTTAAATTCATCAAATGACTCAGATTTATGTGATAGAAATTTAATCTAGGTTAACCTCGAGTAATCATCAACAATCAAAAAACCATAGACTTTCCCCCCTTAAGCTGGCAGTGCTAATGGGTCTAAAGAGATCCATGTGAAGAACTTCTAAAGGTCTAGAGGTGCTAATGTCCTTAACAGAGTGAAAGGAGGACTAGACTTACTTCCCTAATTGACAGGCATCACACAGGTGGTCCTTAGTGAACTTAAGCTTGGGCACACCTCTAACTAAGTCCTTTTGGGTGACTCTCCTAAGGGTTTTCATACTGGCATGACATAGTCTCCTGTGCCACAACCAAGACTCATCAGCAGCAATTTTTAAGTAAATTGAATTTTCAACTTTAATACAACTTACATCCAACATATAGACATTATTGATCATTTGTCCCTGTAAAATGATTTTATTATTTAAGCTTAAAATGCAGCAAGTGGGCAGAAATTTGATGTTGTATCCTTTGTCACAGAGCTGACTGATGCTCAGTAGGTTGTGTTTCAATCCATCTACAAGAAAAATATTATCAATCAAAAAATTCTTTGAATCACCAATTATACCTGAGCCTACCACCCTCCTGGTGGTGTTATCTCCAAGTGTAACCTTGCCTCCAGCCTTGGCCTCCAGCGAAATGAACTGACTTGCATCTTCAGTCATGTGTCTTGAACATCCACTATCTAGGTACCACATGCTCTCACGAGGTCTTGTGTGAGAGCACACCTATAAAATCATCAAACGTCAGATTTAGGAACCCAAACAGGTTTGGGTTCCTTCTTATGAAAAAAAGAATATAATGCATGTGTGTTATGCTGTGAAACAAGCAATTTAGGCCTCCATACCTAATGTGTACTATGGTGAACAATGCAGGTGTGAGAAATGTGTCCTAACATGCCACAAGAAAAGCATCTCACACCATGAAAAGGGTTAACTAAACTACGTGGGTGATAGTGCCTCTTCTTAGGTTTGTGTGAAATATGCTTTGATGATTTTGAAACAAATTCTTCAAAAGGTGGAGGTGCATAAAATTGTGCAAAAGTAGGAGGTGTTTCATTTTTCTCAAAATTAATGATTTTAACTTGTAGGAATTCATTTTCTTTGTTAAGACTTACAATTTCAAATTTCAATGCTCCATTGCTACTCTCCACTTCACATGCCAGATTGTCTAATTCTTTGAATGCTTTCTCTAAATCAACATGCGAGGTTTTCAGTAAATCATGTTCAACAATTAAATCAGAATGATTTTTGTTCAGCTCATCAAATGCATCAAGTAAAGATATGTGATTGCAATCAATAGTAGAATGATCTTTAATCAAAATTTTATGTTCTTTTTGTAGATTTAGAAGTTCTAATTTAAAGCTAGCATGAGTTTTCTTGAGCTTCCTATACGATGCATGAATTCTTTCAGATACTTCAAATAATTGATCGTAAGTAAGCTCACATACCTCTTCCTAGTCAGACTGACCAAGATGATCATCAGCCATCAGACACAAGTTGGTTTCCTCCTCTTCAGCTTCAGTCTCAGAAGAGTTGGATGCAAAATCTACCCAGAATGCCTTCTAAATCCGCTTCTTATCCTTCTTGAACTTGTGTTTCTCCTCACCCTTCTCCTTGCTTGGGTGAGCTTTAAGTGTAGGACAATCAGTCTTAATGTGTCCTGGCTTCCTGCATTCAAAATAAACAGTGTCAAATGAACCTTTAAAATTTTAGCTGGACTTACCCTTGTTCCAGTTCTGAAAGTTCTTATGTTTCTTCCTTAGAAAGTGATCGCTCCAGAAAAATCTTTTTCAATTATGCTTCTCACGAACCCTGTTCTCAAGAACATAGGGTTCCCTTTAATTTTTTCCGGAGGTAGATTGAGTTTGATATTTAACCAGATTTCCCCTGAGAATAGTGTCAGGGTTTATTTAGATCTGGGTTCTACTTCCTATGAGCACAAGCCCTTATAGTTAATTATCCCTCCTAACGCATTAGAAGAGTACTCTCGATTAAGGATGAAATACACGTAGCTTTGTACAATAAGTGTAAAAATGTGCAACAAAAATTTTAGACTTAGTTATGGGGGATGAAGGTACACCCAATCAAGATCCCATGGTTTCATCATCCCGGGTATACCGTCGGTTCAATCTACCAACACTAACAACCATGGATTGTAGTGTCCAGGGAATCTGATTAGCAGCCATGGGTTGCCTCCTCTCAGGGATCCCGAATAGACTGAAGTGGAGATGTGTGGATTTTAGTTTAGTTTAGTTTGGGTTGGGGCTTATAGCTTCCTTAGAAGTTGCCCGTTAGTTTGTTTAGTTTGGGGCTTACGACTTCCTTAGAAGTTGCCCGATGATTTGTTTAGTTTGGGGCTTATGGCTCCCATTAGGAGTTGCCCGATGATGGGTCTTATAACCTAGCCCTTATAGACTAGGATGCCTAGGTGATTTGAGTTTTAGATTTAGGGTCGTTCATTTAGAAGTTCCCTAACGCGTGGGTCTTACTGCTTCGCTTAGAAGTAGCCCCAAATAGTGGGTCTTACAACTTAGCCCTATAGGCTAAGATGCCAGGGTAGGGGTTAGGTCATTTTCACCTAAAGATTTCCCCTCAGAGGTTGGACTTACGGCTTCTATTAGAAGTGGCCGAATTAATTTTAGGAATATCATTTCATTTAATTGATATATTTAGTGAAGTAATTATCTATAGGAATTACTGCTTCTATTAAAAGTAACCTATAAGACTTAGTTTAGCAGGACTGCATCTTTACATACTTCCCCACCTCGACACCGCTTTTAGTGTTTCGTAGCAATTCTACTACAGTAGTTTGTTGCTTTGCTTTCAACAGTTTGTTTTGCATGCAGTAGTTAGTTTACTACTTTCAATATTCATTATATATATGAATTTTTTTTTTGCACTGACTTTTGCTTGTTTGCCTGCAGGTGCTCGTAGCTTGCAGATTAGAGAGTTCTCATGTAGCTACAGGAGCTTGTTTGTTGGAGAGTTGCTTGTGAGTTTTTTATGT
Organism: Dendrobium chrysotoxum; assembly: GCA_019925795.1. Taxonomy (NCBI): domain Eukaryota; kingdom Viridiplantae; phylum Streptophyta; class Magnoliopsida; order Asparagales; family Orchidaceae; genus Dendrobium; species Dendrobium chrysotoxum. The sequence continues at coordinate 49,824,525 of CM034313.1, forward strand.
TTGACAGCTGTTGGAGAGCTTTGTAGTTTTGAGAGTTGTTCAGTTTGAGAGTCTGTGGCTGTTTGGAGAGCTATTTGATTTGTTTGGAGAGCTGCCGCCATTTGTTGGAGAGTTGTTACTTGTTGGAGAGCAGTAACTTGAACTTAGATTGGATTATTGGAAACATTTCATTCATGCATTTTATTTTATTTTATTTATTTTAACAGCATTAATTAATTATATTTTATTTAAAGTTAAATATTTAATCCATTAATTTTAAATTTCATATATTTGAGTGAATTTTAAAATTGTTTGATTATATAAATTAAATTGATTGGCTCAATTAATTAATTCAAGTTTTAGTTTTATTCAATGTTTTGATTTATTAAAGTTTGATTGATTAAAAGATATAAATTTAAAGTTAAAGTTTTAATTTTAACTTAAGATTTTGATTTCATTAGATGTCATATTAATTGATTTAATTTTCTTATTTTTAAAAGATTAACCATTTGATTAGTTAGATTTCTTGTAATAATTTTATTTGATTTCGACTTCTGGATTCAGTTGATTTGATTGATTAATTCAATTAAGTGAAGTTCTGCTCTACTTAACTCCTCAAACTTATCTATTGATTGGATCGACTTTTAAAAACTTATTCAGTTTAAGTTAAATAGTTAATCTATTCACTGATTGTATTTCCAACTTTAGTCACTTAGTTTATTAAATAACCAATCGGACACTTAATTAGATAACTGGTTAATAAATTAAAGTTCTCAAATCTTAAGTTCAATTAACGAATTGAATTACAAAATGCATAAAGAATTTTAGTTCCATTAACTGGTTTGATTTTCATTATAAGTTATTTAAATTCTTGTTATTAAACTTACTGAATTTTAATTTTAAAATTAGTTCACTCATTAAATTGTTGGACTTGGATTTAAAGATTAACTGTTTGTTTAAACTTAAATTTGGTTCGATTAATTATTTATTAGTTAAATTATTTTAATTGATTTCAAATTAAATCCGTATTTTTTGTTTATTTGTTTCTTTATTTATTTTTTTTAAATCCATCTAAGTCCAAAAATTTAAGAAAAATTTGGCAGCCTCCCGGCGTCCCCTCCCCTCGCGGGGAGGTAGGGGAGGGCACTTGCCCTTTAGGCTTGACTCGGCCGGAGCGAATCAACGGCGAGGAGATTTGGGAGAGCGAATCGATCCCATTAGTGTCTTCATGTCTTCGATCCCTCGGCCGGATCAGATCGACGGCCGAGGGCTTCGGGTGACCGTATCTAACCCCGGGACTTCCTTCAATCGGCTGGCTTGTGATTTCCAAACGGCGATCGTGACACATTTTTTTTTTAATGACTGCTGTCACTTTTTTTTTTTTAATGACTGCTATTATTATTTAACTTTAAACAATAATAAAAATAATAATAATAATTATTATTAATCATAATAATAATTATTATTATCATTTTTATTTGGTAGCAAAAATATCTCCCAAAGCCACTGTTGTTTCTTAATATTTGAAATTAAGAACAGTTCTTATGTAACGGACCAAACAAAGGAATAATAACTTTGGCTGCTTGTGAGATTTGAGAAGCGGAATGCACGGCGAGAAGGCCTCTTAGTCTTGAATTTGAATCGCAACAGAAACTCAAAGGCTCAGGTGTGGGCAACGCTCGCAAGTCTACAGTAAGCCGAAGATTTGATTTCCCTTTCATGTGAAGAGGAAGACGGGCTTGTTTGCTTGAAGAATCGGAGCGGTCGGTGAAGGCTTCTTGTCGGATTTCTGCTTGCGTGAAGAGCTTGGACTGACAGGTCACTGGCGGCGAGTGGGCTTCGGTTCTTTTGCACGGAGAAAAGGGTGGAAGTCTTGATTGCTCGGGAAAGAAGAAAACCACAGCCGAATTTTTCAATTCTTTGAATGTAAGTCCTCTCAAAAATCTCTGTCAATTTCTTTTTATTCTCTCTATGCCTTGCAAGAGCCAAGAATAGTTATTTTTCCCACGATGCTTGCGATGTGTGATCGTGGGGAAGATGACGTGCTTCAGTTATACATGAATATATATATATATATATATATATATATATATATATATATATATATATATATATATATATATATATATATATATATTTAATTTGAGTAGTGAAGCAAATCAGCAAATACATGAATTAATTATAATATCCGTTGTCATTTCACAACCCACTCATGTTCAATTTCTCAAGTGGCCAAACTGATCAATTTGCTTTTGTGCAGTCCAAGCTATGTAATTAATTATCCCATATTCAAAAAAGGTTTGACTAGATTAGCATCACATCCAATCATCAAAATTCTATTTTGACAATTCAACAGGAGCATTCAAAGAAAATTCTATTAAACTCATATAAGCCTTTAATTTAACCTCCAACAGCAATTTATTAACTAAGGGCTGGCTTTTATAGATATGCTCTGAAGCATACAACCCAATTATAGCAAAAATAATTCTTTATACAAACTTCTAAAATTGTCTACCAATTCAATGATTTTGGGTAGATAAAAAAAAAAATCCTGCATGGCATATTGCTTAGCATAACCTCCAGGAATTGTAAAGTTCTGACCCGATGCCAGTAAGACTTTGTTGAGATCTAAATTGCCACACTTAATTTTATCATTTGGATTTAAATTTGCTGAATTGCAAGCAACACCATGTATTCTTGAAAGACATATGACTCTCAAATTGGTTGCATTATTTGGTCGTAGCTTTTAGGTATTCAATTTTTTATTGATATTGAATCGACTTTCATTAGGGATCAACTCACTCCTGAGTTTGATAACCAATGGAGAAAAACTGATAGTTGAATGATAGAGATAATCAACTAAACATTGAAGGAGATCATTTGCTTATTTGATTGACCTTTGATCTTTAATTTTTTTTTGCTCCAAAATTATCAGAACCACACCTTACCTTTGTTCTGATATTAATTTAGCAATTTTATCACATTGCTATTATATTAAATTTCAACAGAAAGCTTTTGAATCGCCTAGTGATTAAGGCAACATCATCGCTATCAGACCCGGAAGTATTAGTATCACTCTCGTTGGCCTTTAGTGCTACTATTTTCTCCTTCTTCTTCTCACCTGCATCAAGCTGTCTTTGGTTCACCCCTTGCTCATAAGCAATGAGTGATCCAAGTAAGCTATCAATAGAGTAAGTATTCAAATCTTTAGATTCAGTGATTGCAGTTGTTTTAGCATCATACAAAGAAGGAAAACATCTAAGAATTTTGTTCACTCTTTCATAGTTTGTAAGTTCTCTTCCTAAGGCATGTAAAGAAGTGATAATTTGAGTAAACCTCGTATACATTTCAGAAATTGATTCAGAAGGTTTCATGCAAAAAAGTTCGTAGTCATGAAGCAATATGTTTAACCTAGATTATTTGACTTCAGTTATACCTTCATAAGTGATGCACAATCTATCCCAAATTTCTTTACAAGTTATACAAGTAGAGACGCGCATGTAATCTTCCAATTTTAAAGCACAGAAAAAATAGTTCAAACATTTGGCATTCAGTTGGGCTAAGTCACGATTATCAAAAGTCCAATCAGTGAAGGGTAGTTCAGTATTAACATTGTTAATCATTCTAAAGTTGGTTCATAGCCATCCTTAACAAGCATCCACATACGATAATCTATAGATTGAAGAAAAGTGGATTTGCAAGTTTTCCAAAAATCAAAAGGTATGTTATCAAATAATGGCGGTCGTGTAATTGAATAACCTTTAACAGTATTATGATTACCAAAGTTAGCCATGGATCAAATTCAAAAGTTTTTCAAAACTAGATTTTATGAATCCCGCTCTGATACCACTTAAAAGTTCGATAGGGATGTTAAGCCCTGATGAACTAGTCCCGAGGCTAACCAAGAGGGGGGCTGAATTTGTTATTTAAATATTTGAGAGCAACAAGAAAAAATCTTTTAGATAATTTGCAGCAGAAACAATTAAACACATAAACGAAAAAGATTAACCACACATTTCACCCAAGTAGATAATCACAGAAAACTAAAGTGTAGAAAATAATCAGAAAGAACACACCAAATTTTATAGTGGTTCGGTCAACTTGACCTACGTGGCTATGCTACTTTGTCTTTCCAGGAGTTCGACCGGTTACCATTAGGGGGATTTCAGAGGACACTTCTTTGGTAGCTTTTATAGCCACATGGCTATGCTACTTTGTCTTTCTAGACCAGAGTAGAGTTTTTCGCCCCAGTACCCTTTTGATGGCCAGTATGATTGCCAGAGGTAGACATATTTCACTAGCACCAGCATTACTTGCCCCGGTTTATAGAGGCTTTGGTCAGATTGCTACATCTTATGGCCGTCGTCAGCGTACTATTGAGGTGCCATGGCATTATATCCACGGGTGGGTACATATGCACGTTGCAGGTGCATTTAGTTGTGCAGAGCTTCCAGATCACTATAGAGATCATTTCTTCCCTACTCTACTTCAGTTAGCTAGAGCTACTTCAGCCACTGATAGGGCCCAGATTAGATTGTTCATGTTCACGCCTCTGCGTATAGCTGACCATTTTAGATTGGTGTATAGAATTCCTATTGGAGATTTACCACCTTAGAGCTTTGGAGTCTCACTTGCTGATTCTCAGACTGATAGGAGAGGACCTACTTTACTTTCTCGAGGGGGCTACTCGTCCATTGCTTCATATTTTATCAGCATGAGACCAGGCTGGCTTTGTTATAGACGAGATGATACTGTATTTTTGGAGGGGTATAACCCCAACAGGGTAGCGCGACAGTTTGGGTTTGTACAGGCTACACCTTTAGACGGACAACCAGTTCTTCCTAGAGTGCCAGATGTTCGACACTTCAGCTCTCTTCCGTCTTCCACTCGCCTCGAGGTGGCAGCCATGACTTGGGCTTTCCTTCTTCGACTTGGGACAGGGTCCCATTTCTTGATAGCACATGTAGATGCTCCTACAGGGATTTCACACCTACGGCTATCTTGGATCCGCCATACGTTTTCCTCCTTCCTTGAGTTAGGCATTCGGAGATACAGTAGGAGGCTCAGGGGATCTAGACAGCCGAGAGATTTTTCAGAGCCTAGAGAATGTGCCCCAGCACATACAGAGTCACTTAGGGTTCGTGGTAGGAGGAGCCCTGAGCCTTCTACCAGATGTGATGACCCTGGTATGTAAATTTATATAAATTTTTTTTCTTTTAATCAATTTATTTTTACGTACACATATATGATGGTTTTGATGAAACTGCAGCCCCCTCCCTCGTATGGACGTAGGCCGCTTTCTCCTTCTTTTGATAGGGGTCGACCCAGGAGCAGGACTTCATACGAGCAGACTGGTTACATACTTATTTCATTTGAGCTTTTTTATATATATTAAATCTGAATATCATATTTTATTATATTTCCTTTGCTTGACTTTCTTTCACTCAGTTGGTATGCTTTCTCCTGAGCTACGACCTAATGGATTTACACCTATTCCACCAGCTCGTTACACCAGTTCGAGTCCAGCACTGGGTACAGGTATCTCTTCACATCACCCTTCATCGGGTGACCTGGATATAGGAGACCACTCAGGCACCGAGTGTCCACCCACTGCCACTACTGCTTCTGGTGATGTTGGAGGTAAATATTTCTTACACACCTATATATTCAATGACACTTATTTATTATTATTTCTCTCTTTTCACTGCCCTTTCATATATATTTGTAGGTGACCGACCAGTCTCTTTTGTGGATCACACTGCCGGTGATCCTAGTGGGCTTCTTGCAGAGTTGGTTGTTTTGTCTCCTGTTCTTTCAGATTCCACTTGGGTGATTGTCGGTGACTCATCAGGAGGACTTTCACCCGATGTTCAGCTTACTCACAGTGACTTAACCCAGTTACTTCTGGAGAGTGATGCTGATGACAATGCAATGGAGGTGGTTACTTGTCTCTCCTCGACTCAGGTGGTCCCTAGCTGTTCTTCAGAGGGGTCCACACCAAGTGTTACTTCTTACCCAGGTGACCACTGACATACAACTTTTACAGAGGACTTCCACCTTTCAGGTATTATTTTATTTTCATTAGTATTTGTTATTACATCATATATTCGAATGTATATATATTCTTAATGATAGCTCTTCCCCTTCATGTTCTAGGTTTGGAGCTTTCATGTTTTGTGTCAAGATCAGTGTTTCCGGCCCGTCGCACTTTTAGTTGGCAGTGGTCGAGGGGAGTGCAGTATGCTGTTACTGCACTACGAGCTTTACTACAGCGAGTGGACCTCGACACTTTAGCAGACTTGTACAGCTTTCACACTGAGGCTTGCTTACTTTTGGACTTTGCTACCTCATGCGGCCTTCAAGATAGCCTCTTGCAGAGGTGGGAGCTTTCCTGCTGCACTGTTGAGTTTGGGATGTTTCAGCTGGACTACACTTCTCAGCAGTTGTCTTACATGATTCTAGTTGACTTAGAGGCTGAGACCAGAGCTACTTGGGATAGAATGAGGAGAGATCGCCTTGATCTAGATTTTGGATTACAGGCTTTGCACCACTATCAGCAGGAAATTTCTGGGGAGCAGACTATGCTTCAGGGCATAGAAGTTGAGCTCAGTATTTTGAGACTGAGGGTGAGAGTTCTTCTGGCGAGAGGTCAGGAGATTAGAGCAGCAGCTGCTCACACTGAGGAGCACTTTTCTTGGATAGCTGCCGAGGTCGAACATTTGGAGCATATGTTATCCTTTTCCACTGAGGGTTCGACTCGGCACAACGTTGACTGGAGTTTACACAGGAGTAGCGAGCGATGTTACAAGATCGTTTGGCCAGAGTTAGACGACAGATCAGTAGTATTCAGTTCATACTTTGACAACCTTCCTACCACCTCTCTGGTATGTATGCATGTATTTATTTATAATTATGTATTAAATTTTTAGACTTTTATTTTTCTTGGTAGCTCTACCCTTAGGTTTATGAGCATAAAAATCTTATAAGTTTGACCCTTAGGTTTGTGAACAAATTGATCTTAGCTCGACCTTTAGGTTTTGAACATAAAAGATTTGAAGATTCGGCCCTTAGGCTTATTGAACCAATGAATTTTAGCTCGACCGTTAGGCTTGTGAGCAATGAATTTTTTTTTAGCAATTAACTATAATGATAAATCATTAAGTCAATATGCAGTTTCATGACTCCTTTATATTATTTGGTAAAGGGATATTTTATAAAAATTGCATCCTATCTTTACAGGAGGTTGCAAAAGATATCTCCTGCCTTTCAGGATGATATATATATAAATTATCTCCCATATTTTAGGAGGGTGTATGTCAAGTGACCCTTGCATTGCTAGGGGTCATGTAAATTTATATCCTGTATTATAGGAATATATGGGAGTCATCTCCTATTGTTATAGGAGAAATTAAATATTATCTCCTACCTTTCAGGAAGATATATAAATTGCCTCCTGTATTACAGGAGGAATTATGAATTTATATCCTGCGTGACAGGAATATGCATAAATCATCTCCTATTGTTATAAGAGAGATTAAATATCATTCCCTATTTTGTAGGGAGATATATAAAAATTGCCTCCTGTATTACAGGAGAAATTTTCATCATAACATCTTGTCAATTGGGAGGTTATGTGTAATATTTCTTTAGATATTGGCCATTAATTGGTGGCATAGGCCTTTGACCAGAAATATCTATAAGTTGATGGGCTCCTCCTTCATATACCTTTTCGATAATGAAGGGACCCTCCCATACCGGGTCAAACTTACCACCGATGCGACGGTGGGGGATTATAGGCCTTTTGCGAACTAGCACAAGTTCGCCTTCCTTAAAGCTCCTAGGACGGACCATTCGATCGTGAGCCCTAGTCAGTCGTGCTTTATAAATTTCTAGATTTTGTTGGGCTTGAAGCCTAGTTTCATCTAGAGCTTCAAGTTCTTCTAATCGTAGAAGATTATTTTCTTCTTGAGTCAATTTGTATTGCATAGCAATACGCAGTGACGGTAATTCTACCTCAAGAGGTAGTATCGCCTCTGTTCCGAAGACTAGGGAATATGGAGTAGCTTGTGTCGCAGTCTTATAGGTTGTGCGATATGCCCATAAGGCTTCTGTTAGTTTATCGTGCCATTCCCTTTTATTTTTAGAGAGAATTTTATTGAGCAATTTAACCAAAGTCTTATTAAATGCTTCAGCCAAACAATTGGCTCTCGGGTTATATATCGATGAATAATGCCAGTCAATTTTATGGCGTTCAATAAATCGATAAATTTTAGCACTTTTAAAGGCGGTACCATTATCTGATATGATTCGACGTGGTACACCAAAATGATAGACAATATTATCTCGAAAGAATTTCATTACATTGTCTGCTTTAACTTCTCTTAAGGGAATTGCTTCAGCCCATTTTGAGAAATAATCTGTGGCAGCAAGGATGAATCGATGTCCCAAAGAAGAGGGTGGTTCTATAGGACCAATTATATCGGTACCCCAACTTTTAAATGGCCACGATGCTACTGTAGGATGTAGCGGGTTAGGTGGCCGATGTATAACATCAGAATGCACCTGACATTGATGGCATTTCTTAGCATAGTTAAGGCAATCCTTAACCATGCTAGGCCAGTAATATCCCATGCGTTTGATTTTAATTTTCATTTTGGGTCCAGATTGGTGTGCACCACACAATCCTTCATGGACTTCGGTTATTACTTTTTGGGATTCATCAGGTCCCAGACATCGTAGCCACATTTGGTCAAATGATCTACGATATAGTGTGTCATTTATGTAAGCATATCTTAACGCTCTCTTGGATATTTGCGAGGCAATAGATTTATCCTCCGGTAATCTACCTTCTTTGAAATAGGTAAGAATGGTTCCCTCCAATCATTCTCATCCAATATATGCAGGCTCTCAGGTGTTTCTTTTCCTTCGTTGTCTGGTAAGGAGGCCGGAGCTAATGCATGTCTATTTTGGATAGTTATAATGATTGGATCCTCTTGGGAATTTGCCATTTCTTTAGCCAATTTTGCTAGCGCATCAGCCTTTCCATTTTCACCACGTGTAATCCTAGTTAGGGTTACCTCAGGAATTCGTTTTAGTAGTTTTAAAGCATGTTCGCGATACGGGATTAGCTCGGGCTTATTGATTTTAAAAGCACCTGCTATTTGCTTAATTATCAGTTGAGAATCTCCATATATATAGAGTTTTTGAATTTGCATATTAATAGCAAGCTCAAGACCCGCAATTAAAGCTTCATATTCAGCTTCATTATTAGTATAAGGTTCTATTAAGCTATATGAGTATCGCAGTATACCGCCTTGCGGGGTTACGAATATAATCCCAATGCCCACCTGAACTATTGGGAGTTTAGGCGATCGGGCTGGTTTTATTGATGAAGCTCCATCAAAATAGAGCTCCCATTCTCGTAGATGTATTCTCTCTTCCACTTCGAGTATCTGCTCGTCTGGCAGCTCGTCATTAAGTGGAGAACATACAGGTAAAGGATGGGCAGCTAGAAAGTCTGCTAGCGCCTGTCCTTTAACAGCCTTTTGTGGAATATAGGTTATATCGAATTGCATTAGCAATACGGTCCATCTAGCTAGACGACCCGTCAGAGTGGGTCTAGTCATTAAAAACTTTAATGGATCCACTTTAGATATTAATCTTATCTTATGAGATAACATATAGTGTCGCAATTTTTGTGTAGCAAAAATTAATGCTAAACACTGTTTTTCAATTGGCAAATATTTTGATTCAGCCCCTATTAGTCGGCGACTAATGTAGTAAAGGGCATTTTCTTTACCATCGACATTATCTCGTGCTAGCAATGCTCCGAGCGATTCCTCCAAGGCTGCTGTATACAAAATTAGGGGTTTACCCAGAGTAGGAGCAGCAAGGATTGGAGGATTCAACAGGTATTGCTTTATGCTATTAAACGCCTCCTGACAAGCCTCGTCCCACACGAAAGGAGTATATTTCTTCATTAATCGTGCGAAGGGTTGGCATCTACCCGAGAGATTAGATATAAATCTCCGAATATATGCCAATCTTCCTTGTAATGAACGAAGTTGTCTTAGGGTTTTCGGAGGTGGCATTTCCACTATCGCTTGAATTTTATCGGGATCAATTTTTATCCCTCTATGGCGTACAATAAATCTGAGAAATTTTCCGAATGACACACCAAAAGCACATTTAAGCGGATTCATTTTCAAATTAAATTTGTGAATTCTTTCAAATACAATTTTAAGATCATCTACATGCTCAAATTGATCTTTACTTTTTACAACTAAATCATCAACATAGCATTCCACATGCTTATGGATAAGATCATCAAAGATTCGGGTCATCGTCCTTTGATAGGTGGCCCCGGCATTCTTCAATCCAAATGGCATAACCTTGTAGCAGTATATGCCTATAGGAGTTCGAAAGGCAGTATGCTTTTCATCGTCTGGATCCATTTTAATCTGATTATAACCTGACGATCCATCCATAAATGAGAACATATCATGGTTCGACGTATTATCGACCATAAGTTCTGCATTAGGAAGTGGAAAGTCATCCTTTGGACACGCCTTATTCAGGTCCCGATAATCAATACATATATGAATTTAACCATTTTTTTTCTTGACTGGGACGATGTTGGCAATCCAGTCAGCATATTTTTCTTCCCGGATAAAGCCAGCTTCGATGAGCTTTTTAGTTTCAGTGATGACTTGCTCTTCAATCTCAAGTCGCATTCGCCTGGGTGCCTATTTGGCAGGCTGTACTTTGGTGTTGATGGAGAGCTTATGCACTGCCACCTCTGGTGATAAACTAGGCATTTCAGTGTAGTTCCACGCAAAACAATCTTTATACTCAAGAAGCAATATTTTTAGCTCTTCTGCTTTATCGTGCGAAAGATTCCCCCTAATAAAGGTTGGCTTTGGCTCTTCTTCTGTTCCCAAATTTATCTCTTTGAGTTCATCAACTGTAGCCTGACCACCTTCTTCAAATTCTTTTGGAGCCTCTTTCAGATCTACTAATAGATCTTCAGCTTGATTTTCAGGTTCAGTCGGTCCCTCCTCCTTATCCGTTATGTTGTAGGAGGTTTCATATGTTAGGCGCGGATGTTGGGGGTACTCAAGATAATGGTAGGATGCTGCTCGTGTGAGACATGACTGTCGAGCATATCCAAGCCCCCATGTTGTAGATAAACCATTGCCAATAGGCTTTTGTGCATGCTCGTTATGCCAAAGTTCTCTGAAATAACGGGCTCGTTTGTTCGTTTGCACGAAGAAGATATTTTTCTCCATGAGTTTTCTCATAATGGGTGAAGGATATTGAGGAATAATTATCCACATATCTTCGTTGTCCCATTCATCTTCGTACTCTATTTCATGAGCAGCATGATGCGGTATCACCTTTGATTCGTAGAAAAGGGATCCACGTTCATTGAGACCTCTCTTGGGGGGAACATAGAAAGTTTTTAGTATTCCTATGTTCGTGTTTGATGAGGTCGTCAGTGTTTTGGAATGCTCAGCCGGCATATATACTATTTTGATGATATTTGTAGATATCTGCTCTTCAAATATCCTTATCATCAAAATTGACATATTTTTTAATTTCTGAGATACAGAACTGGGTCCTGGATCCCCTCCCTCTTGTGATTCCACAGTACTCTTAGGCTGATAAAGGAATTCTTCTTCCTCCTCCATACTTGGTTTGCTCGAGCACCGTACTTTATTTGTGTGATTAGCTTTGTAATCAAAAGGGACAGCTGCAAGCTCATTCTTTCTTTTCCCTATGATTAAGGGTTTAAAAGTTGTAGAGATATCTTCATCCTCTTCGGTATCACTACCGAGGTGCGGCACCGAGCTGATTTGCTTCACTTTAGTCTTTCCCTTATCTTTGGGCTTTTCTTTATCCGACGTGGCGGCCTTGATTTTCAGAAGAACGTTGTCTTTTGGCTTTTGTGCCATAAAATACTTGGCATCATCATAAATTTTGACTTCGTGTACCAAGAACGGTTGCTCATCACCATCAATGCGATGTTCTTCATTATCTCGATTATACTTCATGCATTGATGACGTGTTGAAGGCACTATGCCATACTCATGGAGCCATGGTCTTCCGAGAAGTGCCTTATATGATGTATTGGAATCTATTATGTGGAATCTTGCCTCTGTATGTAGCTCTCCAAAGCTTAGAGCTAGGACCACGGATCCCAGGGTTCTTTGGCCTTGTTCATTAAATCCTTGTAGGAACACTGTTCTTTTAGTTAGATATTGAACATCCAGGGCCAATCCTTTGAGCGTTCTGAGGCTCATTAGATTGACAGAGGAACCTGGATCAATCAAAATTCTATTAATTTCCACGTTGTTACTCTCTGCAGTGACATAGAGTGGTCGATTATGATCTACCGTTCCTAGGAGTAGATCATTATCGCAGAAAGTAATTGTAGCGGTGTTCTGTGTATATAAAGCTTCTTTTAGAGTTTGCTCGGCAAAGAACGCCTCATACTGCTCAGGATTTTGCAAGGCCTTGATGAGTGTGTCCCTAAGGTTCTTGGACATAAGAAGGGCATCGTATATACTCAGCAATGCAGGCAACTTGCGAAGATGAGACAAGATATTGTAATCCACATTCGCGTTGACCTCTTTAGGCTTTGGTGGATCTTGTGGCATAGCCGCTTGATTGAGCTGGATATTCTTACCTTGCTCTTTTCCCTTCTTCTGAGGTGGAGGAAGAATTTGTTTTCCACTTCTCAGCTGAATTTGTGTCACTTCTTCTGGACGAATCATCTTCAGCATGGGAGTCTTCCTTATTTGCCACTTCTTCAGTTTCTTCAGAATTCGAGCTGCTTCCGAGTTTTGGACATTTATTTTTAAGAGTTATTTTACTCTTATTTTTCTTATCTGGAAAACATAGTTCTTCCTCTGAGTCTGTAAACGGCGATGCCGTACGGCACATTTCTTTAGGACCGACTTTTGAATTGGTCTTTTGAAGACTGAGAGGTCCACCTCGCCCTCTCCCATTTCTTCCACCTCTTTGGCTTATAACTCAACAAGTTTCTCTTGGAATACTCGTCTCTTCTTCAGATTCTGAATCGAGGTGTAAGTTTGTTATCTAATATTCCAATATGATGGGTCGCCTAGGAGGTTGCTGGTATTCATCGATAGAGTCGATGTACCACTGGATTTCGGTCTTCTGTTTCGACAATCTCTTCTTCTTTCTTCTTTGAGATCTGGATGTAGAAGCCTTTCCCCCTTGGTCCTTGTAATATTTAAAGGGTTTCTTTCTAGTTGATGTAGGATCCTCCTCAGTCAACTTCTTCAAGCGGAGGAGTCTTGGATTCACTTCTAGTTCTAAAGCGTTCTTTCGACGAATGCCCTCAATGGCCAAAAGAACCTTCATCATTTGTTTGGATTTTTTTGATATGTAGGTTTCCCAACCTCCTTCATCTTGTTGGGGTTCTTTTCCTACATTTTCCTGATAAGAGCTGGAAGAGATGACATTGGTCTTCTCCTTCTTTGGATTAACCAATACACTATCAGACAGTGTAAGCTCACAACTCCGATAGTTCCTTTCTACCCAATCTTTGAATATAAAACAGTCTTCAATCGGGTGACTAACGATTCGATGGTATGGATAATAATTTGGATCATTAATCATGCCGGCCTGTTCTGGTCGGCGAGACTCCGGTAGTTGTAGGCCGATCTTGAGAGCATGTCGGAAGATTTTGCCTGTACATTCTCTTTTAAAAGAGTACGGCTTATTGATTTTCTCTTGTAAGGAATGGACTGCCGGCTTTTCCTTCGTCTGTGTTGTCATCTTAGGCATAGCCATTTCTCTTTTCTCCTTTTTATCAGGAGGAGAAGTAAACATAGTATTTACTTCATCCCGTTTTGAATCATAAATTCTGGGTTGTTTGCCTTTATTAGATGGATTGCTGTTGTAGTTGTAGGCGATGCCCCTAGGCTTCGGTAGCCTTTCGAACTTAGCTACACGATCTAGTAATTCTTGAAAGGTATTGATCGTGGCCATTGCTAAGTAAGGAGCCATATGGTCGTCAATATTTCCAAGGAGTTCTACAGCATGTTTCTCAGTCAATTGCTGCTCACATCTCATGTAAGATTCCTCCACCTTGTGATATATTTGGTGACGGACTCATCCTTCTTTCTTCTTTCAAGAGCAAGATCTGCAATCGTCACCTTCTTTGTGGCACCGGCGAACCTTTTGACGAACATCGTTTCAAGTTCGGCGAATGTCTTAATCGAGTCATTTGGTAACTCAGCATACCATTCGAAAGCCGTACCTGTAAGGCTGCTAACAAATTGATGCAGCAACAAGGCATCATTTCCTCCGGTGTTACCGCAGGTAGCCTTGAACTGGGCCAAATGTTGCCTAGGATTTTCTGTGCTAGAAAATGTTTTGAATTGAGGTACCATGTATCCTTTAGGATATTTTACATGGTCGTATTCCATGGGATACGGGCGGCCAGTACCCACTAAAGCTTCAGCAGTTTCAGCAGCAATAACTGCTTTCACTTTTTGATTGATGAGATTTTCAATCTGAGTTTTACTAACTATTTCATCTTCTTTGAGCGCTGTTAGCATTGGCTCTTGTACCTCTGCTTCTTGGTTAGGCACATCTAGACTAGGAGGAGCAGCCTGAATACCTGAAGTACCCACATTCTCTTGGGGGTTTACAGGTTGTATTCTGCCAAGCGCGTTCGTTAAACCAAGTTGCCCAAGCAATTCTTTCATCATAAAGTTCATCTCATCCAGACGAACATTTAATTGAGCAATCTCCTGGTCTTTTCCCCGCCGGAGAGATTGCATTTCTTGTTGCAGTTTTATTATAGCTTCGCTAGCCTCCTCTTCCTCCACCTCTTCTTATTGGGGAGGTGTCGTATTTGTAGGCATTGCTTGCTCTTGCATACCCCACATTTGTTCTTCATTTTGGGGGTTTGCAGCTGCATTCCGGCGAGTCTACATTCTCTGGTTAGGCTGCTCAGAAGTATGGCTAACCACTCGAATGGTTTCAACATCCATAGGCTCAACCTCTTTTATTTTCCCACCATACTCATCATCTAGAGAAGCTTTTCATCCCAATGATCGACATTACAGTCATCTTCGACCTCATATTCTTCTTCTGGCCGATTCTGACGCCTCCAATGGATTATAGGAGAGTCAGGGCTGCCTTCGTACATAGCAGCCTTTCCCTTATCAACTAGGGTAGGCTTGGCAGGAGATTTCTTATCAGAATGTGACGTTTGATCACCATTCTTCGGTAACATTTTACAAGCCAGGCTCTCGTAATTGCCCTTCAAGATATTCTTTTGTTTGGGCTCTTTTGGTACCCAAACTCGCTGGTTCCTTGCAGCGATCTTCGAATAATTTGCCCTAGGTATAGGGAAATGTCGATTATTAGGACCGACAAGTTCCATTGCAGAACTCGACCTGTAGTATGGTCGAAGGGGTCTTTGTCTGTAGCCTTCATGGTGTAGACTACTGTGGGATTTTCCCACTTGCCTTTTTTCAAATCCTAGACGCTATCCAGGCTCCATAGTTCTCAGATTAAGGAAATGAGGAAGGCCCCTATTACTTCCTCGGTAAGGTTTCTTTGAAACCTCATTTTTCCAAGAATTTCTTAAAATTGGAATGACACATTCGTTCAACAACTTCTTCCAGTTTCGTATCAAATTCTTATTCTTCACAGCCTTCAGTAGCTTGTGAAGACAGGAGGAGACTGTTTCTCTCTTTTCCGGCAACGATGGTTGGTTAGAAGTCTCCTAGAAAGACTTCTTTAGCTCACCCCAAGCATTGTTGCGTTTCACCCATCTCAATGGCTTGAAGCCATTGCAAATGGGTATGTTTGCCTCCGGTTGAGGCAATGGCTCCTAATTTGGGGTTGGGATATTTGTCCACCCGCTTGCTCTGAGTCGAGCATTGGCTTTTCTTCTGGCTTTCCTTGACAATTTGACACCAGAAGTAGAGGCTTCAGCATCATGCCTCCCAGGAGCAAAAATAGTTTCCTTAGGAACTTCAATTTCGTTCCTCTTCAAATTGGCCGTATTAATGACAACAGATTTCGGCTTAGGCTCGGGAGCCTTTCTTTTGGCCAATGGGAGCACCTTGTTATTAATGTTAGAAGCCCTAATGTTGAACTTCTCATAGTGAACAGCAGATCTGTTCATATTTCGGTCGAAAGAATTAGCAGTGATTTGTTTTGATCTAGGCTTAAGAACCTCCTTTTTGGCCAGAGGGGTTGCAGTAGGTGCAACCGACAATCTTGAAAATACAGAAGGTCTGGGTGCAATAGCATTCTCAATCATCATCTCCCTGGTTGGTGTAGTTTCACCAGGAAGGAACTTGAATACTTCGAAAACAGTTCCGAA
The DNA here is from genome assembly GCA_019925795.1 of Dendrobium chrysotoxum. NCBI lineage: Eukaryota > Viridiplantae > Streptophyta > Magnoliopsida > Asparagales > Orchidaceae > Dendrobium > Dendrobium chrysotoxum. Next base: position 49,840,879 of record CM034313.1, read on the forward strand.
TTGTAGTGTGGCACCAGATCGACCAGTATCTATCACGGTCTGGGGGAATTGGACGCGCGATCCCTCCCCGAGCTTGATAGTCATCATACTTTTAACAGGTAACATTTCAGTAACCTGCAATAGAACTTGCAGGGATTAGAGTCAACCTGACTTCTGTTGCACAAGAAAATATGACTTTATAAAAAGTATATATATATATGTATATATTTCATCCAGAGATGGAGAGAGAAGTAATCCCCAGCGGAGTCGCCAGAAATCTGATCGCTCCAGAAAAATCTTTTTCAATTATGCTTCTCATGAACCCTGTTCTCAAGAACATAGGGTTCCCTTTATTTTTTTAAGGAGGTAGATTGAGTTTGATATTTAAACAAATTTCCCCTAAGATTAGTGTCAGGGTTTATTTAGATCTGGGTTCTACTTCTATGAGCGCAAGCCCTCATAGTTAATTACCCCTCCTAACGCATTAGAAGAGCACTCTCGATTAAGGATGAAATACACGTAGCTTTGTACAATAAGTTTAAAAATGTGTAACAAAAATTTTAGACTTAGTTATGGGGGATGAAGGTACACCCAATCAAGATCCCATGGTTCCGTCATCCCGGGTATACCGTCGGTTCAATCTACCAACACTAACAACCATGGATTGTAGTGTCCAGGGAATCTGATTAGCAGCCATGGGTTGCCTCCTCTCAGGGATCCCGAATAGACTGAAGTGGAGATGTGTGGATTTTAGTTTAGTTTAGTTTGGGTTGGGGCTTATAGCTTCCTTAGAAGTTGCCCGTTAGTTTGTTTAGTTTGGGGCTTACGACTTCCTTAGAAGTTGCCCGATGATTTGTTTAGTTTGGGGCTTATGGCTCCCATTAGGAGTTGCCCGATGATGGGTCTTATAACCTTGCCCTTATAGACTAGGATGCCTAGGTGATTTGAGTTTTAGATTTAGGGTCGTTCATTTAGAAGTTCCCTAACGCGTGGGTCTTACTGCTTCGCTTAGAAGTAGCCCCAAATAGTGGGTCTTACAACTTAGCCCTATAGGCTAAGATGCCCAGGGTAGGGGTTAGGTCATTTTCACCTAAAGATTTCCCCTCAGAGGTTGGACTTACGGCTTCTATTAGAAGTGGCCGAATTAATTTTAGGAATATCATTTCATCTAATTGATATATTTAGTGAAGTAATTATCTATAGGAATTACTGCTTCTATTAGAAGTAACCTATAAGACTTAGTTTAGCAGGACTGCATCTTTACATACTTCCCCACCTCGACACCGCTTTTAGTGTTTCGTAGCAATTCTACTACAGTAGTTTGTTGCTTTGCTTTCAACAGTTTGTTTTGCATGCAGTAGTTAGTTTACTACTTTTCAATATTCATTATATATATGAATTTTTTTTTTTTGCACTGACTTTTGCTTGTTTGCCTACAGGTGCTCATAGCTTGCAGATTAGAGAGTTCTCATGTAGCTACAGGAGCTTGTTTGTTGGAGAGTTGCTTGTGAGTTTTTTATGTTTGACAGCTATTGGAGAGCTTTGTAGTTTTGAGAGTTGTTCAGTTTGAGAGTCTGTGGCCGTTTGGAGAGCTATTTGATTTGTTTGGAGAGCTGCCGCCATTTGTTGGAGAGTTGTTACTTGTTGGAGAGCAGTAACTTGAACTTAGATTGGATTATTGGAAACATTTCATTCATGCATTTTATTTTATTTATTTTTTTAAACAGCATTAATTAATTATATTTTATTTAAAGTTAAATATTTAATCCATTAATTTTAAATTTCATATATTTGAGTGTATTTTAAAATTTTTTGATTATATAAATTAAATTGATTGGCTCAATTAATTAATTCAAGTTTTAGTTTTATTCAATGTTTTGATTTATTAAAGTTTGATTGATTAAAAGATATAAATTTAAAGTTAAAGTTTTAATTTTAACTTAAGATTTTGATTTCATTAGATGTCATATTAATTGATTTAATTTTCTTATTTTTAAAAGATTAACCATTTGATTAGTTAGATTTCTTGTAATAATTTTATTTGATTTGGACTTCTGGATTCAGTTGATTTGATTGATTAATTCAATTAAGTGAAGTTCTGCTCTACTTAACTCCTCAAACTTATCTATTGATTGGATCGACTTTTAAAAACTTATTCAGTTTAAGTTAAATAGTTAATCTATTCACTGATTGTATTTTCAACTTTAGTCACTTAGTTTATTAAATAACCAATCGGACACTTAATTAGATAACTGGTTAATAAATTAAAGTTCTCAAATCTTAAGTTCAATTAACGAATTGAATTACAAAATGCATAAAGAATTTTAGTTCCATTAACTGGTTTGATTTTCTTTATAAGTTATTTAAATTCCTGTTATTAAACTTACTGAATTTTAATTTTAAAATTAGTTCACTCATTAAATTGTTGGACTTGGATTTAAAGATTAACTGTTTGTTTAAAATTAAAGTTGGTTTGATTAATTATTTATTAGTTAAATTATTTTAATTGATTTCAAATTAAATCCGTATTTTTTGTTTGTTTGTTTGTTTATTTTTTATTTTTTTAAAAATCCATCTAAGTCCAAAAATTTAAGAAAAATTCGGCAGCCTCCCGGCGTCCTCTCCCCTCACGGGGAGGTAGGGGAGGGCACTTGCCCTTTAGGCTCGACTCAGCCGGAGCGAATCAACGGCGAGGAGATTTGGGAGAGCGAATCAATCCCATTAGTGTCTTCATGTCTTTGATCCCTCGGCCGGATCAGATCGACGGCCAAGGGCTTCGGGGGACCGTATCTAACCCCGGGACTTCCTTCAATCGGCTGGCTTGTGATTTCCAAGCGGCGATCGTGACACACTTTTTTTTTTTTAATGACTGCTGTCACTTTTTTTTTTAATGACTGCTGTTATTATTTAACTTTAAATAATAATAAAAATAATAATTATTATTATTATTAATCATAATAATTATGATTATTATCATTTTTATTTGGTAGCAAAAATATCTCCCAAAGCCACTGTTGTTTCTTAATATTTGAAATTAAGAACAGTTCTTATGTAACGGACCAAACAAAGGAACAAGAACTTTGGCTGCTTGTGAGATTTGAGAAGCGGAATGCACGGCGAGAAGGCCTCTTAGTCTTGAATTTGAATCGCAACAGAAACTCAAAGGCTCAAGTGTGGGCAACGCTCGCAAGTCTACAGTAAGCAGAAGATTTGATTTCCCTTTCACGTGAAGAGGAAGACGGGCTTGTTCGCTTGAAGAATCGGAGCGGTCGGCGAAGGCTTCTTGTCAGATTTCTGCTTGCGTGAAGAGCTTGGACTGACAGGTCACTGGCGACGAGTGGGCTTCGGTTCTTTTGCACGGAGAAAAGGGTGGAAGCCTTGATTGCTCGGGAAAGAAGAAAACCAGAGCCGAATTTTTCAATTCTTTGAATGTAAGTCCTCTCAAAAATCTCTGTCCATTTCTTTTTATTCTCTCTATGCCTTGCAAGAGCCAAGAATAGTTATTTTGCCCACAATGCTTGCGACGTGTGATCGTGGGGAAGATGACGTGCTTCAGTTATACATGAATATATTATAATATCCATTGTTATTTCACAACCCACTCATGTTCAATTTCTCAAGTGGCCAAACTGATCAATTTGCTTTTGTGCAGTCCAAGCTATGTAATTAATTATCCCATATTCAAAAAAGGTTTGACTAGATTAGCATCACATCCAATCATCAAAATTCTGTTTTGACAATTCAACAGGAGCATTCAAAGCAAATTCTATTAAACTCATATAAGCCTTTAATTTAACCTCCAATAGCAATTTATTAACTAAGGGCTGGCTTTTATAGATATGCTCTGAAGCATACAACCTAATTATAGCAAAAATAATTCTTTATACAAACTTCTAAAATTGTCTACCAATTCAATGATTTTGGGTAGATAAAAAAAAAAATCCTGCATGGCATATTGCTTAGCATAACCTCCAGGAATTGTAAAGTTCTGACCCGATGCCAGTAAGACTTTGTTGAGATTTAAATTGCCACACTTAATTTTATCATTTGGATTTAAATTTGCTGAATTGCAAGCAACACCATGTATTCTTGAAAGACATATGACTCTCAAATTGGTTGCATTATTTGGTCGTAGCTTTTAGGTATTCAATTTTTTATTGATATTGAATCGACTTTCATTAGGGATCAACTCGCTCCTGAGTTTGATAACCAATGGAGAAAAACTGATAGTTGAATGATAGAGACAATCAACTAAACATTGAAGGAGATCATTTGCTTATTTGATTGACCTTTGATCTTTAATTTTTTTTTGCTCCAAAATTATCAGAACCACACCTTACCTTTGTTCTGATATTAATTTAGCAATTTTATCACATTGCTATTATATTAAATTTCAACAGAAAGCTTTTGAATCGCCTAGTGATTAAGGCAACATCATCGCTATCAAACCCGAAAGTACTAGTATCACTCTCGTTGGCCTTTAGTGCTACTGTTTTCTCCTTCTTCTTCTCACCTGCATCAAGCAGTCTTTGGTTCACCCCTTGCTCATAAGCAATGAGTGATCCAAGTAAGCTATCAATAGAGTAAGTATTCAAATCTTTAGATTCAGTGATTGCTGTTATTTTAGCATCATACGAAGAAGGAAAACATCTAAGAATTTTGTTCACTCTTTCATAGTTTGTAAGTTCTCTTCCTAAGGCATGTAAAGAAGTGACAATTTGAGTGAACCTCGTATACATTTCAGAAATAGATTCAGAAGGTTTCAGGCGAAAAAGTTCATAGTCATGAAGTAATATATTTAACCTAGATTGTTTGACTTCAGTTATACCTTCATAAGTGATGCACAATCTATCCCAAATTTCTTTACAAGTTATACAAGTAGAGACGCGCATGTAATCTTCAAATTTTAAAGCACAGAAAAAATAGTTCAAACATTTGACATTCAGTTGGGCTAAGTCACGATTATCAAAAGTCCAATCAGTGAAGGGTAGTTCAGTATTAACATTGTTAATCATTCTAAAGTTGGTTCATAGCCATCCTTAACAAGCATCCACATACGATAATCTATAGATTGAAGAAAAGTGGATTTGCAAGTTTTCCAAAAATCAAAAGGTATGTTATCAAATAATGGCGATCGTGTAATTGAATAACCTTCAGCAGTATTATGATTACCAAAGTTAGCCATGGATCAAATTCAAAAGTTTTTCAAAACTAGATTATATGAATCCCGCTCTGATACCACTTAAAAGTTCGATTGGGATGTTAAGCCTTGATGAACTAGTCCCGAGGCTAACCAAGAGGGGGGGGGGTGAATTGGTTATTTAAAAATTTGAGAGCAACAAGAAAAAATCTTTTAGATAATTTGTAGCAGAAATAATTAAACACATAAAACGAAAAAGATTAACCACACATTTCACCCAAGCAGATAATCACAGAAAACTAAAGTGTAGAAAATAATCAGATAGAACACACCAAATTTTATAGTGGTTCGGTCAACTTGACCTACGTCCACTCCTCGAAGCCTCCCCTCCAGGTATTGCACTAACTCAAAGTGACTCTCCTTCTGCTTCCACAGTAAGGTGGAGAAGCCTGTACAAAAACTCCTTTCCACCGACACGGTGAGGCAGAGAACCTAACCTCCTTTCACATCCTCCTGAAGCAGGCAAAGAACCTCGGACTCCTTTCGCTTCGTCTTGAAGCAGGCAGAGAACCTGAACTCCTTTCGCTTCCTCCTGAAGCGGGCAGAGAACCCGAATCTTCTTGCGAATGATCCTCCCACAAAGAACACCGACAATACGAGAGAGGATGAACGGAGAAGATGACCTCGATCCTTACTTGGAGCAACCTTTGTGAATCCCTCACAAACTCCCCCTCATAAGATCCTCTCTCTCTCCCAAACTCTCTCTCTCTAGGGTTTCTCTGTAAAGGAAAGTGGCAAAAAAAATTTTTTTGTTGGAAGAAAAAGATCTTTTATAGGAGGGCTCAAAGTTTGCCCTAAATCTCAACTGGTCGGCCAATATCGTCCAGGACGATCTATAGATCATCATGTACGATCAGTTTAAAATCACCTGTTTCAGCCTGGACGATCTGGCTCTTCTGGATGATTAGTGGAAAAAATTGTTCACATCGTCCCGTATGATTCTGCGATCGTGTGCGACGATTAGTGTAAATTCAGGAATTTCATCCAGAAGACCGCTCTAGTCATCTAGAGGATCTTATGCTGGACAACCTAAAAATGACTTGATCGTCTAGGTTGATATTGATATCGTCCTGTACGATTAGTTCAAAAAGTGCCAAAATCATCCTGATCACCCCTGTGAATGTACAACTGAAACACACTGGACGATCTTGCGATCATCCCGGATGATGTGATTGTATCAATTAAATATTAATTACTTTCCTTAATCACAAGACTAATTTAGGCATGATTGTACTGGATCGTCCAGGATGATACACGTATCATCCGGGACAATCATACCAAATCTCTACAAATAAAACTTTCCTAACTTGATCTAGCGGCTGAGGATTTCTGATTTGAGCCTATCATCCCGTACGATGTATGGATCATCCAGGATGATCAGCTTAATCAGACAGACTTAACTTGGTCGCCCTAATTAGGGTTTCTATTTTCACTTGATCATCCAGGACGATGTCAATATCGTCCAGGATGATCTGAACAAAAATTGAACAGAAACTCTAATTCACTCAAGCTCTCCCCCTGAGTGTGTGTGTGTAAGGTTACTTAGCAAGGGGATCAGTTACATTACATTTGACTCAAGAAAAGGAAAACATTATACTGACACACTTGAACCCGATCTTGAGTTGGCTTGAGTTGCTTTTGATCTTTTGTACCTGAAATGGATTAGCCAAGAAAAACAGAATACAAACATGTTTGTCATCATCAAAACTGTATTTTTTGAAACCAGATTTGCAACATATGCTCATTTCGTATCTTGTCACTAAGAGTAAATCCACTCATGAGCATTCTCAACTCTCCAAACACTTAACTTAATATTATGCTTCTCTTTTAATGACCAACATTTACACCATAAAGCATTGCAGGACTCACCAGATCTTATAGAATTTTCTCCTAAGTTGAGGGGAATTTTCTATCACACAATAAGCTCAACGCATTCCTTCACTTTAACCATCCAAGTTGAATTATACTAATAGTGCCCACATCAACTCTCTCTAGTCTTATCAACAAGAAGAATATCATCAACAAAATGCATACACCATGGTACAATCTATTTCACCATCAACTCCCTATCTAGTCATATCAATAAGAAGAATATCATCAACAAGATGCATACACCATGGTACAATCTCTTGTAAATGTCTACCGAGAACATCCATGACCAAAGCAACAAGAAATGAACTAATGGTAGAAGAACTTATGTCAGTTCTGGAGAACGAGGAGGCGAATGTTGGCATCGGAGCAGTATACACAAGGCACAGAGGAGGCATTTGGTGGGAGGTGACTCAAGCGACTGGGAGTGAAGAAGGAAAGAGCAGGAGTGAAATGAGAAGGAAAACATCAACTGAAGGAAAGTATGGTCTTTTCTAGTGGTATTTTGGGCAGATTTTTCACTGAAAATGTTTTCGACGGCATCTCTGCCAGAAACCTTTCATCATCCCTAAGTAAGCTAGTGGGTTTTTTGCCAGAAGTTACGCAGGTAATTTCTGGCTTATTTCCACCAAAAGTTAGCGCTGATTTTACAAAAATTGCCAGCCTTGCCGGTGAGTTTTCCATTAAAAATTTACTGGTGGTTTATCTACTGGAAAACCTGTCACATAATTACTGGCAGAATATCCACTGGTTACATCGCCGCTAATACCGACAAATATATTTCCAACAAAAACTTTATCAGTATACCCAATTTTTTCTATAGTGTGATAGTTAACTAAAAAGAAGATAAATGGAAAAATAAAATAAATTATTTATGGGAAAGTATTTATCATTTAACAATTCATATTGAAAAAAAAATTACAAGCAAAAGTTAATGTAACTTGTAATATAACTTAAGTTTCTTATTATTCTCATATCTAGATCTAACATTATGCTTTCAAATCTCATATTATTACTTATATTGTGATTTAAAAAGAAGGAAGAGATTGAAAATTTAATTTATTTGGTGTATGTAATTATTCTGTTTAGAGAAAACAAATATATATATATATATATATATATATATATATATATATATATAAATAAATAATTTTTTTATATATACAAAACTTTTAATATACTCAATTTAGCCCCAAATTGTGTCATAATATTTAGGGTTATGTTACATCATGGATGGGCCTCTAAGAAGGGGAGCCTATTTTACCAATCTAAGAATAAGTCATGTATAGAAGAAAGCCTAGTCCAAGGTAGAACTCTATGAGGAATAATTAGGTTAGGTATGAGATAACCTAGAACCTATGTTCAAAGGATTAGGTTTATGAATTTATGGGGTCACCCAAGGTCTAGACATGATCATTATCAATATTAGGGCATGAGGGCTCTCTCTTATATAAATATTTGGTGAGTTCCATGAAATAATATTCATTTATTTTTTCATTATCTTGATGAATAATGTACCCACCCTCGACTTTATATCACTTCTCATTGTCAAAATAAGCTAAGACCATGGGGTTGAATTTCACTTGTTACTATCACAAATTGTCTTGCTAGTATGTGTGACCATCTTAGCAACTTCCATCTTAATGATTAATGAGTTGATCTTGATAATATTGCTTGTATCCTATTTTTCTTATTCTTATCTTACCCACTCTTAAGTAGTCACTTCTCAAAGATCATAGTGTTGACCTCATTTTTATATGAGGTCAGTAGGACCCATCTAGAACCCAGATCAATCTTGACCCCAGATCCACACAACTTAAGACCAATCTAAACTCTAGGATCTTCCTAGATTTCAGTCCCTAGGATCTGCTTTAGACCCTAGGATTCCTTTAAGCTTCCTCCTAGAGTCTAGACCCTAGGATCTACTTTAGACTCTAGGATCCTCCTAGACTCCAGACCCTAGGATCTACTCTAGACCCTAGGATTATCCTAGACTTCAGTCCCTAGGATCTGCTCTATACCCTAGGATTCCTTCAAATTAATCTTGACCCTAGGATCAATCTGATCCTAGATCAATCCAGATTCAAATCAATCCTGATCTCAGATTAATCTAGTCTCCAGACTATTCTAGACCCTAGGATTTTTTCCTAGATTCTAGATCTTAAGATCATTCTAGACCCTAGATCCTAGGATTATTCTAGAATCCAAAAATCCTGGGATCTTCCTAGATTTTAGACTTTAGGATCTATTATAAATCCTAAGACTCTTCTAGACCCTAGAACCTAGGATTTCTTAGATTCTGGAGACCTCGTAGATCCCAGATCTTAGGATTCTTTAAGACTTCAGGTCTTAGAATCTACCCATGTACTAGATCTACCCAGACTTTAGGATTTTCCTAGACTTCAATCCCTAGGATCTACTCTAGACCCTAGGATCCCCTTAAGCTGATCTAAACCCTAGGATCCACTCTAAACCCCAGGATTTCTCTAGATCAATCTAGATTTCAATTCAATCTAGACTTTATTCAAATCCATATATTCAAATTCAAAATCAAGCTCAAAACTAGAAATCCAGATCAAATCTAAGGCTTAAGGTCTAAGTCCTAAAAGCCTTTTCCAGCAAATCTTTGAACACTTCAAATCCTAGTCAAATGACCTCTAATTCAGGGTCTGCCAAGTACATATTGATGTGACATGTCTCTAGAGTCAACCCTCCAAATTTGAGCTCATTCTGAGTTCTCTAATCTTAGAAATTGAATTGAAATCCAAAGGTTGTAAAACCTTTAAATATTTACAGCCTATGCCACTAGACCTGCCACCCAGTGGATTCTGACCTTGGAGCCTTCTCCAAACCTTCAAATTACTTCCAGACCCTTGAATATGACTATTTGAGTAATAAAATACATTTTTTTGGACTCACTTTGACCTCAAGTTGACCAGGAGTCAAAATGACCAAAATACCCCTATGGGGTGTGAATAGTCACTTTGGACCAAATGAGCTCCAAATCAAAGGCAACCACTTCCAGCAAGTTTCAAATGTCAAACCCAACCTATTGGACCCAAACCTAGACCTTGGGTCAACTTGGTTGACGAAGTCAACCCACGTTGACCAAACAGGCCAGGCCCTTTGGGGTTCAAATAGGACATTTTGACTAAATGACCTGCTCAGACCTTGGGACCACCTCCATTGGTCTCCAAATGTCATTTCAAATTTATTGAACCCGGACCCACCCCTTGGGTCAACCTGGTTGACCAAGTCAACCTTGGTTGACTCAAATGTCCCATAAAGTCTTAATGGGTTATTTCAACCAATTTAACCTATCAAACCCCTTATCAAGCCTCTAATCAATTCTAAACCATGGCTTAAATATTTTCTAATCATGGGCCAATCAAATTTATGTCAATTTGACCAACTCAACTTAGAAAATTAGGTCAAAACCATATTTTCTTTTATTATTCTTATTCAATTTTAAATCCATAGGTCTTAAACCCTTTTCAACTCATTTAATCAACTCTTAAATATTTTCTTAAGTCCATATCACCAACTCTATTGACTGGTTGACTGGCCAACCTAGTCAACAAAGTCTCTAAAGAGCTTTCAAATGGTCAAATCCCCTTTAACATTGATCCCTTTACTTAGATTTTGAGTTTAATTCTTCCAAACAGCCCCCAAGCCTTCCCCATGCCACCTTAGCTGCCATGTGGCATGGGGATCACTCAAATGGTCAAATCAAGCCATAAGAGGGGTCCAACTTGGTCAAATGGCCACTTAAGCTCAACCCCTCTTTCCCTAAACCATTCCAACTGTTAGATCAGACTCTAGAAGGTTCTTAGAACCTATCCTAACCATTGGATTTAGATCCAACAGCCCTCAAGGCTCCATGTCTCCATAAGAGGATAAAAGGACACTTTACACCTAGGATGTCCTCCCCTTATCCTTGCCTCCTGCTCCCAATCACCCTAGGGACACTTGGCAGGATCATGGAACCCAATCAAACCAATCCCATCCATTGATTCAACCTGGAAGGGATTGAATAGGGCAAAAGGCCCATTGAAGCCATCATTGAATCCCTATCACTCTCTCTTCATTCTAGCCTCCTCAAGTCTAGCCCTTAGCTTCTTTCAGCTCTCCAGGAGTTCCTCAACCCTTCCCAACAAAGATTCACCAGTCAAACCTCGCCGGTGACGAGCTTCATGGTGAGCCAAAGTGTTTTCCATTCAAAGGATTATAGGGATCGATCTAGGAGCTTTCAAGCCAAGGTGTCTTCAGCAAAATCATACGTGGACAGTCCACAAATTCAGATAAATAAAAACCTTTCCAATCCAATGGTTAGATCTCTTCTAAACTCTAGCCCTAGGTCACAATAGATGGGTTAAATTAGCTTTTCATAAAGCATTTTTTAAGCCAAATCAAACTATCCACATAAATTCTGTTCATGTATTCTTACTATATTTAAAATTTGATCGAAAAATATTGATCCGATTGAGAGAAAATAAAAAAAAAGGTTCTAAAGCCTCGGTTCAGCAGCTTATTCACTATACGTGTTCTAGACAATGGTCCAGAATTAGCTGTCTCGCAGTTCCGGCTAACTGTGGATCCGATCCCGTGTCTCAGCTAGTCATCTGGCTCAATCAGAGCAGTAGGTTTAGACCGCGGATGATCCAATGGCGAGCGGTATTCGCTGATGCAGATTAGTGAAAGCGCGTGGGACCCCCGCGCTTTCCCTAATCATGAGATATACATATATTTTAATAACCTTTTATTAATTAAGTGATTAAACATTTAACTAATATTTATTTTGAATTAAAATAAAATAATTTTAAATAAATTTAAAATTCCAGAAATGTTTAATATTTAATTTAATTTATCTTAAAATTATTTTTTTATTTTTTTAATTAATTTCAAATTAATCTAAAATTCACTTAATTAACTTTGAACTTTAAAAATTTCAAATAAAGTTAAATCAAATCATAAAAATATGAGTTATATATCAAATTTCTTTTAATTTAAAATACTTTAATTTAAAATTAATTTTAAAATTTAAATATTAATGTATTTTAAACAATTTTGATTACTTAAATATCTTTAATATTTAATTAATATTTAATTAAATATTTTTAAATTAAAATTTATTTTCAATAAACTTAAAAAAAATCATAGGATCTCTCAACTACTTAAAAATTATTTTAATAATATTTTCTTAATTATTTTATTTTAGAACTTATATATTTATATATATATATATATATATATATATATATATATATATATATATATATATATATATACATACTTTGAAATTTATTTTAAATAATATATATTTAAATCTTAAAGTTTTGCGAGGTTCCATGAAATTTTAAATATGGGTAGTATGTTTGAATAACTTTAATGTGGAATAATCATTAATCAATGAATAATTATTTTTATTAATTATTCATTGATTAATTTTCTAATTAATTAAGTTCTATTTTGATTCATACATGTTTAAGGACATATACACACCACTTAGTTTAAGCTCTCCTAGTACTAGGATTTGTTTGAGTTTATGTATGTGTGTATGTACATGTATGTCCAAGGGTTAGGAACATTGATTCTGACCCAATTAAACTTAGTGACATCATTAAGGACAATAATTAAGGACATAAATTTAGAAAACTTAAAATATTTTAATAATTAGGATTCACATCCTCTTGACTTGAAACTTGAAACATTTGAAGTTAGTGATATATTCAGCCCATAGAAATTTTCTTATTTAATTTTGAAGTCATTAAGCCCCTTAATTAACTTAATCAAACTCAAGCCTTAATTAAGCCCTTAAACTTCCAAAAATTATAATAAATCAAATTTAAACTTAAAAAATACAAATAATACCTCTAACTGACCAGAATTGAACCCTTAATCAGTGAAAAATAAAAGTCCCTTGACTGGACTTTAAAATCAAGCCTAATTTAATTTTAATTGAAATTTAATATTTAATTAATTTAATTAATTAAAAATTTCAAAACCCTCTTAAACACTTGGGAATCTCTTTTTATGTCATTCCTGACCTTTAGTGTTGATTCTAAGGAGTTTGGAGGTCATTTGGATTGAAATCATCAAAAGCCTTCTAATTAAGCAAATTCTAATAATTCAATAAATTGTCAAAACTTCAAAAATTCATAACCAATTCAAATAAACTCCAAATCAGTCAAAGTCAAAAGCATTCAACTCATATTAAGTTCTAATATTTATCAAAATATTAAGTTTCCAGAAATCAATCAGATTTGAAAAAGTGAACTTTTGGTCAAAACTTAGTTCAAAATCAAGTCAAAACTTCAAACTTTCATAATAAAATCTAGAAAAATCCAATTTCAGCGTACTTATAGTCTAACTGATCATATTAAGGTCTAGTATTTTAATAAAATATTAAATTTCTAGAAATTACTTTAAATCAAAAAGTTAATTTTTGACCCCTTAATTAAGTGATTAAAATAATCCAGAAAATTCTAAAATTCAATAATTCATCTCAAATTCTAGAAAACATTAATTAAATCTTAAAATCAGTAACCAACCAATATTAATTAAAATTTAATAACTTTCAAACTTTAAATCAAAATCAAATTATTTAATTATATGATTATCACTAGTAACCCAGGCCTACGAGGCTATTAGCTTAGCTCCAAGGAAGGTGAAATAAACTTCACGGCCTCGGAATGAAATAAAGGTGGTAATCAATAATCCTTTAAAAATACACTTTGAAATCAATCTTAAGCCATTAATACTTAAACTAAAACTTAAATCCTGTAAGCCTTTCAACCAACTAGAACATCAAATAACTTTAACTAATTGTCCTACTTAGGACATATCAAAGCCACATAGCCTGCCTCACATACTTTAGATGGTTTTCTAGGACAACCAACCCTAGTCTTAGGCTAGGCCAGTGTTTACTTTTCTTCTACTTGCGTGTACCGGGTTTTCTGTGATTTTTATTGTATACTGGTTGTTAGATTTAAGTAATTGAAATTGATGTGATTATTTATTTACTTACTGCACTCTGTGTTATGATTGATTGTACGTTAGATCTACCCCTAAGTTAGGAACGATTTATACTAAATCAATCTTATGCAGGTGGCCATGCTCATACAGGGCATTTAAAATTAAAGGGGGCAATAATTAAAGCTTTAAAATTAATACTACTTTCTGCAGGTGCTTCAGAATTCGCTTAAGTCTCCCTTTAAAATTAAAAGAGCCTGGCCAAGCATGGCTGTAAATTTGAGCATTTAAATTTTAATATATTATAACTGCTTGAGATGTCAAATATTAATTGTTGATTATTAGGATAACCCTGTAGGTATTGAGTCTAGGTTTTTTAATTTTAATTAATGTAATTTAATTTAAATTTGAGTTATAAATGTTTAAAGTGATTTGAGAATGGGATGTTTAAACATCCAATTTGGAATCCAAAGAGGAAGGAACATCCCTTAAGGGAGAGTTCTTCTCTATTTGGAGATCCCAATTAGGATGACTTTTAAATATCCAAGGAGAAAAGATAACACCCCTACCCAGGGTGAGTTTCTTTACACTTGGATATCCAGACCCGATGATCCAAGGAGTTCCAAGAAAATGAAGAAATGAAGAACGAGAAGAATCCCAAATCTCAAAGTCACTTATCTTTTAGGAGTAGAATCCGGGTTATAGTCAGTGGTGCCCGACCACTTTACTTTTTCTGCAGACCTTGAGTTGAATAATTAAGTGGCACTTGCCACATGGAATTTCAATTTCGAGCATTTATTTAATTAATTTAATTATTTTATTGATTATTTAATGTTGATTGCGATATTAGGATTGTATGCTTTTAGTAGTTTTTTTTGGCGATCTTGCATGTCATATTTGATTTAGGCTGGAATCCGATCAGAGGCTCGTGAGGACACGAATAAAATTTTTCTACTTAAACAAAATTAAAATATTTAAGCTCAGGATCGCTGGGAGTTTTTCATGCATTCATATTGACTTTTCTCTTCCGTGTTAGGCACCTCCCCGTCTGCGGGTTTTGGCAGACCACCTGACCTATTAGGGTGCAATTTTTTCCAAGGGGATGTTGTGCAATCTGTAGGATAAAACCTATTTTTTAAGCCTAATTTTAAAATTACTTCATTTTAATTTTAAGCATTTAATCGAGTCAACTAGCACGTATTGCATTAGATACAAATTAAAATTTGAGTCTAAATCTTTAATTGCATTTTAGCTTAAGCATTTCACCCAACATATGTCAAGGGGCTAATTAGGAATCTGCTCTAGATGTCAGCCCTGCTCTCCTTAAACTAATCTTAAATAATTTTCCTAACCACTCTTTCATAAAAGACCGGACACATGGTTTTAAAGCGCTTAGGTGGCTTAGCTGGCTCCCCAATCTAGGCCGGGGTAAGTCCAGAACTGCATTGCATTAGCTAAGATCCGGGTTACTGATTTTTAGTACCCATTTTAGACTTATGATCTGAGTCAGATTTTTAATCCTAAGACCACAACCTCCGGGAATCTAATTCCCACTTTCTAATAAAATTGATCATTTAAATATTAAATCTCTTTCCATCGAATTCGAGCCCAACACTTAGGATATGTTGGGGTGTTTTCTGAAGTTATTCAGAATCTCAAAACACCTCCTACTCTTCTCCTTTTGACTCTAGAAAGAACTGTTCAATCTTGAACCAATCCCTGTTGAATTTCCAGTCCTTAACCTCCTTTGATATCAATCTTTAAAAATCTTAAAAAAAATTTGTATCGCTATTTTAATCGAGAGTATTCATAGGAAAATTTTTAGTTTTCCCACGATGTAATTAACTACGAGGGCTTGCGCTCGTAGGAGATTTAGAAACCCATACGAAATTTTCAAAATCAAGCTTTTTCAAAACTTTAATTAATTACCTTTGGGAAATCAAACAGAAATGGTGATCGTTATCATCAAATTAGAGTAATTAATAATAAATGATATTTTCTTCCTTTGGGATGATATATTATTTATTGATATAATTTTGAATATAAAATTAATGATAATTTATCCAGATTATCATAGTCAGATATTTGATTGAACTTCATTTTGATCCTTGGGGATCATATACAGTTCCCTCATGAATCTAGCTACGATATTCAGGATCAGATTTATAATTCTAAATTTGAACCCATTAGGAGATTTTATCTCTACCTTTCGAGGTAGTATATTATCACTAATGGATGTTCAATTTTAGAATTAAAATTTAAATATCAATTTAAATTATTCCCAAAGATAGTTAAACTTTTCAAAACTTATATTTTTCAATCAAAACACGTAGTCTATAATATTATCTTCATTTTACTCCTCTCAATCCATTCATTGGAGAGACGATTAAAGTAGAAGAGGACAAGAATGGGAAAAAAGACAAAAAAGAGTAAGTGCGAGAGATAATAAAAAAGGTATTTAGGGTTCTCATGGAAAAAACTTCTTAAGAAAAGTTAATAAATGATGTTTAGAAATCTAACCAACTTAACTTAAAGAAATATACAAAAAGGTTTATGAAAATATTCCATAGAAAACTAAAAATCAAATTTATCTTTTTGGGTAATAAATAATCCTAAAGGAATATGTTCTAATGGTTAATTGCATCTTGGGTGATATCCAGGAGTACTTGATTAGAAAAATCTTGATTGTACTCTATAGCCTTCATTCATTTCAATAAACCAATTGTACTTCTTGGTGAGAATTATACCATAAGGTGGTGAACTATCATATCCAAGTGGACAACAACCTTTCCATAGAGAAAATCCTATAAAATGATGGAACAATGAATTATTAAATGAATAAAAGGGCCTAAACTTAAACTTAGCTTTGACCAAAGAAATTTTGCTAACTAGTTGGGTACCTATTGCTATTAAACATGCTTTAAACTAGAATAGTTATAAAAGCCATAAGGTTAACTAGACCAATAAACTCATTCCAAGATTAATTTTTTTTATTACCTAGGTTAACTTAGTTAGGTCTATTTGTGTCTCAAGTGTCTAAAGTAGGCCTAGAGTCTTTGAGGACCAAATTGGGCCACACTATAAGGTAAACTTGGCCAAGTCTAAGTTCAACAAGTTAGGTTGGCCTAATATAGATTAGATTAAAACCTAACATAACCCAATAGGCCTGATTTTAACTCAAGTTGGCATATTAGGCTCTTAAGTGGCATACATAGGCTTAGGGTCTCTTAGGATCCAATTAAACAACCCCAAAGCCAATTATGTTGAGCTAGTGCAACCAAATAGTCTTAAGCTAACCTAAGAGGTCAATTGGGTACCTTTCATTGATTGGGTGAACCTCTGTTAAACTCTAGTAGGCTTTACGTGGGCCAACTGCTTAAAACTTAAGGGAGCATACAATGCTAACCCTTAAAGCTCTATGTTAGGAAGATTCAACTATATGGTCTAAAATGAACCAAACTAAGGTGTAGTAGTGAAACTAGCTAGCATAAAAATAAATAAGGCCTAGCTTGATCTAGTGCAAATCATAATAGATAGAGTATGTCTTGTAAGATTACACTTAGTTTCCTTAAAGGGATTAAGTCAATCATTTCCCTAAGTGGTTCCAATGAATATCCTTATTGCAAATCATCTCATAGTATCTTTTTTTAATGCTATCTCCTGATCATTCATGACATAAACCTTCACCATTTAAATAATTTTGAGTAACATAACCTTACAAACACATGAAGTCACTTTATATTTTAGGTTATTCTTCTTTATTTGCTCGGGGATTTTACATTAGAATATAAATTAGCTCCTTACTTTAAGTGTTAAACATTTAAATCTTACATGACCTTATAGTGTTGAACTCACTATGATGCCCTAAAATCAAATTTGAAAGAATTCTTTCTTTTATATTTTATTAGACAATAATACTAGAGTTATATAATTTTATTTATCAATTAAATATCCATGAAAATAATTCTAGAATTCAAAGCATAAATATATATATATATATATATATATATATATATATATATGATAGTATTGCTCTCAAAATCATATACAATACTCAGGAATTATATTTATGACATATCTTTTCATTCATGAGTATAAAAGAATAACTAAAGTAAAAAGAAATAGAACCTGAGGAATCATGATTAATCTCACACTCTTGATCCTCTACTCTGACCTAAAATCATTTAAATCATCTATAATGAGCTAAAAAGCCGAGCAGATCATCCAAATCCTATAACTGAATTCAAAGCATGATAAAGGGAAAATATGCATTTTAGTAGTCAAATCATAACAATAATAACTATATGATCATGTATCAATGAAAAAATAAGAAAACTCACATATAATAGTAGTAGAGTTGATAAATAGTAAAATAGTATTGTATGGGAACTGGTAAAGTAGTACAGTGTGAAAACCAATAAACTAATATAGGTGTCAAAATCATAAAGCATTTGCCATATCAATACTATCAATTAGTGTTAATCAGTAAATGAATCTTATAGATTAGTAAAACCAAAGCATCGATAAAAAATATTATAAATAATATCAATACAGTTAATTGGGAGAAGTAATATCAATGCAGTAAACTAATAATAGTAATCATATTCTATATGAGTATTAATGTAATATCATAATCATTTGCTCAGTACATCACATAGTTAGTCAATCAGTAAACAATACAGTGAATCAATAATAGTAGAAGCAATAGTAACAATATACGAGTAGTAGCATCGATATTAATGTCAATGATAGTATCAGGGTAGTAAAGTAAATTAGTAAATAATATCAAAATCCATGTAAGTATCAGTAAACTCATAATAGTAATAATAAATTTGTACAGTGATAATAAATCAGTACGCAGTAAGTAGTAAAAACATATAATAGTAATGAGTTAGTAACATGGATTTTAGTAATTATATTAATCAAGTAAGAAGTTCTAGCTTAAGCGGTGTTTTCAAATATTAGTAATCTATAGTCAGTAATTATTGGCTCAGTAAATAGAGTCCTTACTCTTTGCCTATTAGTACAGTAATAACTCCTTATAACGCCCATCATTATATCATTCTACCTATGTATTAATAGAGGATAACACTCAATCATAGTATTTAATAGAAAGTCGGTCGGTCCATCATCCTGTACAGGTCAATTAATCTCTAATGAACAGGTCAACCGATCTTAACTTATCTTTTACATATTAATATCACATTTTTAATAGTAATAAAGACTAGATATTACTCAACCACATATTTACATTTATTTATAATAATTGTATTAATAGTATGCTTAAAAGAATACTTTTACTCAGGAAAAATTATATAAAATCCAATAAGTTCTATTTTGCCTAATAAAATTCAGAAATGTTACAGTCAAAATCTCGAGCATATAAAAAGTTACAAAGTAGAAGTTTAATAAATAAAAAAAAATACAATAAAATTAGTTTGGCCAAGAATCAAATGATTGAAATCAAAATCTTTGAAAACATAAGTAGGATTAGAGTCACCTATCATAATCTGAGCAAGTTCCCCAAAAATGGTGAAGCAATATGGCAACTAAAATTAGCTTTCTCTTTTTTTCTCTCCTTTTTTATTCTCTTCCTCTTTCTTCTTTGGCAAGGCACGACACTGAAATTCAAAATTTTCATTTAAAAAAATCATTTCAAAAATTTGGGTTATCACAATCTGCCCACCTTAGAAAGATAACATCCACAACATTTTCCTTAAGGATTCAAACAAAAATTTAACACAAAAAAATTTCATATGATCAAAAATCAAATCAAATTTATCTTTTTGGGTAATAAATAATCCTAAAGGAATATGTTCTAATGGTTAATTACATCTTGGGTGATATCCAGGAGTACTTGATTAGAAAAATCTTGATTGTACTCTATAGCCTTCATTCATTTCAATAAACCAATTGTACTTCTTGGTGAGAATTATACCATAAGGTGGTGAACTATCATATCCAAGTGGACAACAACCTTTCCATAGAGAAAATCCTATAAAATGATGGAACAATGAATTATTAAATGAATAAAAGGGCGTAAACTTAAACTTAGCTTTGACCAAAGAAATTTTGCTAACTAGCTGGGTACCTATTGCTATTAAACATGCATTAAACTAGAATAGTTATAAAAGCCATAAGGTTAACTAGACCAATAAACCCATTCCAAGATTAATTTTTTTTATTACCTAGGTTAACTTAGTTGGGTCTATTTGTGTCTCAAGTGTCTAAAGTAGGCCTAGAGTCTATGAGGACCAAATTGGGCCACACCATAAGGTAAACTTGGCCAAGTCTAAGTTCAATAAGTTAGGTTGGCCTCATATAGATTAGATTAAAACCTAAAATAACCCAATAGGCCTGATTTTAACTCAAGTTGGCATATTAGGCTCTTAAGTGGCATACATAGGCTTAGGGTCTCTTAGGCTCAAATTAAACAACCCCAAAGCCAATTACGTTGGGCTAGTGCAACCAAATGGTCTTAAGCTAACCTAAGAGGTCAATTGGGTACCTTTCATTGATTGGGTGAACCTCTGTTAAACTCTAGTAGGCTTTAAGTGGGCCAACTGCTTAAAACTTAAGGGAGCATACAATGGTAACCCTTAAAGCTCTATGTTAGGAAGATTCAACTATATGGTCTAAAATGAACCAAACTAAGGTGTAGTAGTGAAACTAGCTAGCATAAAAATAAATAAGGCCTAGCTTGATCTAGTGCAAATCATAATAGATAGAGTATGTCTTGTAAGATGACACTTAGTTTCCTTAAAGGGATTAAGTCAATCATTTCCTTAAGTGGTTCCAATGAATATCCTTATTGCAAATCATCTCATAGTATCTTTTTTTAATGTTATCTCCTGATCATTCATGACAAAAACCTTCACCATTTAAATAATTTTGAGTAACATAACCTTACTAACACATGAAGTCACTTTATATTTTAGGTTATTCTTCTTTATTTGCTCGGGGATTTTACATTAGAATATAAATTAGCTCCTTACTTTAAGTGTTAAACATTTAAATCTTACTGATCTTAGATATATAGTATGACCTTATAGTGTTGAACTCACTATGATGCCCTAAAATCAAATTTGAAAGAATTCTTTCTTTTATATTTTATTAGACAATAATACTAGAGTTATCTAATTTTATTTATCAATTAAATATCCAAGAAAATAATTCTAGAAGTCGAAACATCAATATATATATATATATATATGTTAGTATTGCTCTCAAAATCATATACAATACTCAGGAATTATATTTATGACATATCTTTTCATTCATGAGTATAAAAGAATAACTAAAGTAAAAAGAAATAGAACCTGAGGAATCGTGACTAATCTCACACTCTTGATCCTCTACTCTGACCTAAAATCATTTAAATCTTATATAATGAGCTAAAAAGCCCAGCAGGTCATCCAAATCCTATAACTGAATTCAAAGCATGATAAAGGGAAAATATGCATTTCAGTAGTCAAATCATAACAGTAATAACTATATGATCATGAATTAGTGAAAAAATAAGAAAACTCACATATAATAGTAGTAGAGTTGATAAATAGTAAAATAGTATTGTATGGGAACTAGTAAAGTAGTACAGTGTGAAAACCAATAAACTAATATTGGTGTCAAAATCACAAAGCAATTGCCATATCAATACTATCAATTAATGATAATCAGTAAATGAATCATATAGATTAGTAAAACCAAAGCATCGATAAAAATTATTATAAATAATATCAATACAGTTAATTGGGAGAAGTAATATCAATGCAGTAAACTAATAATAGTAATCATATTCTATTTTAGTATCAATATAATATCATAATCATTTGCTTAGTACATCACATAGTTAGTCAATCAGTAAACAATACAGTGAATCAATAATAGTAGAAGCAATAGTAACAATATACGAGTAGTAGCATCGATATTAATGTCAATGACAGTATTAGTGTAGTAAAGTATATTAGTAAATAGTATCGATATGCATGTTAGTATCAGTAAACTCGTAATAGTAATAATAAATTTGTACAGTGATAATAAATTAGTACACAGTAAATAGTAAAAACATACAATAGTAATGAGTTAGTAACATGGATTTTAATAATTATATTAATCAAGCAAGAAGTTCTAGCTTAAGCGGTGTTTTCTAATATTAGTAATCTATAGTCAGTAATTATTTGCTCAGTAAATAGAGTCCTTACTCTTTGCCTCTTAGTGTAGTAATAACTCCTAATTATAACGCCCATCATTATATCATTCTACCTATGTATTAATAGAGGATAACCCTCAATCATAGTATTTAATAGAAAGCCAGTCGGTCCACCATCCTGTACAGGTCAATTAATCTCTAATGAACAGGTCAACCGATCTTAACTTATCTTTTACATATTAATATCACATTTTTTATAGTAATAAAGACTAGATATTACTCAACCACATATTTACATTTATTTATAATACTTGTATTAACAGTATGCTTAAAATAATACTTTTACTTAGGAAAAATTATATAAAATCCAATAAGTTCTATTTTGCCTAATAAAATTCAGAAATGTTACAGTCAAAATCTCCAGCATATAAAAAGTTACATAGTAGAAGTTCAATAAATCCAAAAAAATACAATAAAATTTGTTTAGCCAAGAGTCAAATGATTGAAATCAAAATCTTTGAAAACATAAGTAGGATTAAAGTCACCTATCATAATCTAAGCAAGTTCCCCAAAAATGGTGAAGCAATATAGCAGCTAAAATTAGCTTTCTCTTTTTTCTCTCCTTTTTTATTCTCTTCCTCTTTCTTCTTTGGCATGGCATGACACTGAAATTCAAAATTTTCATTTAAAATAATCATTTCAAAAATTTGGGTTACCACAATCTGCCCACCTTAGAAAGATAACACCCACAACATTTTTCTTAAGGATTCAAACACAAATTTAACGCAAAAAAATTTCATATGATCAAAAATCAAATCAAATCGAATATTAAATCACGAATCAAAACTCGTTGAACTTAATCAAATTTTATCATTGAGTCTTACATTTTATTTAATCATATATCATTCACTTTTGTAATCAATTATAGATGCAAACTACTTTACCTTAATCTGCCCAATCTACTTGACTCTCAATCAATTTTCTATAGCTTTGCTAACAATTCAATCAATTTTTCTAACAACACCTTTAAAACCAAATTTGTGATGCCCCAGAATCTAATTTGGAAGAATTCTTTCTTTTATCTTTTATTAGGTTACAACACTAGAGCTATCTAATTTTTTTTGTCAATTAAATATAAAAAATAATTCTAGAGTTCAAAACATCAATATATATATTTATTATCACTACTCTCAAAATCATACATAATACTCAGGAATTATATTATTATATATCCTTCTATTCTTGAGTACAAAAGATTAACTAAAATAAAAAAATAGAACCTTAGGAATCTTGATCAATCTTATACTTATGATCCTCTACTCTGACCTGAAATTATTTAAACTACATATAATTCACTAAAAAGCCCACCAAGTCATCCAAATTCTATAACTGAATTCAAAGCACGATAAAGGAGAAATATGCATGTCAGTAGTCAAATTATAGAAGTAACATTTATATGATCATATGTCAGCACAAAAATAGTAAGACTCATATACATTAATAGTAGACTCAATAAATAGTAAAATAGTATGGTACTAAAATAAATAAAATAGTACTATATGAAAACCAATAAACCAATATAAGTGTCAAAATAACAAACAGTCATCATATCATCACTATCAATCATTGATGATTAGGAATGGAATTATATACAACAACAACATCAAGCCTTTAATGGAATTATATAGATTGGTAAAATTAAAGCATCATTAAAGACTATCGTAAATCATATCAATGTAGTAAACCAGGACTAATAATATCAATATAGTAAACTAATAAAGTAATCACATTTTGTATCAGTATTAGTATAATATTGTAATCACACACTCAGTACATCACATAATCAGTCAATCAGTAAATAATACAGTGAATCAATAATAGTAGTAGCAATAATAACATTATACCTGTAGTAGCATCAGTATCAATATCATTGATAGTATTAGTGCAGTATAATAAATTAGTAAATAATGTCATCAATAATAGTATTAGTATCCATATTGGTATTAGTAAACCCGTAATAGTAATAATAAATTCATAATGTGATAATAAATTAGTAAAACAGAAACAATAAAGTCATCTAGTAATAATAAATCATTAACATCATTTTAGTAATTATATTAATTAAGTAAAAAGTTCTTACTTAAGCAGTGTTTTCCAATATTAGTAAACATATTCGTCACTCTTTGCCTGTCGGCACAGTAATAACTCTTTATAATTCCTAATTATTGTATCATTGCATCATTGTATTATTAGAGGATAACACCTAAACATAGTATTTAAAATAAAGCCCATCGGCCCACAATCCTATACAGGTCAATTAATCTCCAACCAACGGGTCAGCCGATCTTTACTTATCTTTTATATATATTATATCATATATTTTAACAGAAATAATGACTTATTAGAAACCTAAATTTAGGGATTATAATTTTGATGATAACAAACATTTTTGTGTTCTGCTTTGATTGGCTAACATTTCAGGTACAAAAGATCAAATGCAATCTAAGCCAACTCAAGATCGGGTCCGTGTGTGTTTAATTGTATTTTTTCTCTTTCTTGAGTCAAATGTAACGTAATTGATCCCCTAGCTAAGTAACCCTGTACACACACACTCAGGAGGAGAGTTTTAGTGAGTTAGAGTTTCTGTTTTTAATTTTTATTCATATCATCTTAGATGATATTCATATCATCCTAGATGATTCAATGAAAATAGAAACCCTACTTAGGGTAACCATATTAAGTCGGTTTGATTAAGCAGATCATCCTGGATGATGGACCCATCGTACAGGACGATATGCTCAAATCAGAAATTCTCAGCCGCTAGATCAAGTTAGGCAAATTTTTATTTTTAGAGATTTGGTCTATCATTTCGGACAATGCGTGTATTATCCTGGACGATCCATCACAATCATGCCTAAATTAGTCTGGTGATTAAGGAAAGTAATTAAGATTTTATTGATTCGATCATATTATCCTGGACGATCATAATATCATACAGGATGATGTGTTAAAAATCTTGACCGTCTAGTGCCTTTCATCAGTACGTCCAGAACAATGTACCGGGCAATTTTGGGCAATTTTGAACTAATCGTACGGGATGATACCCATATCATCTTAGACTATCAAGTCATTTTGAGATCGTCTAGCACAAGTTTCCCTGGACGACTAGAGCTATCTTATGGATGAAATTCCTGATTTACACTAATCATCCCGGACAATCGCAGAATCGTACGGGACAATCTTAACCAATTTTATCTACTAATTGTTTAGAGGAACCAGATCGTTTAGGCTGATACATGAGTTTTTGAACTGATCGTACAGGACAATCGACTTATCGTCCTGGATGATCTTTGATGACCAGTTAAGATTTAGGGCAATTTTTGAGCCCTTCTATTTAAAATCTTTTTCTTCCAACAAGAAAAATCTTTTGCCACTTTCCTTTCTAGAGAAAACCTTGAGAGAGAGAGAGAGCATGGGGGAGAGAGAGAGAGAGAGGATCTTGTGAGGGGGAGTTTGTGAGGGATTCATAAAGGTTGCTCCAATCAAGGATCTGAGTCATCTTCTCTATTCGTCGTCTCTTATCTTGTCAGTGTCTCTATGGGAGGATCGTTCGTAAGAAGATCCGGGTTCTTTGCCTGCTTCAGGAGGAAGCAAAAGGAGTCTGGGTTCTCTGTGTACTTCAGGAAGAAGCGAAAGGAGTCCAGGTTCTTTGCCTACTTCAGAAGAAAGCAAAAGGAGTCTAGGTTCTGTGCTTGCTTCAGGAGGAAGCGAAAGGAGTTCAGGTTCTCTGCCTCACCGGGTTGGTGGAAAGGAGTTTTTGTATAGGCTTCTTAACCTTACTGTGGGAGCAGAAGGAGAGTCACTTAGTGTTAGTGCAATACCCAGAGGAGAGGCTCCGGGGAGTGGACGTAGGTCAAGTTGACCAAACCACTATAAAATTTGGTGTGTTCTTTCTGATTATTTTTCGCACTTTCTTTTCTATTGATGATTGTGTAATTATGATTATTATTCTATTATCATTGAACATCTACATATCATCGTATAACTGTAAATATTTTTAAAACATTAAAAAAGTTTTTTCCTAAATCACTATTTGCTCATGAATTTTAAAAAACTACCAATTCACTCCCTCTCTTGGTTAGCCTCAAGACTAGTTCATAAGGGCTTAACATCCCTATCAAACTTTCAAGTGGTATCAGAACGGGATTCAAAAATTAAGTTTAAAAACTTTTGAATTTTGATCCATGACTAACTTTGGCAATCATAATACTACTGAAGGTTATTCAATTACACAACCACCTTTATTTGGTAACATACATTTTGATTTTTGGAAAACTTGCATGTCCACCTTTTTACAATCAATTGATTATCGCATGTGGATGCTTGTTAAAGATGGCTATGAAGCACCTCAAAGACTTGTAAATGGCATTAAAACTGAACTTCCTTTTACTAAATGGACATTTGATGATCGTGATTTAGTACAACTGAATGCAAAATATTTGAACTATTTTTCTGTGCTTTAAAATCAGAAGATTACATGCGTGTTTCCACTTGTTCGACTGGTAAAGAAATCTGGGATAGATTATGCATTACTTATGAAGGTACATTTGAGGTTAAGCAATCTATATTGAACCTCTTGATTCACGACTATAAACTCTTTAACATAAAACCTAGTGAATCAGTTTCTAAAATGTATACTAGGTTTACTCAAATTGTCACTTCTTTACATGCTTTAGGAAGAGAACTTACAAACTATAAAAAAGTGAACAAAATTTTGAGATGTTTGCCTTCTTCTTATGATGCCAAGATAACTGCAATTACTAAATCGAAAGATTTGAATAATTATTTTGTTGATAACTTACTTGGATCACTCATTACTTATGAGTAAGGAGTGAACTAGAGACAGCTTGATGTAGGTGAGAAAAAGAAAGAGAAAACTATGGCACTGAAGGCCAACGATACTGACACTGATTCTTATGGGTCTGATAGCAATGATGTTGCCTTAATTACTAGGTAATTCAAAAGCTTTCTAAGGAAGAAGCACAAGAATTTTTAGAAGTGGAATAAAGGTAAGAGTAGTAGAAACTTTAAAGCTTCACTTGATACTATTTGTTTTGAATGCAGGAAGCCTGGACATGTAAAGGCTGATTGTCCTACACTTAAGGCTCCCCCAAGCAAGGAGAAGGGTGAGGAGAAACCCAAGTTAAGGAAGGATAAGAAGTAGATTCAAAAGGCATTCTGGGCAGATTCCGCATCCGACTCCTCTAAGACTGAAGTTGAGGAGGAGACTATAAATTTGTGTTGTATGGCAGATGATCATCCTGGTCAGTCTGACCAAGAAGTGGTATGTGAGCTAACCTACGATCAATTACTTGAAGTTTCTGAAAAAATCCATTCATCATATAGGAAGCTAAAGAAAACTCATTCTAGCCTGAAATTAGAAATTCTAAATTTACAAAAAGAGCATGAAATCTTGATTAAAGATCATTCTACACTTGATAGCAATCACATGTCTTTACTTGATGAATTCGATGAATTGAACAAAAAGCATTTTGAACTAATTATTGAGCATGATTCATTGAAAACCTTGCATGTTCATTTAGAAAGAGCTTTTAAAGGGTGCATTGAAATTTGAAATTGCAAGTCTTAAAAAGGAGAATGAATTTCCAAGAGTGAAAATTAGTGCTTTTGAGAAAAATGAAACACCTCCTACTTTTGTATAGTTTTATGCACCTCCACCATTTGAAGAATCTAATTCAAAATCATTAAAGCATGTTTCATTCAAAACTAGAAAGAGACACAATCACCCACGTAGATTAGTTAACCATTTTCCTGGTGTTAGATACTTTTCTTGTGGCATGTTAGGACATATCTCCCACGTCTGCACTATTCACCATAGTACACATTGGGTGTGGAGACCCAAATTATATATTTCACAGCACAGCACATATACATTGTATTCTTCTTTTCATAAGAAGGAACCCAAACCTGTTTAGGTTCCTTAATCTGTCGTTTAATGATTTTGTAGGAGTGCTCTCACACAAGACCTCGTGAGAGTATGTGGTACCTAGACAGTGGATGTTCAAGGCATATGACTGGAGATACAAATCAGTTTATTTTGCTAGAGACTAGAGCTGGAGGCAAGGTTACATTTAGAGACAACACCACCAGGAGGGTGGTAGGCGTATGTATAATAGGAGATTCACAAAATTTCATTATTGATAATATTTTTCTTGTAGATGGATTGAAACACAACTTGCTGAGCATCAGTTAACTCTGTGACAAAAGATACAACATCAAGTTCATGCCCACTTACTGTATTATAAGCTTAAATGACAAAATTATTTTACAGGAACAAAGGATCAACAATGTGTTGGTGTTTGAAAGCGGGTTTTGAAAAATTTTATCTTCTTTGGGGAATTCAAAATTGACATTAAAATTTAATTCTAAAATCAAACATCCCATCAAAAATATTATACCACCTCAGGAGGTAGAAATAAAATTTCAGAATGGGGTTCAGACTTAGAATTACAAATCTTGTCTCAAATATCGTAACCAGATTTAAGAGAGAACTTCATATGGCCTCTAAAGGGTCAAAATAAGGTTCAGATATCGAGCTACGATAATGAATAGGAGCGATCATTAATTATATATTCGAATTCATTTTAATAAAAGATATATCTCCTCGAAGGGAGAAGATATCATTTACAAATAATCGTTCGAACATAACGATAACAATTATTGGTAATTTAATTTTTTCAAAGCGGACTAATTAAATTTTGAAAATCAATTTTAAAAAATTAGATGTGGGTTCTAAATCTCCTACGAGTGTAAGCCCTCGTAGTTAATTACATCAGGGGAGATCGGAGTTCCCTATGAAAACTTTCGATTAAAATAATGGCAGAAATTTTGTTTAAATATTTCTAGGAGTGATGCCAAAGAGGTGAATTTGGATTTCGAAAAGGGATTGGATCAAATTTTGAACAGTTATTTTTGAGTCAAGGGAAGAGGGGTAGGAGACACTTTGGGATTCTGAAACAATTCAGAAGTGTCCCGACTTAAGCTAAGTGTTGGGCTTTAAATTTTGGATTGAAAGAAGATTTATTTTGAGTTGAGCATTTTATTAGAAATTTGGGATTATATTTTCGAAAGTTGGGGTCTTAGAACTCAAAGTCTACCCCAGATTCTAGATCTAAATTTTGACACTGAAATACAGTAGTCCAAACCTAACTAATGCAGTGCAAAATCTGGGCTTATCCGGCCTAGATTGGGGAGCCAGCTAAATCACCTAAACGCTTCAAAACCATGAGTTTGGTATTTTAATGTAGAGTAATTAGGGATGTTGTTTAAGATTGATTTAAGAAGTTGGGGTCAACATCTAGAGCAGATTCCTAATTAACCCCTTGACTTATGTTGGATGAAATGCTTAGACTAAAATATAATTAAAGATTTAGACAATTTTAAATTTGTTATTAATGCGATGCATGCTAGTTGACTTAAATACTTGAAATCATAATGAAGAAATTTTTAAAAAGGCTTAAAAATAGGTTTTTTCCTAGAGATGCACAGATCCCCTTAGATAGAACTGCACCCTCATAGGCCAGGTTGTCTGCCAGAACCCGCAAGCGGGGAGGTGCCTAATAAGGAAAAAGAATAATGCAGCAATTATGAAATGAGAACTCCCGGCGGTCCCAAGCTTACTTCTTAAGGCGTTTAATTTCTATGTGAGCTTAAAAATTTTAGTTTTGTTTAATTAGAAGAATTTTTTGTACCCTCATGAGCCTCCGATCAGGTTCTAGGCTAAAACAAAGATCGATATACAAGCGCCAAAAAAACTAGGAAAATTAGGCAATTCTATATGCAATTAAGTTAAATCAAATATATTAAATAATCAAATTAATTAAGTAAATATCCATAGGTAAATTTCCTTGTTTATTACAACCCAAATTTACATAAATTAAAAGTGGCTGGGCACCACTAACAACAACCTGAATTCTAATCCTAATACAGACGCAAGTGACTTTGAGTGGGATACTCTTTATCTTCAACTTCTCGGTCTTCTCCTCTTCGAGCTCCTTGGATCCTTCGTGGCTGGATACACAAATGGAAAAGAGAACTCTTCCCTCTAAGGGAATGTTACTCTTTCCATTTTAGATAGTAAAAGGTGATCCAAATTTAGAGTTCCAAATAGATAAGGACTATCCCCCAAAGGGGTATCCTTTCCTCTTTGGAATCAAATCTTTGGATTTATGTATCCCAAACTCACAAACTTAAAGTGCTACTTTTACAACTCAATACTCAAATAAATTACATAAATATGAAAATAAAAATTCTAGACTCTCCTGCAGGGTTATCCTAAGCATTTAAATATTAAATCACATCCCAAGCAGTTATATATATATATATGTAGAAAAATAAATACACTTGGCCACGCTCTTTTTTTATTTGGGGGCTAAGCAGCTGAAACACCTGTAGCATTTGTATTTATTATTTGTTTAGCCCCCTTTATTGCCCTGCACGAGCCTGGCCACCTGCAAAAAATTCAGTAAGTATCCAGATCATTCCTAACCTAATGGTAAGCTAATCGCCCATCACATCAATCCACAGAGTGCAGTAAAAGTAAACAAACACATCAATCAATTTCAATCACAACATGCAATGAAAACTTAAAAAACTCAGCACATAGCAAAAAAGTAAACACCGGCCTAGCCTAGATCTAGAGTTGGTTGTTCTAGCAAATCATCTAAAGTATGTGTAGTAGGTCGTGTGGCTGGGGTAGATCCTAAGCTGGGTAATCTGTTGAAGTTATTTAATGCTTGAGTTTGTTAAAGGTTGAATAGAGATTTATGTTTGAATTTAAGTATTACTATATTAAAGCTTGATTTAAATGCATTTTAGTTATTAAATGATTACTACCTTTGTTGCTCATTGAGGCCATGAAATTTATTTCACATTCCTTGGGGCTAAGTTAATAACCTCGTAGGCCTGGGTTATCTAGTAGCAATTGGGGTTGATTAAATTGATTTAATTTGTTAGAAATTAAAGATCAATTAATATTAATTAATTCAATTAATTACTGATTTTAAAAATTGAATTTTTTTATATTTTTCATCAACAGGTTCGTGACATTGTGCCACCGGGCTCGAGGAATCAGGCCTCCTTAAGACACTTAGCCCCGCAGCCCAGAGTAGACCATCCTAAAAACCTTGCTGATGTAGTTGAATTAAGGGTTTTAATTTGGTTAAGTAATCAAAAGTAACTTAATTTTGATGTTTAAGATTCCATTGAATTCATTCATGGCGTTGTGCCACTAGGCTCGAGGAACCAGGCCTTCTTAGGACACTTAGCCCCGCAGCCCGGAGTAGTCCATCCAATAAACTTCTTCTTTGGAGTGGTTTTTATGTATTTGAGTATTGGTTGAATGTTTTATTAATCAAATCAAAGTTTTCTGGAATTTTGATGAATTATTGGATTTTTAGGATTTATTAGAATTATTTAATTATGTTAATTAAGGGTCAAAAGTTAACTTTTTAAATTAAAGTTAGTTTTGCAAGTTTCAGATTTTTAATAAATATTAGACCTTATGATGAGTTGTTAGACTATTAGCACACTCAATTTGGAGTTTTCTATGAAAAGTTATGATTTTTTAAAGTTCGGGCCAAGATTTGAACTACGATTGACCAAAAGGTTAACTTTTTGATTTTGACTAGATTTTGGAGGTTTGACATTTTTATAAAATACTAGACCTTAATTGGAGTTGATTGACACTAAGTTTGTTCAATTTGGATTTTTCTATCATTAGTTATGCATTTTCAAAGTTTCACTAATTATTGAATTTTTTTAAATTGCCTAATTAGGAAGGTTTTGATCATTTTGATCCAAACTCATCTCAAACTGCATGGAATCAATCCAAAGGTCAGGACTGACCCATGGCAGTGTTTCCAAGTGTTTGGAAATTATTTTGAATATTTAATAATTTTTAATTAATTAATTTAATTATTTGTTAATTTTCATTAAAAGCCAAATTAAAGTTGAATTGGGAGTCCAGTCATCGGGCTTTTATTTTACCTAGGTAGAGGGCTATGTTCTGGTAAGTTTGAGATATTATTTATATTTTCTGGAGTTAATTTGGATTTATTACATTTTTTTGAATTTTTTGGGTACTAAAAAGGGCTAAAAATTTAGATAATTAATTTTCTAACCTAATGACCTCCAAATTCAATAAAATTTGAACCTAAGGTACTTGATATCACTAAGTTTTTAATGTTCAAGTTTCACCCCTATTAGGTGTGTGTACAATTTCCTAGGAATTTTCTAAGTTTTTTAGACTTTTCCTTAATTATTTTCCCAAGGTGTCTACTATTCAAATAGGCTTAAAATTTGGTGTGTCTAACCCTGATACATATGCAATTATACCACAAAAATAATACAATCTAATTCTACAAAAAAATGGAGTTTTGAATTTTCAAAGTTTTGGGTCTAAAATGGACCCATTACTTTTAAAATTTACATCACAGCAATTCAATGGGTATCTGAACCTAAGATAATTATAGTGCACGCCTAAGATACCCAAATACCTTCCACCAAAATTTGGGGCTCAATTGACCACTGGATTGTGAGAAAATCACAAAAAACCTATTTCAAAGAAATAGAAATATCTTATAATCCAGTAATCAAATCAACTCAAAATTAATTTTAATAAATATTAGGCTAAATTATCCTTCCAACGAGTGCAAAAACACTTAATTTGGTGGAGAAATGAATTTACTATGAATTTTAAAAGTTATGATTATTTTTTTGAATTTTTAAGTCCATTAATAACCGGCGCCAATCATTAGCAATGATCGGTGCCAAAACGACGGTGGTGTGTGACATTTTGACATGCAAAGTGCTATTTTTCAACCACCTATCCACGTCATCATTAACCCTGAGCCGTCCGACCGAGAAAGATAGAAAATCGAACGACCGAGATCGATCAAAGTCGTTTTAGTTCAAAATAAATTAGAAAATTAAAATACTCATAAATTTCAAAAAACTCATCAAAATTTAACAAAATTTGAAACATAGGCTCACGAGAACATGAACTTTCATTGCCTAGAGTTTGGAGACCCCAAGCAATGAAATTTTTGAGCAGTTTCAAATTGAAATTTAAACTTAAAATGAGCATAACTTACAATCCAACCATTGGATTTTTTAGATCTTGGGCTTATTGGAAAGCTGTAGTGATCCTCTATAACTTTGAGGAAGAAACCAAGAGCTATATCTTTCTGGATCAAAAGTTGTGTTAGAAAATCCTCTTTCTCTCTCTAGAATGCTCTCTTCTCACTAAAATAATGATTTGAGGCTTAGAAATGATGGGAAGACGCTTGGGAAAGCCTTGGAGATGGATGGAGAGGATGGGGAAGGCTCTAGGAAGGTTGGAGGATGGAGGAGAGTTGAGGGAGAGTTGAGGGAGAGTGAATAATGAAGCTCTTTTCTTAGGTTAGATTTCTCCCACCTTAACCCTTAGCTTTTGGATTGGATGGTCTTGATTTGTTTGGAGGGAGTTTGGATGCATGACAAGTGTCCTCTAAGCTACCCAAATCTAGGGAATAAAGTTGGTGGTGAGTGTGACCTCTCTTGGTCCATGGGAAAGGGGACCACAAGCCTTTTCCCCCATTTGGATGAACCAATGCTTGGCTTGGTTTAGGGTGTTGGATTAGGGCTTCTTAAGAGAGGAAAGGGTAACTTTCTATCAAGTTTGAGCAGGTTTTGGATTAATCCATGGATTGCCAAGGTGGCTTGGTGATGTGGCCATGATTTTACCTCTTTCCATAGGCTTAAAGGGGTTTGGAGAGGGTTTTGACTCCTCCAAATGGGTTGACCAAGTCAACCTAAGGGGGAGCTTGACTTGGAAAGCTTTGGACATGTCAAGGGTATCCAATTGAATGATTTTGAGGGATTGATTTGATTTAAAATGGGTTCAAGCATTGAAATTAGCCTTAATGTGGGTTAAGGGTTGATTTGGTTAACCATGGTTGACTTGGTCAAACCATGGGTTGACTTTAGGTCAAAAGGTTCAAATGACTATTTTGAGATCAATGGAGGTGGTTTTAAATATTGGTAAGGTCATTTGGATTGAAATTGACACTTGAAATCTTAAGGGGCATTTTTGGTCAACCTTGGTTGACTTGGTCAACCAAGTCAAACCAAGACTTGAGTTTGGGTTTAATGTATTCCTAATGATATTTAGGATCCATTGGAATAGGTTTTGAATATTGATATGAGAAGGTCATGTTGAACTTTGAGGAAAAGACCAAAAATCCCTATAAAGGGCATTTTGGTCATTTTGACCCCTGATCAACACTGGGTCAAAATGGGTCTGGAAAAGTGCAATTTACTATTCAACCAATCATAGGAAAAGTCATGGCTATGGTTGGAGGGTTTGGAGAGGGTTCTAAGGTCAAATTGCTCTGGATGGCAAGTCCAGTGGTATAGGCTATAAATAATTGAAGGTTTTGCAGCCTTTAGGAAAAGATTCAGTTTGAGGGGCTAGGAGTGTTGGATTGAGCTCAAATTTGGAGGGTTGATCCTAGAGACATGTCTGGACAATATGCAATTGACGAATCATGATTTGAAGGTCACTTGACTGGTTTCTAGGTGACAGAAAGTTCACCTAGAAAGGGTTTCAGGACCTAGGTCATTGACCTTGAAGGTTTGATTTGGAATGTTGGATTTGGGTTGGATTTAAGAGTTAAATGATTGACCTTGAACCATCCATATCAATGAAAATCAAATAAAAGATTAAAATTAATTGGATATGATTTGAAATTTGATTGAATGTTATTGAAGAATGGCTTAAAGATTGAGTTGAAAGGTAGAGCTGGATTTGATTGGGATTGAATTGGGTCTTTATTAGGACCTTTATGACTGAGGGGTGGACATCTCCCCATAATTAGATCACTAAAAAGCATCCCAAGTGGGTCCTAGTGACCTCATACTAAAATGAGGTCAACACAAAATCTATATGCTAGATTTAAATTGCTTTAAAGCTAATGTTGCTATTTGCTTAAAAACTGCTGCTGATGAAGGAGTGTTCTTAGGCTATTCAAGTGTGGGGAAATCTTTTAGGGTGTTTAATAAGAGGACTTTGGTGGTGGAGGAGACAACTCATGTGGTGTTTGATGAATCTGATCCTAAGAAGACTAGAGTTGAGGAAGAAGAAGATATAGGAGAGAATACCCAAGGAGTTGAAAATGTAAATCTGGAGGAAAGGGTAGAACCTAAAAACACTTTGCCTAGAGAATGAAGATATTCTTCAAGTCATCCTAAATAACTGATCTTAGGAAACCCTTCTGAAGGTGTTAGAACTAGGCATAGACTTAAGAAGGAAGTAAATCATTCTGCCTTTATCTCAATGATTGAACCCACCAACAACAATCAAGCCATTTCTGATGAATTTTGGATCTTAGCTATGCAAGAGGAATTGAATCAATTTATAAGGAACGATATTTGGGAGTTAATGGAAAGACCTAGGAATCAAAGTGTAGTGGGAACCAAGTGGGTCTTTAAGAATAAGATGAATGATTCTGGTGTGGTGGTTAGGAATAAGGCAAGATTGGTGGCTAAGGGGTACAATCAAATTGAAGGGATTGATTTTGAGGAGACCTTTGCCCCTGTAGTTAAGTTGGAAGCCATTAGGGTGCTACTAGCCTTTGCCTGTTATAAGGGATTTAAGCTATTTCAAATGGATGTCAAGAGTGCCTTTTTAAGTAGGGTAATAAAAGAGGATGTCTTTATAGAGCAACCCCCAGGTTTTGAGAGTTTCAAATTTCTAAATCATGTTTACAAATTAAAAAAGGCCTTATATGGATTGAAACAAGCACCCAGAGCTTGGTATGAGAGGCTTATCACATTCCTACTAGAAAGAGAGTTTATTAAGGGGAGCGTAGACACCACCCTTTTTCTTAGGAAAGTAGGAGATGATCTACTCATTATCCAGATCTATGTTGATGATATACTTTTTGGATCTTCTGATAAAAATTTATGTGATGACTTTTCTAAGATAATGAGAAAGGAGTTTGAGATGAGTATGATGGGAGAATTGTCTTACTTTTTGGGGTTTAGCATAAGGCCAATGGATGATGGAACCTTTCTGAATCAATCAAAATACATTAAGGACATCTTGAAGAAATATGAAATGGACAAAGCTAAGCTAATCGACACTCCCATGAGTTGCACTGTTTAGTTAGATAAGGATTCAAATGGAAAATCTGTTGATCAGAAGAAATTTAGGGGAATAATTGGATCACTGCTTTACCTGACTGCTAGCCGACCTGATATTATATTTAATGTTTATCTTTGTGCTAGGTTTCAAGCTGATCCTAAAGAGTCCCACTTGACTGTTGTTAAGAGAATTTTTAGATATCATTAGGGACGCCAAACTTAGGAATCTGGTACTCTAGGCACAGTACTTCGTTTGAGATTATTGGATATTATGATTTTGATTTTGCAGGATGTAGGGTGGATAGAAAGAGTACTTCTGGAACTTGCCAATTCATAGGACAGTCTTTAGTCTCCTGGTCTAGTAGAAAATAGAACTCAGTTATACTTTCCACTACTGAAGCTGAGTAGATTGCCTTAGGAAGTTATGTGGCCCAAGTCCTTTGGTTAAAGCAACAAGTTCTGGATTTAGGATTGCCTGTTGGCACAATTTCAGTTCTATGTGATAACACCAGTGCCATCTGCATTTTTAATAATCCAATCCAACATTCTAGAACTAAACACATTGATATATGACATCACTTCATTAGGGACCATGTTACAAAAGGGGACATTGAGCTACATCATGTAGCAACTGAAAATCAACTGGCTAACATCTTTACTAAACCACTGGCCTTTAACTCATTCAGCATTTTGAGGACAAGATTGGGTTTGATTGACATAAATGCATGAATCTGATGACTGCTGATTTCTGAATTTTCTATTTTTTTTATTTTGCTTTAGTTTTTTTTGATTTATTTGTCCATTTTACTTTAGAATTTTTCCTTTCCTGCTGATTTTTGTTGTTTGATTTGCTTATCAGATTTAATTATTTTATGTTGATTTTCATTCGCTAATTTTCATTTACTGATTTTCACGTGTCTATTTTTCTTCCTTTTTATTTTTTATTTACTACTTACTCACTTCTAAATCAGATCACTGCTCACTATTGCTGATAAACTGGATTTCTGACGAGAGTTTTGCCTTATTTTTTGTTTAAAAGCTTGTAAGCAGAGATTGACTTCTCTAGATCTGTTAAAGGAAAGAAACATTGATGATTATTTCTCTTCCTCTAACTCCTTTAATGGTGTATTATTTCTTTTGGATAAAAATCTTCTTAAAAATTAAAAAGTTAGTTTTTAAAATAGAGATTTATTTTATTTTTCTACAGTAATCTACCTCATATGAATATTTTCAAAGCTTTAAATCATTGTAATATTTTTCTTAATTAAGTGATTGCACTTATCATATGATGTATAATTTTTGTTTTGTGAATTACTCTTGCTTATTGTAGAGAGTGAGTTTTGTCATCTCTTATGTCTGAAAGGTAATTTTATAGCTGAAATTCTTTAACAATTATAAAAGGAAGCAAGCTTACAAAAGATGCGCAAAGAGCGCCAAAATGAAAAGAGGCACAAAATGAGCCCAAAGCTGAAAAGATACGTAATATCGCCAAATTGGAAAGATACACAAAGTGTATCAAAAATCAAAAGATGCGCAAAGCGCCAAACAAATTGAAAAAGAGGCACAAAATGAGCCCACAAAGAAATAACCTTTCTTTCCTTTTAGATCCTTTAATGTCTTAGAGAAATTCATACACCACTTAATATTTTCAAAAGCTTGAGATGAAAAATTATGATTTCTGATTCCTTACTTTGTAATACTATTATAACATATATTTTTCTGGAACGAGGCTTGAAAGGATTCTTTTCGAATCTAATTTCTTTTCTTCTGAATTAGACTTTTCTTTGAAAGAAATTTGAACCTGTAAGGTGTCCAAAGTAGGAGTTACGAACGTCGATTTTTCAACTTTTCTGGATTTCAGCATTGTCGATTTTCTTCTTGTTGGCTTTTGAATTAAAAATTAGTGAAAATTCTATTTACTGGAGCTGATAAAAAAAAAAAATCAAAATCATTGGTTTCACTGTTGTCTTTCTTATTTCTATTTTTTATTTGATTTGATTTTAGATTTTTCTTTTTTGTGTGTTTTTGGGTTCCTTGATGTTTTCTCTCTATTAGGTTATTTTGTTTCAATTTGTTGTGATGTTTTAGTTTGCTGTTATTTTTTATCCTTACTGTTCCTCCTTTTTGTGATGCCAAAAGGGGGAGTTATTTTTGTGTTATAGTAGTTTCATTTGTTATTTTTAGTTGTGTCTCTTTGTTGTATTAAATGTCACTGGTTATCAATGATTAGGAAAATTTATCTTCTCTCTCATGGGCTTTAATTACTGTAATCTGGTTGATTTGAAACTACTAAATAAATATTTACCATCATCAAAAAGGGGGAGATTGTTACAAACCTGGATTTAGGGATTATAATTTTAATGATAACAAACATTTCTGTGTTATGCTTTGATTGGCTAACATTTCAGGTACAAAAGATCAAATGCAATCAAAGCTAACTCAAGATCGGGTTTGCGTGTGTTTAATTATATTTTTTTCCCTTTCTTGAGTCAAATATAATGTAATTGATCCCCTAGCTAAGTAACCTTACACACACACACTCAGGGGGAGAGTTTTAGTGAGTTAGAGTTTTTATTTTCAATTTTTATTTATATCGTCTTGGACGATCCAATAAAAATAGAAACCCTATTTAGGGCAACCATATTAAGTCAGTTTGATTAAGCAGATCATCCTGGACGATAGACCCATCGTACAAGATGATATGCTCAAATCAGAAATTCTTATCAGGCAGATTAAGTTAGGCAAGTTTTTATTTTTAGAGATTTGGTCTGATCGTCACAAACGGTACGTGTATCATCCTGGACGATCCTTCACAATCATGCCTAAATTAGTCTAGTGATTAAGGAAAATAATTAAGATTTGATTGATTCGATCATATCATCCTAGACGAATGTAATATTGTACGGGATGATGTGTTAAAAATCCTGACCGTTCAGTGCTTTTCACCAGTATGTCCAGAACTATGTATCGGATGATTTTGGATAATTTTGAACTAATCATATGGGACGATACCCATATCGTCCCGGACGATCAAGTCATTTTGAGATTGTCCAGCACAAGTTCCCCTGGATGACCAGAGCTGTCTTATGGACAAAATTCCTGATTTACACTAATCATCCCGGACGATCGCAGAATCGTACGGGGCGATCTGAACCAATTTTGTCTACTAATCGTCCAGAGGAATCAGATCGTCCAGGTTGATACATGTATTTTTGAACTGATCGTACAGGACGATCGACCAATCGTCCTGGACGATCTTTGACGACCAGTTGAGATTTAGGGTAATTTTTGAGCCCTCTTATTTAAGATCTTTTTCTTCCAACAAGAAAAATCTTTTGCCACTTTTTTTTCCAGAGAATATCTTGAGAGAGAGAGAGAGAGAGAGCTTGGGAGAGAGAGAGAGAGAGAGGATCTTGTGAGGGGGAGTTTGTGAGGGATTCATAAAGTTTGCTCCAAGCAAGGATCTGAGTCATCTTCCCCGTTCGTCATCTCTTATCTTGTCGGTGTCTCTATGGGAGGATCGTTCGCAAGAAGATCCGGGTTCTCTGCCTGCTTCAGGAGGAAGCGAATGGAGTCCGGGTTCTCTGTCTACTTCAGGAGAAAGCGAAAGGAGTCCAGGTTCTCTGTCTGCTTTAGGAGGAAGCGAAAGGAGTCTAGGTTCTCTGCTTGCTTCAGGAGAAAGTAAAAGGAGTTCAGGTTCTCTGCCTCACCGGGTTTGTGGAAAGGAGTTTTTGTACAGGCTTCTCTGCCTTGCTGTGGGAGCAGAAGGAGAGTCACTTAGTGTTAGTACAATACCCGGAGGGGAGGCTCTGGGGAGTGGATGTAGGTCAAGTTGACCTAACCACTATAAAATCTGGTGTGTTCTTTCTGATTATTTTCCTCACTTACTTTTCTATTGATGGTTGTGTGATTGTGATTATTATTCTGTTATCATTGAACATCTGCAAATCATCGCATAACTGTAAACATTTTTAAAACATTCAAAAAGTTTTTTCCTAAACCGCTGTTTGCTCACAAATTTTAAAAAACTACTAATTCACCCCCTCTTGGTTAGTCTCGGGACTAGTTCATAAGGGCTTAACATCCCTATCGAACTTTCATGACCAGCTATTATTCAACCATATGTATATGTTTATTCACAATGCTTGTATTAATAATATGCATAAATAAAAATATTTCTAATCAGAAAAAATCATAAATAATTCAATAACTTCTATTTTACCTGGTGAAATTCAGAAATGTTATAGTCAAAATCTCCAGCTTATAAACATTACAAAGTAAAAGTTCAATAAATCTAGCAAAAATATAATAAAATTAGTTCTGGGGAGAATAAAGTGGTTGAAATCAAAATCTTTAAAAATAGAAGTAGGATTAGAGTCACCCACCACAATCTAAGCAAGTTCCATAAAAATGTCGAAGCAAACTGACAACTAAAATTAGCTTATCTCTCTTTTTCTCTCTCTCCTATTTCCTTCCCTTCCTTATCTTCCTTCTTCAGCAAGGAATGAAGCTAAAATTCGAAATTTTCATTTAAAAAAAATTATTTTAAAAATTTGGATTATCACACTCACTACTCACTACTAACCCATAGGTGCTTCAACCTTTTCTCATGATAATGGATCATTACCTAAAAGCTTTCGGTAGTTCCGTCAAAGACATAGTTGAAGTGTAAAGACCCATGGTAACAACCTTAAACTCATCGGGGCCTTCTCAACAATGACCCCAACAAGTTTAGGGGATTCCTCTACAACCTTATGCTAGTGGAATACTTATTCTAGGCCACCTTATGTTAATTCCAGTTAATCAACCTTCATTATCTGTACTGGATGATATTTAGTAGAAACAATGCCCCAATAATTGTGCAGTGCCACCTATAAATATCTTTCTAAGTGCATTTAAAATGGCATAATTAGAGAGATGATTATATTTCTCGTATTTGTTGGAACAAAAAAGACTAAGTGTCAGTTGCAAACTAATTGATAATAAAATGAAAACAAGTAATGAATGTTCATAAGTCTAACCATTGCCACATATAGATTTTGATACTGATGTATCTATCACTAGTTAAAACCCAACTATTTTATAGATTTAGCATTCTAGATCACCAAGCTAAATTTGGTTATTTGCATTCATTCTCTTACTTTCCTAGTTTTATAGAACGAATATCATAAGTGGAAAATTGATGTGCCCCCATATTCATTTGGGTCAAGTTGATTAAGTCATCAAAAGATCAAAAATATGTTTAACAAGATGTTGATCTTGAACAAACTCATGTCTTTTAATTATAACTCAATACTTGTTAAGCTTGAAATATGCAAAGTCACTACTTAGCTAGAGTTGAAACTTTTCAAATTGCCTAAAGGACTCTCAAAATCACTTTCTTGGCAACTTAATTCACCTATGAAATTTTTTTCAATAGTTAGGAGTAGGGCCCTATCAAGGAAGATTTTCATTAATAAGCCTCATTAAGGGTGCCTACAATATATCTTTAACTAGTCTAAAGTTCACGCACAGTCCAAAGCTAGTACCTACAATCACTCACTAAGAAATTGACAATATTGATTCTGCTAATGTACTTCTCTAATTACTTTCTCATGTAGTTTTTTTGTCCTATAGACTTGATCCTCACTTATAAATAGTAGGTCACCAATCAGGCATGAGGATGACATAATCATGTAAATTTAGCCAAAAATCTATCCCTCTAAAATCTTAGAGTTTATCTCTCCTAAGAATTTATTGTAACCTTTCTATGATGCACCCTTTCTCTTTAAAGGGTTATCCATTTCTTCTAAATATTAAAATCAGTAAAAGAGAATTGTTTAAACGAAATCTCTTCTTTCTCTCTCTTTCTTGGGATCAATCTTGATATGAGATGAAGTATTTGTATGACTTCATTAACAACATAGGATCCAAAATAACCCATTTATTAAGTAGGTTGGAAATCTCAACTTGAATTTGGCTCAACTAAGGTTGAACTTTGCTTGCCTTAACATGATAAGCACTTAAGTTATGTTTGTTCAGTGTCATCCCAATTAGGACTATACTGATGTTGATTTGTTTTTTACAAATCAACTCAATAAAAAATAGTATTGGATATGAGGTTTTAAAAAGAAAATAATGGAAGAATCAACTCATTAAATGAGTTAAATTTTAAAGTTCTGAGTTGATTTGAACCTAATGTGAATATATTTCCCCTATAATTTTAAACTTCAAATTAACCTAAATTTTGCAATAAAATCAATTTTTGCATGTCAAGATTTCACATTTCTTTCAATATTAATACCCCCATTAATTCCCACTATATGAAATGTCATAGTTGTTGGATCTTTAAATGTCTGCAAATTATACATGAGCTTTACTTAAATATATTCACAGTGAGAAGAACTTAAGTTAATAAGAAAGAGAATTATTTCTACTAGGAGAACGTATGAGATTTTATTAATATGAGAAATCAAATTCTAAAGATTCCCCCAAGGCCTTTCTCTTGACATTCTATTTAAAGGTTTGGGATCATTGTTCAGGGCTACAAAATTGGCAACATATGGAGTTGCATGGATAAGGAAAATAACATAGCTAAGTTGATATGCAGCTTAAAAAAAATGAGGCATGTTGCCTAATTACATATGAATAATCACCTATTAACTCTAGTTCAATCTTTGACTCAGTTACTAGCTTGATAAGATGAAGCCACATGTTGGGTTTAAATTATCAACATGGGTAAGAGTTCTAGTGAACAGCTCCTGAGCTTGATTAATTATGCTTGATGTTGAGTAAGTTCTTTTAAATGATATTAAGTCATGAAGGATTATGAGTTCACTTGAAGCTTGGAGAGTTCATATTTGTTTGATAAAGCACAAGCTTGATCAAGTGAATTTGAGCCTGTTTAGGCAAAGTTATGCTGGTTCAAGTGAGCTTGATGTTGTCTCAGTTGAGCTTGTTGACCTGTAAGCAAGAAACCATACCCAGCCGGTTGAACTCACCCACGACCAAAGCCCCCACGATCTCAACGGTTGCTCCCACGACCTCTCTACAACTGCTCCTTACGACACAAAACAACGCTCCCTCCCATTTGGTCTCTCACGCGCTTAGAATCGGAGGAGATTGCAAGGAAGAAAAGGAAAATAAAAAAAATTACCTCTTCTCTCGACCCCATCTAAGCTCGACCTCCAGCCACCTGCCTGTGACGCTGAAGCCCGCCGCCGACTCGACTCAGCCCTAGCCCCTACCGCACTCGTTGATCTGCTCGCATCCAACACGACTGACCTTAGCTGCAAGGAGACGAAGCCCTTCAGCCAGCCACCGGCCGCAAACTATACCTTCTGCTCCGACCAAACTAGGCTAGCCATTCTCCCTTGTCTAAGCCCGAAGACGAACCAGACAACTCACCGTCGGCCTGAACCCTCGTCGCCGCTCCTGCTCCCGCCTCCGACGTCGACCCCTCCGGCCGACTCTGTGCCCGACCCCGTGCGTGGCTCCGCGTCTGTGGCCTGCCCGATCGGGCCCTTTCCCCCTCTCTCACAGATATACATATTTATTTATATATTATATGTAATAATATATAATATATAATATTATGTTTATAATATTATTATATAATATCATATATTAATAGTAATTATTATATATATATATATATAAAATATTATATGTATAATAAATAAATAAATAAAAAGTGAGAGATGGAGAGAAATGAGAGGATTTTTTTTAATAGGTACCAAGATTTGAAGGAAGTCCCGGGGTTTGATTCGGTCCCTCGAAGCCCTCGGTTGTCGAGTTAATCTGACCGAGGGATTGAAGACTTGAAGACCACTAATGGGATCGATTCGCTCTCCCAAGCCCATCGCCGTTGATTCGCTCCGGCCGAGTCGAGCCACCTCTTACCTCCCGGCACCAGGGAGGGGACGCCGGGAGGCTGCCGAAATTTTCTCGAAGTTTTGGACTTAGGCAAATTGGAAAACATTCACTCAATCGAATTTCTAAATAAATCTTTAAAATTAAGAATCATAATTAATTAATCCAACTCAATCATTTGGAATTCAAACTAACTAACGTAATTTAAATAATCAAGCAAATCAACTTGAATAATCTCAAAATATGTTTGAAATTTAAATTAACAAATTGAACTAATCCAATTTAACATAATTAACTTTAAAATACATTTAAACTAATAAATCGAGTAATTGAATTTAAATTAAAACTTAATTTCAATTAAAATTCACTTAATTAATTCACATAATTAATTAATACAATAACAATAAAATAAATGCATAAATAAAATGTTTCCAATAATCCAACCTAAGTATAGGTTATGGCTCTCCTTGTGTTTGCAACTTGTACAACAAGACTATAAATTTTGGGAAAGATTGATATCCCACATTGCACTCAACATGACTATAAGAACTTAAACTTTAATGAGTCACTTGAAAATTAGTGGTGAATACAACTTTTCATGCCACTCAACTTGTATAGCATATCATGAAAATCATGCTTCGTTGGCACATACTTATTGATGATGGTAGTAATGTCAA
Organism: Dendrobium chrysotoxum; assembly: GCA_019925795.1. NCBI lineage: Eukaryota > Viridiplantae > Streptophyta > Magnoliopsida > Asparagales > Orchidaceae > Dendrobium > Dendrobium chrysotoxum. The sequence continues at coordinate 49,885,781 of CM034313.1, forward strand.
GAAAGCCCATGACGAAGAAGTTTGTATAGATGATAATTGGAAGGTCTTACAATTAAAGGGAGATATTACATAAACATAAACTAAATAGTAAAGATATTCTATAGATTTACAAAAAGTATTTAAGTATCTCCACAACTATATATGAATCAAAGAAGCTCCATCTTGATTTTCACAACCCTATATTGCATCTAAAGGATTTCTAGATAAGCAGATATTTCAAACTATGCTACTACAATACATCATGATTTCTTTCAATGAAAAATCATAGATGATTGTTGATGTTTACTTGGGGTTATGATGACATATATAGTAAGTGAAATAGTGAATAGTATCCATCGAGCTACTCAGTGATTCGATTCATTATATTAAATAATCACAGTACGATGAAACGCCACCGGATCCGCAACACGTATACAAGCGGATAGAAGGCGTTCGTAGGCTCTCAAAAGAAATCTCTGCCTTTTCTAAACGAAATCACTTGTGCAAATGGATCAAATTTAAATATTTTAAAATCACCCCTTATGTATTAAAAATGATCCCACTAAACTGAAGTGCAACACATCCCTGCATATGCTCCGACAAACTTATTAAAGTTATAAACACCAACGTCCAAGAATGCTGCGCAGGGTCAAATGCTACTACCCGCATGTGCTCCGACCACCGCATACGATTTCAAAATCTAATGGTCTGAAAATGCTGCGCGGGTCTAAATTCAAGTCTCATCCTTCTCCTCGAAGGGACCAGAGTTGACCTGACTTGAATCATAAAATACCTCCCAGATGCCTACGAAAATACTAGTGACTTTAACGTCACCCCGATGATGGCTGTGTTGACACAAAATCTCAACCGGAGGGGTCAAATCTCAAATTCAATAAAAGTCAATAATTCTTAAAATGAAATCGATCATCCTAAAAACTTAAAACTAAAACTCATCCACCTTCCGCAACCGTTTATCAGGGGTGATAAATTTGAAATTAACCTCAGCTCACAAAGAGCGAATGCGTGTCGAATGTATCACTACGATTCATCCTCAAACAGTCTCTTGCCAATAGGGACGTGGCACGTGCCCTCTGATCGGGTGGTTTTGCCGCAAAATGGCACCATTATATTACGATCACGGCCAAAGCCCGTATGTTCCCTAAAGGCGTCAAACCCTTGAGCGATGAATCATAGGGTATAGTCGATAGGCACAAAGCCCTCTGTCAGCTAAGGTGGATTCAGATATATCCCCTTAGATAAACACCAACCCAGGTCTACAAGGTATTCTTGGACGAAGCAACCCATGGCTGCCGATAAGGTGCCTTCTGGCAGGTTGGGTCGACTACCTCCTCTGACTAAGTAGACCAGGGAACATGACAGCCTGGGACGACGGAACCATGGGATCTTGATCGGGCTCGTCTTCACTCCCCCCACCACCAATTTTAAATTCGTAGTGATAATTTCTAGATCATAAATCATAAATTTAAATAACAAATTCAAACCTTAAAATTATTGCTATTATACGTTGGATTTACAACCTATGCGAGTTTTTTAACGACTAGCCTTAATCGAAAGTTCTCTCTCGTTATCGGGAGGGGTAATTAACTATAGGGGCTTGCGCCTATAGGAAACCAGAACTCAGATCATAAAGTCCTCACAAAATGAGGGCGAAATCTCTGGGTGGTGACTTATCTAAAACCCAATCTGCCTTCTGAAAATTCACTCGGAACCTAATTTTGTTAAAACTCTCTGCCGTCATCGTCACAAATAAAAGAAAAATAGACCGATGGCGCGGAGAGGCCGGGAACGCATCCAATGAAATTTTCGGAGCCCACAGAGCTTGTTGGGATCTATGATTTACATGTAGTTCCTTGATTCCATTATATCTATGGAGGCTTTTTGCAAAAAAATAAATAAGATAATAAATGAATTTATGCTTTCAATAAGTGTTTTCATTTATCTTTCACTTCTCCTCTCCCCATCTGTGGCCTGAGTTTTTTATTGCTTTTCTCTTCTCAAAGATAAAATAAAATAATGAATAAACTATTAATATTTGTTTGAAGGACATTAATGAATGATTAAAGATTTTGTTAGTATCATCTTTTGCACTGATTGATTATAACGGTTGTTTATCTCCTTGTACTCGTTAGCTTCATTAATAGATCTATAAATAGAGGTTGAAGTGTTCGAATCTAAATGTTATTCATCTTCTTCTTCCTTTCTTCTCTATTGGAGCTCTGTAACTAATTTATACAAGATGATGAACATTCCCAAAGATAAAACAGGAATAACTAAAGAAGAAGTGCTAGTTAGTATCTTAATGAGACGTTGGAAAGAAAAGTTTGAAGCGGTGGAGTCGAATAGGATGAAAAGCCTATTTGATTCAACTGAGATTGATGACTTCGTGTAAGGCTTGTTTGAGCAGTCCACCACCTAGAGCAAAAGAAGGCTTAGTGAATTCTGAGCTAATTTTTGAGTAAATTATCTGTTCCGGTAAAATTTTAATTTAAATTAATTGGGTAAAAATGAGTAAACACATTTCAAATTTTTTTTTTAAAGGCATCCCTGGCTACTTTAATGGATAATACAGTGGAACAATCAAAATTTTTTTTGTTGAGGTTATCTGAGCAATATTATAGTGTATTATTCAATGAGCAAGCTTTTTAGGTGAAAACATGGCTCCTCTTGATCAAGAGATACAAGTGATGTCATCAAGTACTCCAGAGAAAAAAAATAATTAGGTCGCTGCTGAGTTGTCGTCAAGTAATCCAATAATTTTGAAGAATATCACTATGTTGGCCGTGGTTAAGGGAAAAACACCATCATCAAACTTTCACAGGTGTTTGCAAATGCCCACAACACTACTCTGCATTTGCCGAGGGAATTAGCTGAGGTTTCCATGGTATCAATGAAAGCTGAAGAACGGATGGCTGACATTTCTTCTATAAAGTCATCGCAGAATAATATTGAAGCAAAGAAAAAGCTAGCTTCATGGATCGCCCAAATGAAAGCTAGAGCTGAAGAGGAAATGGAGTTGAGTTAAGGTTTCATTTGGGTTGACTTTCTTATCTTTTTCTAAAACAGTCTTTTAGTACAAAACTGCCTTAAAAAACAGTAAGAAAGCCATATCAAACCAAGCGTAAGTCGCGAGCTCCCTCCATTGAGAAGTTCAGGAATTGATGATTGAAGTCATTGCCCATAGCAAGTTTATGGCAACTTTAAAGTCAAATTAATTTTTGGCTTGTGGTAAATTCATCCTTCAACAACTCATTAATAGTGGCAGAGTCTTCCCCAACATTACTCTGGATCCTGCTCTTAGGTTGTTCTTTGAGTTTTTTAAAAGTGAGCGAAGGGCTGACTTTGAGTTGCTGCTGATTTAATAAGCATTTGAAGTTATTTTACTTGTCATATAATAAAATTTTAATTGTATAAGCAAATTTTGTTAGTTGATTGAGATGATCATTTTCAAATTGCGTGATATCTAAATAATGACGGAAAAATGAATAAAAAAGATTATTAAATTCAAATTTTGAAATTAAAAAATCTTGATATTGTCATTTCCTTTTGCTTATAAGTACTCTTTTATCTTAGAATCTCATTTAAACTTCTTCTTCTTCTCATCTTCTTTCTCTTTTACAGTCATCACAAATACCTTGATGAAGAACTACAAGCTTTTTTCAGAGATTCGAGTTCACCGAGTCTTCAATGGTGTCGCTACTAAGAGCCAATCTTTGTTAACTAATAGATATATTCAATGATCTTCACTACCATGTTCATCAGCTAAAGAAGGGCAAGCTCCCCTACACCTTAAATGACTAGTTATGCTACTATTAAGAAAATTAGGCTAGAGTTTCCCCTCTGCTAGGAGCTGGTTGACATTGTAATTGCTTCAGAGTGATCCCATCTCAGATTCTGCTAAATTCCTTCGTGAGCATCTTTTCGTTAATTTGTTACATGTGGATGAATAAGATTCAATGGAGCATTACATTCTTTTATCATTATTTCTTAATAAAAAGATTTAAAGGATGGTTATGTTTTGTTCTCTTCAAACTATGTGAGGTTTGTTGGGTTAGAGAATAAGATAAAGTATTGAAAGAATAAGTACTGCTTTGTGAGGACATATCAAAACTACCAATTAAGATACAATCGGATTCTTTTACCAAGGAGAAACTTCTTTTGCCTGAATAAAGTGAGGTTGAGCACACCAACTTTTTGAAGATGAAGAAAATTTGCTTGACTATCCATAAATATGTTGATCTTGATGTCATCAAGAAGTTCCTTGCTTGTATTCCTCTCTATTTAATTATTCTTTGCTTGTGTTCCTTGCTTGTATTCCTTTGTATTTAATTATTCTTTGCTTGTGTTCCTCGTTTGTATTCCTTGTTATCACAAATTATGACGTCCACTCTCCCATTCAGGGAGATGGTAGACCAATGCATCTTCTAAGTACAATGAGGGCCATTAGCCATAGGCAAGGAGTCTCTTTGATCATTCCAACACCCCGTCCTCTATTTAATTATCCTTACTATGTCTGGATAAGTTGTATTTATTTTCTTCTTTTGGGGGGATTGTGACTGTGGGTGATCAAGTCATTAATAAGAGTACACGTTTTAGACATCTTGGGTCTATTGTTCAGAGTAATGGTGAAATAGATGGGGATATTATTAGTAGAATTCAAGTTGGATGGTTGAAGTGGATTTGGCCATCGAAAGAGAAGCATAATAATAAAGTTAAGAAAAATAGAGGTAGGCCTAAAAAGACTTGGTTAGAAAATATTAGAAATGACCTTTCTGTATTAGATTTAAATGAGAATTTAACTTTTAAAAGGATACAATGGAGAAAAAAGATTCATGTAGCTGACCCCACATAGTGGGATAAAGGCTTGATGTTGTTGTTATGTGTCTGGCTGATATTGTCAGACTTCTGATCCATAATGATCAAGATGTTCAAATCCATGAGAATGATGATGATGAGGAAAGCTCTGGGAAGTCTACACTACTACTGATAATTTTGTCTCATTGAAAACTCTTGCGGACTATCATTCACAATCTGGTGCAAGTGTTCCTCCTCTTTTTCATGCATACTACTGGTTCTCCTTAAGTGATCTAGGCGGCTTTTCTTTATGTGATGATGTCTCTTTCCATTAAAGTTGTCGATCCCATCATTTTACGTTCTCAAAGTGGGATTATGTAAATGAAGAGCTAGCAAAAATCAAGCAGAGGGTAGGCGAATGAAATTGGTTGTCCATAGCCCAAAGATCAAAGGCAAAGTAGTCTTCATCAAGTCCCCTCCGTTAAAGAGATGCGTGATTTAAACTCCAAGTTCAATAAAGATTTTCACATTAGGAGAGAATATTAAAATAACAAAAAATTGATTATTCAATTGATCCCGCTTCCCCTGAAGATATCTCCTCAATTGCAATTGATATTGTCCCTGTTATCTCTCAAATACAATAAAATTCTGCCTTTTGAGTATTTTCTGGTAGTAATTAAGATAAATGCAATAAGTTGGCAATAAAACTTTATTATGATCAAGCATTATAAGTGACTCCTAGCACAGTTTCATTAGCAATCGTCTTCTCTTCTTTCATTTAAAGACACTCTAGAAAATTTGATAAAAGCTTTAGAAGAATAGAAGGCCAACAAGGTGTCTACAATAAGGCTTGACACAGATAAGAAGGACGACTTGTTTTCTAAGGATACTACACTAGCCATGGAGACTTTTCTGGCTGAACAAAGAAGAAGAGAATCTGAAGTCACCTCAAGGAAAGTCATTGAATTAGAAGAGCAGACATAGCTAAATGAAGTTTCTTGTACAGATCTAAAGGCTACTAGTAATGGGTTTTTGGAGACTCTGACTCATTCTATCAAGTATAGTGAAGTTTTATCAGAAATATATGAAGAAAGTATTTGTCATTTGCTTGGTCGTCCTATAAGAGAAGAAAATCATCCCCTCACTTTATAAAACTTAATAACAGATACACAACAGTTACATTAAAACTTTGAAAATGTTCTCTCCAGGTGTCAGTTACACGTGTACTAATATCATTAGTTATCAATGTCTATAAATACATGTCTGTGAGGGTATGATAAAGATATGAAAGAATAGCTTTGACGTTCTCTTCATATTTTCTGTCTCTGCTTTATCTTTCTTTATGGTATCAGAGCAGGCGCTAGTCCTCATCTGTTTTGGTTCTTGATTTTTTTTCACCATGGCGCATTCATCATCATCACAGACGGCTGAACAGCCAGTTGTCTCGCATGATGATCACTGCAACATACCATCATCTCTCAATTTTGTTATCTCTAACATCAAGATTATCATTTATACCCAACTAGCTCCATAAAATTATTCATTCTAGAGATCTCAGGTTCTCAAACTCTTCAACGCTAATGGTTTTGCTAATTTTCTTCTTCCTTCGGTTTCCCCACCACCTCATTTTCATCACCGTTAAGATGGAACCACTAAAATCAATCCCAATTATAATGAATGGGTTCTCATTGACCAGAATCTTACAGCAGCTATCTGTTCGACTCTATCTCTGGCAATTCTTCCGTATGTGATAATTCTTGAGACCTGCTCGACCATCTGGACAACAATCGAGCATAGAATTCAATCCTCAAATAGATCCTGAGTTATACAGCTAAAAAATGAGCTTCATAATATCTAAATGAAGAATCTCACAATGTCGCAATACCTTACTAACATCAAGAATATCGTAGACAATATTGCTGCGGCAGGCTCGACGATTGATCCAAAAGATATCATACTATATATTCTAAATGGCCGCCCACCTTCTTATCAAGCCTTCAAGACATCAATTCTCACAAAGCTTTATCCTATAAGGCTAGACGACCTCTATTCTCTTTTAATCAACGAAGAAATTAATATTCAAGCTAAATAAATCAACCAGGTTTCGATCACTGACTCCTCTATAGCTTTATACTTAGCCAAAGGATGCAAACGTAGAGGGCATGGTCGTTCTACTCCTCAAACAGAAAAAATCACATCGCCTTATGTCATCACCTATCAAATTTGCAATAAAAGAGGTCATTCGACACATAACTGCTAGCACAGGCTTAACATATGTTACAATCCTCTGAAACCATATCCACCAATTTCATCATCATCCCAAGCACTGGTTACCAGAAATGAGCCAATCAATCCTAATTGGTATCAAGATTCAGGTGCATCTGTGCATCTAAAAAACTCTCTTGACAATCTGTCTCAAGTAGAACCATACAACAAAAATGACAAAATCACTATTAGAGATGTCGATCTCTACCAATAGCACATTCTGGCAATGGTATACTACTTACTCCATACCGTAAGCTTCAAATCTCCCCAGTTCTGCATATACCGAAACTGTCACATAATCTCTTATCTATTTCAAATCTAACTAGAGACAACAATGTCTCTATTTTTTTTGATGCATCAAGTTTTGCTTTTAAGGATTTAAAGACAAGCAAAACTCTTCTATCGAGCCTAAGTCATAAAGGCCTATATCCCGTTCATTTGGCTTCCTTCTCTGCTTCTCAATATGCACTAGCTTCCACTCGACAGGCATCTTCCATTTTGCATCAAAGACTTGGTCATCCCCATTTGCATACTCTTCACATTATATCTAAAAATAACAAAATGCTTCATATACCTATGCATAACTCTATGTGTTTCTTGGCTACTCAAGTGTCTCAAAAGGTTACAAATGCCTGGACCCATTAACAAACAAAATCTATATATCTAGGCATGCAACATTTGATGAAGATTCATTTCCTTTTCAATCAGTAGCTTCCACTACCTCATTTCCCAGATCTGCACCAAATAATCGTCATCTTCTAATACCCAACTCTTTGCTATCCACTTCAAGTTCTATCTCTTGTACGTCTACCAATCTGTCCTCTCCCATCAACTCACATCATCAGTTGCTTGAAGGTACTGCTAAACTACCATCAGTTCAGCCAACCAATAGTGAAAATTTCAATAACATTATATTCATTGGATGTACATAAGGAGGTAAGTTCAAATGAAGCAAGCTTGAGTGATGATTAAAGTGCTACAAACACTTGAAGCCAATGTATTATATTTTCTCTTTAATTTATATTATATAAAAGTTTTAGTTTTAAGTACATGAAATTATATCTTATTTTTCAGTACTATTGAGCTGACTTTGCTCTCAAGCTATTGAGCATGGATCATTTTATGAGTAATTGATTTAGTCAGATACGTAAATATTAGAATAGCCAAACAGATTAATTTTATGAATGGCCAATCAACTTCTAAATGCCAAATAAATAAATAAATATCTTTAGGATGCCGAACAAAATGAGTAATGAAATTTATGATTTATTGAAATGAATGATGTTTGAGTCCAATAACAACAATAATAACATCATCAAGCCTTAATGCTGATACATGGGGTCGACTATATGAATCTTTTTTCTCCATTGTGTCATATTAAGAGTCAAATTCTCATTTAAATTTGATGTTTGAGTCCATATAAAAGATTATCAAGTCTTAAGCATCTCTTATATCCTTGGATAAGTCATTGCCTTGAAGGTTCCTTACCTTTTGTCAAAGTTATTATTATCATAGTGATAACTAATTTGACTCACCAACTACAATTAACTCACTCGCTATTCAATATGGATCTTATTGCATTAGGGGAAGTCAAATTCTAGGGCTAGACTTTTATTCCAAAGGAGATATTTTAGAGAAGACATGATGCTTGAAATATGTCAAGAATATAAGCTTGATAATATGAGTTAAATGATTGTACATGGAGTTCTAAAAATAATATTTTTGAAATGACTTTAAGAATGCAAATAAGGATTTTTTGCTTTTAGGTTCATAAGGCATTCTTCTCTTAATTTTATGACTCGATGGAGGAAAATAGGTGAATTTGTTAATTACAGACTTCCCATCTATTTTAGGGCTTTTGGATTCTCATGTAGGGAGCAGTCTTGTAGCATTCAAACTTCACGACGAGCTGAGATTTCTCTAATCCAAAACTTAAATTAATTTACCCTCCTTTTCAACTAATTGAGTTCATATTTAAGAAAAGTTTCTCTATTGAATCTAAACATTCATTTAAATTTAAAGTTGGTCATAATAAAATAAAGATATCTATATAGATATCATTTTATAACACTATTCCATCTTAGAATAACATTAAGAATTTTACACTAATTAAACACACTAGGAGAAGTGAGTTCTCCAAGTGAAATTAATTTGTCCCTTGATTTGTAGATTTTTCGAAGCTCCAAATTAATGTAGATGTTGAACTGTGATTCTTATAATAGTAGTGGATGAGTGATTGAAGTGAGGATAAGGTGTGGCGCCCTAGGATTTAATGGAAGGATTGGTCTTACTTAAATATATAATTAACTAACTCATCCACCAATTTCCAACAACCATGTTTACTAAAATCTAAATTATAGAAGCATTCTAATCAACTTTCATTTCAACAAAACATAATTACATTAATCCAGAGCAGGAATGCCTATACATTAAAATAAATCCACTGGATTATAATAATCAATACTTTAAACTCAAAGCTCAGAGAATTCTTCTCTAGACCTGATCTACACCACTAGACCCTTTTTTTGCCTGAATAGTTAAAAGAAACATAGTGAGCTCAACTAGTTAAGTAGACCTCCTCCCTTACCCATTATAGATATCAATATCCAATTCAAATGTTTAAAACAATTTATTGAAGAAAGAATAAAGACTCTTGAAATAATTAAAGCAAGGGCAAAACATGAACTTCTCAGAATTTCAATATGTACCTAATTACAAAGCTATCACTTATACCCATATAACCATTTCCACAAATGTTCCCAAATTTATTATAGAACACTTATCCTCAGAGGTTCATTCACATATCACTTTCACTTTTCCATCAGAAGTGTTACACAAGTTCAGAGTTTGCTAATGCATATTTCAGAACAGTTCTTAAACATAAGTCATTAGAACATTAACATATGAAATGCAATAATTATAATGCACATGTCCTGATGTCTTCTTGTATCTCCATTTCTACTTATGCCTCCCTTTACCTCCCACACCTGTATATAAAAATTGAGGCCAAAATCCCTCCCACACTTGTATCGGGCAAATGGAGAGTACTTATAATGTTACTGAACCCCACACCTGTATATAGTAAGTGGGGCTAAAATTCCTCCCATATTTATATCAGGCATATAAGGCAAGAAGAATACATTTATGGCCCTTGTAACATAATATATAGTTCACTTTTTCACATTTTAGAACTTCTCCAATGCCATGTTATGCATAATGTAAATGTAATATAATAGTAATTAATTTAGATATATAATGAAAAATTACAAAAATGCTTGAATTTCCAGTAAAAGCTAGATTACTTATAAAACAAAATACTCACTGAAATTTCCCTTTTCAATTTCTAACTTAAGAAGAACATTCGCATGAACATTTTATGACTTTTATATAGCTACTACATTTGCCTTAAAGGTCTCAATTCTATAATACACTCAAATATTTGTTTAGAAAAAGCCAACAATCAAAATCTCAATATCATATAATCAAAATTTCCTTTTTCAATTAAATAACAACCAATTTCAGATTTATAAAGTGGAAGAAAATAATAAAATAAATGCAAAATTTTTATTTTTTGATTTTTGTAAAAAAAAAACATTTTGGTTCTTTTTATTTTCTAATTTGTATTTCTTTTTTCAAACAAAAACTAAAGACAATCAATCTCATGTTGCAATAATCACTAAACTCAAACTAGATCATATAAAATAAATATCCAAGAAAGTAAAGAATTGAAAAGAAATGCGTAAAAGAAAAAAATGTAAACCAAAATTTTTGAATGGTTTAGTCAACTTGACCTATGTCCACACCCCGAAGTCCTCCTCTTTGAGTATTGCACTAAGACGTTAGTGACACTTTTTTAGCCCTCATTGCTAGGGGAGAAGCCCTTACAAAATCACTTCCACCAACCTAATGTGGCGGAGAAGATAGAATCACTTTCACCCTCCTAATGAGGAGTAGTCAAATCACTTTCTCCCTCCTATTGAGGTGGAGTAATCCAAATTTCTTTCACCTTTCTGGTGTGGTAGAGTAGCCAGTGGCCCTTTGACACCAAAGGGGTCTTCCCAAAGCTTCCCTCAAGATGAACCTTAATACATTGAGGTACTCAGAAGCAAGTTGGCCGGAGCGAATGTGCGAAACTCCCTTTCACACTCCCTTGAACCCACAAGGATCATCTTCCTCTCTCACGACTTCACCCTTTCTCTTCATTGCTCAAAATCCACCCTTCGACCTCTTACTTATAGAAGAACTAACCCTTTTTCAGCCAAAGACTCTTATAAAGTCTATTAAAATAGGTTAAATAGTAGGCTTCTAAAAACCCTAATTTTTTAATTATGCTAACTCAATTTGTATAGTACGATGTATGGATTATACAATATAATTAGTTTAATTATCCCACTTTTAGTGATATATAATGAATAATAGTATAATATGATTAGTTTAAATATAATATTGGATCATAGAAAATGAATAAAATATTATCAAGTGTGTTGTCGGGTGATTCATACAACCTGATCTAGGAAAATACAGTACGATTGAAGGTCATATATGATTTTTAGTCAATTTAAATTTGATTTGATTCCTTAATGAATTGACCTAAATTAGGCAATAATTTAAAAGATTGTATAGTAAGAAATGATTTGCACAGTACGAATAATTCAAATTTCAAAATTTAAATTTATTTATTTTAGGTAACTTAGATTTGACGGCGGGGTTTCTGGTTATAATTGATCGTCTAGTATAATGTGGTGTTTGTACTATATGATTAGTTAAAATTCAAATTTATTTTTTATTTAAATTAAACATTTTAACTAATTTTTATTTCAACTAATTATATGGTGCAATTTGGATTGTATAGTATGATTAACAGAAAAATTAAAATATTACTTTTTCACTCCTCCTCTATGTATATGCACAATTGCTAAGCTAACATACACTTTTTAACATAATTGACTTAGGAAAGGATAAAATTATAGACTCCTTCAAATAAGCCTAACCTATACAATCCATTGTTGAGTTCTGATTCTCTAATGATCTTGTGTATGCTGAACCTGAATTGTTAGTACCACACATAAAAAAATACAATATTTAGAGAAAGAAAAATTAAATAAAAATCCAATAATATTTGTAATCATAAAAATATAAGGTTGGGCTCCCAAATTGTAACACTTCTCTAACAATATTGGGTGAAAATGGTTTTTTCTAAAAATGGTTTCCAATATTTTTATAGTTAAAAACCACTAACTTGACCTAGTGCTATAGTGGTGAACATCCCAGCACCATGGCACCCAACATCCTTGCTCTGTTTCTCTCCTCGATAATCTTTTAGATGCTCCCAGAATATACTTCCTTGAGACCTATCACCTTGGCAGCACTTCCCCGGTGCCATTGCATATGCTTAAAACCTCATTTTTGTTAATTTTGTTGAGATATCAAAATTGTGGGTTACCAACCTTGGCACCGGAACATCTATAAAATAAATTCCTAACTTTGGACTTTCACTTTTTAGACCCCAAGCCTTGGTTCATTCAAGCCCCATTAAACATTTTAGGAAGTGTAGTCACTAATCACATTAAAATTATTGATTATTAATAGAGAAATATCTAGATTTTAGACAAAGGATATTACATGTGAGGAATAGTGGAGGCGGGAGAGGTTGGTTAAGGCCAGAAGTCCCTTTAGTCCAAACCTGGCTAGTTTGAGTTTATGAGTTTGAAGGAATGGCTAATGGTAGAATGAGGGGTTAGAAATTCATAGAGTGTTTAGGAAAATGTTTCAACTAAAATTTTGGAGTACTTGGTATGGTTTCTTAAGATTGACAAATGAGATTGAAACATACCAATGTCTTGACTCCTCCATGTTTAGTCAAGGGCTTTAGTGAGAGTTTTAATGTGGTTTTACTATAGAGTGGGATGGGGAATGGTTATAAAGTTTGGATAGGATATAATAAAAGATAAATAAATTAATAAACCATTAGGGTTTAAGGATAAAAATTATGATCCTCATTAAAGTAACAAGAAGAAGACTACCACCATGTAATCCTCCTTATATAAAAATCAACCACCTAACCTATTTCCTTTGGTAATACACTCAAACTTTCTTAAAAATAATAGCAACCCATTCATGTTTTATTGTTTGAATATTATAATATTCTTACTCTTATTTGAAATTCAAAATCAAAGAAAAATGGAGAGAGAGAGAGAGGGCAGTTAATAATGGGGGAGAGAGGGGGGGGGGGGGGGAGGGAGAGAGAGAGAGAGAGAGAGAGGCACATGGTTGCTCATGTGTAACCGGTTACCCATAACCACCCTCCAAATGAATGGTGCCTTGACATCCTATGTGTAAATTTATTATTTGAATGATTTTTATTTCAAATAATCAAATTATTTTGAATTGAAATTACATTTCTCTCATTATTTAAAAATATGAACTTCCAAATTTCCTAATGTTGAATTATCACATTCATAAATAAAAAAATTGAACATCAAAACATAAAATTCACCAACTTCCTATACTATAAAAATTAAATCACATAGTTTTATTTAATCATTATCACCATAAAATAAAAAAGTAAATATTAATTAATTGACTTCATAAATAAAAGATCAATCTTAATTAATTATCTTCATCTTGATCCTTATCATGGAACCTTTGTTATCAATACATTTTATCTTTGCTTTAAGCTCTTGTGGTTCATATACCTCTTTTGTATGAACATCTTATGCCACATCAATTCTCTTATACCTCAAAGAACTCTTCTCTAAGGAGATAAAATTATTGTATCCCTCCATAAGTTATGGTGCAATCTTCTCAAAGGCATCTCTAGTCTATCATAGATTCTCTATTGGTGGTTTGTCCTTCCACCTCACAAGAAACTTGTGATCACCATCTTATTTATCGCATCTTATCTATGATAATATGATCAACCTTAAAAAAAATGTTGGGTAGGCACTTATAAATGATTATTTTGCTTTCGTACAAAAGAATCATCCTACATATTTGGAGGTTTGAAAAGTCCCTTATATGATATCAAATTCTAAATAATAAAAGTAGAGCTAACAAATATGTATTTTGGTAATTCAAGAACATATGAATTTTTGTCAAGTTTTCTTAAAATCTTACATGGCTTACATGCCCTATCTTATAATTTTCTAAATTTAATAGAGAGATATCTCTCATGTCAAATTCTAATTGACACAATCTCCAACATTACATTCTTTAAAAGTTTTTTTTAAAATTGTTTGCAGTAGTTACTTTTAATTATTTTTTGATACTATCATGAAGACTTTTAAAATCTTTTGCAAACTTTAACACTGAATCAAAAAATGAATGTGAAGGCATGCTTGCAAGATTGATTTGTTTCTTTAGGTTACAACCATAGACTATTTCAAATGGTGTTTAATTTGTGGATATTAAAACTATACTATTATTTGTAAACTCTACTGTAGGAAGATGTAAGCGTTAATTCCCTAAACCTGTACCCATCAAACTTTGTAAGTGGCTTTCTAATGTCATGATTACTACCTTAGTCTGCCCATCAGTCTATGGGTGAAATGCTAATGAAAATTTTTATATAGTGCCCATTAATTTCCTTAATATTTTTAATAATATAATATGAATTTAACGCCCCTTTTAGAAATAATTTTGGAAGGAAGGTCATGAAGCCTAATTATCTTTTGAAGAATAACCTTATTATATGTGATGTATCATTGGATTTTGAATAGGGTAGAAAATGATATATTTTGGTGAAATAACCAAACAAGAAATATGCTATCATGCCCTCCAGAGGTTCTATGAAAGCTAAGCATACTGTACATAGAAATCTCTTCCCATGGTTTAAAAAGAATAATAAAAAAAGAATATATATTTTTATTTATTTTATGTTTTTTTTGTTATCTACATACATATTATTAAGTGACTACAATTTTACCATCTCTCTTTAGAGAAGGTCAAAAAAATCTATGCTTAAGTTGGTGTATAGTTTTGAACTTTATAAAATGTATTACTACTCTTCTAATTAGAATGTAACTCTATGATACAAAATGTCTTAATGGAAGTCCCAGGAATATTTAAGCTTTTTCCCCTTATAAAAGTATCTTGTCATATCTTTGTATGAGGTATAAACAATATGTCTTTCTTAGCATGCTCTAAATAAATGAAATGAAAGTATGAATTGACTTCATAATTATGCATTAACCTTTTAAATATAAGTTTTTAAAATTATAAAGGTGTGACTACCAAAGAAACTCTTGAAAGGGAATCTATAGGCTTATTTTTTTACCCTAGGTTTATGTTTAAGAAAGGTTAAATCTTGAAGGTATTATATCCATTTAGCATGCATATAGTTTTGATTCCTTTAAGTATTTAAAATTTAAGTGCAGGTGGTCTATATTGAGGATAAACTCCAAATGTATTAACTAATGCCTCTAATATTTGAGAGATTCAATGTTAATAAATGACCCTTTATCATATCTAGGATATCTCTATATTACATCATTCAACTTCTCACTATAGAAAGCTAATGGTGATTCTCTTAATTGAATATGACTCCTATATCCAAACTAGAAGTTTTACAAGTGACTTCAAATATTTTATTAAAGTCTGGAAGCTTTAGAATAGGGGATAAGGTCATGAGAATTTTTATATGATAAATGAATTTCTAAAGTAATGTAGTCCATAATCATTTATCTTTCTTTATGAGATTTATTTTAGGAGTGATAAGTGTTCTAACATTCCTAATAAACCTTCTATAGAAGATAGCTATATCATGGAAACTCTTGACATCTATGAGATTTTTAGGGGTTGGCTAATCGAGAATAACCTTGGGTTTTATAGAATATGCTTTCAGTTCACTAACAGACAACATAAAATGATGGAAGATGATTTTAGTTTGACAAAAGAAATACTTAAAGTTGACATACAACTTGGCTTCTCTAAGTTTGGTTGAACTAGCCCCAAGTGTTCTAGATGTGATTTCTCATCAAGACTGAAGATAAGAATGTCATCAAAGTACACTACCTCAAACTTTCCAATGAATGATTTTAGGGTCGTATTAATTAATCTCATAAATATGCCTTTTGGTTTATCAAGTCAATGTAATATTAGAAAATATATAAGTTTTTTGATCAAACTCATCTCAAATTTCTTACTCATTGGTGTTGTAAATTCATTACATAATAATTTTAGTGTAGCTTCAAATAGAAAAATCTATATAAATTTGAGCTAATTTCATGTCATCTCCAATCTTCTTAACAAATAATATGATTTCTTCCTTACCTTTACTTAAACCAAAACAAATAAAGAACGTGCTTAATCTTTTATACTAAGACTAAGGGGCTTGCTTAAATCTATAATGTGAATTCATTAACTTGAACACTGACGGGCACTTGCTAGACTGACTATGTGGTTAATCGGGTGAATTGCACATAGATTTAGAGTGTAATATGAATATGTTTAGATTTTCTTTGATATAAAAATAATAAAAGCCAATTAAATATGTAAGTACATGTGCCAATCAAGTAATAAAGTTATTGAGAAGAGTGTCGATCCTAGGAGGAAGTGTTCTACTTAATTACAACTAAACTACTACTACTTACTTTAGATGAACAATTATTGATAATTTAAAATTATTAAAATATAAGATAATTCATCATAGTCTAAAAGTAATTTGGAATGAATAAAATTATAACTCTAATTTGAAAGGTCATAATAATTATCCAAATCAGTCACCCTTGCTATTACTTGCATTGAACCTATCCACTATGATTGTATGTAACAAATTGACTTTTGATTTAAAAAATGAATAATTTATTACTTTTGGATTAGTTGTGTTTATAGTTAAATTGGAAGTTCATTAGTGCACAATTATATGTATTAGTTCACTTAGCTTATCCTATTTGATTTAAGTATTAGGATGCTTTTGGACTTGTGCTTCAACAGATACCAATTTATGAAAGCACTCATCTTTTTCCTTTTTCATATATCCTATTATGATTTTTTATATTTTTCCCTTTTTTAATATTTGTGGAGTACATATTTAATAATTTTAAATATTAGTTTTGCTTTCATCCTCCAACAATCCTAATTGATTTAATGTAATGATTTAATTAGGTTACTAATTCTATATTTAAGTTTACTATTATCTTCCTAGTTTAACTTACCCACTCCTTTTCCCTAAACTCAATTACTTATTTTTCTATTCTATAGTCAATACATTAGCGTATAGTTTCTACATTTAACACATGTCAATAGCTTAATTGATCTATATTAGTTAATTATTAAGCTTTTCAAATTATGAATTATTATGTATTATTCATTCAAACTATCATTTAGGTTTTTATTATTATCTTAAATAAGCAATCAAAGTACGAGTGCTATGTAGAGAATAATACCCAATTGTTAAGTATAAAGCAGAATATAACTAAATATAAATGAAGTAGAACAACAAATATATAAAGACTATGATCAAATAACATAACACATAAGAAATTCAAAACACGAAACACAATTATGTTGCCTTCCACCAGTACTGAGTTTATAACCTTTAGTCAGACTATGCCAATTAATCTTTTTGATGTTGAACCAAATTAGTGATATTTCTCAAGTGATCCATGTCCCCCTAAATAAGGTTTCAATCTATTGCCATTGACTTTAAAAATGTGCAAAATTTTTTTATCCTGAATTTCAATAGCTTTATAGGGAAATACTTTCATAACAGTGAATGGTCCTACCACCTGGACTTTAATTTTCCTAAAAAAAATTTTAATTTAGAGTTAAAGAATAAAAGCTTCTGTTTAAAGGTAAATTCTTTTTTAAGAAGCTTACAATCATACCATTTTTAACTTTATCTTTATAAATCTTAGCATTGTCATAAGCCTAATTTCTAAATTCTTTTAATTCATTCAACTATATTAATATCTTTTCTTCTACTCGCTTAAGCTTGAAATTTTAGTCTTTCACTGCCCAAAATGCTTTATGTTCTAATTCAGCAGTGAGGTGGCAAACTTTTCCAAATACTAACCTATAGGGGAACATTCCAGTGGATGTCTTAAAAGCAATCTCATATTCCTTAAGTGCATCATCTAACTTAATTTCCTAGTCTTTCCTATTGGTACTGATAGTTTTCTCCAAAATTCTTTTATCTCCCTATTACTTATGATGGCTACAGTGGTGCTTTAAGCACTAATTATCTCGTACCCCATGTTTTAGTTTTATATATATCACATGTTTTATACCTTTCTATCATTCATTTAAAAACATGTGTATTTATTTATGTCCATGTGTGCTTTTATTGACATTTGATTAAATTTCCTTTATACTTACATTCTTACATTATCTTCCATTAAAATCTTTGCATTTTGAATATTTATTTAACCATAATAAAAATGATAATTAAAAACTATGTAAAAGTAGGATAATAATAAAACCCTAGATTATAGTTCAAATTAATACTATTTTATAAATCATAGAATGGAAAAACTAATAATTAACAAACTTTGATCATTTAAATTATTGACTTCACTTGAATTTATAAATTATACATTTATACATTAACCTTTTGAATTAAAGATGAATAATTAAGGTTAAAGAATAAATATGTGTAGATTAAAATTAAAAATCATAGCAACATGAATTTGGAATTAGTAATGTTATTCAATCCTTGCATTAAACTCATTTATATTATAAGAAGATTTTAAGAAAAATTGAAATTCAAAATCATTAACTATGTACTCCAAAAAAATAAAAAGAAAAGAAATGTGAAAAGAGTTCTAAAAAGAAAAAAAAAGGAAAGAAGAAAAAGAAAAAGAGTTCATTCAAAAATTGGTATTTGATAAAAGCTTAGGGTTTGACAACAATCTTATACTTAAATTCACAAAGGATAAGATAGGATAACTGATAGAAATGATAGTGATCTTATGAAATTTTAATTTTAACTACAAACACTTCTAACATTTAAGTTATATTATTCAATTCAGAATTCAAAAGTCAATGATTATATGCATAACATGTAAATTCAAATTAAGCAATAATAAGTGTGACTCATTGGGATAAATGTTAGTAGTTTTTCCAAATTAGAATTATAATTTTATTCTTTTCCTATACTTCTAGAATGTGATGCAAAATCCTATATTTTAGTAATTTTAAATTATCAAAATTTTACTTTGGTTATTTAATTAATCAGAATTATATATTTCTTTATTTGCTTGAGGATAAGTAAGAGTTTAAGCTGGGGAGAATTTGATAAATATAAACTATTTTATGTTTTAAATATTTTATTTTCAGTGAAAATATTTTATTTTAGATTCTTTTCTACAAAAAAAATTTTAAACTGACAAAAAAAATCTAAGGAACTTAGAGCATCACAATGTCCAATGAAATAATGTCGCAATGCCACCTTCAATAACATTGAGGTGCTACAAATCAGACATTACAGTGCCAAGTGCTCTATTTTCCAATGCTACAACATCAATATAGCCAACGTCTTAGTATTACTAACACTACAGCATCAAGAAGTCAGCTTGGCAAAGCCTGATTCTCTATTTTTAAATGCTGCGGTGCCATAATTTCTCACACTTTGATGCCATTTTTTTACACTCGGGTGCAGTAGTGCTTGAATGTCAATAGTGTCATAGCATTGCAATTGTAACTTCTAAGAGCCATTTTCTATCACTAAAAAGGCATGACTTTTCATGAAGTAACCAATCCTCATCCTCAAGTGCCGCAACAGTGCAAAAGTTTTGAGTAAAAACATTAGTTCACTTCAAGGGAGCCATGATGCCACTTTTTTAAGCACCATAACACCAGATGCCTTTTTGTGTTGTCTATAAATAGTTATGATGTCATATTTATAAGGGAGTTCAGTCACTGATATAAAATTTAGTATTTCTTAGAGTACTTCTATAGTTCCCTCTTAGAATAAAATCTAAGGGGGGCTGGAGAAGTTCAAGATATAATCATTTGAAGTATTTATCCTATGTTTCTTGAAATAACTCTGTAAGTTAAGAGAGAAGGAGTGTAGAGGAGATACTTTGCTTCGTTATGGTGATATCACTCTCTTTTATTTTCATTCTTTCATGAGTTTAACAAAAATGAGTTTGCATGTTATTAATTCAATGTCTAGCTAGTTCTCTTATTTTGGATTGATGATATAAAGTGCATGTTAAATACTAACGAAGACACTTATTCTATAAATGTTAAATGATATTTTCAATACTATTCCATTCTCAATTTAATGCACTTTGTGGCCATATGTATAGTTAAAATATAGTGTGATGATGTATGGCCTCGATGGAGAACTGCATGAATAGCTAGAAATTTTGAGATAGGATGATTTCATGCCTAGACATAAGATATAAAGTGTTCTAGATTCTTATGGAGATATTGTAACTGTAGGAGGTTAATAAATATCCTTTTCATCCCTATAAGCTGGATGGAGATCTAGGGGTGCATATGCTTTGAATCACATCTATAATTAAGAGTCTCATTAGAAAAGATATAAAATTTAAACTCATCAATCCAAAATAATTTAATTAAATATTGTATCCAATATTTTTACTATTTTATTCAATAATAGAATCACCATAATTATAATTTTTAATCCCGTAGGATAATTATTACAATTCGAGTAAACTGTAGTTGTTTGTTACAAGCTTACTTTTTCATGGGTTTGATGCTATACTCTATCACTTTTTACTTGATCATATATACTTGCATATATTAAGTGGGGTTTTATTAATTTTATATCAAGGAAAACCTAGGCATTAGTTAGAGGTGATAGAGCCCTAGTCTTTTATATAATTCAAAAGTTCACTTCATAGCCCCCATCAAATCCTCCCTTAGAACTTTTATGCCCTAAGACATTCCCTTCGATCACCATAAATTTACATTTTCCTAGTTCAATACTAAAATTGTCTCTATACATCTTTTCAACACAAAAGTTAAGTGTTCAAGATAAGATTCAAGTAGTGCCAAAAATAAAAAAAATCATCTATGAAGATTTCAATGCCCTGCTCAATTAAGTTTAAAAAAATTGACATCATGCATCTTTGAAAAATAGCAGTAGCATTATAAAGACCAAAAGATATTCCCCTAAAGGCAAATGTCCCATAAGGACTAGTAAAGGTAGTATTGTCCTGGTCCTCAGGTGCTATAGAAATCTAGTGATACCTTGAATATCCATTTAAGAAATAATAAATAAACAGTCCTGCCAACCTATCCAGCATCTGATCAAGGAAAGGCAAGGGAAAATGATCTTTCCTAGTGGCTTTGTTTAACTTTTTTCTAAAGTCTATACAAATTATCGAACTATTGACTATTCTAGTGGGGATATGCTCATTTTGTTCATTAGATATTACAATCAAGCCTCCCTTCTTGGAATCACAATGAATGGGACTCACCCAACCATTATCTAAAATGATATAGAAAATTCCAGCACATAGCAATTTAAGTATTTTCTTTTTGACAAACTTTTTTATAAATTAGTTAAGTCTTCCTTGAGGATAAACTTTTAATATAAAATTGGCCTCTATTAAAATCTTATGCATATAAATTATGGGGCTAATTCTTTTGATATTAATAATAAACCACCCAAAAGCTTTCTTATAATCACCCAAAACCCTAATAAACTTGCCTTCCTTTTCTTCATCCAAGCTTACATTACATGCATCGCTGAATCTCTTCCTAAAATTGCATAGTTAAATTGGCTGGGTAAAGCCTTAAGCTCTAAAATAGAGGTTTCCTCTACAAATAGTTTTAAGGTTTTACCCATAGATTAAGTATATAAGATTTCAAACTTTCCCTTTAATATTTTAATATTATCTCCAGTAGCTTGAATAGATTTTCTTAAATCCTCACCATTTCCCTTAAAATCTTTTTCTGAAGGGTTTTCCCTAAAAATTCTTCCTTAAAGCTCTCCATTATAATTTCTGCTAGATCAAATCTAAAATAGTCTCTATTCTTTTCATGAGAGAATTTCATTGATTTAAGAATATCTATGGTCACTTCTTGATGTTGAATCCTCATAGTTATTTCCCCTTTATGAACATTAGTCATAGCTTCCCCTGTTGTTAAGAAAGGTCTGCCCAAAATAATTGGTATCTCCCTATCCTCTTTCATGTCTAACATAATAAAATCAATTGGAAAAATAAACTGGCCTACCTTAACTAGGACATCTTTTACCACCCTCTTAGGATAAGTGAAAGATTTATTATCAAGATAAAGGGTGACAATAGTGGACTGAAGCTCTCCTACATCTAATCTTTTAAAAATTGATAAGGGCATAAGATTTATGCTAGATCCTAAATCACATAAAGCTCTAACAGAAAACTTATTTCCTATTTCCATGAGAATAGTGAAGCTTCCAGGTTCTTTCAAATTTTTAAATAGTTTCTTATAGATAAGAGCACTATAATTCTCAATTAAAGATACAATATTAAATTCTCCAAACTTGCTTTTCTTATTTAGAATTGTCTTCATGAATTTAGAATAGGTGGGCATCAACTCATAAGGTATTTGATTATAGAATGATCAGTGTAAACTATTATTTTTATGCCAATCAAATAAGATTAAAATTTATCAAAAGTAAAGACAATACATAGTAGTTCTTTTTTAGTGGTGGCAAGTTATATTGTGCAACATTCAAAGTTATACTAGCATAAAAAATAACATGCAATTTCTTATCTAGCTTTTGGCTAAGAATTGGCCTAAAGAAAAATCACTTGCATCACACATGACTATAAAATGTAGAGACCAATAAAGAGCAATAATAATAGGTGTATAAATCAAATACTATTTCAAAATTTTAAAGGCTTTAAGATATGCAATATCAAAAATAAAAGGAAAATCTTTTTCCAACAAATGACATAATGACTTAGAGATGTTTAAAAAGCCCTTTATGATTCTTCTGTAAAATCTTACATGTCTAATGAAGTTCCTAATCTTTTAACTAAAGTAGGTGGGGGTAGTTTCTCAATGACTTGAATTTTAGCTTTGTCAACTTATAATCATGATAAGTGTATATTAGACATTATTTTACATATTTTATTTTTAGTAAAAATATGTTATTTTAATTATTTTTGTCATCAGTGCCATGGTGTTATAATTGTAACATCCAAGGGCCATATTCTATCAATGAAAGGATATGACTATTCTCTAAGTAACTGATCCACATCAGTAAGGGCTATAGTGATGAAAAAGCTTTAGCTTTGAGGCATTAGTTAACTTCAAGGGTGCCATGGTGCCACCATTTTAGGCGCTGTATTTTCGGATGCCTTTTTATGTTGCCCAGTAAATAGTTATGATGTTATATTTATAAGAGAGTTCATTCACTTACGTAAAATTCAATATTTCTTAGAGTACTTCTCTATTTCTCTCTTAGTGTAAAATCTAAGGGAGACTAAGGAAGTACAAGTTACAATCATTTGGATTATTTAGCCTGTGTTTCTTGAAGCAACATTATAAGTTTAGGGAGAAGAAGTGTGAAGGTGATACTTTAATCATTTCTGGTGATATCACTCTCTTGAATTTTCATTCTTCTATGAGTTCAATAAAAATTAGTTTGCTTTTTATTTATTTTAGCCTAGCTAATTCTCTTATTTTGGATTGAAGATGTAAAGTGCATCTTAAGTACTAATGAAGACTATTATTATATAAAATTTAAATGATGTTTTCAATATTATCGTATTCTTAATTTAATGCACATAGTGGCCATACATGTAGTTAAAATATAGTGTGATGTATAGCCTCGATGGAGGAATGCAAGAAATGCTAGGAATATTGAGATAGCTTGTTTGCCATTGCTTAGGGGTGATAGAGCCCTAGAATTTTATGTAATTCAAAAGTTCACTCCATAGTCTCCATAAAGTTTTTGGCACCATTGCGAGGAAGTATTTTGCTTTTTATAATTTAAACAATATTATTAAATTAATTAGATAATTAGACCTTATATCTTTTATTTTATTTATTTATTACATATTCATGGTTGTAAGCTTTATAGACAAAAATGGAAGCTTTGTTATTTGTCTCTAAAATAGAGAACCCTTTCAAAAATTAAAAAATAAAAAAAAATTATAAAAATAACTGAGCTTGTACATAGATCAAGATCATTCTAAGGCTCTTAGGGACTATGCTAACCCTTTAGTAAATGAAATTCATCAGAGTATTAATAGACCTGTGATCCAAGATAATAATTTGAATTAAAACCTACCATAATTCAAATGGTTCAAAATTCTTAGTTGGGGGGAACTCCTACCGAAGATCTCAATTAGCACATAGCCAAATTTTTAGAGAATTTTGTAATATTTAAGTACAATGGTGTCAATGATGATGCTATTAGATTTAGATTATTCTTATTTTTTCTAAGAGATAAAGTTAAGAAGTTGTTGAATTCTTTACCCCTAGGCTCTATAACCACTTGGAATGAGTTTGATCATATATTTCTTGTTAAGTATTTCCCACCTTCAAGGGCTGCTAAACTTAGAAATGATATCACTTTGTTTACCCAGTTTGAAGGAGAATCAATTTATGAGAGTTGGGAGAGATTTAACGAAATTTTTGGGAAATGCCCTCACCATACTTTACCTGATTGGCTGGTTATTCAAACATTTGATAATGGATTATTAGGATCTCTTTAAGCAATCATAGAAACTCCGACTGGAGGATCATTAATGTCTAAGCCATTTGAGGAAGCATATGAATTAATAGAGGAAATGAATACTAGTAATTTCTAGTGGCCTATTGATAGGATAAATCTTAAGAGAGTAGTAGGAATATATTAATATGATGCTTTATCAATATTGACTGCATAGTTTATAATAATTTCTAAAAAGTTAAGTATAATAGGAGTAAATTCAAAATTAGGAATTGAATAATCTATATAATTGGAGGATTAAATTTAATTAAAAATAGTAATGTGCAAGGGACTGAAAATAATAATTTGATTAGAAGGTAAAATATTACCTATTCTAATACATATAATCGAGGTTGGAAGAATCATCCTAATTTTAATTGGTTGGATAATGTTGCTAGCAAAAAATAATAGAATTTTAGTCAAAATAATAAGGTAGTAAATTGGAACAATCCTCGCTAACCAACTGTTAATCCTAGACCTACATATATTCAAGGATTTAATCAAAGCAATTAGTTTGGAAGTAGAAAATCATCATTGGAAGAAGAAGTGATATAGTTAGGGACTTAATTATAAAATCATGATGCTTTTATTAAAAATTTTAAAACTTAATTTAGTAAGCTTGTAATTTTAGTTAGTAGTAGACCTCTTGGATCATTACCTAGGAATACTAAAGTTAACCCAAAGTAAAAAGTAAAGGATCCTGAAGAAAATCATTTAAAGAATGATAGAAATATACCCCAGCTAAATTGATAAATCTAGGCAAGTAAGAATGAAGACTATGAACTTAGCACAATATAGGAGGCAACCCAACTTTTAATTTTTGTGTGCTTGGCAGATTAGATTCAATAGTAATGAGCATTAGTAATTTTTTTTTCTAAAATTGAGAGAGTGAAAGGACCGATGCAATGCGGATTATAGTGCTTCTACACTTGACTATGCCATAGTAGTTTAAAATTTAAATCTTTGCACCACCACACCCATATAGGCTATAAAAAGGGTAAGTTGAAAGTTTGATTTTTTATCCATATCTATTTTCTTGAGTAAAGTGTTATTGAGGGTCTTCCTTTTCTTTTTGATAAAGCAATGGGTGGAAAGAAGCAAAAGCATTCATCCTAAAAAAGAAGCAAAGTGCACTTAAAGAATAAGGATTCCTTCTCTATTTTAAACATCCAAAGTTTTGCAATAATTGATAAACTTCATGAATTCAAAAGTAAAGTTTATAAAGGTACATAAATTTATAATGCATAAAAGAAGAAGATGAATGGGTATTAAGCGCTAGATCATAAGTTTTCTCCTGGTCAAGATGTCTTACTTATTGATTATAGGATGAAATATTACCATGGGAACGTAAATCTGGACTGACTGGCCCTTTTAATATTATTAGAGTATATCCTAATGGTGCTATAAGAATTTAAAATAAGTAGACTTTTCACATCCTCAAGGTTAATGGTTACAGATTGAAACCTTGTGGATGAGAAGTATAAGGAGTAAGAAATATCCTAAATATGCATATAGAGTTTTAATTTTTTGCGTATTTTAGTTTAAGAGAGAAAGTGTGTGTGTGTAAATGCTACTTTTGCTTTATTACATGTCTTTATTTTGGGGGAGATTTTAGTAATGTGAAGGATTGTCATCTTTATAGCGATGTAATGATTGAAGTATTGGCTATGAGAGCCACAGCATTATGATGGCTAGAGTGGTGCTTTAAGCACTAATTATCTCACACCGCGTGTTTTAGTTTTACATATATCACATGTTTTGTACCTTTCTATCATTCATTTAAAAACATGTGTATTTATTAATGTTCATGTGTGCTTTTATTGACATTTGATTAAATTTCTCTTATACTTACATTCTTACATTATCTTCCATTAAAATCTTTGCATTTGGAATATTTATTTAACCATAATAAAAATGAAAATTAAAAACTATGTAAAAGTAGGATAATAATGAAACCCTAGATTATAGTTCAAATTAATACTATTTTATAACTCATAGAATGGAAAAAACTAATAATTAATAAACTTAGATCATTTAAATTATTGACTTAACTTGAATTTATAAGTTATACATTTATACATTAACCTTTTGAATTAAAGATGAATAATTAAGGTTAAAGAATAAATATGGGTAGATTAAAATTAAAAATCATAGCAAAATGAATTTGGAAATAGTAATCTTATTCAATCCTTACATTAAACTCATTTAGATTGTAAGAAGATTTTAAGAAAAATTGATATTCAAAATCATTAACTATGTACTCCACAAAAATAAAAAGAAAAGAAATGTGAAAAGAGTTCTAAAAAGAAAAAAAAAAAAGGAAAGAAGAAAAAGAAAAAGAGTTCATTCAAAAATTGGTATCAGCTAAAAGCTTAAAGTTTGACTATAATCTTATACTTAAATTCACAAAGGATAAGATAAGAGAACTGGTACAAATGATAGTGAGCTTATGAAATTTTAATTTTAACTACAAGCACTTCTAACTTTTAAGCTATATTATTCAATTCAGAATTCAAAAGTCAATGATTTTATTCATAACATGTAAATTCAAATTAAGCAATAATAAGTGTGACTGATTATAAAAATTATTAGTAGTTTTTCCAAATTAGAATTATAACTTTATTCTTTTCCTCTACTTCTAGATTATGATGCAAAATCCTATATTTTATTAATTTTAAATTATCAATTTTTTACTTTGGTTATTTACTTAATCAGAATTATAGATTTCTTTATTTGCTTGAGGATAAGTAAGAGTTTAAGCTTGGGAGAATTTAATAAGTATAAATTATTTATGTTTAGTGAAAATATTTTATTTTAGTTATTTTTGTACAAAAAAAAAAAATTAAAATGGCAAAAAAAAATCCGAGGAACTTAAAGCATCATGATATCCAATGAAACAATGTCACAATGCCACCTTCAATACCATTAAGGTGCTACAAATTAGACATTATAGTGCTAAGTGCTCTATTTTTCAGTGCTGCAACATCAATAAAGCCAACGCCATAGTATTACCAACACTACGGCATTAAGAAGTCAGCTTGGCAATGCCTGATTTTCTATTTTTAAATGTTGCGGTGCCATAATTTCTCACACTTTCATGCCATTTTTTTTGCACTCGGGTGCAGTAGTGGTTGAATATCAATAGTGTCATTGCATTGCAATTGTAACTTCTAAGGGCCATATTCTATCACTAAAAAGGCATGACTTTTCATGAAGTAACCAATCCTCAACCCCAAGTGCCGCAACAGTGCAAAAGTTTTCGAGTAAAGGCATTAGTTCACTTCAAGGGAAACATGATGCCACTTTTTTAAGCACCATAACACCATATGCCTTTTTGTGTTGTCTATAAATAGTTATGATGTTATATTTATAAGGGAGTTCAGTCACTGATATAAAATTTAGTATTTCTTAGGGTACTTCTCTAGTTCCCTCTTAGAATAAAATCTAAGGGAGGCTAGAGAAGTATAAGATGTAATCATTTGAAGTATTTAGTCTATGTTTCTTAAAACAACTTTGTAAGTTAAGAGAGAAGGAGTGTAGAGGGGATACTCTGATCCTTTATGGTGATATTACTCTCTTTTATTTTCATTCGTTCATGAGTTTAATAAAAATGAGTTTGCATGTTATTAATTCAATGTCTAGCTAGTTCTCTTATTTTGGATTGATGATATAAAGTGCATGTTAAATACTAATGAAGACTCTTATTCTATAAATGTTAAATGATATTTTCAATATTATTCCATTCTTAATTTAATGCACTTTATGGCTATATGTGTAGTTAAAATATAGTGTGATGATGTATGGCCTCGATGGAGAAATGCATGAACAACTGGAAATTTTGAGATAGGATGTTTTCATGCCTAGACATAAGATATAAAGTGTTCTAGATTCTTAAGGAGATACCATAACTGTAGGAGGTTAATAAATATCCTTTTCATCCCTATAAGCTGAACGGAGATCTAGGGATGCATATGCTCTGAATCACATCTATAATTAAGAGTCTCATTAGAAAAGATATAAAATTTACACTCATCAATCCAAAATAATTTAATTAAATATTATATCAAATATTTTTACTATTTTATTCAATAATAGAATATCCATAATTAGCATTTTTAATCCAGTAGGATAATTATTGTAATTAGAGTAAATGGTAGTTGTTTGTTACAAGCATACTATTTCATGGGTTTGATGCTATACTCTATCACTTTTTCCTTGTTCATATATACTTGAATATATTAAGTGGGGTTTTATTAATTTTATATCAAGGAAAACCTAAGCATTACTTATGGGTGATAGAGCCCTAGTCTTTTATACAATTCAAAAGTTCACTTTATAGCCCCCATCAAATCCTCCCTTAGAAATTTTATGCCCTAAGACAATCCCTTTGATCAACATAAATTGACATTTTCCTAGTTCAATACTAAATTTATCTCTATACATCTTTTCAACACAAAATTTAAGTGTTCATGATAAGATTTAAGTAGTGCCAAAAATTAAAAAAAATCATCCATAAGGATTTCAATGCCCTGCTCAAATAAGTTTAAAAAAATTGACATCATGCATCTTTGAAAAGTAGAAGCAGCATTATAAAGGCCAAAAGATATTCCCCTAAAGGCAAATATCCCATAAGGACTAGTAAAGGTAGTTTTCTCCTGGTCCTCAAGTGCTATAGAAATCTATTGATACCTTGAATATCCATTTAAGAAATAAACAAAATCTGTCCTACCAACCTATCCAGCATCTGATTAAGGAAAGGCAAGGGAAAACGATCTTTCCTAGTGGTTTTGTTTAGCTTTCTATAGTCTATACAAATTCTCCAACTATTGACTATTCTAGTGGGGATAAGCTAATTATGTTCATTAGATATTACAATCAAGCCTCCCTTCTTAAGAACATAAGGAATGGGGGACTCACCCAAGCATTGTCTAAAATGATATAGAAAATTCCAGCACATATCCATATAAGTATTTCCTTTTTGACAAACTTTTTTATAGATTAGTTATGTCTTCCTTGAGGATTAGCTTTTAATATAAAATTGGCCTCTATTAAAATCTTATGCATATAAATTATGGGGCTAATTCTTTTGATATCAATAATAGACCACCCAAAAGCCTTCTTATAATCACCCAAAACCCTAATCAACTTGCCTTCCTATTCTTGATCCAATCTTACATAAATTATTACAGGCATAGTTGAATCTCTTCCTAAAATTGCATAGTTAAATGGGCTGGGTAAAGCCTTAAGCTCTAAAATAGAGGCTGCCTCTATAAATAGTTTTAAGGTTTTACCCATAGATTAAGTATCTAAAATTTCAAACTTGTCCATAAATTTTTTAATATTATCTCCAATAGATTGAATATATTCTCTTAAACCCTCACCATTTCCCTTAAAATCTTCTTCTGAAGGGTTTTCCCTAAAAATTCTTCCTTAAAGCTCTCCATTATAATTTTTTCTAGATCAAATCTAAAATAGTCTCTATTCTTTTCAGAGAGAATTTCATTGATTTAAGAATATCTATGGTCACTTCTTGATGTTGAATCCTCATAGTTATTTCCCCTTTATGAACATTAGTCATAGCTTCCCCTGTTGTTAAGAAAGGTCTCCCCAAAATAATTGGTATCTCCCTATCCTCTTTCATGTCTAAGATAATAAAATCAATTAGAAAAATAAACTAGCCTACCTTAACTAGGACATCTTCTACCACCCTCTTAGGATAAGTGAAAGATTTATTAGCAAGATAAAGGGTGACAATAGTGGACTGAAGCTCTCCTACATCTAATCTTTTAAAAATTAATAAGGGCATAAGATTTATGCTAGATCCTAAATCACATAAAGCTCTAACAGAAAACTTATTTCCTATTTCCATGAGAATAGTGAAGCTTCTAGGTTCTTTCAATTTTTTTAAGAAGTTTCTTTTAATTAAGAGTACTATAATTCTCGGTTAAAGCTACAGTATCAAACTCTCCTAACTTGCTTTTCTTATTTAGAATTGTCTTCGTGAATTTAGCATAGGTGGGCATCCACCTTAAGGCTTTAGAGAAGGTTATGTTGATGGTTAACTTCATAAACACTTCTAAGAACCTAGAGAATTGCTTATCTAAGTTTTGTTTGATTAGGCTTTGGGGAAAAGGTGGTGGTGGTCTCTCTACAACCTTCATAATGGGTCTACCAGTTTTTTTAATTAGTTCAATTTGTGAGGTAGGAGGTTTGGCTTCTACGATTTCTTCTTCACCACTTTCCTTTTGAAGTTAATCTTTATCCTCATAAGCATCTCCCAAATCTTTCCCACTCCTAAGCTGGATATTATTGCATTGCTCCTACAATTTCAAATTATTGTTCAAACTAGCAAGTTGCCCTATATAGTTTTTTATATTTCTAAGGGCTAAAGATTGATCATGTAATTGAATTCCCATTGCATTACTATCTCTTCAAAATGTGTATTCCTTTTCCAAAATTGTTTACTTTGATCATGGCTTTAAGGGTAATGCTATAGTGCTCTAATGGTGGGTGCTGTGGTGCTCACATGAATATGATCTATAATAAGATTAGTGTACATATTATGTATATGTGATCCAGTTCTAATTCCAATAGTATCTAACTTCTTAGATATTGCAGCTATTTGTGTAGTCAAAATAGATAACGCATCTGATTCATACATTTTAGTTACACTCTTAGGATTCACCTTATCAAAAGGCCACAGGAATTTATCTTTAGCTATTTCATCAGTTGATTCATGTGCTACCTCAAATAAGTTAGACCTTAAAGGTCCTCCAGCTTCTGAATTTGTAATTGACCTAAGGGATCCTACCAATCCATTATAAAAAAAGTTGGAATGACCAACCAATCAAGTAAAGGATAATGAGAGCATTTCCTAAGAATATCCTTAAATCTCTCCCAACTTTTATAAATTGACTCTCCTTTAAACTGGGCCAAAGATGTGTTATTATTCCTATGTTTGGCAATTTTTTAAGGTGGGAAAAACTTAGCTAGGAATTTATGTACCAACTGATTCCTAGTGGTTATAGAGCCCACGGGTAAGGAATTTAACCATATCATAGCTTTATCCCTTAAGAAAAATGGGAATAATCTAAGTTTAAAAGCATCATCACTAACAATATTATACTTAGATGTTACCTAGATTTCTAAGAAGCAAGCTATGTGTTGGTTGGGATTCTCAACAAGAGTTCCCAAAAATTGGGCATTTTAAATAATATAAATTATGATAGATTTTTCTTCAAAGTTATTGGCATGTATAGTAGGTCTATTGATACTCTGATGGATTCCTTCTACTACAGGTCTAACATACTATATAGGAGGTTTAGGATGGTCCTAAATTTATACTGGTTAACACATCTCTAAAATCTTTTTATTTTTTCATTTTTTTATAAGTGTCCTTTCTATCTCAGAATCAAATAATAAGGGCTCCTTACAAGATCTACTAAGCATACATTAATGATGTAACAAAATAAAGAATAAAAATTATACAATCATCTAAAAACTTTATTATTTTTTTAAATTTTAATAAATACATTTAAAAATAAAGATACATGATATATGTAGGTCTAAATATGCATCTAGTTCAACAATATAGTTTAAAATCATAACACACGTATTAATTCCTTAACAATTAATGCCAAAAACTTAATGGGGGCTTGTTGGATTGACTTAGCGATCAATTGGGTGAGCTAGACATAGATTTAACTTAGCGATCAATTGGGTGAGCTAGACATAGATTTAAAGTGTAATATGAATATGCTTAGATTTTCTTTGATATAAAAATAATGAAAGCCCACTAAATACACATGTATATGTGATGATCAAGTAATAAAGTGATAGAGAATAGTGTCTATCCTAGGGGGCAGTGTTATGTTAAATTACAACTAGACTACTACTACATGTTATAGATGTACGATTTATCCTACTGAAAGTAAAATGATTATTTTTGAGATTTTCCACTTAAACGAGACTTGAAAGAAAATTGGATATTAATTAAAATAAAGTGTTTTGGACTAATGAATGCAAAACAACATAATTTTCCTAATGAGACCTTTTAATTTTTGATGTGGATTAGAGCATAAACATCTGTAGATATCTATCATGCTTGTAGAGATTAAAATAGAGGTTTATGACCTTCCTGTAATTATAATATCTCCATAGACTTTAGAATCCTAATGTCCTATATCTTGGTTTGCAAAATTCCATTTAAATACTCCTATTTGTTCCAAAATTCCTTTGTCAAGGCAATATATTACACTAGATATTAACTACACACATCATCATTATATGCATTAAATTAAGAATACGTGATATTTAAAACATCTTTAATCCAATTTGAGGCATATGAGTTTACATTAGTACTTACTATGTGTTTACATCATTAGCCCAAAACTTATAGATTTTGCCAGACATGGTTAAAACAAAAAATAAGTTCATGTTCATTTCATTCATATAAGTAAAAAGAAATAGGAGAATTAGTAAAGATAAATGCCACCCGAATGGATCAATTTATATTCTCCACACTCCTTCCTCCAACAACAAAATTGATTACATAATACAGGCTAAGATATCTAAATAAAAGTATATAGTACTTCCCAAACCTCCCTTAGACTTTACTCTAAGTAGGAATTAGAGTAAGACACTCAAAAGTATAAAACTCCACTTAAAATGACTAAACTCTCTAAACAAAACAACTATAAAACTATTTATTCATATGTAGGAACATACTCAAGCACTATAGTAGTATAAAATGAAGTAGTGCCAATGCATTATAATGCTTGCTCTACTATAGTGCTGGGCTGACCTGGCATAATTTATGGTTGAATGATGTCTTTTGGCTGAGTCAACATGGCTCATCATTTCAATAATAGCTCCACCATAGTGCTACAAAAGTTATGTGCTGCTGTGCTTAAATGTACCATCCAACATTATGGCATTGTGATGATCAATGCTCCGGCTTTCAAATTCCTGAGTCTCAAGTGTTGTGGTGCTGATTTCTGGCGCAGTAGCACTGAGATGCACTGTGGTGCTAACCTTTGCTCCATCGTGATGATGTTCTTCCAAAATATCTAGAGTGACCAGCACTATAATGTCTTAATTAGGTGTTGGGGTGTTGTAGATGATCATGCTATAGCGCAGAACCTATAGGTGCTATGATGCTCATTTAACACTTGTTAATTTTTACCTTCTCCTAAATAAATCATGCATAAACTTAATAAAATAACATATTTTTATAGTATTTTAGCATGATAAATAAAATACAATTTAAAATTAACGAACATGGGGTTTGAATACAAATGGATGACAAATCCTAGTGGTTATTAAAAAAAAAAAGCTTGCTTCATTATCCCATTTAGAAGAGCACATTTTACATTTATTTGGTATAATATTAAACACTTATAATAAGTAAAAGTTAATCATAATTTAATGGCTTCTAATCTAGCTATTAGTGTATATGGCGCATCAAAAATAATTCATATAAGTTAACTATATCCTTGTGCTAAAAACCTAGCCTTATTTTAAATATATTACCTAATCATCTGACTTATTTTTATTGACCCACTTTATTTTAATAACATGGCTGTAGAAAAATAAATTGTATACATTGATTTGCTTTATATATGTTTTTAATCAAATCAACATAGCTAACATCATATTATCTCAGAAGATAGACTAATGCTTTACTATCGATTTAAAAATATAAATGATAATTATTTTTATAATCAAATATAGTACATGGAATATAATATTCATCTCGAAAGATAAAAGTAACATTTACCTATCATTTTTAAAGTAATACTAACCAAGGAATAAAACATTAGTCTTTGTCCAAAAATTTGTCCCCTACTTTAGAGAAGTAAAGCAGGGCTTATTTTTTACTGGGATCTAAATTTCTTATAAAGATAAGCCTATATAGTTAATTACATCTCAAGATATGTTTTAAGAAAACTATTGATTAAAGTAAGAAAACTATTAATTAAAGTAGGGTATAGACTTTTTGTATTTATAAATATTTAATCAAGGATTTGAGTTTCTTAACCTACAAAATGGGAATGAACAAAACATGAAGATTGACTTATTGAATTTCAAAGAAGAAAGAGCTTTAAGATTCTGGTTTCCCAAAAATGCTTTAAAAGTTTGAGGATGTTGTAAGACCTCAATGAACTATCATGAGGTGCACTGAGATGGGGGGGGGGGGGGTGAATTGGTGTTTTAAAAAAATACTGCAGTAATAATACCTTTTTTTATGCTAGAAAATAATTTTAAAAAGAAATCTAAGCAATTAACATAACACATGTAGAAGCGAATTAGAGTTTAAAATATTTTTCATTTTCAAGGCACAAATATATTAATCAAGATATGAATAGCAAACTACAAATTAACCTAATTACAGTTGATAGTGAATGATGAGATTCATGCAGTAAATTCAAATTGTAAAAATAAAAATGCATAAAATTAAAAAGAAAATAAGAAAGACCACACCAGAGATTTTATAGTGGTTCAGTCAAGCTTGACCTATGTCCACTCTCCGGAGTCCACCACTTTGGGTATTGCATTAACACTAAAATGTCTCTCCTTTTGCCCCCATAGCAAGGCAGAGAAACCCTTACAAGAATCACTTCCACCAAACCTGGTGTGACATAAAATCAAAAGCTATGTCACCCTCCTGATAACGACAATGGACCTTCAATCCTTTTTTCCCCTTCTGGAGAAGGCAGAGAACTTGGAATCCTTCTTCACCCTCTTGGTGATGGAAAAGAACCACAATCCTTTTTCACCCTCCTAGTGAAGGTAGAGAACCATAATCCTTTTTAACTCTCCTGGTGTAGGTAGAGAACCTCAAACTCTTGACATTAAAGCTTCTCTCCCAAGAGAATTTTTAAGAACTCTCCAAGGCCACAGGAGGAAGCTAGATGTAAGCTTTCCTAGAGAAACTACGTGAAACCCATCATACTCCTTCTACCTCATGCATAACTTCACCTTCTTCTTCCTCTCTAAGCCCAAAGTCTCTCAAGAATAATCTCCCTTAGAGTTCCTTCAACAGCCAAATTCCCTTTGTAAAATACTTCCAAAAGTTGCTTAAATAGTAGGCTTAAAAAAATCTTAATTTTTTTAATTTAGCCATCTCTGTTCATACAGTATGATCTGGGTTTATACTATACAATCAGTTCAAAAATATGACTCATCTAGTACAGTGAAAATAATCATTCACACAAATAATTCAATTTCAGTAAATATATAATATAGTATGATTGTAACTTCATATAGTACGATTAGTTTAATTTTGCTTTATTCTTATAGGACGATCACGGGGATGATTGAAAATCATCTCTGCCGATCGTTCGGTACAATTCACATCATACAATATAGTCAGTGTAATATCAATAGTTTGTAAAGTATGATATAGATATTGTACTATATGATTAGTTCAAAAATCTTGGTTTCGTCCGACACAATCCCTTGGATGATCGAATTCATCTCTATCAATTGTATGGTATAATCAAGATTATATGGTATGATTAACTATATTTAATAAACATTAATTTAATTGACTAATCATGGGAAAAAATTTAAGTAAGAATTTAAATATCATATAGTACGATTAGGATCATATAATATGATTAGTTTAAAATTCAATTTAAAAAATTCTTACTTAATTTACCTAGCGGCAAGGGTTTCTCAGATCGAAACAAATTATACAATACGATCAGTATCATATAGTACGATTAGTTCATTAGAATTAATGATTAAATATGCCATTAGATCTCTTTTTTAGGGAAGAAATCATACAATATGATTATTACCGTATGGTACGATTAGTTAAAAAAATTTTCATCTCAAATTTTCCTTACTCCTGTGTGTGTGTGCATGGTTGCCAATTTTGCATACACCCTTATATGGCCAAACTTAAGAAAAAGAAAATATAAGAAAGTTAAAATTACATAATCTTTTGATTGACATCCTATTTTACCCAAACTTGAGTCTTTAGTAATCTTGAGCGGCGTATGATGTACCTGAAATGTTAGTGCGCATAAAGAAAAATAATATCCAATATATATGCTTGGAGAAATAAAAACTCAATCAATAATATTTATTATCATCAAAATCACAAGCTAGGGATCGTGGCTTACAACAATCTCCACATTTTTTATGAGGGCAAATTTTTTTGGTTGAACGAATAAATCAATGTGCTTTTCTCCTAATCTCCCCCTCACTAGGTGATAAATTTTAAAAATAGGGGTAAGATAAATTTTTTTAAATTAAAATAATTTTTTTGTATTTTTTATTTAAATCAATAGAACACAAACAAAATTATAAGCATAAAAAAAACTAATTAGTAAGTGCAAACATGTAGACAATCAAACACTTACTCTCCTTTTTGACATCACCAAAAAGGAGGAACACATAAGACATGAAAGAAACTAAAAAATATAAAAAGAATGAAATATATCACACAAAAAGTAAAAGAAGGAATCCCCTTGATCAGGTGGTGGTGGTGGTTGAATTATTTGTTGATTGAGGAGAACTGTTCTTAAATCAAGGAGAATTATTCCCCAACCACCATATATCCACCTCGTGCTATTGTTGTTGTTGCTGAATATGTGAGTCTTGGTA
Source organism: Dendrobium chrysotoxum (assembly GCA_019925795.1). Taxonomy (NCBI): domain Eukaryota; kingdom Viridiplantae; phylum Streptophyta; class Magnoliopsida; order Asparagales; family Orchidaceae; genus Dendrobium; species Dendrobium chrysotoxum. The sequence continues at coordinate 49,923,072 of CM034313.1, forward strand.
GGATTCTAGTTGATCGAGCCTCTATATTAACTCCTCGTGAGGGTAAGAGTTGTAGGCTGCTAAAGGTGGTGGTACTGGTGCTGGTGTTGGTTCTGTTGTTGGTGTGGTTGTAGGATGAGCTACGGGACTAGCACCCCCTTCTTCATCAAAATAAGGTTCATCATGTTCTAGCCCCGTTGATGATGGAAAAGAACACGAAGGAAGCATCAGTGTAGAAAATAGGAACATTGTCGGGAGTTGTAGGGTAGGTAAGTTTATATTTCTTTTTAAGAATATAAGCAATTACATGTCTAATGGGGGTCTGGTTTTGGATATAATCGATAAGCATTTGAGCTTCACCAAATTGGGTATCAGATATTATGAAGTAGATGACCAAGGAAAGGAGTGGAGTGATATTAACATAATCTCTAGCTTCAAGTATGATTGAGGTTCGAAGAATATGCTGGATAATATGTGCATTTTGGTTTAAAGAGTGGACTAAAAGGTTGTTGTTGTTTCAGGGTGACATTTCAGATAGTTAGATTTATCACACTCTAATCAAAATTAGTCCTTGAGACCATGTACTGGGTCGAGGTCCTTCTATAGAAAGATAATGTATTCCCCTCAATCTTCTTTAGTGATTTCTACAGGACGGTGACACACATAAGAAGTGATGAGGGGTGCAGCGGCACTAATCCTAAGGTTCGCAAGAAATTCGTATAGGAGTTTGGAGTTGAAAGGGAATGCAAGAGTGAGAAGGAATTGAAGATTAATGGAGGATAAAAGATTCATCACCTCGTAGTTCAGTGCTTGTTATTTAGCATTCTAGAGAGGGTGATGCTGGCTTCCTTATATCATTAGTAGGAGGCTTCAACTTCAGCGGATTGAAATCGATCATTGACTGGGTGGCAAGAGGAAGATCCTCCTTGGGTCATGCAACCTCGTTTGTTGCCTCCAGCTATTTGAGAATGTAGTGTTGTGAGGGTTGAAGTTTGAGAGAAGAAAAAAATTCAATGATTTGAGTGGATTGAAAACATAGAAATCCTTCTAATTTATAGATTTTCAGTTGATTGTATAGTATGATTTTAGATCATACAGTATGACTAGAAGGAGTTAAATCTTTTGGATGGCCTATCAAAAAATGTGGTAAAATTATACAGTATGATCATTATTATACAGGATGATCTTAAGAGATTTCATTCGTCTCGAAGAGTCATCTGTGCGGTTTTTGACTAAATGGATCATATAGTACGAATATTGTTTGTACAGTATGAAGTGGAATTATTATTGTGGTGACCGTCTTGAATTCATCTAATGAATTTTGATATGTGTATCCTATAGTATAAAAGAGTGTTCATACAGTACAATTGCCAATAATTGAACATATCCAGACCGTTAATTTAACTGAGGGTAGAGATTTGTGCAGGGATGTGTAGATTATATGGTACATAGTGAATCATATAGTACGATGTGAACAATTTTTGATTTTGATTTTTTTTATTTTAGCTAGTGAAAAGTGTGTGATGATCAGGGAATATTTACTAAACAATAACAAAAAGACAATGAACAATAAAGCAACATACACAAATAATCACATAAATTTAAAATGTCACATACTTAATGCGCACAAAAATGAATTATTGATTTCAAATGATAAAATGATTTAGATTCATTCTGAATCAAGCATGAATATCTATAACACCTAGTCTAGTCCTCAAGGTGCTAAAGATGTCATAGGTTAGGGGTTTGTTGAAGATAACTACCAATTGGTCTGTAGTAGCTCTATCGTGTAGTTTTATATCCCTCTTGGCTATACTTTTTTTTGAAGAATGCCATGAGCAATTTTATTTATAAGAAGAACAAATCCTAAGTGATAGAAATCCTATCACTTTCCTCCTTTAACATAGAAACAAAGTAAGGAGGAATGTTATTGCAATCTAGCCTATCCCAGAAAAAATTAGAGAAAGAAGCATAGTTGGCACAACAGTCAGCCAACTTATTACAATTCCTATTTACAACTTGAAAGAGAATTTGATTGATGTTCCTAAGAAAGGACAAATCTTCTACTTTGTTTAAAGAAGTCTTCGGACCCTCATTCTTCACCATACTTTGGATATGCTTCATAACATTAATGTTGTCTCCCTCAATTATAATGCCTTTCAATTTAAACATCCATTCTTGCAAAACATATTTCAAAGAGAATATAGATTGATACTCCAATTCCGAGGGGTCCCAATGTAAAGATGAAAGCCCAAAAGCAAACAAGAACCTTCCTTTACCATCCCTTGCAACTCCACCAACTCCTCCTTTATATGAACTCTTCAAAGAAGCATCGACGTTGAGCTTGATCCACTCGGGTGGAGGAGGATGCCAAAAAGAATTGGACAGCTTCTTCGGCTGATTGACATCCCTATAATCCGAGCGAAATGAGGCAATAGAAAAACTCACTGCATTTGTTGCTGTCATGATAATACTATCATCCCTCTCACCGTGCTTGAGTTTGTTCCTACTTTTCCATGATAGAAACACAGCCGAGAAGTACAAGTTACCTACAAATGAATTAGAGTTAGAGAACAACAGCAGCCCTCAATTGCAATCTTCCAAGTCAACAAACAAAGGGACTTGAAATTCCCATTTGTTAAGCATCAGCAGGACCTGCACAAGATACACACAGTTAATAGCAATATGTTCCATATCTTCAGATGCTTCACAACCCCTCGGACATCTGCTAAAATCTTGAAGTCTTCTATACATTAGGAATGCATTTGTAGGAATAGCTTTATGAAGCAGCCTCCACCAAAAAATATCGACCCGTGGCATCAATTTCAAAATTTTCTTCCATTCCCAATTCACATTTTTAAAATTGTTACCAACCAATTCTTTTGAAACCAGAGCAGCTATTATTCTGCCAGAGAATTTTGACTTCAGATCTAGTTGATCCCCTTGCAAATCTGAATATATCGGAATAGCTACAATAATCTTCACTAACTCAGGGCCTAAAACCAAATGATAAACTCCCATTGCTTATAAAGTTAGAGAGCTTCGAACTTGATACATCTGTGATAGCAGTAAAGGTAGGCCAGCAATCAATACATTTATCAAAGATCTATGTATCTTCAAAGGTATTTATACTAATACCATTTGAGACCTTCCATCTCACTATTTTTTTCAGAAACAAAGTGCCATTTTTCAAAATTTTCCTGGCCGGAGAATCATAGCTTCTTACTTGGGAGTTCCAAATTTTATCACCATATTTTTCCTTCGTGTTCCTGTTTAGGAGAGAATGAGGATTTGATATAAAATTCCAGGCAAACTTAGCTCTCAACGGGCCTATAGCATCTGCAGCTGAATGCACACCTTGGCCTCCCATATGTTTAGATCTACAAATCGTCTCCCAAGCTATATAGTGTAGACCTTTATGTCTGTCATCTTTTTGCCAAAGAAATTCCCTACACATCTTGTCCAAATCTTTCAAGACTCCCTTTGGAACAAGTGAGTGTGTAGATAAGAAAGTATGAAGGGAAAGAAGTGTAGACTTAATAAGCAGCAGCTTTCCTGGGAGGGAAAAAAATCTGTTATTCCAGTTCATAATTCTGGTAGCAGCCTTCTCTAACAAATTTTAGAAATTCGAGTGGACTAGTCTTCTTAATGCCAACTTCACTCCAAGGTAATTAAGTTCCATGACTACCTTAAAGCTAAGAGCATTTGCAAGTTCCCTGATCTTCCTTCTTCCAATCGATCTCCCAAAAAGAATAGACGATTTTTGGGAGTTAATTCTCTGACTCGTCCAATCCTTATACTCCTTCAAAATTTTATTGATTTTCTTAACATTCTTTAGGCTTGCAGAAGAAAAAATAATGATATCATCCACGTATTGAAGATGAGAAATGCTATCTGCATTAGCCAACAATTTGATTCCTATGTTTCTTCCTTTTTGAGAGAAAGCATCTGAAAGCAGTTGGGAGCACAATATGAAAAGATAAGGCGACAAGGGGTAGCCTTGCCATAATCCTGACTTAGCTTTAATCCAAGGAGAACTATAGCCATTAATTAAGAAAGAAAATTCAGGGTCAATCACACATTGCTTTAACAAGTTGGAGAATTTTCCAGGGAAACCATAACAATCCAAAACTTGCTTTAAGGTGGATCAACCCATGCTATCATAGGCTTGTTCCATATCCACCTTGATAGCCATCAACCCTTTCTTAGCTTTAGAGTATCTCAGCTTATGAATAAGCTCTTGAGAAAGGAGAACATGATCTGATAAAGAACACCCTTTGACAAACGCAGCTTGATGTTCAGAAATAATCTTAGGCATTAACAAAGCAAGTATATTTAGCAACATCTTTGCAACAATCTTGTAAATAGATAAGCAAAGGCTAATCAGCCTAAAATTGGAAGGGAACATAGGATTATTAACTTTAGGAATTAAAACCACCAAAGTTTTCTTCCAATCATCACACATTTCACCAGAATTGAAAAAGGAGTACACTGCTCTCCAAACATCCTCCTTAATTATTAGCCAATAAGATTTAATGAAAGAATATGTAATACCAACCAAACCTGGAGAGATATTTGATTCCAACCGGTTGACAACTCCTTCAAGCTCCTCCTTAGTAAAATCAGCCAGCAAAAAGCTTTTGTATTCCTCTATAAGAACATAGGAGGGTTTCGGCCAACCCTTAAGGTTACATCTCCTCCCTTCCCATTTGTCTTGAAAGTATTCAAAGAATACCCGTTCAATCTGCTTGTGCTCCTCAAACCGATTCCCATATAAGTCTTTTATATGATTGATTTGATTACAATTCCTCCTGTAAGAAGAAAATGCATAAAAATATTTAGAGTTGGAGTCACCTTTTTCTAGCCACTTAATCTTTGCTCTTTGCCTCCACCATGTATCCAGTCTTCCAAGCGTGGAATTCAGCTCCAGAACTTTAGCTTTCAACAACCAAAGCTTATCATTGTCTAAGCTACCCATATTTGCTTCTTCCTCTTGAAGTTCTAAGACTTCTTTCTTAAGACGATCTTTCAACTCCTTAAGATTGGCATGCTTAGATTTGCTCCAAAAAAATAAAGCCTTCAAAGATCTTTTAAATTTGGTGTTAAGCGATTGAATTGCATCACCTTGCACCTTCTTCTCCTAAGACTTCTCCACAATTTTAAAGGCTGCTGGATAAGAAGACCACACTTATTCAAACCGAATCATTCTGCTTCTATGAAATCCAGCTGAAGTTACTTTAATAAGCAAAGGACAGTGGTCTAAAGAAATTCTAGCGAGATGTCGAACCACAGCTGGTTGCACAACATCTAAAGCCAAAGAGTTGAGAAGCACACGGTCCAACCTCTCTAAGATCCGTGCTCCACCATTTTTATTATTACAGCAAGTGAACCTTGGTCCTATTACCCCCACATCATGCATATCACAAGTATTCATAAACGAATTCATGACTTTAGTGCCTTGAGAAAACATGAATTTTTTACCTCCTCTCTTCTCCTCTTGAGACAAAATACAATTAAAGTCTCCCCCTACTAACATAGGGACCTCCTGTTTTAAAAATGCTTCAAGGCTTCTCCACAAAAGTCTTTTTTTTTTAACTTCTTTGCTGCCATAAACGGTTGCAATCAGCCATACTCCTTTATTTGGAATGATAAGTTCCCCCACAACCATTTGAGGAGAAGAAAATTTAACAGAGAAAGCAATAATGTCCGACCTCCAGCAATGCATCATTCCACCAGACAAACCCTCAGCAGGAAGAAGGAAGTAATCCCAACAAGGGCCAAGCATTCTATAAACTTCAACATCTTTAACAGAACTAATCTTGGTTTCAATCAATCCAATAAAAAAAAAACATCAAATTCATTAACCAACTCCTTCAAATAATGGGTGGCCTCATGCTTCCTAGCCCCCCGCCAATTCCAGAAAATAATAGAAGTCAATGAATATTATAAATGGGATTGCTCCCACCTCTACTACTTTTTAACAAACTTCGTTTCCTTTTAGTAAGAGTAATGTTATCCTTACCCAAAGATTTTAATTCTTTTTGAAGCCTGAATTTCCTGCCTCCCAAATCAACACCTGCCGTTTCTGAGTTCATTTGTTTACCATCTACTACAACAATTTCTCCTTTCTCTATATCTCTGGCCGTCAGTTTACTTGGCTCAGAATAAACTTCCTCCATATTGGCCAGCACCTCAAACTTATTCAAACCTGCTGAACCTAAAGCAGAATGTAAGGCATCAGCTACCAAAGTATCTGTAGCAGATTAATTTATTGGAATATCACACATCTCAGGAACCAAATCAGAATCTTTTGCACTTCTTTGTCATTAACTGATTCTTGCTTTTGCTCATCAACATTGTGAATGACTACTTCCTTTCTTCCTATATCAGAAGTTTGATTCCTTTTTGCTTGGAATGTAGCATCCTTGGGAAATAATTTGTTTCCCAAAACCTTCTTCTTTTTATTCTTAACATGGACCCAAGGCCCATAAGAAGGACCTGGATCAGTACCAACATGAGAATTATCCTTAGCTTTACAACCAACATCTTCCTTGTCGTTAGCAATCGGCTTGAAAGCTGCCATATCACCTACTCCACATTCATCTACTAGGTGACCAACTTTCCCACATTTGAAACAAAATGAAGAAACTTTCTCATATTCTACCTTTTGAAAAAATCTCCCAAATGACCCCTCAACCCAAACTCCAGTGGGAAATTGCTTATCCAGGTCCATTCGAACACAAACTCTCGCATATTCCCTCTTGCTCCATTGGAACATATTGCCTTCAATCCATAAAGGAGTTCTAATCATAGAAGCAATTCTCACAACATTCTCCTCATCCCAACATAACAAAGGAAGATGGGGAATTCTAATCCAAATTAGGAAAGATACTCCTTTAAACGAAGTTGGAGAAAAATTAGGAGTCCATTTATCTAGCCCAACTATGTGCCCATTTACATACCAAGGTCTACCCCCAAATATCTTCTCCACAACCTCCAGATTACTGAATGAGCATAGAACCCATCCTAATCCAAGTACCGTTAAATGGAATTTTCCAAAATTTGCCAATTGACGTTTTAACTCTGTTGCAATCAATTGGACCGGTCTTTCTTTCCCAAACACCTTGACCACCACCGAAAACTTAAGTTTTTTAGAATTCTTCACTACATTATCTTCATGTAGTTTTATTGCTTTTTTATCATCAGAAAGAAATGTCACTTCCCTATTGAAGTTGACTTTGATATTAGGACGTCTGACCCAAGGATTAGAGGTATTTTGAACAGGTCTTGCTTCCTGTTCCATAAACCCATCCAATTCCTTAGAGCCAGTCCCTCCTGAGGCATTAATAAAAACATCCGATCGCCTTGACATATCATCATTTAGTATAGCATTATCACTTAATTTCCTCAACTCAGTCAAGTCTAAGCAATAGCCATCTTGCCGAACCTCACCAGAATTATGAGCATCTTTGTTAACATTATTCAAGAAATTCGCATTTATCCCTGATCAGAGATCAGAGATTGCATTTGAATGACTGAACTTGTTAACATAGATCTTCATATTTGAAGAGGATGCTTCACAGTCGTCAGATGGCGATAAAACCGTAGATTCAATAGCTGAGGAGTGAAACACTTAGAACAATCCACAATTTCCTTACCCTTACCTTCTCCCACATTAACTTTTGAAGGAGGAGAAGAACTAACCTCTTTGATAATCAATGGGCCAACAGCTTTCTTTATCCGTGAATCGTAAGATTCCAAACTTTGTTTCTTCTGAAAATCTTCTCTAAATCGCTCCTTATTACTGGTTGGATGCGGTCCAACCGTTGATGCCGTCGTAGATGGCCGGCGATTATCCGCCTCCATCGTCTAACGAGCGACGATGAGGCCGGGAAAATTGTAGGGAAGATAAGAATTTGAATATCCGGAGTTTCTCTCTCTAATGGGAAGAACAGAGTTTTTCTCTCTAATGGGCAGCCACCTAGCCTCCCCTTGGCTATATGATCTCTTATAAAATGATGCCTAATGTTAATATGCTTTGTGCTTGAGTATTAAATTAAATTTTTTGATATGGAAATGACAGTAGTATTGTCACAAATGATAGAAATTATGCTTAGAAGTAGTCCAGGATCTAAGATTTATTGCTTCAACTATAGGACTTCAGCAACACAACTTCCTACAATAATATATTCAGCGTCAGTGGTGGATAGTGCTACTGAATTTTTCTTTCTACTAGACCAAAAAACTAATGATTGACCTATAAATTGATAGGTTCCTGATGTGCTTTTCATATCTACCTTACATCTTATAAAGTTAGAGTCTGAATATCCTATGATCTCAAAGGATGAGCTATGTCTAGGGTACCAGATACCTAGGCTTTGGGTGCCTAATAGGTATTTAAAGATTCTCTTAATAGCAGTCATATGAGATTCTTTTGGATTAGCATGAAATCTAGCACAGAGACATGCAGTAAACATTATAGCAGGTCGACTAGTAGCCAAATAAAGTAGTGATTCAATTATCCATCTATATTTTTTCTGATCAACTAATTTTCCATTTGGATCTTTATCTAACCAAATAGTAGAGCTCATGGGAGTATTTATTTACCTAGCATTATCCATCTCATATTTCTTAAGAATATTTTTGATATATTTTGATTAGCTAAGGAAGGTTCCATCATCCCTATGCTTCACACTAAATCCAAGAAAATAATTAAGCTCTCCTATTATGCACATCTCAAACTCTTCACTCATTGTCATTAAAAAATCATCACAAAGATTTTTATTCGTGGATCCAAATGAAATATTATCGACATAAATTTGAATAATGAGTAGATCTTCTTCTACTTTCTTAAGAAATAGAGTGATGTCTACACTACCCTAAACAAAGGCTCTTTCTAGGAATGTGCTTAGTCTTTCATACCAAGCTTTAGGTGCTTTCTTTAATCAATATAATGCCTTTTTTAACTTGAACACATGATTGAGAAATTGAGAATTTTCAAAACCTTGGGATTTCTCAACATACACATATTCTTTAATCACCCTATTTAAAAAGAAACTCTTAATGTCCATTTGACACAACTTAAATTCTTTAACGTAGGTAAAGGCTAGTAGCACCCTAATGGCTTCTAGTCTAGCTATAGGGTCAAATGTTTCCTCAAAATTAATTCCATTAATATGATTGTACCCCTTAGCTACTAATCTGGCCTTATTTCTCACCACTATATAAGAGTCATTCATTTTATTTTTAAAGACCCACTTAGTACCTACCACACTATGATCCTTAGGTCTTCTAACTAATTCCCATACATCATTTCTAACAAATTCATTTAGCTCTTCTTGTATTGCTAGGATCTAGAATTTATTGGCTAGGGATTGATCTATGTTGGTGGATTTTATCATAGAGATAAATGTAGAATAACTAACCTCCTTCCTAAGTCCATGCCTAGTTATAATACCTTCAGATGGGTCACCTAAAATAAGTTGTCTAGGATGACTAGATGAATATCTCCATTCTTTCGGCAAAGGCTCCTAAGGTTTTACTCCATCCCCTAAATCAATGGCTTTTACTCTTTGGATGAGCACTACTTCTTCTTCTTCTTCTGGTCTAGATTCAGAGGTTCTATCAAATTAATCAAACACAATATGGGTATATTCTTTTACTACTAAGGTCCTCTTATTAAAAATTATATAGGCCTTAACTACAAATGAATATCCTAGGAAGACTCCTTCATTATATTTAGGATTAAATTTTCCTAGTTGTAATTTTCCATTGATGAGAATAAAATATCTATATCCAAATACATATAAGTGAGAAAGTTTGGGTGTCCTACCTTTAAGAAGCTCATAAGGTGTCTTATTTAACTTGAATTTAACATTCACCCTATTTAAAACATAACAAGCAGTATTTACTACTTCTGCCCAAAAGTTTCTAGAGAGAGAATATTCAGATAGCATAGCCCTAGAAGCTTTTACCAAAGTTCTATTTTTTTCTTTCAGCTATTCTTTTCTATTGAGTGGTCCTAGGGGTAGAAAAGTTATGTTATATCCCAATCTCTTGACAAAAGGATTCAAATTTATCATTTTCAAACTTTCCATCATGATAACTATAAATAGTTGATATTTCACATACTAATTTTTTTTGTATCCATATGGAGAAGGTTCTTAACTCCTCAAATGATTCACTCTTTTATGGTAGGAATCTAACCCAGATAAATCTAGAATAGTCATCGATAATAAAAATTCATATGATTTTCCTCTTAGGTTAGCTGTACTAACAGGTCCAAATAGGTCCATATGAAGAATTTCTAGTGGCCTAGAGCTGCTGAAATCCTTGATTGAATGAAATGAAGACTTAAATTATTTTCCTAGTTAGCAAGCATCACAGAGGTGGTTCTTAATGAAATCTAACCTCGGTATGCCTCTAATTAGGTATTTCTTGGTAATATTCCTAAGGGTATTCATACTTGCATGATATAATCTCCTATTGCATAGCCAAGATTCATCAATAATAATTTTTAAACACAAGGAATTAGAATATTCAATGTAATATAAATCAAGTATATAAACATTATTCACTCTTTTCCCTTCTAAGACTAATTTACCATTCAAGCTAATCATATATTTTACAGATAAAAATTTAATGCTAAGTAAACTATACATTAAAACATCTACTAGTAAGACATTTTCAATTACAAAATTCTTTGAATTGCCAATTATACTTGAGCGTACTACATTCTTAGTGGTGTTGTCTCCTAGTGTGACCTTGTACACTGACCTGGCCTCCAGCATGATGAACTGCTTCAAATCTTCAATCATGTGTCTTGAGAATTTGTTGCCCATATACCATATGCTCTCACTAGATCTTTTGTGAGAGCACTCCTACAGAATAAATCAAACATTAGATTTGGGGACCCAAGTGAGTTTGAGTTTCATCTTATGCTTTGATGAATGAGATGTATGCATGCTATGCTATGATGCATGTAATTTTGGCCTTCACATTAGATGTGTCCTATGGCGGATAGTGCAAGTGTTGGCTATGTGACCTAGCATGCCACAAGTATGACACCTAACCCCTGGGAATGGATTTACTAGTCTTTATTGGGGGATGTGCCTTTTCCTAGGGTTGTATGATGCATGAATTGATGTAGGGTTATACCTTTATGTTAAAGTGGGAGGTGTTCTATTTTGTTGTAATACATGTATTTTTGCCTTTAAGAATTGATTTACATTTTCTAGGCTAGCCATTTCTAGTTTTAATGCATGCTCTTTACCATCTAGTTCAGATGCACATGCCTCTAATTATTTGAATGAGTCTTCTAACTCAATATGTTTTGCTTTCAAGGAATCATATGCAGTTAAATCACTATGTTTCTTATTTAATGCATCAAACTCATTGAGTAAAGATATGTGATTGCTATTTAAATTAGAAAGTTTAGCTTTTAAATAATTATGCTCTTTTTGTAAGGTAAAAAAATTAGTGTTCAAATTAGCATACATCTTTTTCAACTTCCTATATGAATCATGAATTTTTTTTTGAAATAATAAATAATTCATCATAAGATAGCTGACATACCTCATTTTGATCTAACTAATCATAATTATCATCAGCCAAACACAGGTTTGTTACCTCCTCCTTTACTTCTTGTTCTAATGATTCTGAGGTGGAGTCAGCCTAGAATGCCTTCTGTGTTTGTTGCTTCCCTTTCTTGAATTTTTCCTTCTCTTCACCCTTCTTCTTGATTGGGTGAGTCTTTAGGTTGGGGCAGTCTATTCAGAGATGTCCTAGCTTCCTACATTCGAAACATATCATGTCAGATGATTCTTTAATATTTTTATTACTTTTACCTTTACTCTATTATTGTTGATGACACTTTTGCTTCCTCTTTAGGAAACTTTTAAACTGATGGGTCATCAGTGTAATGTCTTCATCCTCCTTAACTATCGAACTATCACTATCTGAGTCATTTACTTTCAGAGTCATAATCTTCTCCTTATAGTCACCTGTTTCAAGTAGCCTTTGACTCATGCCTTGCTCTTAGGCAATGTATGACCCAAGTAAGTTATCCATTGAATATACCTTTAAATCCTTTGATTCTGAGATCACTGTGGCTTTAACATCATAAGTACTAGGTAGGCAACATAAAATCTTATTAAATTTTTTAGAATTAAAATGTTCTCTACCTAATGCATGAAGGGATGTCACTTTCTATATAAATTTAGTGAACGTTTTAGATATAGCCTCGCTAGGTTTCATGTGAAAAGTTCATAATCATGTAGTAGAATATTTAACCTTAACTGTTTGACTTCACTAGTTCCCTTATATGTAATGCACAATATATCCCATATTTCTTACCCTATAGTGCAGGTAGATACTCACATATAATCCTCAAATTTCAAAGCACAAAAAAAAATAATTCAGATAATTAGCATTTATTTGAGCATATTCTCTATCCTCATGACTCCATTCAGTAAATAAAATATCAGTTTTAACACCATTAATTACTTGAGATAGAAGTGAATAACCAGTTTGAATCATATTCTAAATTTTATAGTAAATGGATTGCAGAAATATAGACATGCAAATTTTCTAAAAATTGAAAGGAATGTTTTAAAATAATGGTAGACAGGTTATTGAATAACCCTCTGCAGTATTTCTATTTTCAAATTGTGCCAATTAGATCTTTACATGAAGATTTTAAAATCTAAATTTCAAGACCCACTCTGATACCACTTGAAAGTTCAGGGCGATTGTAAGACCTCAATGAACTATCCCAAGGCACATTAAGAGGGGGGGGGGGGGGGGGTGAATTGGTCAAAAAAAATATTACAGCAATAATACCTTTTTTATTTTATGCTAAAAAATAATTTTAAGTACAAATCTAATTAATTAACTTAACACATGTAGAATCTAAACAGAGTCTAAAATATTTTTTATTTTTAAGGTATAAATATATTAATCAAGATATGAAAATTTTCCTTTTGGCAAACAAAAAATTAACCTAATTGCAGTTGATAGTAAATGATGAGATTCGTGTACTAAATTCAATTTGCAAAAATAAAAATATAGAAAAGTAAAAGCAAATAAAAAAGACCACCAGGGTATTTACTGTGGTTTGGTCAAACCTTGACCTACTTCCACTCCTTGGAACCTCCACTCTGGGTATTGCAATAACACTATAGTGTTTCTTCTTTTTGCGCCCACAGCATGGCAAAGAAGCCTTATAGGAATTATTTCCACGAAATCTAGTGTTGCAAAGAATCAGTAGCTATGTCACCCTCCTGGTGATGGAAGTGGACCATCAATCCTTTTTCTCCCTCTTGGAGAAGGCAGAGAACCTAGAATCCTTCTTCACCATCCTGGTGATGGCAGAGAACCACAATCCGTTTTCACCCTTCTGATGAAAGTAGAGAACCACAATCTTTTTTCACCCTCCTAATGAAGGCATAGAACCTCAAACTATTTACTTTGAAGCTTCTCTCCTAAGAGAAACTTTAAGAACTCACCAAGGCCACAGGAGGAAGCTAGGGGCAAGCTTGCCTAGAGAAGTCATGTGAGACATCTCACACTCCTCCCTCACATGCAACCTCACCTTCTTCTTCCTCTATAAGCCCAAAGTCTCTCAGAGTTCCTTCATTCAAACAAACTATTTAATTTTAGTAAATATATTATATAGTACAATTGTAACTTCATACAGTATAATTAGTTTAATTTCACTTTATTCATATAGGATGATCACGGGGATGATTGAAAATCATCTATGTTAATCATTTGGTATAATTCACATCACATAATACGGTCAATGTAATATTAATAGTTTGTACAATACGATATAGATATTATACTATACAATTAGTTCAAAATTCATGGTTTCACCTGTTACGATCTTTGGGATGATTGGATTTTGTCTTTGTCAATTGTATGATACGATCAAGATCATATATTATAATTAACCACATTTAATAAGCCATGATTTATCTGAATAATCATGGCGGATAATTTAAGTAAGGTTTTAAATATTGTACTGTACAAATAGGATCATACAGTACAATTAGTTCAAAATTTAATTTTAAAAATTCTTACTTAATTTATCTGGCGACTAGGGTTTCTCAGTTCAAAATAAATCATACAGTACAATTGATATCATATAGTACGATTAGTTCATTGGAATTAATGATTAAATTAGCCGTTAGATCTCTTTTTTATATAACAGATCAAATAGTATGATTATTATCGTACGGTATGATTAGTTTAAAAAATTTTATCTCAAATTTTCTTCACTCCCCCTATGTGTGTTCACGGTCACTAATTTTGCATACAATCTTAAATGGCCATATTCAAGAAATAAAAAATATAATAAAGTTAAAATTAGTGAATCTTTTGATTAATATCCTATTTTACCCAAACTTGAGTCTTCAGTAATCTTGAGTGGAATATGATGTACTTGAAATATTAGTGCATATAGACAAAAATAATAACCAATATATATGCTTGGAGGAATAAAAACTCAATCAATAATATTTGTTATCATCAGAATCACAAGCTACGGTTCCTGGATTACAACAACTTTAACCTATGCTAATATTTGGTTTTATTAAGGGATATGATTTAACTTTAGTTTGAGTTTATAATTTTTTTAGAATTTGATAACCCTCTTGAGGAGGAGATATTAAGGGTGTTTATGCAATCTAGACTTGTCTACTTGGAGGTCTACCAGCTAACCACCTAAGAAAAATTCATAAAAAAGTAAATATGCCAAGTCATATGAATGTAAGATAGGAAGCTCTTTCTTTATCTTGAATTAAGGTTTTGGTTCAGAATTTAATCAAGACTCTTTAATATACAAATGCACCTAACTAATAAAATTTACCACCATATTGAATGTATGCATGATGTATGATTTATGCAATAATGTATAAATAAAACTTTTATTCATTTATTTATAGTATAAAGTAAAGTATAAATTAGGGTCCACTATAAAAGAAAAGGTGGCCAAGCTCCACCACAATAGGCTTTGTTTTTCACTCCTATAAATATAGATTTAAATACAATTACTTAATTTTATCTTTATATCTTCTGGCTTGTGGATCTTCTATAGAATTTCAGAAGGCAATGATCTTCAATGAAAGAAGAATCATTTCTTTCCGAGATATACAACTGTATACAAGCAATCATCTTTAAATCTTTTACAACACTATATATTTTTACAACTCAATCTACCTACTATAAGAGATCTATAACTTTACATTTACATTTGAGCTTAGGTACATTCTACTTTGACTCTTGTAATAAGAAAACTTGCCTCTGAATATTAGTAAGTGCAATGCAAGTGTAAGCAACCTATTAAAAGCTAAAGTGCACCAACAAGAAAAGTAGTTATGAATGACATATAGAGTACATAAACTAAATAAACAAAGCAAGAATACTCTCCAAGCAAGGTAATCAAATCATAACAAATTATAACAAAGCACCTGTTTATCCTATGTTAGACTTAGTTATCCAAGTAAACCATCTAAAATGTCTGGAAAGCTATGCTGCATGGATTGGTTCTAGGTTTATTTTTATTTAAAGTTATCTAGAATTTAAATTTATTTGTTTTAAGGTCAAATAATATTTAATTTAAAGTTTAAGTTTTATTTCATTTAAGATTTTATGATTTATTAAAAGAATGTTATAATTGTTCACGTTTTTTTTTTTTAGATTTTAAAGAACCATGTTAACTAATGAATCCAAAAAATAATTAATAATAAGTCTTAAGGCTCAAAATATAATGCATTTGTTTCCCTCCAAAGCGATAGCAATTGCACAGAGTCCTTTTTTATTAACATTTTATTTAATGAATTATTAATTTTGTTTTGAAGAACCTTGTTAATTAACAACATCAAAGAAATTTTAAATTTATTAATTGCCAATTCCTAGGCTTTCAAATGAAATGCATTTGCTCCCTCCCAGGAGATAAAATAAACACATAAAGCCTTTGAATTATTAAAATTATTTATTTAAATTCATCAATCTTTTTAACTCAATTTATTTGTTTAAGTAGGATTTGATTTGCTATTTGAATTTTATTCCTTTTAATTCAATTTATATTCATTTATTATTCTTTGATTTTTTTATTTTATTTTAAAATTTTAAAATTCATTTTATTTTTATCTTTATTTTATTCCTTTTATTTATTAAACTTAGATGTATTTAATTAATTTATATTTATTTATTTAATAAATTTTAATTAATGTTTTATTATGTTTACTGATTTGATTTTTACTTCATTTTATTTATTTGTCAATTATTTATTAATTTAATTTTTTTATTCATTTATTCTTTATTTATTTTATTGATAATCTTAGTCACTAAATTTTTATTTAAAAATCTACAAGTCTATTTAATTTATTAAATTCAACATTTTATTTATAGTTGAATGCAATTTGATTTTTCTTTAGGATTTTTTTAAATAGTTATGAACTTTGCAAAATTAGGCATTGGCTTCCGGATTGTTAGAGTGAAGCTCCCAGATTATTAGAGAGAGAAAATTCCTTTTTCAAATTTTATTCCTTTTGATATTTTGGTGATTTTTTTGTTGATGGCGGTTGAGGCATCGAAGACCACCTCTGGATGCCATAATTTTTCTGAGAGCCTGTCCTCCTTATCCATTACTCTTGATTATCTCGAAGGTCCTAGTAGATTTCTCAAGGCTATTTTGTTGATGATTAATGAACCTTCATCCATCTCGGTTAAGAAGTTGCCCTTTGTTCCTGGCAAAGGTAAAGGAATAATTAATGGAGTGCTGATCAAGGCTCCTCATCCTACGGGTTGTATTAGTCCTCCTAAATGTTTGAATGATTTTGAGGCATCTTCATCTTCAGGTATGAAGCTATTTGTTAATAGGTTTAGTAATAACATTGCTAAACCTTGTTCTCTAGAGAAGGATGTTTCTTTCATCAATGTGGGAATGGACAAGTCCTCTGATGTTTGTGTAAATGCTCAAGGAGAAAACCTTTATAAGAATTTTCCATCAAGAGTTCCAGTGGAATAGGGTCTTATACCTGTTCAAGCTGCTAGTAACCCATGTGCCAGATGACCAAGTATCAAAATTAATTTCTCCAAGGATGAGTTTATTCTTTCTAAAAATGGAATGGCTGTCAAGTTGCACAAAATAAGAGTTAAGGCTAATACTGAGAAGCTTCAATTTTCTGTGGTGGTAAAGGTTTTTGGGAAGGAGGTCCCTATTCATTTGATTGCAAATGAG
The DNA here is from genome assembly GCA_019925795.1 of Dendrobium chrysotoxum. Taxonomy (NCBI): domain Eukaryota; kingdom Viridiplantae; phylum Streptophyta; class Magnoliopsida; order Asparagales; family Orchidaceae; genus Dendrobium; species Dendrobium chrysotoxum. The sequence goes on from CM034313.1 coordinate 49,940,296, forward strand.
CTACGTCGACAATGGGTGTAGTTTGGAAAATTTCATTTAACCATCGTTGGTTTAGGCTGGGTTCTTTGCTCTTTTTCTTCTACGGAGGCTGTAGATAAAGTGTTAGAGGGAGGTCCTTGGTATGTCAATGGGCATATAGTTGGCATAGATAAGTGGACTCCTCAATTTTCTCCTTCTTCTTTAAAAGGATTAACTTCTCCTATTTGGGTCAGGATGCCGCATTTACCATTGCTTTGTTGGGATGAAGTTAATGTGGTGAGAATTTCTTCAATGCTAGGATCTCCTTTATAGATTGATGAAAATATGTTCCAATGGACTAAAAGGGAGTATGCTAGAGTTTGTGTTTGCATGGCTCTAGACAAACAATTTCCTATGGGTATTTGGGTGGAAGGTTCGGGTGGTCATTTTTTTTCAAAAAGTAGAATATGAAAGAATTTCCACATTCTGTTTCAAATGTGGAAAAGTTGGACACCTCATTGGTGATTGCAATCTGAATGGAAATGTTGGTTCTGATGAGGGTGTTTCCAGGGCTGAAGAGGTTGCTAGTTTGCTTAATAAGTCTATTTCAGATAATGCAAGTAAAGGGGCTTCTTAAGGTCCTTGGTTTCATGTTATTAATAGAAGGAGGAGGAAGGCTTTTTCAGTTGATCACAAAGATAATCAGATGAATGATGGTAATTCTAGGCATTCGAATGCTCGTCCGGTTCCATTAAAAAAATTCCTACTAGTAAACAAAGTCTCTCAGGCATTCAAATTGGAGGAATTTGGGGCAGCTAATTCAAAAATAGTGGAAGATGTCATTAATAACCAGGAGTTGTTAGTGATAGCTGAAGATGTAAAAGGGCGTGCTGAATCAGAAGACATGGTTGGTGCTGCAGGTAGTCAGTATAAAGAACTTGCTTCCCCAGTAGTCATGGCTTCGGGTAGTAAGGTATCTTCTCTTGTTGCTCCGATTTTATCAACTGAAATGAATAGATTCAAAATTCTAAAATGTATTTTGTCACAAGAAGAGAAAAGAGGTGGGAAGAGGTTTGTCTTTTCTCAAGGCCCTCAGGATATGAATCTATTTATGAACAAAGGTGACTTCCATGATATTGGGGTAATACGGCCTAAATTAACTTGGTGCAATAATAAAAAAGGTGGAGCCAGATTCCAGAGAGATTGGACCATTGTCTTCTTAACTCAATTGCTTTAGAAGTAATACAACTGATGACTGTTCATCATCTTGCAAGAGTACTATTTGATCATTGTCCTATCTTGGTTAAAATTTTTTCTTCTAGTTTTTGAAAAAATAGACATACGAGGTTTGAAGATATTTGGGCATCCTATCTAGCTTCTTTAAATATTGTGACTAAGTCTTGGGAGAAAAGTTTTCGAGGAGATGTAGTTCAATCTCTCAATCAGAAATTTAAAAGAGCATTGAAGGTGTTATTCTTTTGGAGCAAATCAAAACATTTGAATCTTAATGTTTTGAAGGATCATCTAAAGAAAGAAACATTAGAATTGCAAGAAGAGGAGGCTGAAAGGGGAGGTCTATCCGATGTTAAACTCTATTTGCTGAAGTCTAAGGTGCTTGAGCTCAACTCTACTCTTGGGTGACTCAACACCTGGTGGAGACAAAGGGCGAAGGTCAAGTGGATAGAAGAAGGTGACACCAACTCAAAATTTTTCCATGCCTTTGCTTCAGCTAGGCATAACGGTAACCAGATTTATCAAATCAAAGACAACAACACAAATTTGATTCAAGATCAAAGTCAAATAGAAGAAATTTTCTATGAGTTCTTTGAAGACAAGTGGAAGGAGAGGAGGTGTGTTGTAAGGGGTTGGCTGCCTACTTCTCATATGCTAGATGATGTAGACAGAAGCTTTTTGACGGTCAAATTTTCAAAGGAGGAGCTGGAGCATGTTGTTAGTCATTTGGAAGCTAATATTTCCCTAGGTTTGGATGGAATCTCTTACTCTTTTATTAAATTTTATTGGCCTATCATTAAAGAGGATGTTTGGAAGGCTATGAATTCATTTTTTACTTTTGGTGTTATGTGTAATGAGTGGAAGGAAACCTTTGTGCTCTTAATCCCTAAGGTGAAAAATCTTATGAATCCTTCGAACTATAGACCAATCAGCCTTTGTTTGCCTATTTACAAGATAGTGGCAAGGATGTTGTTGAATAGGTTGATTTATTTCATTCCAAAAATTATTTCTGACGATCAGGCTGCCTTTGTTAGAGGCTATTCTTTATCTAAACATATTTTACTAACCCAAGAGTTAATTAATAAGTTCAGATATTCTAAAACTAAGAAAGGATTGATGGAAATTAAAGTAGATATGGAACAGGCATATGATAGTACGGGCTGGTCTACTTTGAAGCAAGTTTTAGAACATTTTGGATTCCCTGAGAAATTTTCTAATTTATTATTACAGTGTGTGGTAGATCTGAAGTTCTCTATTTTGGTTAATGGTAACAACTCTAAATGGATTGAGTCTAAATGTGGATTTAGACAAGGTTGCCCCTTATCTCCTTATCTTTTCATTTTGTGTTCTCAATTTCTATCTGATGCTTTTGTTCAAAGAGGAAGAAATATCGATATCAAAGTGGCTCCTAATGCAGAAAAAATTTCCCACTTACAGTATGCTGATGACATTATTATTTTTTTGAGGCTAAGCATAAGAGTATGAAGAAAATCATCAAGATTATGAAAGACTACAGAAAATGGTCGGGTCAAAAGGTTAATGTTCAGAAATCTTCTGTTCTCTTTGGGAAATCAGTTAGTAGGAGAAGGATTGTTGTTCTTTCAAGACTTCTGGGATTTAAGTTTGTTAAAGAATTGACTTATCTTGGAGTCAAAATGGCTTTAAGGAGGTTGGTTCTTTCAGATTTTCAGAACTTGCTGGAGAAGGCGTATAGTAGACTAAACGTATGGGGTAACCGGTTCATTTCTCTTTCAGGAAAGTTGCTTCTCATTAAGTTGACATTTCTTTCTCTTCCTACATTTTTATCTACTCATTCATTAGTCCCTATGGGAGTGTTGAATAATTTGGATAGAATGAGTAGGGATTTTAATGGCACAAACAAGATAGTAGTAAAGGTCTTCACTATGTTTCATGGGAAATTTTATGTAAAACAAAAAGAATGGGTGGCGAAGGAGTGCAATTAGTAGCTACTAAAGTTGGTCCGTTAAGGGCTAAATATGCTTGGAATTTTATCACAAAGCCTTATTCTCTTCTCAACAGGACCCTGATGGCAAAATATGGGAAGGATATTTGGAATTCCGAAGTTAGGTGCTATGCCTCTCCCACTTGGAAGATATTGTTAAATGGAGCTAAATTTCTGCAACAAATAATTTGATGGAAGGGTTCGAATGGTAGTAGTATCAGTACAATTGAAGATGCATGGATTTTAGATAAGAGCATTGATCGGTGGCCTACATTCGTTGTAGAATTGAATCAAGTGAGTAAACATCTTATGGGATTTATCCAGGAAGGAGAATTGGATGTATCCAAGCTGCAACAATTCTTCGGTTAAGAATTGGTAGAAGTAATTAAGTCTATCCCAATGCATCCAGAATTGCAAAATGATCAATTTGAGTTGCTTTGTAAATGCTCAGGTAAATTAATATCTGCTCTAGTTTCTGAGAAGCTATTTAGTAATTTTGTTTAAGATAGGAATTGGAGATGGATGAAGAAGCTTAAACTACAACCCCGGGTAGAATTGCTCTGGTGGAGATTAAATCTAAATGTGACCCCCTCAAATGAATTTCTGATGTATAGAAGGCTGTTGGATTTTAATGGATGTTCGAGAGGATGCAATGCTATGGAGAATTCTGAACATATAGTAGTCAATTGTGTATATCTCTCTCAAGTGATATACTTGCTTAATAGATAGCGATTTAAGGTTCCTGCTCTTACTACTTTGGAAGAATGTTTTTGGGAGTTTGCTGTTTTATCAAATTCTAATCAACTTTTAGAAAATTTGTATTTTTCTACTATTTGTTTTCTTGGAAAAGTAGAAATAAGCTCAAACAATGTGGAATAGAGGACTGCATCACTATAATAGCAGCAAATTCTATTAGCTTTACTACTCCCTCCTTTCACTTTAATTTGTTTTTGGATAACTGGGATACTAACCAGCTATCACAGCTATCTTCTTCATCTTGGCATCCTCTTCCCGCCGAATGGATTAAGCTTAATATTGATGCTTCTTTAGAGAGCTCACATAAAGCAGGAATAGGTGGCGTGATCTGAGATCATAAAGGAAGATTTTTGTATGCTTTTGGTTTTAGTTATTTGCATTGGGATTGTTCATAATTGGAGTTGCTGTCTATTTTATCTTAGAGGAAGGTTCTTCAAGAGTGAATGTATGAGGTGAAAGGAATCATAATAGAAGGTGATAACTATAATGTAATTATATATGTTCAAAGTGTGCTGAATAATGAAGATGTCAAGGAAGCTATCTTGAAGCCGGAAGATTTATATTTTCTTAGGGATTTTAACCAAGTGTTATTTCATTTTGTGAATAGGGATTGTAATAAGTTAGCTGATTGTTGTGCTAACTATGCTCTTTATTTAGATTTTATTTGGGATGATATTGGTTATAATAAGATTCCCCTTACTTTATTTCTTTATTAAAGGAGGAATGTGATAGGAGTGCTATCACTTAGTTGCTTGTATCTTGGTTTTATTAATAAAATTGCTCTTTGTAATTCTTTAAAAAAAATGAGGCATTTATTGAATTATTTAATTAAGGAAATTAGGGTGATTTTGATTTTTGAACCAAATCAATTTAAATCAACTTGAAATCATCACTAGAGGTTATAAATGATCTAAGGTGATGATTTGAAAAGTTTTGAATCATTTGGCTTTTCTTTAGTTTTTTTAATTATTTCATTTAAATAATTATTAAGTTTTAGTTAATTATAATTAATTTACTTTATTTTTTATGATCTAGTTTTTTTTTCTTTGAAAGTTTTATGTATTTAAAGCTCAATGTACTTTACTTTATATTTTGTGATTTAATTTGAAATTTTTAATGATTTTTAAAAATCTTTTTTTTTATTTTTAAAAATCCTTTTTTTATTTTTTTTAAAATCTTTTTTTTTAATTTTTTCTAAATCCTTTTATTTATTTTTAAAAATCCTAGGTGATTTATGTAAGGGAATTTAGGGTTTACTATTTGATAGACCTAATGAACTCCAAATGCTTTGAAATATATACCGTAATTCAATTAAGGCCTAAAGTTTAAAACCTAGCAATTGAGGCCTATTAAAGCCTTCCTAGGGTTTATAATTAATTTTTAAAGTAAATACAACTATACTTTCAAAATTATTTTTATGGTAATCTAGAGCTTGGATCTTGACAAAATCATTGGTGACCCCTGAATATAAATTTAATGACTAAGTGCCTTATGGATTTATAGATTAATTTCTTGCCTATAATGTTGAACTTCCAAATTGATGCCCTCTTAACCTTAAATTGCGTTTGGAAAATTTTGGTCATGTTATAAACATCCCTAAGATCAATCCATTAATGTTTTAGATCAAGATGAATTATATTTAATTGATAATTCCAAGAATACAACACAAAGTATTCTTGAAATTACTTCTTAATAGTTTAAAATTAACCCACCAAACCATAGGGCTTTTGCAATACTTCTTAAGACAACTCCATAGAGCCATAGAATGCCTAATTTGGACAAGTGTGTGATGGATTATGGTTTTTTAAAGATTTAATGAATGCATTAATTTTTATTAAATCCATTTAGACACTTAGTCAACACTTTCCACTCGGAGATTTATGATTGGATAAGAAATCATTGGTAGGGACCATTGGATTGCATGCTATAACTTATAATTATTTGATATGAGATTAGATGGTTATGGTTTAAATGAATAAAATTTGTAGATGATTATATGGGGTCTTGTCTGACATGATTAGCACTGTTGATTGAAACCAAGAGCCCCAATCTTATCTTCCTCCTCACACTGGGTTTCCTAGTTGTAGAGATATTTTATTAAGATCAAAGAGCTTCACTTCATGGATCTTGCTCAATCTAATTAGAGTGCATCATTTGACCTTGAATTTTCAACCCAAATATTGGATACCCTTGGATTAAATGTTTCTATCACACTTTACCAATATTTGATGAACTGAGGATTATTATTCATTTATACTCAATACTAAGGAGAATTGGATTGAGATTTAGTTTGGTTGAGTTCCTCAATACCTTAGGAACAACTCTCCTTCAGGTAGCAGGGGTAGAGACCCATTGGAGTAGAAGTTAGTGTTTGGTAGGGATTGGCTTGTCGGAGCTTGTTTAAACTCATCAGAAATGACCATTGGAGGCTATAGGGAGATAAGGAATTAAAGCATGAGTGTTGGGGAATGTTAAAAAAGAATTAGTGAAACCTTCTTCGGAAGAAATTAGGGTAATTATAGAATGTTCTCGATAGGTTTGAATTCAAATTCTGACCAGCTTAGTGGTTCTCCACCCATAAAGTATGTTATAGATAGTCCAATAGGAGTAGGACAACACTTAGGTAGTTGGAGGTGATGTGGTTAGTTGTTGAGGGAGCTATCATTGAGTGAAGGTTTTTTTGGCTAATGTTTCTTGAATTTCAACCACCTTAGACTGCCATCTAGCATTAGCTCACTGGGCTAGGTTTCTGGAGGTACGGGAGTTAGATGCAAGAAATGGTTGGGTCTGGTCTAGTCTAGGTGTGAAAATGGCTTACTAATTATTGAATTTTGAGGTATGGGTCAAACCATTTGTTTGACCTAGGTCAATACATGGGCTAGGCTTGCTTGGTTAATGCATAGGCTCTAGATCACCTAATATATGGGCTTATAGGGTCTGGTTTAACTTAGGTTGAGACCTGGCTTAAGGAAACCCTCTTTTGGACATTTTGGTCAAGCCATGTGGCTAGGCCAAGTAGATCCAAGGGTTAAGTCAGCTAGGGTTGACCCTTGGGGACCCAATGGATTTTCTTTCCTTGATTTGGTTTAAAGCATTGAATTTCAACTTTAGGAGGTTAAGGGATTATTTGGTCAACTGAGTTTGACTTGGTCAACCAAGCTTGACCATGCCTTGGGGGTTGGATCTAATCCACTCCAAATGACATTTTGGGTTTATTGAAAGTGGTCTTGGGTTATGTGAAGGTCAATTTTAATAAAGTTTATTCTAGGTTAATGTATGGCATTTAGAGTTTGAAGATGTTTTGGCCAAACATGGTCAACCATGATCCATGAAAGGATCAAACTTATTTGGGTATGTACTGTTTGATTAAAAAGTTGTTGTTGTGAAAAAGGTTAATTATCTTTGGGTGATTTAATTTCTTGAATTTAATGTTGACATTGAATGCATCATTATGAATGATATATTATCTCAGGAGACGAGCATATCATTCCCTAATGGGTTTAAATTTCATCCCAATTATCATAGTCAAATTCGAGTAAGAACTACATATGACCCTGGAGGGTCAAAATGATTATTCACTCAAGAATTTAACTATGATAATTTAGATAAATTATCATTAATTTCCTAATCAAACTAATATTAATAATTGATATATCTTCTTGAGGGAAAAAGATATTAATCATTATTGATCATTTGAGAATGATGATAATGATTGTTAATTTTGACTTAACTTTTCCCAAAGATAATTAATTCAATTTTTTTTAAATTGATTTTTGAAAAATTTATTGATTTGGGTTTCTAATTCTCCTATGAGCACAATCCCTTGTAGTTAATTACATCATAAGAAACTAAAATCTCTTATGAATACTCTTGATTAAAATAATGGTAGAAATTTTATTTTAATATTTCAAAGTTTGATGCCAAGGAGACAAGGTTGAAAATTTAATTGGGATTGGATCAAGGAGAGCACTTATTTCTGGAGGTCAAGGGAGAAAAGGTAGGAGGTGCTTTGGGATCCTAAAGTATTTTAGAAACACCTCAGCCTATTCTAAGTGTTGGGCTTGAATTTGAATTAAAATAGATTTTAGTTTAAATTATTAATTTTATTAGAAAATTGGAATTATATTCCCGAAGGTTGAGGTCTTATAGCCTTAGCCTACCTCAGAACCTAAGTCTAAATTGGGTTCTGAACATCAGTAACTCGAACCTAGCTAATGTAATGTAGGATCTGGGCTTACCTCGGCCTAGATTGAGGAGCTAGCTAAACCACCTGAACGCTTCAAAACCATGAGTCTGATCTTTTAATATAGAGTAGTAGGGACATTATTTAAGATTAAGTTTAAGGAATTTGTGGTCAACATTTAGAGTAGTTCCTAATTGACCCCTTAACATATGTTTGAAATTTGATGCTTAAGCTAAAATGTAATTAAAGATTTTGACACTTTTAAGTTTGTATCTAATGCAGTGCATGCTAGTTGACATGATTAAATGCTTAAATCAAAATAAAAAAGTTTTAAAATTAGGCTTAAAAATAGGTTTTATCCTAAAGTACACAGAGCCCCTTGACAGAACTGCACTCTCATAGGCTAGGTGGTCTACCAGAACCCACAAGTGGGGAGGTACTTATCAAACGGAAAGAAGGTGCTTAAAAATACAATGAGAGCTCTCGACGGTCCCAGGCTTACTTCTTAAAATGTTAGAATTTCTATGTTGGCTTAAATATTTTAAATTTAATTAAAGTAAAAAAAATTTTAATGATCCCTCACGAGCCCCGATCTAGTTTCAGGCTAAAATAAAGATCGACATGCAAAAGCGCCAAGAAACTACTAAAAGCACTAATATCGCAATCAATATCAAATAATTATCAAATAATTAAATCAATTAAATTTAATACTCAAACTGAAAGTCCATGTGGTAAGTGCCACTTAATTGTAAAACCCAGGGTATGTAGGAAAAGTAAAGTGGCCAGGTACCACTGACAACTGCCCGGATTCTATTCCAAAGACTCAAGTGAATTTGAGAATTGGGATTATTCTTGCTCTTCATTTCTTCATCATTTTATGGGGCTCCTTAGATTATCGGGTCCGAATATCCAAGTGGAAAGAAACTTCTCCCTGAAGGGGTATTTTCTTTCCTGCTTGAATACTCAAAGTATCCTAATCTGAATTTTCCAATGAAGAGAAACTCTCCCTTAAGGGATGCCACTCTTCTCTTTGAATTTTAGATTGGATTTATGTCCCATCTCAAATTACTTTGAATATACAACTCTTGATTCAAATCAAATTGCATTTGAAAATAGAAAATTCTAGACTCAAATATCCTACATGGTTATCCTAAATAATTATAATTTGAAATCACATCTCAACTAGTTATATTTTAAAATTAAAAGTACTCAAACCAGCCACACTTGGCTATGCTCTTTTAACTTTTGAAGGGGGATTTAGCATTTTGGAGCACTTACAAAAATTTGATTAATTTTAAATTTAACTTTGCCCCCATTAATTTCAATGCGTTGTATGAGCATAGCCACCATTGTATTAGCATTTAAATCGCCCCTATCCTAAGGGTAAATCTAATGCCCATCAATCACATCACAGAGTGTAAAAATTAAAAAAATAAGCACATCAATTTACACTAGCAACCAACATACAGTGAAAGCTTGAAAAACCTGTCATACAACAGAAAAGTAAACACCGACCTAGCCTAGATCTAGAAGTGGTGTCCTAGCAAACAATCTAAGCGTGTGTAATAAGCTGTATGATTTAGTTATGTCTTATAATGGGTAATTAGTTTAAGTTGTATAAGGTTTAGGTTTGTTGAAGGTTCAAGGGTAAATTTAGTTGAAGTTCAAATGTTAATTTGTTAAGGTTTATTTTACAATTAGATTTTTTTAGGTTGATTTATTAAATAGATTTAATTAATTAAAAGTTAAAGAATTAATGTATTTTTTATTAATTAAATTAGTTGGTAATTTTAGATGTTAAATTAACTTATATTTTTTATCAACTGGTTTATGGTGTTGTGCCACCAGGCTCGAGGAAAAAGCCTCCTTAGGATACGAAGCCCTGCAGCCCAGAGTAGTCCATCCCAAAAAATTGATTGATGTAATTAAATTAAGAATTTTTATTTGATTAAATTAATAATAATCAATTGATTTTAAGGTTTTACACTCCATTGAATTCATTCGTGGCGTTGTGCCACTAAGCTCGAGGAACAAAGCCTTCTCAGGACACATAGCCTCGCAGCCCGTAGTCCTCCATCCTAAAAACATCATCTTTGGAGTGGTTGTTGTGCATTAAGGGGTTTGTTGGATAATTTTAACATTGACTTAATATTTTTTGGAATTTAAAATTCTTTATCAAATTTTGGAATTTTTTGGATTATATTAATGTATTAATTAAGGGGTCAAAAATAAACTTTTATATTCAAATAGATTTCTAGAATTTTGATATTTTTGTTAAATATTATACCTTTCAATGACTAATTAGGCTTTGAGTATGTTGGATTTGGAGATTTCTATGGAAAGTTATGAATTTTTGAAATTTTAATTTAAATTTGAACTAAAATTGACCAAAAAGTTAACTTTTGATTTTAAGTAATTTTTGATGATCTAAACTTTTTAATAAATATTAGACCTTACATGGAGTACTATGCCTTTGAGTTTTCTCAATTTGGAGTTTTCTACAATTAGTTATGATTTTTCAAAGTTTTGGTTAATTAATGGATTTTTTAAATTACTTAATTATGGAGGTTTTGATTGTTTTGATCCGAACTTATTCTAAATTATATGGAATCACTCCCAAAAATTAGGAATAACCTATAGGAGTACTTTTTAGGAGTTTAGAATTGATTTGGAATTTTTTATAATTTTTAATTATTTTATTTTAATTAATTATTGAGTTTCACTTAAAGTTAAATTAAAGTTAAACTAATAGTCTAGAGATGGGGATTTTAATTTTATTAAATAGAAGATCAAATTCTAATTAGTTTGATATATTATTTATAATTTTTGGATTTAATTTTGAGTTATTACAATTTTTTGAAATTTCTAGGTCTTAAAAAGGGCTGAATTTTGATTAGTTTAATTTTCTGACATAATGACCTCCAAATTGAGTGAAATTTGGACCTAAGATGTAAAATGTCACTATGTTTTATGTTCTAAATTTTCATTCCTATTGGCTATGTGTATAATTTTTTAAATTTATTCTAAGTTCGTAATTTTCTTAATTATGTTTTCTAGGTGTCTTTAGTGTTCAAGTGGGTTTAAAATTTTGGTAATCTAACCTTGAAATATATGCAAGTACATCACAAAAATTATGCAGCTTAATTCTAAGAATTTGAAGAGTTATGAATTTCCAAAGTTTTGGATCTAATTTAAACCCATTACTTTGAAAATTTACATCACATAAATCCACTGGATATCTGATCCTAAGAAAATTGAAGGAAATGCCTAAGATGTCCATAAACATTTCACAAAAATTTGGGCTCAATTTGACCACTGGATTGTAAGAAAATTACAAAATTATGTTTCAAACAAACTCAAATAACTCACTATACAGTGATAAAAATGCTTTAATTTTAATTTGAATAAATAGTAGGGCTCAAGACCTTTCCAACGAGCCCACGAACCCAAATTTTGATTAAAAATAGATTTTCTGTGAATTTTGGAAGTTCTAGGCATTTAATTGATTTTTTTGTTCAATTTGAGCTGAAATGAGCTGCACGCGTGATGTGGTGTGATCAGGGCCGTCCGATCGTGCCGTTCAAAATGAACTAAAAATTCAATTACCCTTAACTTTCAATCCAACCGTCCAAATTTGATGAAATTTGAAACATAGGATCTTGATACCCTAATCTTTCAACCTATGGAATTTAAAGGCTCCATGCATTGATATTTGGGAGAAATCAAGGTTTGATCATATAAATTAAAATGGGTATAACTTATAATCTAAATTTCAGATTTTGATGTTCTTGGGCTTGTTGGAAAGATAATTGAATTCTCTACAACTTTACTAAAGATGCCAAGAACCTTTAATTGCTGGATTTAAATCTAATATTAAATTTCACTTTTCTCTCTCTTTCTCTCTCTCTCTCTCTTCTCAATTTGGCTCCATAGGCTTGTAACAACTTGGGAAAAGATTGGGAAGGCTTCTCTTATAACTGAAGAAGCTAGGGGATGTCTGGAATGAGATAGATATTGCTGGAATTGGAGAATTTGGAAGAGAGTGGATAAAGCCAAAAGCTTTGAGTGAGGCAAGCCATTATCTCTTCATTTCAATGATTATTTTCCTTAATTATGAGAGAGAGGAGACTTAGGGTGTTGCCAAGTGTTCCTTCCAGCCACTAAGATGCATGAAGCTATGGATTTTTTGGGAAAGTTTGGCTTGCCAAGGTGGCAAAGCCATCTAAACTTAGAAGTTTGACTTATTTGACTATGGTTAAAGGTTTGTCCAAATGGGTTAAGTTTGACCAAGTTAAAGTAAGCTTGATTTAACTTGGGGTGAATTGAAATTTATTTAAAACATAAATGAAATGGATTTGAGGATTTAAAAAGGTTTGATTTGGTTAAATAGGTTGGATTGACCTATTTAACCCTTAAGAGGTCATTGGGTCAACCAGGTTGACCTAAGAATTGGACTTGAGCTCAATGAGTTTTATTTGACATTTTAAGTTTGTTGGAGGTGGTCTCAAGGGCTAGGAAGGTCATTTGGGTCAAATCGACCATTTAAACCCTTAAGGGACCATTTGGTCAACTAGGTTGATCCAAGGCCTAGGTTTGAGTCCTATGCACTCCTAATGGTGTTTAGTATGCATTGGATGAGTTTTCAAGGTTTGATTTGAAAAGGTTATGTTGAAGTTTAGAGAAAACTCCAAAATTGCCCTTAAGGGGCATTTTAGTCATTTTGACCCCTGGTCAACTGGGGGTCAAAATGGATCCATCAAAATATAGTTTAGTGTTCAACATATGATAGTCAATAGTCTAGATGTGATTAAAGGATTTGGAGAAGGCTCCAAGGTCAAAATCTACTAGGTAGCAGGTCCAGTTGCATAGGCCGTAAATATTTGAAAGTTTTACAGCCTTTGGATTTTGATTCAGTTTATGGGGTTAGAGATCTCAGAATGAGTTCAAATTTGGAGGGTAGACCCTAGGGACAAGAATAATCAATATGGAAAGGATTTGGAGAAGGCTCCAAGGTCAAAATCTACTAGGTAGCAGGTCCAGTTGCATAGGCCGTAAATATTTGAAAGTTTTACAGCCTTTGGATTTTGATTCAGTTTCTGGGGTTAGAGATCTCAGAATGAGTTCAAATTTGGAGGGTAGACCCTAGGGACAAGAATAATCAATATGGAATTGATAGATCATGAATCAAGGGTCATTTAATTGGGATTTAAAGTGTTTGAAAAATCACTGACAAAGGCTTTCATGATAGGGCCTTTAGACTTGGATTTTGGTTTGAATTTCTATATTTGATATGGATTGATCTAAGATCTGGGTAGATCTTAGGGTCTGGATTGGCCCTACTAACCTCACATAAAAATGAGGTTAATATGTATGGCCTAGGGTTTGAAGGATTTTAGGAGGTTTGGTGTGGTTTAGGTAAGATTCTAAGTATGATTTAGAGTTTACGGTTCCAAAAGCACCTTAAATGGTTAAAGTGACCAATGATGGTCAACCTTGCTCATTCAAGGTCTTAAATGAGTCTATGTATGATGATGAATGATTGAAAAGTGCCTAGGGTCAAACTTAGGCCTTGGTTTTGTCTTTGTAATGTATGATTCACGTATATAACGAGTTTTTGTTTAAAGTGATTTATGGGTTAAACTTGGTCAACCATGGATTCAAATGAATTTAGATCATTATAAGGATGATTATGAAAAAAATTAATTGATTTCCAATGCTTCCATGGTGGCTACATCATACTGTCATGTTCGGTGACAAGGGTTGTAAATATTTGAACATTTTAAAGGGTTGACGTAGGCTTTGGTTTTAAGGATTTAGGAGGCCATATGGGTTTCCAAATGATGAGGTGGACTCTATGGATATGCCCAATCAAGATGTGAATGATTGATTACAACTATAAGAGTTTTTCCTAGGTTTTTAATCTAATTAAAAATTTCCCTTAAAAAAAAGAAGTCCAAAGGGATTTAGGGTTTGGATTTAAATTAGATTTTGAGCTTTAGGTTTTAGCATTAGATTTTGATTGAATGATTAAAAGTGATTGATGGTTTTAAGTTTAATGAATGATTTAGGAAGGTTTGAACGTGGATTTTATGTTTGATTAAATAATGATTACTAAATGGCACTTATTTTTATCTAAAATTTTCATTAGAATCTGCACTTAAATTTTATTGAAGGCCTTAGCCAATCCAGTTCCTTGAGGGTAATAGATTGTTGAGTTTCCTCAATATATTTTATGATGTCTATAAAGTTATGTGTTTGGTGCTTCTGAATGGGACCATTATAATATATGATTTGATGAGGGACACCAAATAATATATGATATGGTTTTTATAAAAGTTTAGAATATGATGTGCCTTAACCTGTCATAATAGAACTACTTTTGACCATTTTGAGAAGTAATTTATTGCTAAAAGTATAAACTTGTGACTTCTAGTGGATAGGGGATCAATCAAACTAATGATATCTATACCCCAACTTTCAAATGGCCATGAAGCAATGGTTGGATGGATACCATTTGGTGGTTGGTGAAGAACTACATTGTGCACCTCACATTGATGACATCGAGATGCAACGTCCAAAGAATTTTTATCTTCATTTTAGGGCCAGATTGGAGAGCTCTGCACTATCCAGCATGAACTTATTTAACTATATTCTAAGCTTATGATTTACTGAGATAAATTAATAATATTTGATCAAATGATCTTCTATATAGAGTTTTGTTAAATAAAGTATATGATAAAGATCTTTTTCTAATCTGTAACAAATTAATCATGAGGAGGCTTATTTTCTTGTAATAGTCAATGAGGGGTTCACTCTAGTCTACCACATCATCATCTATAGCAAAAATAATTTTCATCCTGGTTGAATCTTTTTTATTTATGTATTTAAAGTTTATCAGTGGAAAGTCCTGGGGACCTTGTACTTCTACCTGAATAAAATCATCTTATGAGTAAGTAATAAGTGTAAATTATTTATTATTTTTGTGTTTTATTTTTAATGAATATGTATTATTTTAGTTATTTTTTGTGTATGAAAGTTAAAAATGGTAGAAAATTTTAAATAGTGAATAGTTCTACGGCGTCCGATGAAATAATGCTACAGCACTTACTTCAAAAACATCGAGGTGCTCAAATTCTGACATGGCAGTGCTAAGCTCTTTGTTTGTGAATGTTGTGGTGGCAACATAAATAATATTATAAAATTGTCAGCACTACAATGTCAGAAAGTTAACTTGGCAACACCAGATTCTTTATTTCAAATACTACGGAACCATAATTTCTCATGCATTGGTGCCATAATTTCTCTATTTCAAATACTGCATCGCTCAAATGTCCACATCTTGATAACATTGTAATTATAACTTTCAAGGGATATGTTCTATCAATGAAGAGACAAGACTGTTCACTAAGTAACTGATCCATATTAGTAAGCACTGTGGTGGTGCAAAAGCTTCAGTACCGAGGTGCTAGTTCACTTCAGCGGTGCTGCGAGGCCATTATTTCAAGCACCACAATGCCATTTTCCATTTTATGCTTTTCAATAAATAGTTGTGATGTTATGTTTTTAAGAGAGTTTAGTCACATATATAAATTTAGTACTTTTTAGAGTACTTCTCTAGTTCCCTCTTAGAGTAAAATCTACGAGAGGCTAGGGAAGTACAAGATACAATCATTTGGAGGGCTTAGCCTATGTTTCTTAAAGCAACTCTGCAAGTTAAAGGAAAAAGGAGTATAGAGGAGATACTTTAATCCTTCTTGGTGATATCACTCTGTTATATTTTCATTCTGCCACAAGTTTAGTAGAAATGCATTTGCTAGTTATTCATTCTATATCTAGCTAATTCTCTTATTTTGGTTGATGATATAAAGTGTATGTTAAAGTACTAATGAAGACTCTTTATAAGTAACTATAAAAATATGTTTTCAATATTATCTCACTCTTTATTTAATGTGTATAGTAGTTATAATATAGTGTAGCTTCGACGGAGGAAAGCAAGAATAACCATGAATATTGAGATATGATATTTATATGCCTAGACATAGGATGGAAATATTTTAGGATGTAAGGAGATATTATAATTGTAGGAGGTCAGAAAATATCCTTTTCACCCTTATAAGCTCGATAGAGATTTAAGAATGCATATACTCTAAATCACATTACCTTAAAGAGTTTCATTAGGAAAGATTTGTAATTTATACCCATCAATGTAAAACACTTTTATTAAATATTGTATCAAATATTTCTATTATTTTATTAAGTGGTAGAATCACCAAAATTGTTATTTTTATTTTAGTAGGATAATTTTTTGTAATTAGATTAAATGGTAGTAGTTTGTTATAAGTAAAGAATACTTCCCCATGAGTTTGACACTCTAATCTATCACTTTATTACTTGATTCACCACATATAATTGTGTATATTAAGTGTGGTATTTTTTTTTTGAAACTTGCAAGTAGCAGAATGCATTATAAAACAAATGTTATTACAACCTACTAAAAGAAATGCTTCTATCAAATTCCTTCTTTATTAAACTATACAAAGAAGAAGGAATATTAGTAGAAGAGAAACTATCCTAAATAAAATTTCTACTCAAAGCAAAAGTGGCACATAAATCAGCCATTTTATTATGATCTATTAACATAATGAAATAAAACTTAATTAAAATAATTTAAAAAAGACAAATTATTTTCCCAAAAATCTTCTTGCTGCCACTCGACTTTTCCATAATAGCTTGAATGAACTTGATAATGTTGATATTATCCCCTTTAATGATAGCTCATTTGTATTCAACCATCCAAGCTTGAAGATTCTCTCTAATTGACAAAAATGCTTCCAATTCAAGTTGAGCAATATTCCAATGTATTTTGTTCCTTCCAAAAGTAAGAAGAAACTTCCCTTATGATCTTGGATAATACATCCAATACCTGTAAGATTAGACTTCAAAATTGTTGCATCAATATTTATCTTAATCCATCCTAATTGCGGAGGATGCCAAACATTAGCAAACTCCAATTGGAGATAAACATCCCAGATAACCAGGATAGGATTGAGGCAAGGTTGTAAAGCTGTCGAGAGAATATTAATAGTAGTTATTAACATTGAAGGCAACTTCTTTCCATGCTTAATATCATTTCAACACTTCCAAGAAAAATATACCGATGTACAATTTGTTCTAGCACTATTCAGCTGAAGAATTGCAAGTTTGTGAAGTCCAAAATTCTGCTCGCTTAAAGATTTTTAGGGGTGATATGAGCCCTAGATTTTTATATAGTTTAAAAGTTTACTCCATAGCGCCCATTAATTTTTTTGCACCATTGCTGGGGGAAGTATTTTCTTTTTGTAGATTTTAACTATAATGTTGAATTAGTTATATAGTTAGACCTACTTGTATCTTTTATTTTATTTGTGTTATTTTATTTATTGATTGCATGTTTATGGTTTCATTCTTTATAGAAAAAGAAAGGAACTTTTATTTTTTGATGTTGAAATAGAAAGAACCCTTTCAAAATTTTGACAAACTAAAAAGTTAGTGAAATGGTTGAACCTATATTAGATTAAGATCAATCTAAATCTCTTAGGGATTATGCTAACCCTTTAGTAGATGCAATTCATTAGAGTATTAATAAACCTACAATCAGAATTAGCTATATTATTCAATTCAGAATTCAAAAGCCAATGATTATATTTATAACATGTGAATTCAATTTAAGCATTAATAAGGATGGTAGTTAGGATAATTATTAGTATTTTCTAAACTAGAATTAAAACCTTGTTCATTTCCTCAACTTCTAAACCGTGATATATTATCTTATATTTTAGTAATTTTAAATTATTAATTTTAATTTAGTTACTTGATTAATTAGAATTGTTTATTTCTTTATTTATTTGAGGATAAGAAAGAGTTTAAGCTGGGGGGAATTAGATAACTATAAATTACATATTATTTTATGTGTTTTATTTTCAGTGAATATGTGTTAGTTTAGTTATTTTTTATTTTGGAAAAACTAAAGAATGATAAAAAGTTCTAAATAGTTTACAACACCATGTTGTCCAACAAAATAATGCTGCAATGCTTGCTTGAATACCACAAAGGTGTTCAAATTCTGACATGGTGGTGCTGAGTTCTTTATTTACAAGTGCTGCAGCAGCAACACAAATAGCACCATAGAATTTTTAGCATTGCATCATCAGGAAGTTTGCTTGGCATCACCAGATTCTCTATTTTTAAATGTCGCGGCGCCATAATTTCTTACGCCTTGGCATAATTTTTGCAATTGGGCATCGGAGAGCTTAAATATCCATAGTGTTGTGGTGTTACAGTTAAAACTTCTAAGGGACACATTTTATCAGTGAGGAGATGCAATTGTTCACTAAGTAACCAATCCCCATCGGTAAGCACTGCAGTAGAGAAAAAGCTTCAGCACCAAGGTGCTAGTTCACTTCAGGGGCACCACGACGCCATTATTTCGAGTGCCACAGTGCCAATTACCCTTTTATGTTTTTTTATAAATAGTTATGATGTTATGTTTATATGGGAGTTCAGTCACCTGTGTTTCATCAATACTTTTTGAGTACTTCTCTAGTTTCCTTTTAGAGTAAAATCTAAGGGAGGCTAAGAAAGTACAAGATACAATCATTTGGAGTGTTGAAGTAACTCTATATGCTAAAGAAAGAAGGAGTGTAGAGGATATACTTTGATCCTTCTTGGTGATATTACTCTCTTATAGTTTTCATTCTTCCATGAGTTTGATGAAAATGAGTTTGCTTGTTATTCCTTATATGTCTAGCTAATTCTCTTATTTTGGATTGGTGATATAAAATGTATGTTAAAGTAGTAATGAAGACTCTTGTTCTATAATTATTAAAAGATATTTTCAATATTATCTCACTCTTTATTTAATGCACATAGTGGCTATATTTGTAGTTAAAATATAGTGTAATATATAGCCGCGATGGAGGAATGCAAGAATAACCAAGAATATTGAGATAGGATATTTGTATACCATGACATAGGATGTAAAATATTCTAGGTTCTTAAGGAGATATTTTAATTATAGGAGGTCATCAAATATCCTTTCACCCATACAAGCTTGAGAGATATCTAGGGATGTATATGCTCTTAGTCACATTACCTTGAAGAGTCATATTAGGAAAGAAATGCAATTTCTACTCATCAATAAAAAAACTTTTATTAAATATTGTATAAAATTTTTTTACTTATTTTTTTAGTGATGAAATCTCCAAAAAAAATTTTTATTTTATTTTAGTCAGATAATTATTATAATTAGAGTAAATAATAGTAGTTTGTTGCAAGTAAACCATACTTTCTCATTAGTTTGACACTATACTCTATCACTTTATTACTTGATTTATCACGTATACTTGTGTATATTAAGTGTGGTTTTTATTATTTATATCAAAGAAAATCTATGCATTATTTAGGGGTGATAAAGCCCTAGATTTTTATACAATTCAAAAGTTCACTTTACAGCCCCCATTAGTAAGCTAATTCCTTACCAAGCTTTGTTAGTGCATCTTCCATAGAGTTTCTTCAATATGATGTTCTATATAAAGTTACATTTATAATCTGCTCTAAAAGTTCCATTATATACTAGTGATATGAAACCATATTTTTTTAGTACTTTATAAATTCCTACAACCTGATTGACAGTAAGCTACAAATCTTTAAAGATTTTGATTTCTTTAATTTCATTTAAGATGGTCAACTTTGAACCAGTAATCATAGCTTTGTAATCATGTTGGTTGTTTGTACATAGTTTTGGTGATAAGCATAATACAACCTTCAACATTCACTGGGAAAATGTCACATGATGCGTCTTTCTAATAAGATATAGCACCATCAGAATAAAATTTTAGGTATAGCTTTTATTTTATTCTAAGCTCATCATTTGTTCATATGGTAATTAATCAATTTCTAGATGTTTATCTTAAACTAGATATTCTAGCAGGAAATCTACTAAAGCTTGTGCCATGACCCAACTCGATAACACATAGGTCATACCATACCTGATTATGGAAAGAACCAAAAATTGACCCCAAGATCCAATTAGAGAAGTGTTGAGAAAAACTAAATTTTCAATTTTTACAACATATAAGCACTATTGAATATAATATAAAGTAGAAGATTAAATCTCAGTAATGATTTTCTTTCTATATATCATCCAAAAATTATAAACAATCTGAAGTCTATCTATAATATTGCTTAGTAATTAAAAATACAACAAAATCAAGCCTAGCTTATAGAAATGAAACTAGCAAAAAATATAATTATAGCACATGTCAGAGCTTGCTATCAAACTATTAAGTTCACTCCTTACCCTTTCCCTGACCTTAAAGTGGAAGTAAAGCAAGAATGACCAAACACGCCTAAGTAGGCGATCATAGCATAAAACTTGAATCAATAGCTTAAACTAAAAGGACTGAAAATATTGTGTTGCAAAAATTAACTAAGTAGTACATAGAAAGATGAAATTGAAATAGATACTAATACTAAATTTTTAATGTGCATTTATAAATAACTACTGAATTTGTATTGAAACTGGCTGAAATATAAACAAATATTTTATAGTAATTATCAAAATGGCTCTCAGGCCCCAATTTTTTTTATATATATAACAATATCCCTTCTTTTGTCAATAAAATTTCTTCTTAGGGAATATAATGAAAGTTCGATAGGGATGTTAAGCCCTAGTGAACTAGTCCCGAGGCTAACCAAGAGGGGGGGGGGGTGAATTGGTTATTTAAAAATTTCACGATAACTATGAAAATCTTTTTATAACGTGCAGCGGAAACAAATTAAAACAACGATAAAAAGATCAACCACAGATATTCACCCAAGCAGTTAATATCAGAAAAAATTAAAGTGAAGAATTGAATTAGAAAAGCAAACCAGATTTTATAGTGGTTAGGTCAACTTGACCTACGTCCACTCCCCGGAGCCTCCCCTCAGGGTATTGCACTAAACAGAAGTGTCTCTCCTTTTGCTCCCACAGCAAGGCGAAGAAGCCTGTACAAAAATCTCCTTTTCACCACACGGTGAGGCAGAGAACCCGACCTCCTTTCGCTTCCTCCTGAAGCAGGCAGAGAACCTTCGAACTCCTTTCGCTTCCTCCTGAAGCAGGCAGAGAACCTACGTACTCCTTTTGCTTCCACCTGAAGCGGGCAGAGAACCCCGAATCTTCTTGCAAACGATCCTCCCACGACGAACACTGACTAGACGAAAGACGACGAGCGGAGAAGACGACTCTGATCCGTGCTCGGAGCAACCTTAGTGAATCCCTCACTAACTCCCCCTCACAAGATCTTCTCTCTCTCTCCCAACTCTCTCTCTCTCTCTCTAGGGTTTCTCAGGGAAGGAAGGTAGCAAAAGATTTTTCCAAAAATTGGAAAAAGTTCTTTTAAAGGAGGGCTTAAAATTTGCCCTAAATCTCAATTGGTCGGCCAAGATCGTCCAGTACGATCGGTAGATCATCCAGGATGATCGGTAGATCGTCCTGTACGATCAGTTCAAATTCAGTTATTTTAGCCTGGATGATCTGGCTCTTCTGGACAATCAGTAGAAAAAGTTGTTCATATCGTCCCGTACGATCCTGCGATCGTCCGGGACGATTAGTTCAAATTGAGGGAAATCGTCCAGAAGACAGTTCGGGTCGTCCAGAGAAATCTGTGCTGGACGACCAAAAAATGACTTGATCGTCCCGGACGATAGGGTCATCGTCCGGTACGATTAGTTCAAAAAGGCCCCAAATCGTCCTGTACATAGTTCTGGACGTACAGCTTAAATGGACTAGACGATCAAGATCGTCCGGGACGATCCTGCGATTGTCCAGGACGATATGATCGTATCAACCAAAAATTAATTGCTTTCCTTAATTACCAAATTAAATTAGGCATGATTGTACTGGATCGTCCGGGACGATACACGTATCGTCCGGGACGATCAGACCAAGTATCTAAAAATAAGAACTTGCCTAACTTGATCTGGCGGCTGAGAATTTCTGATTTGGGAATATCATCCCGTACGATCCGTAGATCGTCCAGGACGATCGGCTCAATCAGACCCTCTTAACTTAGTCGCCCTAATTAGGGTTTCTGTTTTAACTGGATCGTCCAGGATGATGTGGATATCGTCCAGGACGATCTGAACAAATTTTTAACAGAAACTCTAATTCACTCAATCTCTCTCCCTGAGTGTGTGTGTGCAAGGTTACTTAGCTAGGGAATCAGTTACATTACAATTGACTCAATAAAAAGAAAAATCATACATTTGACACACTTGGACCCGATCTTGAGTTGGCTTGAGTGGCTCACGGTCTTTTGTGCCTGAAATAGATTAGCCAAGCAAAACACACTGGAAACATGTTTGTCATCATCAAAACCAGATTTACAACATATAAGAATAGCCCTCAGGCTTCAAAACTTTTATCATTTAACTAATAACATAATCCTTTCCTGCCGCCAATAGAATCCCTTCTTATATTCAATAGAATCCCTTCCCTTCTCTCCTTCAATAGAATTCACATTTTAATCAAATAAACACATATTCCAATGCATTACCATAAGTAAAGTATAATTAAACTCAATTCATAACTTGTCAAAATGTCTTAACATTAGGCAACAAATTCTTACTCAGTAGAAATTTATATATTTTAAAAAATAACAAAATTACCATAGATCATGTATAATAGTATTTTGAAGATTTAACTGAACTAAAGAACTATTTTTAGATGCTAACAAAAAATTTTAAATTGATAAAAATTATTGTTTTCCAAAATCACCTAGGAAAAAATCTCAAATAAATAGTCAAAAAGACTAGAACAGTCGTACCGATAACATATCAAATGTTATACGGATAAAAGTTACCAAAATCTGATAAAAATACATTTTTGTTAAACCAACTTATAAAATTGATCGAGAAAATATGAAAACAACCAAATTATTAAAAATTGAGATAGGAAAAGTATAACCTACCTAGATTTGAGAAAACTTTAGAACTTGACCAATGACTAAAATGGCCTGAAGCAATTCAAATCAGATTTCTGTCTCTCAAAATCTCTCTCTAACTCTCTCTAATTCATTTGAACAAAGAAATAAAATGGAATGAATAGTGGATTTAGATATTTTAATATTAAAATTTGCTTAAGCGCCCAGAGACTGGCCATGGCGCCACTCTATAAGATTTATAGCGTCGCCTCCCACATCGCCCGCTAGAGTGCTGAATTGCCACTTTTGAATAGTGTCAGAATAGGTTGAATGGAAAACTTAATCTAGAGGTACCATAAGTCTCCCCTCCTCAAAAAAAATATGATTATTGACATTTCAAATCAAAATTAGTCAAAACAAACCTAGATATAGCTATCTCATCCTAGATTCTTTCTCCCAAGTAGCCTCTCTAATGGTCTTATGTTTCCACTGCATCTTGACCATCAAAATCTAATTTCTTCTTAGTTTCCTGACATTGTATGCTAGAATCCTATATATCTCTTCCCTAAAGTGTAAATTCAGATGAACCTAACATCATCAATAACTAATTTCTTCCCAGAATTAGATTCCCACCTCCTCAATCAAGATAAATGAAATATACTATATATATGTGACATGTGATCATGTAATAGTAACATGTAAGTAGAACCACTAATCCTCTCAATAACCTCAAAATGTTTAATGTACTTGGGACTGAACTTAGTGATTCTTTTAAAAATCTACTAACACCTTTCATAGGGCTAACTTTGATATAAATAAAATTCGTAACTTGAAACTCAACCATTTTATGCCTCTGATCATAATATTTCTTTTTCTTATCTTATGCAGACTTCAATCCTTCTCTGATTAGACATATCTTTGTTGTAATATGATCTAAAAAAGTTAACACCATCCCCTATATATCAGCCACCTCTATTAATGATAAAGGGGTTATGTACTTCCCCAGCTACACCAAAAATCTAAAGAACTAAGCCTTAGAAGATCTGCTAGTAGCTAAATAGCCCTCTCAAATTATCCATCTATCTATGGATACTAAAGTGCAATTTTATACCGAATCCTTGATGAATACCTATCCATAACCTGAAGGTAAACTGGCCATTCACGATTAGATGCAATGACTTTGGGACACAATGTAATATGATAATATCTCTGATATATATTATGGTAACATGTCTACTAGATTAATCCATTGAATTAGAGATAAATACGTAGACTTCGTCAATCGATTGACAATAAACTAGATAGTATCATGCCCATCTTTTGATCTAGGAATTTCCTTTACAAAATCCATCATCACTTCTTCCCATTTCTACTCTAAAATAGGTAATAATCATAGAAGACCACTTGGTCATTGATGTTATGCCTTCACCAGCTGGTAGGCTTACATTTTAAAATAAACTCTACAACATCCTTCTTCAATCTAAGCCACTAGAATATATCTTTTGAATTGTTGTATATCTTAATGTTTCCTAGATTAATAGTATAGCATGAATGATGTTCTTCATGTAAAATCTTAGCTCTCAACTCACCAATAGAAGGAGCATACAATCTATTCTTATAAAAAATAAATACCATAATCACATAATAAAATTTCAAGTCTCTTACCAAACTTAATATGACCACTCAATTTTAGATACTCTGTATCTGACTTTTAAATTTCCTATATTCATTCCAGTAGAGTCAGATGAATAATCATTTGAGCTATAAATTTTGATCATCAGTAGATATAACCACTATTATGATTTGTGCAAATCCGTTCGTTCAAGTGAATTCTGATACAAGCTATTTTTGATGATTACAAAAGCTTATTATTTGTTTTATTCTTCTCCTAACAAATATTGGAGTTTCTTTTTGTGTGTACTAACATGTTTTTCAAGAAATTCACACTATAGATTAATGAAGACTTCAAGTTCATTTGTTAATGTTAATTATAAGTGAAGTCTGTATTTTATATTTTCTTGAGTCTGAGAGAGTGTGATTGTAAGTTGGATAACTGTGCACACACACAATGGGGGAGTGAAAAACTTTATTTTTAAAACTGATCCTACAGTATGATATTGGATCATACGGGATGATCTGTATTATTTATCCTCCAAAACAAACCTGTCTGCCTGGAAATTTTTTCTAAGTTCACTTCGTACAATACAAAATGAACTTCGTACATAAGGATTTTAGGGACGAATGGCTCTGAATGGTTTGTATGATCTGTTCATACGAGATGAACCATCTGGAAGAATGGATCTAAATGGTTCATACGACATGTTCGTACGGGACGAACCATCTGGATGAATGGCTCTAAATGGTTCGTACGACATGTTCGTAAGGGATGAATAGTATTGATGAATGGCTCTGAATAGTTCATACTGGATTATACGGGACAAATTGTTCAATTTTTTGAACAATTCGTACAGTAAAAAATAGAGTTCGTAGAGGAGATTTTGAGGTACGAATGGCTCTGAATTAGGTTCGTATGGGATCGTACGGGATGAATCGTTCAGAGTTTTGAACTATTCGTACAATACGATATGTGATCGTACAGGATTATCGACACGCGTGAAACTTGAAATATTTTGTTTTTGGATCGTTTTTCTTGTCCTAAGTACTTAAGGGTCTTAAAATGGACTTGAAGAAAGATCCTTCTACAAAAATTTTTCTTGAGAGTGAAAGGGAGAGTGATTGGGAGAGTGTTTGAGAGAAAGTGTTGAGAAATCTTTGAAGAGAAAATTATGAGGGGATTCACAAAGTTATCCAATAGTGAGGATCTCATTATTTATACTTCAAGCATATTCCTAATCTCCTTGGAGGCTCTTGCAAGAGAATTATTCGAGAGCTTTCTGGTTCTCTATCATCACCAGGAGAGTGAAAAGGATGATCGGTTCTCTGCCGTCACTTGGAGGGTGAAAAAGGATGATCAGTTCTCTGTTGACACCAGGAGGGTGTGAAAGGATGAGTGGGTTTTCTGCCGACACCAGGAGGGTATGAAAGGACGAGTGGGTTCTCTACCTACACCAGGAGGGTGTGAAAGGATGTTGGTTCTCTACCTTCACCAGGAGGGTGAAAAAGGATGTCGGTTCTCTGCCACACCGGGATTTGTGGAAGAGAGTTTGTAAAGGCTTCTCCGCCTTGCTATGGGGGCTAAAGGAGAGTCACTTTGACTTAGTGCAATACCTAGAGAAGGAGTCTCTAGGGAGTGGATGTAGGTCATGTTTGACCAAATCCCTATAAAATCTGGTGTTCTATATTCTTATTTTTTTTACTTACTGTATTTTCTTATTGCACTGCATTTTATTTTTTTATGGTTGAAAAGCATAAAAATTATCTCTATTCATACGGTACGAACCTAAGCCGTACAGTACGATTAGCTTAAGTATTTGATTGAAAAGTTTTCCAAAAGTCTAAGAGAAAATTTTAAAAGTACCAATTCACCCCCCTTTTGGTTAGCATAGGGACGTAATTAATAGGTCTAACAACCTATTCACACTTTCAAGTGGTATCAGAGCCTATTTTCAAAAATCATTGTTTGTATTACTTTTTGAAATTCGATCATGGCTAATTTTAGAAATTGGAACACTTTAGAAGGTTACTCGATCACTAGACCACCTTTGTTTGACAACATTCCGTTTGATTTCTAGAAAACTCGTATGTCTACTTTTTTGCAATCTCTTGACTATCGCATGTGGATGTTAGTTCATGATGGTTACACTACACCTACTAGACTAGAAGAGGGCATTAGAGTTGAAACGCCTTTTGCTGTGGACTTTAGAAGAAAGGGAATTATCACAACTAACTGTAAAATGCTTGAATAGTTTTTTCTGTGCTCTTAAATCTAAAGACTATATGCACATTTCTACTTGTAAATCCAAAAAGGAAATATGAGATAGACTTTGCATTACATATGAAGGTACAAATGAACTGAAGTAAACTAGGTTAAACATTCTTTTGCACGATTATGAACTCTTTCGCATGAAACCAAATTAATCAATCTCAGACATGTATACACGTTTTATTCATTAGTCACTTCATTGCATTCCTTAGGTAGGGAATTAACGAATGCGAAAAAAGTTAATAAAATACTTCATTGCTTACCTACTTCTTATGATGCAAAGATAACTGCAATAACTGAATCCAAAGATTTAAATGTCTATTTTATTGACAATCTTCTTGGTTCACTAATTGCTTTTGAGCAATCTGTGACTCAAAGACAGATTAATGCAGGTGACAAGCAGAAGGAGAAAAACATTGTTTTGAAGGTGGATGATTCAGATAGTGATCAATCACTACCTAAGGATGAGGAAGACATTGCCTTAATGACAAGGCAGTTCAAGAGTTTCCTAAAGAAAAGCAGAGAAGACGCCAATAGAGGAACAAAGGTAAGTTCCATAGAAATGCAAAGGCTTCTAATGATGTTATTTGTTATGAATGCAAGAAGCCAGGATACATAAAGACAGATTGCCCCAATCTCAAGGCTAATCCTAGCAAGGAAAAAGTTGAGGAGAAACCAAAGGACAGAATAGGCAAGAAGAGACTTTAACGAGCTTTTTGGGTGGACTCAGCTTCAGATTCTTCAGAAATAGCACCTGAAGAGGAAGTCACAAATTTGTGCTTAATGGCTGAATCATTCTGATCAAGATAAGGCATGTGATTTAAGTTATGAAGAATTATTTAAAGTT
This sequence comes from Dendrobium chrysotoxum, assembly GCA_019925795.1. Classification (NCBI taxonomy): domain Eukaryota; kingdom Viridiplantae; phylum Streptophyta; class Magnoliopsida; order Asparagales; family Orchidaceae; genus Dendrobium; species Dendrobium chrysotoxum. Next base: position 49,968,061 of record CM034313.1, read on the forward strand.
TATGAATGCATTCATTCTGCATATAAGAAACTAAAAAAATTGCATGTAAAATTAAATTTAGATTATCTAGAGCTATAAAAAGAATACAAAATCCTTAGGAAATATCATTCTTTAATTGATAGCAACCACTTGAATTTATTTGATGAATTTCATGATTTGAATAAACAACATGAAATTTTAAAATCATCACACACTGAACTTGAAAATGATTTCAAAACTTTTATGGATGAATCGGATAATAGAGAGCATAAGTTGAAGATTGATAATTTGATTCTAAAAAGTGTAAATGCATTTCTCAAGGTTAAATTGAAAGCACTTGAGAATAATAGGATTCCACCTAAATTGGAAGATTTTCACAAAATATACCACAAGTCCACTAATTCAAAATCTAAGAGAAGATCTAATAAGATAAATAGATTAGTGAATCCTTTTCCAGGAGTAAAGTGTTTTTCTTGTGGTATGATTAGACATATATCTCACCCTTGTACGATTCATCATGAATACATTTAGTGTGGAGACCTAGGATGCATAATACACAGCATAACATACATACATCTATTTTAAAATTTCCAAGAGTAGAACCCAAACTTGTTTGTGTTCCCAAGACTAACATTTGATAATTTTGTAGGGACACTCTCACACAAGACCTCGTGAGATTATATGGTACCTGGACAGTGGCTTCTCAAAGCATATGACTGGAGATGTAAATTAATTTATAACGCTGGAAGCCATAAATGGAGGCAAGGTTATACTTGGAAATAATACTACCAAGAGAGTGGTAGGTACAGGTATAATTAGATATTCTAAAAATTTTGTGCTTGAAAATATTCTGTTGGTTAAAGGCTTAAAACACAATCTGTTGAGCATAAGTCAATTGTGTGACAAAGGTTGTCATATAAAATTTTTGCCTACTAGTTGTGTTATTAGTCAATATGGAACTGTTGTGTTAAAAATGATGATAGAGTAAATAATATTTACATGCTACATTTGAATTCTGTAAAATCTTCTACTGCTCTTTGTTTGAAAACTGTATCTGATGAATTATTGTTATGGCATAGAAGGCTTTGTCATGCTAGTATGAGAAATCTTAAGAAAATCACCCAAAAGGAGCTAGTTAGAAGTGTAACCAAATTAGAATTTACTAAAGACCATTTGTGTGATGTATGTCAATTAGGAAAACAAGTCAGATCCTCTTTCAGTTTAATCAAGGAAATTAGAACTAGCAAGCCCTTAGAAATTCTACACATGGATCTATTTGGACCTGTTAGTATTTTAAGTCTAGGAGGAAAAAGATTTGGGTATATAATTATGGATGATTATTCAAGATTCACCTGGATTAAATTTTTGAATCATAAGAGTGAATCATTTGAGGAGTTTAGAGATTTTGCCACTTGGTTTCAAAGAAAATTAGATTTTAAAATTGTATCTATCCAAATCGATAATGGGGGAGAATTTAAAAATAAATTGTTTAATGATTTTTGCAAATCTCATGGGATTGAAGATAACTTCTCAGCTTCTAGGACACCTCAATAGAATGGAGTTATAGAAAGAAAGAACATGACATTAATTGAAACTGTTAGAGCCATGTTGGCAGAATATTCACTTCAAAAATATTTTTGGGCTGAAGTAGTTAGCACAGCGTGCTATGTGTTGAATAGGGTATACATTAGATCTAAATTAAATAAGACACCCTATGAACTTTTTAAAGGTAGAAGTCCCAACCTCTCACATCTATATGTTTTTGGATGTAAAGTGTTCATTCATAATAATGACAAAACTCTCTTAGGAAAATTTGATCCCAAATCTGATGAAGGAATCTTTCTAAGTTATTTAAGTGTTGGAAAATCCTATAGAGTTTTTAATAAAAGAATATTGGTAGTTGAGGAGACCACTCATATTATTTTTGATGAATCTTATAATAGTGAAGGGTCTAAGTTGGATGAAGATGAGGTTGAGGTAGTAACCCAAAAACTTGAAAATCAAAAGGTTGAACAAAGGGTTGAAAAGGAAGAAGAAAACCATTTTCCTAAAGAATGGAAATTTGTTAGAAGTCATCCTAAAGAGTTGATTTTAGGAGAACCAAGTGAAGGAGTCAGGACTAGGCATGATTTGAGGAAAGAAGTAAATCATTCAGCTTTTATTTCAATGATTAAACCCACTAATATAGATCATGCACTTTTGGATAAATTTTAAATTTTGGCCATACAAGAAGAATTAAATCAATTTAAAAGAAATGATGTTTGGGAGCTAATTGAAAGGCCAAAGGATCAAAGTGTAGTTGGGACTAAGTGGGTGTTCAAAAATAAAATGAATGATTAAGGAGTTGTTATAAGAAATAAAGCTAGATTGGTAGCTAAGGGGTATAATCAAATAGAAGGGATTGATTTTGAGAAGACATTTGCCCCTGTAGTAAGACTTAAAGCAATTAGAGTGTTATTAGCCTTTGCCTGTTTTAAAGATTTTAAATTGTATCAAATTGATGTTAAAAGTATCTTTTTGAATGGCGTGATAGAAGAGAATATTTATGTTGAGCAACCTCCAAATTTAGAAAATTCTAAGTTCCATAATAATGTTTTTAAATTGAAAAAGGCATTGTATGGACTAAAACAGGCACCTCGAGCATGGCATGAGTGTTTAAGCACTTTCTTATTAAAAGGATCATTTGTTAAAGGAAGTGTGGACACCACTCTATTTTTGAAAAGTGTGGGAAATGAAATACTCATTATACAAATATATGTGGACTACATCATTTTTGGATTAACTGATAAAAGTCTATGTGATGAATTTTCAAAACAATGAGTAGTGAATTTGAGATGAGTTTAATGGGTGACTTGAGTTATTTTCTTGGTTTTAGCATAAAACAAAATGAGAAAGGAACATTTCTTTGCAATCTAAGTATATTAAGGACATCCTCAAAAAATATGAAATGGATAATGCTAAACCAGTAACCACACCCATGAGTTCCTTAGCATTATTAGATAAGGATCCTAAGGGAAAATCTATTAATCAAAAGAAATTTAGAGGAATAATTGGATCTTTACTTTACTTGACTGCTAGCCGACCATACATTATGTTTAGTGTTTATTTATGTGCTAGATTTTAATCTGATCCAAAGAAATCACATTTGACAGCAGTGAAAAGAATATTGAGATATCTTTTGGGAACTCAGAATTTAGGGATTTGGTATCCAAAGAATAGTTCTTCTTTTAAGATCATTGGATATTCAGATTCTGATTTTGCAGGATGTAGGGTTGATTGGAAGAGTACTTCTGAGACTTGTCAATTCATTAGAAATTCTTTAGTATCTTGGTCCAGTAGGAAACAAAATTCAGTAGCACTTTCTACAGCTAAAGTAGAATATATTGCCTTAGGGAGTTATGTTGCACAGGTGCTTTGGTTGAAATAACAAATGGTTGACTTAGAATTTTCTATTGGTATAATTCCAATCTTTTATGATAACACTAGTGCCATTTGCTTTTCAAAGAATCCTATTCAACATTCTAGATCAAAGCATATTAATATAAGGCATCATTTCATAAGAGATCATGTAGCGAAAGGGGAAATTGAACTATATCATTTCGCTACTAAAGATCAACTTGCAGATATTTTCACAAAACCCTTAGCCTTTGAGACTTTTAGCATTTTAAGGATAGGGCTAGGTGTAATTGATCTTAATGCTTAATTAAAAATTCTGCCAATTTGTTTAGTATGTGTTTGTTAGTTTGTTTGTTTCTAGTTTATTGTGTTTTATGGTTATCTTGGGTGTCTTCTTTAAAAAATGAAAATTTTGTCGTGTGTTGGTCTTTATTTTAGTGTTGAAAACCTGTAGAGTTGGAGTGACAAAATTGTATTTTCTTTGTCTGTTTGTACTGTATGATGCCGTCATCGTACTGTATGATTGTAGAAGATTCGTCTGTACGAATGGGGTGGATTCATGGTTAGTGTCAGTTATTATCATTGATCGAACGTACGAACACGTCTTCATATGTACGATCTATGTGTCAGTTTAGATAAGGACGAACCTAACCATTATCTGAACGATCCTTTAATATCCTTATCATCCTGGACGAACACGTCATCGTCTGTACGATCAGGAAGTCAAAAAACCTGTACGAAAGGATGCCTCGGGAAGGGTAGTTTATGAAAAGACATTTCATTTTTGACTATTTTTGTTCATCCCGTATGAAATGAGATTCATCCTGGATGAAATTTATTTCGTCCCGTATGAAATTTTATTTCTACAGTATGATTGATTATTTTTCTATAAATAGGAGGGTTGTTTTCTTTCATTTCACTTCCATTTTTAAACCCTTCAGAGCATAAAAAGATATGTCAGGAAGCGGAAAGAGTCCCATCAATCTAGAGGTTCATCATCTAGGAGGGATTGGGATGATAACTTCTTAAGTGCTCAAAATGAAGAGGCATACTATAGGTATGCCGCATCTAAAATTACCCCTTCCCGCATTTTACTGCAAGAAAATCTTCACTTTGTAGTAATGCCATTGTTTGACTCTACCCAATTTTCTTTCCTTCTCACTCTGATCTTTTTATACAACAAAGATTTTTTCCATATATTTTTGGCCATCATGACTTTTAATCAGGACCATACTAGAATCTCTTCCTACGTCCTAAAATAAAGAGTTGAAATAACTAAGGAGGATCTTAGAGAATATTTTCATCTAAAAATTCTTGGAATACGGGCACATACTCTAACTTCTCGATCAGACTATGATTGGTTCGAAGTCAATCAAGTCATTAGAGGTATAAGCCAACCTACTCACTATCCTCAAGTTGACTCCTTGAACAAAAATGCTCAAATAATCCAACATGTTCTTAGGACATCCATCATTCCCAAGGCCAGAGATAGAGTAAACATGACCCCTCTTCTTTCTACTGTCACTTACTTGATTATGACTGGCCAACTCATTGATGAAGCCCAATTAATTTATGACTATCTATATTCCCTTATCGATATTGGCCATCCTAGTGTGAAGAGAAAGAAGAACATTTCTCTTGGTCATATGATTTGCTACATTCTTGAAAAGAAGTATAATTTGGTCCACCCTGACGGACCTTCTGAATTACCACTCTACTTTACTGATGCTTCCTTTCGGGCACTTTTTGGGAAAGATGGTAATGTAGGTAGTTCTGAGGATGAACCTACACCTGTTCCTGCACCTGGACCCAACCAAGACTTCTATTAGGATATGGTCCAGAATTTTGATAAGCTTGATCAAAGGTTCGACAATATGGAGGTGCACTTGAAGTGGCAGGCCGATCAATATAATGAGGATAGGGTGTGGATTCGAGATCAGTTCGAGTCGGTAAACACTAATATTGTAACCTTCAATAGATACTTTATTTTGTTTGCCACTCCTCCACCTCCTCCAGATCAGGGTCCCTCAGACTATTGAGATTTTCTTTTTCTTGTTGTTTGGCTTGGTTATTTCTTTGCTGTTCTATGAGTCGTTGATTGTTGTGATTGTGGTTCTTGTTATTTTTCTTTGATCATTCTATGGATATTAGCAAGCTTATTCTTATGAGATTGTGATTGAATGTAAAAGCTTGCTATTTTATATATTTGAATCAACATGAATTGAAGAAGTTCAATTTTAGTGCATATTCTTTTGTGATTGGGACTGGAAATTAACTAATTTTAAACACTCGACTGTAGTTGATTAAGTCTCTAAAATGTTAATTGAGTTTATATTACAATAAAAATTTCAATGCATAATTTAATTTCTCAAAATATTTAGATTTCATTATAATTTGGTGTAGATTAGAAGATCTTACATTATATTATTTTAGACATGTATTACTTAGCCTAAATTCTTATATATTTAATGTCTTAATATTGCTATTGATTTCTACATCAAAGTGTTCATTATTATAATTATGATAAAGGGATAGTGTTGTTGGAAAGAATTTTATTTAATGAAAATAAAAAGCGTAAAGCTTGAAAAGATACACAAAGTGTGCCATACAATAAAAGATACGCAATATCGCCAACATTAAAAAGAGGTACAAAATTAGCCCAAACATTGACTAAGTGCACAAAATGTGCCCCTTCATTTGAAAAGATGTACAATGTCGGTAAATGTTTTTTCCTTTAACATTTTCTCCAAGTTCACTAATCAATGATCGTCACTTTTAACTTAGAGATTTTGTAATTTTATTTCGTCATTTGTGCAATAGTTGTGCTTACTTAATCTGTCTATTACATTACTGTCATTGATCAACTTTTCTTCTCCTTATTATAGTCTACAATCTAAACCAATTTGAGTATTTACTTTTTGCATTTGATTTTAATATTGTAGTTAATCTTCCTTTAACATTATTTTAAATCCTTAACTTCTTTGAGTGTCTTCCCTTTTTGTTGTTGTCAAAAGGGGGAGTTTTGTATTGTTTGACTTATTTCATTATTCTTGTTCGTTGCATTATTTGTTGCATGTTATGTGATGTGTGCTTGTATATGTTGTGTGTTTTTTCTTTGCATGTGTTGTGTATGCACTTGTAGTATGTGCTTATACTTGTATGTCGGTTCTCTAGCGCACCGGGATTTGGTGGAAGAGAGTTTGTAAAGGCTTCTCCGCCTTGTCGTGGGGGCTAAAGGAGAGTCACTTTGACTTAGTGCAATACCTAGAGAAGGAGTCTTTAGGGAGTGGATGTAGGTCATGTTTTACTGAACCACTATAAAATAAGGTGTTCTTTGTTCTTATTTTTCTTACTTACTGCACTGCATTTTATTTTTCTGTGGTTGAAAAGCATAAAAATTATCTCTATACATATAGTATGAACCTAAATCATACAATATGATTAGCTTAAGTTTTTGATTGAAAAGTTTTCCAAAATTCTAAGAGAAATTTTTATAAAAGTTCTTGAATCCTCAGTGGTATAAGCATCCACCAATCTCGCTCTCTCTATTAAGTCTAAAAAATCCTAAATCCTCAATGATACAAGAGGACACCTCAACTCATTCTTCAATCCTTGTAGGAATGTATAACATTTTTTAACATTTATACTAATCAACTGTGGAGCATACCTTGCCAGTATAGTAAATTCAACTTTGTACTCAATCACTATCTTTTCTCCTTACTCCAATATCACAAAAGCATCTTACATTTATTTCCCAGGTATAGGAGGTACAAACCAATCTCTAAAAGTAGTAACAGACTATAGCCAAGTAATCTCCACATTCATTTTGCCCTAGAATTTCTCCCTTTGTTGTTATATCCAACTTCTCTCAGCACCTCCTTTAAATACAAATACCCAACTTCTACCCCACTCATAATCAATTCCTATGCTCTAGTTAGAATTGAATTCTTCCAACAACTACTCTGATAGAAATTTATCCTGTCCCAAAATTAAATTAAAAGAATTATCTATTTTATCTTTATCATCTACTAGATCTCTAATAAATCATCCATATCATTTAATATCGAGCAAGAGTAATTTAATATCTTACATATTGAAATATTTCACTATATTCATTCATTAAAATAATATTTATAATAGCCAGGAGATCACTAATAATTAATAAGTCTATCAATAACACCAGAATATAAAAGAATAAAAGAAAATATAGAATAAAATCAAAAGAAGAACTTGAAGATCTTTATCAATCTCACTCCATATGGTTTGGACCCCTTCTCAGACCTAAAATCAATAAATTTACATAATAAGCTTACAAAGACCAGTAATAACCCAAAACTTGCTAAATATTTCAATACAAGATCCAAGGAATCAATATGCATGCCCATTTCAATCAATAGAATCAATAATGTTCAGTACTAGTATGATTCAATATGATCAATAACAAAAAATGAGAATAAACATACTTAAATTAATAAATCAATAATAGGTGCAAAAATATAAATACGTCAATAATCGATAAATTAGTGATCAATAAAGTAATACTATAGCATGAACATACATATATCTATTTATTAATGCAATGATGTTATCAATGTATGTATGCCTCAGTATATAATTCAATAAGGCAAGACATTCATCTTTAATATAGTATTTTTATTTTTTCATCTATATTCATTGCATCATTACATTATCTTTATCATTATTATTATAAATAGCTTTCATTAAAAAATCTAAGAGTCACCACTCTCTGGCCCATCGGAGTAATCTATTATCTATTAACACCACAAATCATCTTCAAAGGAATTCCCATCATCTCACCCTCCTATGTTTTAACAATTAGCCCATATTAGTTATAAAGTTAACAACCAGCCTTCCTTGCTTAAAAGCAATTGCCACATTTATTTTATATAAGTTGTATCAATGAAATGCAATATGAAATGCTTAAATATTCAAAATACAAAAAATCTATATATTAATTTGTAACTCTTAAAAATTAAAACTATCATTTTACTCAGTGAAATTTAATACATTCATAATGTCTATAAAATTCATATCTATCATACATAAAAAGTTACACAATAAAAGTGCGGTAAATTAGGAGAGAGTATATTTTTATTAATTTAGGAGAGATTAAATTCATTACACTCAAAATTAATGAAAACTAGAGTGAGGTTCAAGACACTTATAATAATTAGAAGACATTTCCTAAGTAAAGCAACAACAACAAAAACAACAACATCAAGCCTTTGTCCAACTATGTGGGGTTAGTTACATGAATCCTTTTTCTCCATTGTGTCCTATTAAAAGTCATTTTTCATTTAAATCTAATAAAGAAAGATCATTTCTAATATTTCTAACCAAGTCTTTTTAGGTCTACTTCCACCTTCTTAATATAAGTCAAATTTAATACCTCTACTTTCCTAACTGGGTCATTAGAAGGCCGTCATTTTATGTGACCAAACCATCTAAGGTGACTCTCCCTAATCTTATCTTCCATTGGAGCTACTCCACCTGAGCATCCTCTTCTCCTCAACACTTAACTTAGTATTATACTTCTCTTTTAATGGCCAACATTTTGCACCATAAAGCATTGCAGTTCTCACCACCATCTTATAAAATTTTCCCTTAAGTTTGATGGGGACTATTATATCACACAACTGGCCCAATGTATTCCTCCACTTCAACCATCCAACTTGAATTCTACTGATAATATCCCCATTTATTTCACCATCACTCTGAATAATAGATCCATGATATCTAAAATGTGTACTCTTATAATGACTTGATCTCCCTAAGTCATAATCCCTCCACTAGGTCTATTACTACTAAAATTACACTCCATATATTTAGTTTTAGATCTAATCAAGTGAAAACCTTTATTCTTTAAGGTAGACCTCCATAATTCAAGTTTACCTTTAACTCCCTAATGGACAAAATGACTAAAATTAGCTTTCTCTCTCTTCCTTCTCTCCTCTTTCTCTCCCTTTCCCTCTCTTCTTCCATGACAAGCCACACAAATGGGGGAAAAGTAGTGGCACTGGAGGGCATTTAATACTTAAAATTTGATTAATACATGAAATACTGTTAGTGGTGTAGCATCATTGCACATTGACCTAACACCTTAGCACTACATGTAGAATCTAGAATTATTATAGAACAAAAGCTTATTTGTGATTGTGAAAATTTTTGACACAACTATGCTCTCAAGCCTAGTGTTGTAGTGCTACCAAGCATAGCGTCGAAGTGCTCTAGTTCAAACATAAATTTAAATTGTGTAATGGCTACCTCAAAGTGTCTTAGAGTTCATCTAGAAATATGTAACACTTCTCCTGAGAAGTGCTAATCAACTATGGACCATACTTGGCGAGAGTAGTAAAATCAACCTTGTAATGCATCACTACTATATTCCCTTGAATTAATTTTAGAAGAGAACTTTGTACTAATGTTCTAGCACATAAAGGTACATACTATATATTGAATGTCTCCATAAACTCCTCCCAACAAATCAAGGTATTTATATGACCCTAATGCAGCTAATGTAACTCTCTTCTAATGTGGTTGAACCATCCCATCTAGAGTCTTTTCTATCCTTATCAACTAATCCTCTACTTTCCTTGTTTTAGTAACCCCCAAAAATTATGGGAGGTTGTAATCTCCTAAAATTTTGCTAATACCCATCCATGTCATTAGATCAAGAACTCTAAATATGGGAGGTTTTATAAGCCTTACCTACCAATTATGAAAGCAAGCCTATAATATTTGTAACTACCTTAGAACTAATAACATGAGCTATACCCTAAACTTGAGCTACCTAACTAGAGAACTGACCATTGGTCATATTTGAATTTGGTTGATCCATCTCAAAAATACTGAACACAACTATATGCAACACATGCATATGAAAAAAAAAAATCAAGCACCCAAACTACCCATAATCATCTCTCTCATCTACAGATTACATTATATGGCTCTATTATAATTTGCTTCACCAACTATTGCTTTGATACCAAAAAGTTTGATATGGTCTGACCTGGTATGATCAGATACCACATAGGCCATACCATGCCTGATCATGGAAAGAATAAGAAATGAACTAGAAATGAATCCTAAGATCCAGTTAGAGAAGTGCTGAGAAAAATTAAACTTTATATTTATACAATATAAAGCCACTATTGAATATAATATAAAGTAGAACACTAAATCTCAAAAATGATTTTTTTTCCTATATATGATCCAAAAATATATATACAATCTAAGGTCTATCTACAACAATGCTTCACAACCAAAAGTATAACAAAATAAAACCAAGCCTGTAAGAATAAAACTAGCCAAAAACATACCTACAACATAGATCAGAGCCTTTATCAAACTTCTCAGCGCGCACCTTACCCATTCCCAGACCTAAATATGAAAGCAAAAGCAAGAATGGAAAAACACAGCTCAATAGGCTATTGTATCTTAAAACAGGAATCAATAGATATACTAAAAAGATTGAAATACTATTTTGGTTTATATTCCTAAAACTTAGGAAAGGTTTTGTACAAGAGAGCATTAGTCCCAATTATGTCCCAGTTTTATTAGCTCCTAAGAAAGATGGAACATGGTGAATGTGTGTTAATAGTCGAGCCATAAATAAAATCACTATTGAGTATAGATTTTATATTCCTTGACAAGATGACATTTTAGTTTTGATCTGAGGGGAAATTTTTTTCTTCAAAATTGATCTGAAATGTGGTTATCACAAAATTAGGATTCATTCAAGAGATGAATGAAATAATACTTCTAAAACCCTTGATGGAATTTATGAATCATTGGTCATGCCTTTTTAACTTTCAAATACCCCCTAGCACATTTATGAGGTTAATGAGCACTGTTCTTAAGCCCTTTATATGAAAGTTTGTAGTTGTCTATTTGATGATATCTTAATTTTTAGTCCAAATGAGAAAGATCATTTGAAACACCTTAGACAAGTTTTTGAGACACTTAAGAAGGAGAAGCTATACATTTATTTGAAGAAATCTATTTTCACAAACTTTAGTTATATTTTTGGGTTATATTTTTTCCACGGTTGGAATAAAGTCTGACATTGCTAAAGTTAAAGCAATATTAGATTGGTCAACTCCTAAAGTTTTATCAATGTAAGGAGTTTTCATGGCTTAACCACTATTATAGATGGTTCATTAAAGATTTTAGTGCCATTGTAGCTCTAATCATTGACTTATTAAAATTGGATCATAAAAAGCCTTAGATCAAATTAAAATTTTTATAACTTCTACCCCAGTCCTTAAGCTTCCAAAGCCTTTGAGGTGACTTGTGATGCATTTAAAATTGTGATTGGAAGTCAAGAAAACCATACTATAGATTTTTTTAGTGAAAAATTAAATGAAGCAAAGTAGAGATATTCTACCTATAATAGCAAATTTTATGCTATTATCTAATCTTTGAAACACTAGCGTCACTACCATCTACATCAAGAATTTATTATTAATTCATATCATCATGTCGTAAAGTTTATCAATAGCCAAAGAAGACTAAATCATATGCATTCCAAATGGGTCAATTTTCTCCAAGCTTTCTCAATCCTAAAACATAAACCTAGAGTTAAAAATAAACCTGCTGATGCTTTATCAAGAATAACACAAATAATCTATTCTTTACAATTTAAAATTCTAGGATTTGAATGAAATATAGATGATTACCTAGTAGCCTTGACTTTCATATGATATATTGAGAACTTGAAAATCGCTATGATTTCTTGGAACATTCTTAATAATTAATATATATTTATATTGAGAAAATAACTTTGCATCCAAAGTCCTCTCTTAGCAAATTTTTAGTTTCTAAACTACATTTAGGAGGGTTGTTGATTATTTGTGGAAAAATGAAATAATATGTTTAATGAAAAATCAATTTTTTTTCCTTCAATTAAATAAGATGTGGAAAAAGTAGTGGTCCATTGTCAAACCCATAAGCAAGCCAAAGCTAAAAAGTAAAGGTCTAGTTAACATATTACTTTTCCTACCCCTTATAGGGCTTGGGAAAACCTGTAAATTGATTTTGTCTTAGGATTACCCTATAAATCTTGAGAACATGATAGGATTTTTGTAGTAGTGGATAGGCTCACCAAGATGGCCCATTTTTAAAATGTTCTAAAAGAAATGATTCTTCCCATATTGCTAAACTATTGTTCAAGAAAATTGTGCATCTACATGATCTTCCTTCAACTATTATCTTTGATTGTGATGTTAGGTTTATTTTATACTTCTGGAAGATCTTATAAAAATTATTTGGCACAAAATTAAAAGTTTTATCTACTTTTCTTCCTTAAGCCGATGGATAAACTGAAGTAATAAATTAAACATTAGGGAATCTATTAAGATGCCTTGTAGGAAAAACTTAAGAAATAGGGACTTACATTTGCCTTCATCTGAATTTGCATATAATAGTACTATCTCTAGAACAACCAAAGCTTCACCTTTTGAAATCTTATATAGTCAAAACTCTAGGTGGCCAATTGATGTCACTAATCTCCCATCTCTTGCATTTTTTAATCTAGCATTCACTTTTACTAATGAATTTCAAATCCTACATGATACCATAATACAAAAAATATCTTCAACTAATAATAAATGTGCTTCTAGGGTAAACCATTATCAATCAATAAAATAATTTAAAGAATGTGATTATATTTTTATTCTTATATGTCATGAGCATTACCAAACATCTAAGTTTAAGAAATTACATGCAAGGGCTTGTGGCATAATCAAAATTCTTAAGATAATTAGATCAAATGCTTATCACCATGATTTTTCTTCTAATATACTAATCCATCATGTAATTAATATTGAAGATAATTTATCATATTAAGGAGTTAATAAACCTCCACTTATTCAGTCTAACTCTTTAGTAGGAGACATAGTTCTCCATTTATAAATTCCTAACTTTTTGAGATCAATTTTATCATCACTGAGGAAGCACCAAATGATCCTGATGATGAGCATCATTTTTTAGTTCATTGGAAGAACATACCACTTAGTGATGATATGTGCTTGACTCATGCTGAATTACAAACTACTTGCATTCTAACTCTACAGAATAGAGTTCAATTGAGGTTATGGGAGTTGGTGTAGCACATCATGTGGTTTAAGATAAATAAGCTAAAAGCCTAATTATAAGACCTAAGACCAAAGCCCAATAAAAGGAGCCCATAATTTTAAATATTTAAATATTATTTATATTTTATTTACTATCTAGAAGCTTGTATGATTAGCTACAAAATGGTTAGACATGGATGAGGCAATTAGTCCCCTCCATTTTTTAAAATCTATTTTATTTTCCAATAGTTATCTTTTAATGCCTATAAATATGGATTGATATGAATTATAATTTTTAGTTTCTGACTAAAATAAATTTTGTGGATAAATTCTCTTCATTTGGTTGGTGCTTGGTGGCTTCAAGTGTATGCATTTTCTTTGGTGAGATTAGGTAGTTATCCATCTTTCTTTTATGTTACTTGAAACCATCTTAAATACCTACTCTATTCAAAACTCCTCCCCACTTAATAAGCATCTCCTAAGACCAATAAATTGATAATCAAAATAAAAAACTCTTCTAAACACTTCCATATAGTCATTAGCCAAAATTGAAACACTTAGACCTAGTCTTATTCCCTACACTTCAACTTCCTCTTAAACTCCACCAAACTTTACTATCAACTCAAGATCATATGTTAACATTCTAATCTAATCTTCCACCATCATTTACAACCATTTATCGTACATAAAGACTACTCTCTAAAGTGATATTCCAAATATGAACTAACCACCCCAAACTATACTAGTCTTAGAATTTATACTACTATACCCCTCTAAACCCCTCAACATTCTACCATAATCTACATAACACTTCTATAAAAATTAAACTAAATATTCATAGCCTTTTCTAGCCATTAATCTCACCAAAAAGCTATCCACCAACATCTGTAATAATTCTAAATCATTTTCTATATCCATTTATCCTTATAAGTTTATGTAAAATAGCATACATGCAAAAATATTTAGTGAAATCTCAATATAATCAAATAAATTTATGTAGAATGAAGACGCTTACGACATATCTTACACTATAAATGTTTGCTAAACTATAAGATATTGTATTTTAAATATTTTTTAGGGAGATAAAACATCATAAAATAAAATCATTAAAAATAGATGTAGGATTAAGCTCATCTACAATGATATGAAGAACTTTGCTAATGGGCACAATGGACAAAAATTACTTGAGGGTAACTTTTTCTCTCCTTTCTCTTCCTTCTCTCATTCTCTTTCCTGATGAAGACTTGTTAAATGAACTGAGGATGGAATGAGTTTGGGATAGTAAATGGGTTATTAAGTTTAGATATAAAAGGAGTATTTTCATTAGATGTAGGATTAAGGTCGCCTACAATGATAGGAATTTTGTTGACTAGTGTAATATATATAAACAACTTGGGGCTATGTTTCTCTCTCCTCTCTCTTCTATCTCCCTCCCCCTTCTCTTCTTCTCTTCCCTGGCCAAGTCTTATGAAATGAACTTAGGAGGGGGAGGCATCATGGATTTGGGGTGATAAATAAGTTAGTAGGTTTAGATATTTATGAAGATATTTTCATTAATCTAGCACTACAGAGCTTCAGACCTTAGCACCATAATGTTGACCCTAATTACTATACAATAGAAAGGTTAGTGCCATAATGCCCAAGTCCAACACCACTGTGCTAACCTACCAAAAACCCTCCAAATAAAGAGGGTAACACCACAACACTTGGCTAGTTAGCTACTAGTGCCCCTAGTCAGATTTTTATACAACTAAATATTTATATTCTATTTTAAATTAGGTTGTTAGCAATTAATTAATCTATTGAAAATTTAGGTTATTACATATATTATATTTGGATCTCTTTTTTTTTTTTTGGCAAAGAGCACGGGTTCTTGTTTGTCTATTCCCAAACTATGTGACCTTACAATAAGCTGGGACCATTAATAATCCTTGTAAATTGTTTAAAAATCTTCATAATAGTTTCACCAGACTCTATTCAAAAGAGCTCATATTCCTACATTAGTCTCATTATAATTATTAAATTTTAAAACACAATTTAAATAATTTACTTTCTAACTGTTCAATAGTCCCAAATCTAATTACATAGGAATTCATTCTTTAATGGGCATTAGAATTACCATACCATCGTAGTAGAAATTATGGGACTTTTATAACCTTCTAAAATAAGATATTAATTATGTATATTAGAATATTATAAACACTTCATTAATTTAATTTTTTTGAAGTCAAAAGTAATGCCATCAAATAAAGGAGATCATGTTGTGGATTTCCCTTCATTTATTTTATTAGTATTACGATCAAAAGAGATATGATGAAAAGTATGTAAAATCCCAAGGTATCTCTCTTGGATGTAAAGACAAAAATTTGTTGAGCCTAGGCTTAATACTTATTATTGGTTTATACTCGCCCAAGAGAGGGATATGTGAATTAACTATTTAATTATTTAAAAAATAAATTCTTATCACAATATTCTATAATGCAAAGTAAATAACTAAAACTTAGAGTAAGGCTATAAGTAAAAGTACAATGATAAAAACATATACAAAAGTAATAATTTTCCGTGGTTTGACTATAGCCTATATGTATATATGCCTTTGTGTCCTCTCTATCTAAGATGTCCTACACACCTACACTAAACAAAAAACTATTAATCCTCAAAAGTGAAGAAGCCTTTACAATAAAGACCACTTTGGAGCAACCTCACTTCCTTCAAATATGCACCTCCAAAACATTTACATACCCAACAAAGTAATCAATGATGAAACAAAATTACAAAGATGAATGGTTTCTTAGATGCATATCTTTTGTTAGTATAAAGTAGTCAAGCACACCAATCATTAAAATATTAAAGATCATCATCATAAAAAGTAATCATTATGTTTCTCTTATATAGATCTTGAAATCTCACTTAGAATATTTTTAAAAGAGAATACTTTATCACTAAAATTCACCGAGTACTCTAAGATTTGTTTGTAAGCATAATATTCCAACCTAAGGCATAAAATACTTATCATATTAGGGACCTAGGGTTTTATGAAGTCAGTTAAAAATAATATTAAAATAATTTTTACCTTTTTATTGACAATTAATATTTAAAAATTATTAAAAATATTTATTTAATTTAACCCCACAATAATACATCATTAAATGTTTCTATTTTTGACATTTATGGAGGCCCATAAACCTTTATGATACATGCTATGAAGCTTGTGAAGGCCCACAAAACTTAGCAAAGGTATGCTTAATTTAGTTTTCAAGGGACTAGATGTTTTACATTTTTACAGAGGAGTCTAGCAAACACTTTTTGGGGACCAATAAACTTTTGTAGAGTAAAGTTTAAAATTTCTACTTAACTTTCCTAAAAATGGTTAGGGCTCTTATTATCAAATTTGTATTAAGTTAAGTTTTAGTGATTTTATAATTAATATTTAAAAAATATTTTAGCTTAATAATTGAATTGTTTAATGATGTTATGAATATGAGAATCTAATTTAGTTCGAAATGATAGTTTAAACCTCACATGTTTGGTTGCCTTATATACCTTCAATATTTTTATTTTGAGTTTCTCTTACACATAACATATACAATATATTTTCTACTTCAGTAAACTTGCCTTCACATGATTAAATAGACTTGATGATGAACCTATTTCCATCATAAACCTCATTTAAAACCATCAATCCTAATTTATTAGTGTAATTTGTGATCATCAAAATTTAGCATAGGTTCAGTCTCATGAGATCAGTAATGTGATCATGTCTTTAGTTTCTCTTCTGTCTCCAACATAAGCTTCAGGCTTATGAGATCAAAAATGTGATCATGTCTTCAGTTGCTTTTCTCTCTCCAAAAAAAATTGAGGAGTAGACAAGTATCATACATTAGGTGATAACTATCAATGTTCATCTTTTCAAAGAATATCTTAAAGAAGATGTTTACCATTCTCCCAAAATTAATTAGAACACTACCAATTTAATTAAAGGTTAGTTATAATGAATGCATCTTTACAAGAGTTTCCATTTCTTGGTTTATTTATCTCATTAAATATAACTGGAACCACATTGGTGATTAGACTCTTAAAGTAGAAGTTTGTTATATCTCTCTCAACTGAAGTCATTTAAGGTGGGCCTAACAAGATGCTTCTCTCGTTATACTAAGATGGTAAAAACCATTAAGACAACATGAATTTCCTACATAGGGATGATTTTGCTTCTCTTTTCCACCATAGGAATTTTCTTAGTCTTCACTCTAGATTAGTCAAAACAAATTCTTTTAACTTTCTTGCACTGATCAACTCTTCAACAAAATTTGGGAGGTGTTGAAGGTCCTTTATATCATGCTAATGGTTTTGATGAAAGAAGGAGTGCTTTGAGCGATCACTGAGATGAATCTAGCCCTCATTGGTGATGGTCACTTGAAGTAATACTTATTTTGAATTTTCCCTTATGATTTTGGCCATTGAAACTTTCAATGGACTTATAGTTGGGTAGTGGTCAATTGGAGGTGGCAACCTCTCCCTCCCTTAGTCATATGAGTAATTAGTGTCCCACACTCACCCATTAATATGAAAAGGATGTTGGTGTTATACATTCCTCTTTAGATTTTAATATGGCTTCCTCTTCATTCTCAAATCTCTTGAATAACTTTGTTAGTCTTTAGGAAATCACCTAAATTTCCCCACCAAGTCTTGTAATAATGATGTCAAAAGTAGTAATCTTATTATTATACTCCTTGGATTTAATGCCACTATTTGGCATGTTATAGAAACTAATTTAGAATCTTAGGCTACTGTAAGTAGTAAGTTGAGCATGTAGAATAAATGTCATTCACAAAGACTTTGAGTAAGAGTAGCTCAAGCCATAACCATCACATAGTCTTTCGGATCTATCATCACCTTTTAGAACCTCATGATGAAGCTTCTAAGGGATTCATCAGATTCTTCTCTCATCCTTAATAAGGCTTAAGAGTTCCTTAGTGATATTTTTCCACAACCAAACCCAATATGACCCACAGAAAGGATAGATTATATCATTTTGGCTAGTGATAGGCCAAGCCCAAGATCAAACTTTTCGGGACTTTTGAGTTTTTCCTTTAAATTAAATATACCATAGAGCTTCTAATTAACTTCAAGTAAACAAAAAAATAAACTCATCCCCAAATTTCTATTTTTTCCATTCATCATCAAAATGTTTATACAACAACTATACACTACAGTGCATCTATACAAAAAATTAGAGCAGAGTAAATAAATAAATAAAAAGCCATGTATGTAAAAAATTAAAAATACCTATATGGACTTAGATAGATCGAAACCTGGGACTAAATATTTCAATTTATTTGTATTTAACAGAGTTTGAAAGTGCTTAATAAGAATTTACTATACTAAAGATAATAATTCTTGCAGTTATCATAAATTTAATTAATAATGTAGGGAAAGAAAATAAATAAGTACTCTATATATCATAACATAAAAGAACATATTCCTCTCAGGACCTTATACCTCCCATTAAAAGGAGATATCAGAATTTGAGGCCATATGACTCTATGTTCTAGCATATTAAAAAAAGGCTCTTATGACTCTCAATACTTAACACATATAAGATATTCATAAATTAAGGCTTTATGACTCCTTGTGCATCTCGCACAACAGAACTTCCTCCAACATCAAAGCTTCATAGAATCACACAATACAACAAGATAAGTTTCTATATCAATAAATTACAGTAAAAGGAATATAAATGTACCAATTTAAAAAATGCATAGAATACTTTATCAATAGGCAACATATTCAAATACTGAGTAGAATTTTATAATTTTATAAAATTACTATGGATCATTCAAAATGCTATTCGAAAACTTTAATTATATTACAACATTATTTTGTGGGATTAGTATTATTTCTTAATTTAACAAAATAACTCACTTTACAAATTATCTAGAAAATTTGATTTTAAAATTACCTAAATACTTAGAATAGTCATATTTATAACATATAGAAGTTACACAATGAAAGCTTAGTGGGTGTAAAGCTATCCTTATTTTTAAGCTAAAAAATTATAAATTTAATCAAGAAAATTTTAGAAATTTTATATTTTTTAAAATTTAGATAGGTAGAATGTTACCTACCTCAATCTAGATGACTTTCAAAATTGAGTCAACATCAAAAAATGAATTAGAATCTACAAAAACTCAACTTTCTCTCAATAGAAACTCTCTCTTTATTGGTTGCTATATGGGGGTTTTAGTTTTTTAAAAAAATGAGAGAGTAGGAGAGGGGAAATTAATATTTTTATAAAAATTTGAACTAACACCATGATGCTTGACCTCATAGCACCACAGTGTTGTCCACTGGAGAGAACGACACCATAATGCCTGACCACAGTGCTACAAAATTAGCTAATTTTCCAAAAACCATTAGAGGGCTCAATGTCGCAGTACTACCAACTTGATACCACGGCGCTCCCATAGGGAAATTTTGTTTTATTTTTCATACATGCACACAGTCCTCAAAGACCAGCTTTAGAATATATTCAGATACTCACATACATACAAAACACTCACAGACACAAGTAGAACTAGTACAACTACGTCCTGCTTCACCGGGTATTACAACCCTCCCCTTCTCAAAAAATGTCATGTTTGATATTTTAGAACTCAGATTAAGCAAATAAGTCGTGGTATACCTATCTCATCTCAGATTCTATTTCTTAAGTAGCTTGTCTATCTATTCTACATTTTTCATTATACTTTAACCATCTGAATCTATTTATTTTTTAATCTTCTAACATAATATGCAAGAGTCCTTTTTGGTTCTTCTGTGTAACTAAAATTTAGATGTTCTTCAACTTCATATTTTGATACTCCATTTTAGAATTAGATACCTATTTACTCAGAGATGATACCAAATATTGAACATATGTGGCAACCGTAACTTATAAGCAGACTTTCAAATCCTTTCAATTATTTTAAGCATTTGAATATACATTAGGCTCAACTTTCCTTCCTTTCCAAACTTGCTTACACCCTTTATCAGTATGATTTTTAGATATTAAAATTCTCAAACCTAAAATTTCTCAAGTTGATGCTTTGCATCATAATATTATTTTTGCCAATCTTTCTTTACTTTTAATCTATCTGTGATTAGTTGAATCTTTTCAAAAGAATCATCAACTAAATGTAGCTCAATCAGACTCCTCTATCCCATCTTTATCCAAGATAGTGGGGTTTAATATTTCCTATCATACAGAGCTTCGTAAGGATATATACCTATGCTCGATTGAAAATTATTGTTATACGCAACTTAATTAGAGGAATATAATCCACCCAACTTAACCAAAATTCATAACACATAATCTCAAAAGATCTTCTAATACCTAAATAGTCCTCTCATATTGTATGATGATATAAGGATAAAAAGTTTTACTAAAGTGCAATTTAGTGCCTAGGCCTTACTGAATGCCTCTCCATAACCTATAGAAAAATCTCTATCAGAAATTATCACCTTTGGTATTCCATGCAGTCAAATAATTACTTGCACATACACTTATTCTAATATATCCTTTAAATCAGCCCATCAGAGCAAAATAAAATATGCAAACTTCATCTGATGATCTACCATAACTTTGATATAATAATGTTTGTACCTCAATCTAGGGAATCTTATAGCAAAATCTATCATCACTTTTTCTCATTTCTACTATGTAATAGGTAATAGTTACAGAAGACCTCCTAGTCACTGATACATAACTTTCACAAACTGATAGGATTTGCACAGTAAAAAAATCTATTACATCTTTCTATAATTTGGGCCACAAAAGTAAACCTTTTAGATCACTGTACATCATGTTACTTCTTGAATGAATAGTATAACCAAAATAGTGTGCTTCATATAGAATCACAAGTTTTAAATCAATAGAACAATGAACCCATAATATGTTCTTACAAAAAATGATACCAGGATTTGATAATTGTAGTTCATGATTCCCTTATTTGATTAATCAGCTTTTAATACTCTGGATCTTACTTTCGGGCTTCCTAAATCCTTTGTTTTAGGGACAATTGTATAATCATATGACCCAGACTACTAGAATCTTGATGAATGGGAGAAAACACTTCTAACTCTAACTTCTCCATATCTCAATTTAGGTGATTTTTAGAAGTTGGTTGAAAGTGTTTACCACTATATTTGCCTTTCCAAGATGATGCTAAATAGTTAAATCATAATCCTTAATTAGCTTATGATGTTTTCTTTGCCTCACATTCAATTCCTTTTGAGTAAATATGTACTTCAAACTCTGGTGATCAGTAAAAATCTCATATATGACTCCGTACAAGTAGTCCCTCCAAATATTTAAAGGAAATATACTAGTTGTAAGATCTAAATAATGTATTAGGTAATTCCTCTCGTATAGCTTCAATTACATGGAGCATATGATATAACCTTTTCGTGCAACATCAGAGCACATCCCAATCCTTTTAGTGAAGTATGACTGAACATTTTAATTTCCTCTGTACCTGATGGAATAGTCAAAATAATATTAAATGTTAAATTACTGTTCAACAACTGAAAGCTTGCCTTATAATCAAGTGTCCAGATGAAAGACACTAAATTCTAAGTCAACCTCATAAAAGGTGCAAAAATATGGAAAAGCCTTTTATACTATTTTTCTAATAACCGACCATGCTTAAAAAACTTTGTACTTTAGATACTATAGTATGCCTCGGCCAATTAGCGATACCCTAAACCTTTTGGAGATCCATAGAGATATCTGTCTTGCTCACCACACGCCTTAGAAAGGAGATATTCTTCAACCATAATTCACACTTGAAGAATTTTGCATACAAATGATGCTGCCTTAGAATCTCCAAAATCATCCTCAAATGCTTTACATGATCCTCTTCAGAAGCTGAGAAAACTAGAATATCATCTATAAATACAATCACAAATTAATCCAAATATTTTTTGAATATCCTAAAAAGATTGTAGGTGCATTAGTTACCCAGAAAGGCATGACTGCGAACTCATAATGCCCATATCAAGTTTTGAATGTAGTTTTTACCGCATTTTCTTCTCTTTCCTTCACTAGTAATATCCAGATCTCATGTCAATCTTGGAGAATATAAAAGCTCCCACAAGCTAATTAAATTGAGAATAAATCCTTGGAAAAGAATACTTATTCTTGATTGTTACCTTGTTCAATTTCCTTTAGCCAATGCACATATGCATAGTAGTATCTTTTTTCTTCACAAATAGAATCGGTGCTCCCCATGGAGACAAATTAGGATGGACAAAACCACAATCAACTCAATCGTGAAGCTGCACATTCAACTCTTGAAACTCCCTAGCCATTATCCTATATGGATTTCTTAGATATCAGAGCAGAACACATAAACACACTAATGAAGAACTCAATCTCCCTATCCAAAATCAAACTCACCTACTCCTTATGAAACATATTAAAAAACTCCCACACTACTGGGACATTATAAAGAGATCTAGACTCTATACTCCTATTCTGAGTAGATACCATAAATATTATACACCCTTTCCTCCATAACTTATCTACATTGACATCAAACATCAGATAAGATAAGACTCCTCTAACTCCTTGAAAAAACTAACTCTCACTACCTAAGAATAATGTAACCCTTTTTTAAAAAAAAAAAAAACTTATTTGGATAGTAATGTATGAAAGTGCGAATAGGTTGTTAGACCTATTGCTCATGTCCCTAGGTTAACCAAGAGGGGGGGTGAATTGGTCCTTTTTAAAAATTACTCTTGAAATTTTAGAAAATCTTAAGCTAATCATACAGTACGAACACACTTCGTACAGTACGAACAAAGTAAATTTTTGCTCTCTTCAAAACACAGAATTTCAACCATAGAAAGAAAATAAAATATGAAAAAGAACAGTACAGAAAAGTAAACAGTAAGAACAGAGAACACCAAAATTTATAGTGGTTTGGTCAAACATGACCTACATACACTCCCTAGAGACTACTTCTCTAGGTATTGCACTAAACTCATGCGACTCTCCTTTTGCCACCACAGCAAGGCGGAGAATCCTTTACAAACTCTCTTCCACCAATCCAGTGCGGTAGAGAACCGTTGTCCTTTTTCACCCTCCTGGTGAAGGCAGAGAACCAAACGTCCTTTTACACTCTCCAAGTGTGGCAGAGAACCGTCGTCCTTTTTCACCCTCCAAGTGATGGCAGAGAACCGGAATCGTCTTGAACAAAAACTCTTGCAAAAGTCTCCAAGGAAGAGAGGAAGATGCTAGAAGAACAAGTAAAGAAATCCTCACAATTGGATAACCTTGTGAATCCCTTCACAATTTTCTCTTCAAATATTTCTCAACACTCACTCCCAAACACTCTCCCAATCACTCTCCCTTTCACTCTCCAAAAGTATTTTCACAGAAGGATTATTCCTTCAGTCAATTTTAAGTCATTTATATACTTGGAACAAGAAAAACCATCCAAAAACTGAAAATTTTAAGTTTAACTCGTGCCGATCGTCCCGTACGATCGAAGATCGTACTGTACGAATAGTTTAAAACATTGAACGATCCGTCCTGTACGAATCGTGGATGAACAACTAAGAGCGCTTCGTACGAACATCTCATCCCGGATGAACCCTTGGACGATCCAAATAGAGCGCTTTGTACGAACATCTCATCTCGAATGAACCCTTGGACGATCCAAACAGAGCGCTTCGTACGAACAACTCATCCCAGAAAAACCTGTGGACGATCCGAACAGAGCGCTTCGTCGGAACAACTCATCCTGTATGAACCCTTGGACGATCCGAATAGAGCGCTTTGTATGAATAACTCATCCCGGATGAACCCTTGGACAATCTGAATAGAGCGCTTCGTACGATCATCTCGTCCTGGAAGAACACTTGGATGATCCAAATAGAGCGCTTTATATGATCAGTTTGTCCCATTTGAACCCTTGGATGAACCCAAATCAGAGCTGTTCGTATAGCAAAATCTTAAGTATGAATAGTAATTCATACTGTACGAACTTGACTTAGAAAAATTTCTTGCCATATGGGTTCGATATGGAGGACATATAACACAGATCATCCCGTACGATATGAAATCGTACTGTACGATCAGTTTTAAAAAATTAAGTTTTTACTCCCCCAATGTGTGTGTGTGTGCACAGTTATCTAACTTACAATCACACTCTCTCAGACTCAAGAAAAATAAAATTTACAGACTTTATTTACAGTGGACACATGAACTTGAAGTCTTCAGCAATTTGGAGTGTGAATTTCCTGAAAAATACTTTAGTACACACAACAACAACTCAAATATTTGTTAGGAGAAGAATAAAACAAACAATAAGCTTTTGTAATCATCAAAAATATAACTTGGATTAGAATTCACTTGAATGAACAGATTTACTCAAATCATAATAATCTCCCCCTTTTTCATGATGGCAAAATAATTATTATTTGAATGAACAACTTAAGTCATATTTCTCCTAAGATTTCACTAAATATACACTCCCCCTAAGTAAACAAAGTCCAACGCTCCCTCTAAGGCCTAAGCTCCCCCTAAAGAAATGACCTATCCTAAACAAGGCATAAAAGGGAACATACTGAATAAGCGAAGGAAAGGATACCAAAATGATAAGAAGAATAAGAATTTAATATGCAACACAAGCATTACAAACACTACACACTACACACAAGCAAAGTATAAACTTAAATGTTACAAGTAAAAAAAAAAAATCAAGCACACAAAGTTCAAACAATGTCAAACAATAAAAACTTAAAAACTTATCAAGTTATTCAAACAATAAAACTCTCCCCCTTTTGTCAACAATAAAAAGGGACACTCAAATTAGTTGAGAAGTAGAATAATATTAAATGAAGTTTAACTATAATATTCAAGTCAGATGCAAAAATAAAGACTCAAAAGTGTTAGATTGCATATTATGTTATGGAGAAGAAAAGTTGATCTAAAGTAGTAATGTATTAGACATATTAGTAGCCTCAACTTTTGCACAAAAGATAAAATAACATTACCAAAATTCTAAGTCAAAAGTGACAATTATTGATTAGGGAAGTTGGAGAAAAATGCTAAAGGAAAGAACAATTGGCGACATTGCGCATCTTTTTAAAATGTAGGCTATTTTTGTGCCTTTTTCTAAATTTGGCGACATTGCGCATCTTTTATTGAATGATACACTTTGTGTGTCTTTTTATATTTGGCGACATTACGCATCTTTTTATTGTATGGCACATTTTGTGCATCTTTTCAATCTTTGATTTGAATGTAAGATTCTTTCCAACAACACTATCTCTAGGTCACAAATACAATAATGAACACATTGATATAGAATATAAGAGTAATATTAAGACATCAAATATATATTAATTTAGATTAAATAATATATATCTAAATAAGATAAAGTAAGATCTTCTAATCACACCCAATCATAATGAAATCTAAATATTTTTGAGAATTTAATGTTATGCATAGAATTCTCTATTGTAATATAAATTTAATTAACATTGTAGAACAATAATCAACTACAGTCGAGTGTATTAAGATTAGAACATTTTCAATCAATAACACAAAATGATATGCATAAAAACACTTGAATATTTCATTTCTGATCATTTTCAAAACACACATAATAGCAAGCTTTACTTTGTAGTACAACATCATATGATAAACTTGCTAACTTACACATAAAACAAAATAACAATAAACACACATCTAAGAAACAACAAAGAAAACTACAATCACATCCATGCCAAGCCAAACACAAGGAATACTAATAATTGGAGGGACCCTGATCTGGAGGAGGTGGCGGATTTCCAAACAAAGCAAAATAGCTATTTAGCGTAGCAATATTAGTATTCACAGAATCAAACTGATCTCTAATCCATACTCTATCTTCCTTATACTGATCATCTTGCTACTTCAAATGCACCTCCATATGATCAAATCTTTGATCCATTCTTTCAAAATGCTGGACCATATTCTAATAGAAATCTTGAGGTGGTCCAGGTGTAGCTGAAGGAGCAGAAGCAAAAGCAGGTTCATCATCAGAGCTATCAGCAGTTCCTTCTTTCCCAAATAACGCTCGAAAAGAAGCGTAAGTGAAGTAAAGTGGGAGTTCAGAAGGTTCAGAAGGATGGACCATATTGTATTTCTTCTCAAGGATATAACAAATAATGTGTCCTAAAGTAATATTCTTCTTTCTTTTTACACTAGCCTGACCTATATCGGAGAGATAGTAAATGTAATCTAGGATTAACTGTACTTCATCATAGGTTAGCCAATCATAATCAAATAGGTTATAGAAGAAAAAAGTGGTGTCATATTTATTCAATTTCCTGCCTTAGGAATGATAGATGTCCTAAGCATGTGCTGGATTATTCATGCATTCTGGTTTAAGGAGTCAACCCGGGAAGCATGAGTGGGTGTGCTTACCCATCTAAGGACTTTGTTCACCTCGGACCAACCATTCTCGGGTCTAGTAGAAAAGGTGTGTTCCCGTGTCCCATTGGTTCTTAAGTGAATATATTCCCCTAAATCCTCCTTGGTTATCACAACTTTCTTCTTAAGGACATATGAAGAAATGACAGAGTGATCCTGGTTGAATGTCATGTTGGCCAAGAACACATGAAAAAGGTCCTTGTTAAATGCATAGATCAGAGTCAAAAGAAAAGCAAATTGGGTGGAATCAAATAAAGGCATTACTGCAAAATGAATGTTTTCTTGCAGCAAAATGCGGGAAGGGGTGACCTTAGAAGCAGCATACCTAAGGTATGCTTCCTCATTTTGCTCACTCAGAAAGTTGTCATCCCAGTCCCTCCTAGAAGCAGGACCCCTAGCAACTCGTGCTTTCTTTTCACTGCCTGACATCTTCTATTCTAAGCTCTAAAGGGCTTTAGAACGAAAGTGAAATGAATGAAAATGACCCTCCTTTATATAAAAAAAACCTGAAATCGTACAGTACGAATCAACTTCGTACAATACAAAATTATTTTCATCCGGGATGAATAAAAGTTCATCCAGGACGAACGTAAGCAGTCAAAATGAAATGGTTTTTCATAAACTTCTCGTCCTGAGGCATTCTTTCGTACAGGCTTTTTGACTTCCTGATCGTACAGATAATGACGTGTTCGTCCGGGACGATCAAAAAATTAAAGGATCGTTCAGGCGACGGTTAGAGTCGTCTTCATGTGAAATGACACTTGGATCGTACAGATGAATGATGTATTTGTATGTATGATCATTAATAGTAACAGACACTAACCATGATTCCTCCCCTCATTCGTACAGACGAAGTTCATGCAATCGTACAGTACGATGATGTGATCGTACAGTACGAATAGACAAAATAAAATAAACTTTTGTCTCTCCAATCTTACAGGTTTCCAACACTCAACTACAAAACAATTCAAACAAAAATTTTATTTTATATATATATATATATTTTTAAAAAATGACAACACAAAGTATACTAGTAAAACATAAAATGCTAGAAAACAAATCAGTTGCAATGAACATACCAACAAACACATATAAACATACATTTGCAGAATTTTTAATTAAGCATTTAAATCAATCACACCTAGCCTTGTCCTTAACATGCTAAAGGGGTCAAAAGCTAAGGGTTTTCTGAAAATTTCTACAAGCTGATCTTTAGTAGCGACATGATGTAGTTCAATTTCCCCTTTTGCTATATGATCTCTTATAAAATGATGTCTTATATCAATATGCTTGGTTCTAGAATATTGAATAGGATTATTTGAAATATAAATGGTACTAGTGTTATCACAAAATATTGGAATGGTGTCAATTGAAAATCCTAAGTCACTCAATTGTTGTTTCAACTAAAGCACCTGTGCTACACAACTCCCTAAGGTAATATATTCTGCTTCAATTGTAGAAAGTGCTACTGAATTTTGTTTTCTACTGGACCAAGATACTAATGAATTTTCAATGAATTGACATGTTCCAGATGTACTTTTTCTATCCACCCTACAGCCTGCAAAATCAGAATCTGAGTATCCAATAATATCAAAAGAAGAACTATTCTTAGGATACCAAATCCCTAAATTTTGAGTTCCTAGAAGATATCTTAAAATATTTTTAATTGCTGTCAAATGTGATTTCTTTGGATCAGCTTGAAATCTAGCACATAAGCAAACACTAAACATGATGTCAGGTCTGCTAGCAGTCAAATAAAGCAAAGATCTAATTATTCCTCTAAACTTCTTTTGACAAATAGATTTTCCCTTAGGATCCTTATCTAATAGTACTTAGGAACTCATGGGTGTAGTTACTGGTTTAGCATTATCCATTTCAAACTTTTTGAGGATATCCTTAACATACTTAGATTGGCAAAGAAAAGTTCCTTCCTCACTTTGCTTTATGCTAAAACTAATAAAATAACTCAAATCACCCATCAAACTCATCTCAAATTCACTACTCATTGTCTTTGAAAATTCATCACATAGAGTTTTTTTAGTTGATCCAAAAATGATATCATCCACATATATTTGTACAATGAGTATCTCATTTTCAATTCTTTTCAAAAATAGAGTGGTATCCATTCTTCCTTTAACAAATGATCTTTTTAATAAGAAAGTGCTTAACCTCTCATACCATGTTCTAGGTGCCTATTTTAGTCCATATAATGCCTTTTTCAATTTAAAAACATGATTAGGGTATTTAGAATTTTCAAAACATAGAGGTTGCTCAACATAAACATTCTCTACTATCACCCCATTCAGAAAGGCACTCTTAATATTCATTTGTTACAATTTAAAATCTTTAAAATATACAAAGGCTAACAAAACTCTAATTGCTTCAAGTCTTTCTACAGGAGAAAATGTCTCCTCAAAATCAATTCCTTCAATTTGATTATACCCCTTAGCTACCAATCTAGCCTTATTTCTCACAACAACTCCTGAATCATTCATTTTATTCTTGAACACCCACTTAGTTCCAACTACACTTTGATCTATTGGCCTTTCAATTAGCTCCCAAACATTATTTCTCTTGAATTGATTTAACTCTTCTTATATGGCCAAAATCTAAAATTCATCCAAAAGTGCTTGTTCTATATTAGTGGGTTCAATCATTGAAATAAATGCTGAATGATTTACCTCTTTTCTCAAACCATGCCTAGTCCTAACTCCTTCACTTGGTTCTCCTAAAATCAATTCATTAGGATGACTTCTAAAAAATTTCCATTCTCTAGGAAATTGGTTTTATTCTTTCTTT
Source organism: Dendrobium chrysotoxum (assembly GCA_019925795.1). Lineage (NCBI taxonomy): Eukaryota > Viridiplantae > Streptophyta > Magnoliopsida > Asparagales > Orchidaceae > Dendrobium > Dendrobium chrysotoxum. Next base: position 49,997,791 of record CM034313.1, read on the forward strand.
TCAACCCTTTCTTCAACTTTTTGATCTTCAAGTTTTTGGGTTACTATCTCAACCTCATCTTCATCCAACTTTGACTCTTTACTATCACAAGATTCATCAAAAACAACATGTGTGGTCTCCTCAACTACCAATATTCTCTTATTAAAAACTCTATAGGATTTTTCAACACTTTAATAACCTAGAAAGATTCCTTCATCAGATTTTGGATCAAATTTTCCTAAGAGAGTTTTATCATTATTATGAATGAACACTTTACATCCAAAAACATATAGATGTGAGAGGGTGGGACTCCTACCTTTAAGAAGTTCATAGGGTGTCTTATTTAATTTAGACCTTATGTATACCCTATTCAACACATAACACGCGGTGCTAACTGCTTCAGCCCAAAAATACTTAGGAAGTGAATACTCTGCCAACATGGCCCTAGCAGTTTCAACTAATGTCCTGTTCTTTCTTTCTACAACTCCATTCTGTTGAGGTGTCCTAGAAGCTGAGAAGTTGTGTTCAATTTCATGAGATTTGCAAAAATTATTAAACATTTCATTTTCAAACTCTCCCCCATGATCACTTTGGATAGTAACTATTTCAAAACCTAGTTTTCTCTGAATCCAAGTAGCAAAATCTCTAAACTCTTCAAATGATTTACTTTTATGATTCAAAAATCTAATCCAGGTGAATCTAGAATAGTCATCCATAATAACATACCCAAATCTTTTTCCTCCTAGGCTTAGGGTACTAACAGGTCCAAATAAATCCATGTGAAGAATTTTTAAGGGCTTGCTAGTCCTAATTTCCTTGATTGAATTGAAAGAGGATCTCACTTATTTTCCTAATTGACATGCCTTACACAAGTGATCTTTAGTGAAGTCTAATTTGGGTACACCTTTAACTGGTTGCTTCTAAGTGATTTTCCTTAGATTTCTCATACTAGCATGACAAAGCCTTCTATGCCATAACCATGATTCATCAGATACAGTTTTCAAACATAGAGTAGTAGAAGGTTTAATAGAATTTAATTCTAGTATGTAAACATTATTAACTCTATCACCATTAAAACAACAGTTCCATTCAGACTAATAACATAACTAGTAGGCAAAAACTTTATATGATAGCCCTTGTCACACAATTGACTTATACTCAACAGATTGTGTTTCAAACCTTCAACCAATAGTATATTTTCAATCACAAAGTTTCTAGAGTTTCCAATTACACCTGTATCTACCACTCTCTTAGTAGTATTATCTCCAAGTGTAACCTTGCCTCCATTCCTAGTTTCCAGAGTTATAAATTGATTCGTATCTCCAGTCATATGCTTTGAAAAGCCGCTGTCAAGGTACCAAATACTCTCACGAGGTCTTGTGTGAGAGCGATCCTATAAAATGATCAAACATTAGTTTTGGGAACCCAAACAAGTTTGGGTTCCTCTTGATAATTTTAAACCAGATGCATGTGTGATATGCTGTGATTTATGCACCTTAGGTCTCCACACTAAATGTGTTCTATATTTAAGTGTACAAGTGTGGGAAATATGTCCTAAACTATCATAAGAAAAACCCTTTATTCCTGGAAAAGGATTCACCAATCTATTCTTCCTAAAAATTTTCTTCTTAGATTTTGAACCAGTGGTCTTGTAGTAGGATTCATGAAAATCATCAAGTTTAGGTGGATTTCTATTTTCTTTGAGTGCTTTTAACTGAACTTTAAGATAAGCATTAGCACTTTCTAGAATCAAATTGTCAATCATCAAATCATGCTCTCTAGAATCCGATTCATCCATAAAGGTCTTAAAATCATTTTCAAGTTCAGTGTGAGATGATTTTAAAAGATTATGCTTTTTGTTTAAATCATCAAACTCTTCCAACAAAGTCATGTGGTTACTATCAATTAATGCATGATCTTTCCTAAGGATCTTATATTCTTTCTGCAGCTCTAAATAATCCAAATTTAATTTAGCATGCAATTTTTTTAGTTTCCTATATGTTGTATGTATGCGTTCAAAAACTTTAAATAATTCTTCATAACTTAAGTCACATACCCGTTCTTGATCTGATTGATCAAGATTGTCAGTCATTAAGCACAAATTTGTGACTTCTTCTTCTGGTGCAGTTTCTGAGAAATCTGAAGCTGAGTCCGCCCAAAATGCTCGTTGAAGTCTCTTTTTATCCCTTCTTTCCTTTGGTTTCTCCTCGGCCTTCTCCTTGCTAGGATTTCCTTTAATATTGGGGCAATATGTCTTAATGTGTCCTGGCTTCCTGCACTCATTGCAAATAACTTTATTAGAAGCCTTAACATTCTTTTGGAACTTAACTTTGTTCCACTGTTGGCATCTTCTCTGCTTCCTTTTTAGGAAACTTCTAAATTGCCTTGTCATCAAGGTGATATCCTCTTCATCCTCAGGTAGTGACTGATCACTTTCTGAATCATCCATCTTCAAAGCTATATTTTTTTCCTTTCGCTTCTCACCTACATCAATCTGTCTTTGAGTCATAGATTGCTTGTAAGAAATTAGTGATCCAAGAAGATTGTCAACAGAATAAACATTTAAATCTTTAGATTATGCTATTGCAGTTATCTTTGCATCATATGCGGTAGGTAAGCAACGAAGTATCTTGTTAACTTTTTCTTCATTAGTTAACTCCCTACCTAAAGCATGCAATGAAGTGGCTATATGTGTAAAATGTGTGTACATGTCTGAGATTGATTCATTCAGTTTCATGCGAAAAAGTTCATAGTCGTACAAGAGAATGTTCAACCTAGTTTGCTTCACTTCATTTGTACCTTCATAAGTAATGTAAAGCCTATCCCAAATTTCTTTTCCTGATTTACAAGTCGAAACACGCATGTAATCTTCTGATTTTAGAGCATAAAAGAAACTATTCAAACACTTTGCATTTAATTGAGCAAGCTCACGTTCTTCTACAGTCCATTCGGCAAAAGGTGTTTGAACTCTAATTCCTTCTACAATTCTAGTAGGTTTAGTATAACCTTCCTGTACTAACATCCACATGTAATAATCAAGAGATTGTAGAAATGTAGACATGCGAGTTTTCCAAAAATTAAATGGGATATTGTCAAACAAAGATGGTCTAGGGATCGAGTAACCTTCTAAAGTATTTCTATTTCCAAAATTAGCCATGATCGAATTTTAAAAAGTATTTTAAACAGTGATTTTTAAAATTAGCTCTGATACCACTTGAAAGTGCGAATAGGTTGTTAGACCTATTACTCACGTCCCTAGGCTAACCAAGAGGGGGGGATTGGTCCTTTTTAAAAATTACACTTAAAATTTTGGAAAATCTTAAGCTAATCGTATAGTACGAACACACTTCGTACGGTACGAACAGAGTAAATTTTTGCTCTCTTCAAAACACAGAATTTCAACCACAGAAGAAAATAAAATACGAAAAAAAGAACAGTACAGAAAAGTAAACAGTAAGAACAGAGAACACCAAAATTTATAGTTGTTCGGTCAAACACGACCTACATCCACACCCTAGAGACTCCTTCTCTAGGTATTGCACTAAACTCAAGTGACTCTCCTTTTGCCCCCACAGCAAGGCGGAGAAGCCTTTATAAACTCTCTTCCACCAACCCGGTGCGGCAGAGAACCGTTATCCTTTTTCACCCTCCTGGTGAAGGCAAAGAACCAAACGTCCTTTTACACTGTCCAAGTGCGGCAGAGAACCATCATCCTTTTTCACCCTCCAAGTGACGGTAGAGAACCGGAATCCTCTCGAACAAAAACTCTTGCAAAAGTCTCCAAGGAAGATAGGAAGATGCTAGAAGAATAAGTAAAAAAATCCTCACAATTGGATAACCTTGTGAATCCCTTCACAATTTTCTCTTCAAAGATTTCTCAACACTTACTCCCAAACACTCTCCCAATCACTCTCCCTTTCACTCTCCAAAAGTATTTTCACAGAAGGATTATTCCTTCAGTCAGTTTTAAGTCATTTATATACTTGGGACAAGAAAAACCATCTAAAAACTAAAAATTTCAAGTTTAACCCGTGCCGATCATCCCGTACGATCGAAGATCGTACTGTACGAATAGTTCAAAATATTGAACGATCCATCCCGTACAAACCATGAGACGAACAAGTTAGAGTGCTTCATACGAACATCTCGTCCGAGATGAACCCTTAGACGATCCAAACAGAGCGCTTCGTACGAACATCTCGCCTCGGACGAACCCTTGGACGATCCAAACAGAGCGCTTCGTACGAACAACTCATCCCGGATTATCCGAACAGAGTGCTTCGTACGAACAACTCTTCCCGGATGAACCCTTGGATGATTCGCATAGAGCGCTTCATACGAACAACTCATCCCAAATGAACCCTTGGACGATCCAAACAGAGTGCTTCATACGATCATCTCGTCCTGGACGAACCCTTGGATGATCCAAACAGAGCGCTTCGTACGATCAATTCATCCCGTACGAACCCTTGGACGAACCCAAATCAGAGCTGTTCGTACAGCAAAAACTCAAGTATGAATAGTAATTCATACTGTACGGACTTGACTTAGAAAAATTTCTTTCCATATGGGTTCGATATGGAGGACATATACTACAGATCGTCCTGTATGATATGAAATCGTACTGTACGATCAGTTTTAAAAAATTAAGTTTTTACTCCCCCAATATGTGTGTGTGTGCATAGTTATCCAACTTACAATCACACTCTCTCAGACTCAAGAAAAATAAAATTTACAGACTTTATTTACAGTGAACACATAAACTTGAAGTCTTCAGCAATCTAGAGTGTGAATTTCCTGAAAAATACTTTAGTATACACAACAACAACTCAAATATTTATTAGGAGAAGAATAAAACAAATATTAAACTTTTGTAATCATAAAAAACATAACTTGGATTAAAATTCACTTGAATGAATAGATTTACTCAAATCATAACAATGTAACCCTTAAACTCAATAATATATAGTATATCAAACTAGACCTCCATTTTCTTCCAAAAATTTTTATTCCATTGAAGTATACTTTATTAGCTACCATACCATCCCCCATCAATAATATAATAGATAGAGTAAAAGGTAATATTATAAAAGGTAAGTTTAATAAATAAAAGCATCTCTCAAAAATGAATGAGTGTCTAGTTTTAAAATTAAATAAAATGCAATAAGGTAGAATAAAAACATAAATCATACATGTGACCACATCTGAAGCATTACTGGCCTCATGATGAGTCAAATTGTAGACATATGCTTGAGCTAAAGTTAGAGCAACAGAACTACCTATCTCTCTCTGGCCACTCCTAGAAGGTCACCTGACCACATAAATAAAACCACTACATATATATATATATATATATATATATATATATGATTCCTAAGTAACACAAGAGATAAAACTATCCTCAATCTCCTTGTCCATAAAAAAAATCTTAGAACTAGGCTCATAATGTCAGTTAGGTCCTTCCCATAGACACTCAGCCACTCCATATTTAGTTTAACCATAATAGAAACAATAAACTTTCATCCAATAGCACTGACCAAAATGTAGTATGACACAACTCTAGCATAAAGGTGCCCTACTAGCATAACCTCTAGAACTGGAAATATTATTGCCATGAAGAACTGGCATAAATTGACCACCTCTTTTAGAATATGTAAATCTAAGCATGCTTCTCTTCCTAGAAAACCACTACCAAAAGTCTCACTATAAAACCTCATCCTAATAGCAACCCACTGCTATTGAGTACCTACCAGATCATTCTCTTTTCTATGGGCCCTCTTGACTAACTCAAAGTAATTAGAAATGTAAAATGGAGCTAGTGGTTACTTCACACTATCTCAGAGCCCTCTTCAAATCTTATAGCACCTTTCCTTGGAAGTGCTAACCATGATCTAAGGATAGTTGTGAACTCCTCTCAACTGATTAAGGAATTCATCCATCCCTGAAACATCTTCCTCTGTTGGGCAAACCACCATTTCTCAGCCTCACTAACTTGTAATAACATAGTCAATGGGACCTTCTTCATGGGAGGACACTACATCCCATCGAAGGTCTTCTCTAGCCTTGTCAACCATTCTGCTATAGCTCTAGGCTCAAGAACACCCTCAAACCGCAAAGGCTTCAACTTCAAAAATATCTATAAATGATTATCCACATTATCAGATCTAATTAAAGAAATTATAGTCCAAACCTCACCTATTAGTTGGGCTAACAAACTAACAAAATGATAAATGGAATCAAAATTAATAGTAAGGGTAGTACTCTGCACTGAAGTTGCTTGACTAGCACTCTATCCATATGTTATATCCGGGTCTTACAAATTCATTAGTCAACCACACTAGTAATAGACAAATAAAAAAATATGCTAATGAAAATACATTGAAATGAATGCCTAAGTATTATATAAAATTATCTTACTAACCTACATATCATTTCCTATAGCTCTGTTTTATAACAAGTCCTCCAAAACCACTACTCTGAAACCAAAAAGAAACTGTCACAACCCAACCCAATACGACCACAGAAGAACATGTCATATCATGTTGAATAATAACAAGTCAAGCCCAAGATTAAAGTTTTGGAGACTTTTAGAATTTTCCTTTAAATTAACTAAACCACAAAGCTTCTAATTAACTTTCAACAAATAAAAAATAAACTCAACCCCAAATCTCTATTCTTTTCATTCATCATCAAAATATTTATACGATAACTATATATTAAAGTGCATGACTAAAAATTAAAGTAGAGAAAATAAATAAATAAATATCCATGACTATACTCAAAAATCAAAAAAATACTTTTTCACCTTTTCGTGACCTGAAATAAAATCCTAAATAGGTATAAGTTAACATAGCTAAGTAGTCACACCCATTGATATAATTTTTAAATGTTTCACTTATTATGCATTTAATTGAGTTTGAAAGAAATTAAAAAGAACTCTTTATTTTAAATAAAATAATGCTTGGAAGTATAAAAAATTTAAATAATAGTTCAGGGAATGTAAATAAATAAGTACTCTATATATCAAAATAAAAAATAATAGATTTTTCTCTAGCCCTTATACCTCCCTATCATATGTAGACATTAGAATTTAGGAACTTATGATAAAAAATTAGACCTTATGGCTCCTTATGCTTTAAACAAATTAGATATTCAAAAATTCAAGCCATTATACTTCCTAAGCATCCAGCACAACAGAACTTTCTACAATATTAGAGCTTTAAAGAAAATTATAGCCGAATAAGTATATATATCAGTGCATTATAAAAAAGGAAATGTAAATATACCATTTTAAAAAAATACATAAAATACTTTATCATTAGGCAACATATTCTACTACTAAGTAGAATTTTACAATTTAAGAATTGTACAAGATTACTAAGGATTGTTTAAAATATTATTTTGAAGCATTAATTGCATTATAATATTATTTTTCTAGGATTAGGATTATTTTCTAACTTGATAAAATAATGCACTTTTGAAACTATTAGGCAAAAAATACCTATATATTTATAATAGATCTGTAACATACAGAAAGTTACATGGTGAAAGTTCATCGATTATAAAGTTATACTCATTTTTAAGCTATGAAATTAATTTAATTAAGAAAATTCAAGAATTTTTATATTTTTGAAAGTTGAGATAGGCATAATGTAACCTACCTTGATCCATATTACTTTTAGAACTGAGTCGATAATAAAAAATGGATCGCATTATCCAAAAACCTAGTTTTATCTCACTAAAAATGCCCTCTCCTTAACGACTATTAAGTAGTGTTTAAGTTTTTAATAAAAGAGAGAGAGAGAGAGAGAGAGTGGAAATTGATATTTTTATAAAAACTTAATCTAACACTGTGACACTCGATCCTACAACACCATAGCACTTTCTACTAGAGAGAACTATAATGCCATAATATTAGTTATTTTTCCAAGAAAACATTGGAGAGATCAAAGATACAGTGTCACTAACCCAACATTACATTACTCCTAGAAGAAAATATCTTGATTTTCATGAATATACACAGATTCTCAAGACCCACTTTAGAATAGATTCAGACACTCACATGCACATATAATTTGCTTCATTGTTCTTATCTGATAGAGTTAGAATATGTACAACCGTATCTTGCTTCATTGGGTATTACATCTTTGCATGCAAATGAATGGATGGATAAAAATATTTTTGAATTTGGAAAATAAGGAGATTAATGTATGTGGCATGCATGGGAATCATATGAGAGGTGATTTTTTGAGAGTAATGAAAAATAATATATATTTTAAATTATAAAAAATGTCAAGTAAAAGATAATGAATTTTAAATAGGTGCTATGATCCATTGGGTTAATTATCCCCTTGTATGAGTCAAACTGAGTAATCTCAAATATAGTTGTATGCTTCACCTTTAGAAATTCATTAGAAAAGTATTGGTTCATTATGACTAACATCTTTTCTAGGTGAGTTGTGTTACAATTAGGAGCCTGACCATGTATTTTGATGATTACAAATATTATTAGATGACTATCTACTTATTTCTACATATTATTTTGGATATTTGTTTTGTGTACTACTAACCTTTCAAGTAACAACATACATCTACTTTGAATTCCATTCATCTTGCACTGGTGAAACACCTCTCAAGGATAGCTTCGGACTATTGTCGAATTCTTTTGGAAATTTTGAAATCTATGGAGAAAGTTAATAGAGGAATACATTATGAAGATGTGTGGTCCTCTTACCACGGGGCTGCTACATTGGTGGAGAAAACATGGAAGAAAGACAGAGGGATTGACCCGGCCTTGTCTCTCAATCAGAATTTTAAAAGGACTCTAAGAGCTCTTTTCTGTTGGAGTAGAGCCAAGTTTAAAAATCTGAACTTGGTAAGGGATAAATTGAAGGAAGAAATTTTGGAAATTCAAAAGAAGGAAGCTGAAGGAGATTTATCTATAGTAAATCTGCAGCTACTTAGATTTAAAGTCAATGAGCTCAATGTTACATTGGCACGGCTCAATTCTTGGTGGAGACAGCGAGCTAAAGCAGAATGGATGGAACAAGGAGACACCAACTCTTTATTCTTTCATGCCTTTGCTAATGCTAGAAGGAATCAGAATTGGGTCAGCCATATCAAAAATCAAGATGGGTCAGTTATTGAAGATACTCCTGAAATTCAGAGAGCCTTTGTAGACTTGTTCAAACAAAAATGGAAGGATACGGAGTGCTTATTGGAGGGCTGGCCGAATCCCTCTAGTGTGATTGGGGAGGAGGACCGTAGCATGATGGATACAGAATTTAATGTGGAAGAATTGCAGGAGGTAGTGCTCAAAGTCAGTCCTAACATATCACCTGGGTTGGATGGGATTACATTCTTATTTATCAAAGATTTTTGGAAGATTGTTAAGGATGATATTTTGCAGGCAGTTAGCCACGGTTTTTATTCGGGAGTGATGCATCATTCTTGGAAGGAAACGTTGATTATCTTAATTCCTAAGATAAAAAATCCTCAAGTTGTTTCCAATTTCGGGCCAATTAGTCTTTGTATGACCATTTACAAAATCATTGCAAAAAGGTTATTGAGCAGGATGGAGAAGGTTATACACAAGATCATTTCGGCAGATCAAGCTGCGTTTATTAAAGGGAGATCCTTGGCTGAGCACGTGCTACTTGCTTAAGAATTCTTCAACAAATTCTGGTATTCTAAAGCTAAGAAAGGACTCTTGGCTATCAAGTTGGACATGGAGCAAGCGTATGATAGCATGGGGTGGCAAGCTCTAAGGAAAGTTCTTAACCATTATAATTTTCCTACCAAATTTAGGGATCTTCTAATGCAATGCATTTGTGACCCTAAGTATTGCATCTTGATTAATGGCAAGAAATCAGATTGGATCATAGGTAAGTGTGGTTTTAGACAAGGTTGTCCCTTGTCTCCATACTTGTTTATACTTTGCTCACAGGTTTCTTCGGATGCTATAAACAAGAAGGAAAATTATTTTGGGATCTCGATTAATCCTAGAGCTCCCAAAGTTTCACATTTACTATATGTGGATGATGTTTTAATCTTCTCGGAGGCTAATGTTAAAAAGATTAAAGAAATGAAGAGCATTATATCCCAGTATTGCAAGTGGACTGGCCAATGTGTCAATCAATCCAAATCTATGATTGTGTTTGGTAAGCATACTAGAATCAGTTTGAAGAAGAAGATTGGAAGAATACTCAAGTACAAAGTGGTTAATTAGATTACTTATCTTGGTGTGAAGCTAACAATAAGGAGGATGGTGGCTTCGGATTTTCAAACTTTGATGGAGGCAGCAACTAGCAAACTTAACACTTGGGGAAAGCACTGTATCTCATTGGAAGGGAAGCTTGTTCTTGTTAAATCAGCATTTTTGTCTCTACCAATGTTTCTGTCATCCCTTACTTTGGTTACTTTGAAAATTCTGAAAGAGTTTGACAAATTGTGTAGATGATTCTTGTGGAATAAGAAGAATGGCACTGCTGGGTTGCACTATGCTTCTTGGGAACTGCTGTGCAAACCAAAGAATGAAGGAGGAAGGGGCTTATTTTCTGCGGTTTCAAAGATGGGACCTCTCCGAGCTAAGTTTGCTTGAGATTTTGTCATGAAGAATGATTCTTTGCTCTACAATGTTCTTAGAAACAAATATGGTGATGATATTTGGAATGAACCGGTGAAGAATGTATGCTCTCCTACGTGGAAGGTTATTACCATGGGAGCTAGCTATCTAAGGAACATTGTGAGATGGAAGGTAGCTGATGGTAAGTCTATTAATTGGATGCTTGACTCTTGGGTTCTCGATAGATGCTTTTCAAAGTGGCTAACCTTTGTGAACAACCTTCAGTTTTTGAACTTCAGCTTAAGCAAATTTATTCTGAATGGTGTTTGGGATGTAAAGCAGCTGCAGGTGTTCTTTGGAGATCAGCTGGTGGATCTAATCACCCAAATTTTGATTGCTGCTAATAAGGAGAAAGATCAAATGGAATTGATAAATAAGATTTCTGGAAAATCAATTGCAGCTATGTCTTATGAAGCTTTGTTGGAATGTAATACAGCTACTAACCATTGGAATTGGATGAAGAAATTAAAACTTAGACCAAGAGTTGAAATGTTTTGGTGGAGGCTTTACAATGAAGCTGTCCCTTCAAATTCTTTTTTGGTGAAAACAAAATTGCGGTTGGTGGCAGCTTGCCCGAGAGGTTTCCTTGAGGATGAGGATTGCAGTCATATTACGGGAAGATGTGCTAAGATTTAGAATGTTATCACACTGCTTAACGCTTGGGGATTTCAAATTCCATTATTTAAAGATTTTAAAAATTGCTTGGATGGGCTTAAAAGATATGCAGGCTTCCGATCCTTTATCGCTAATCTTTACTGTACATCTGTATTCCTTGTTTGGAAAAGTAGATGTAAACTGGTTCAAGAAAGAATGGAGGATTTGGATGTTACCATAGCAGTTAATGCTGTTTCTATGACTACGGTTAGCAACTTTATTAATCTTTCCTCGGACAACTGGGATGTCAACCAGCGAAAGCTGTCTTATTCTTGGCAACCTCCTCCACCCGGATGGATAAAGATTAATGTAGATGCGGCATTGAAGAGTAACAACATGGCTGGAATCGGTGGAGTTATTAGGGATGGCAAAGGCCAGTTTTTGTTAGCTTTTAGAGAGCAGTACATGCATTGGGATATTGCTCAAGTGGAGTTGATGGCTGTTTATAGCTTGAAGAAGTTTATGCAAGAGTGGATGTGTGAATCTCAAGGGGTGATGATAGAAGGTGATAACCTTAATGTAATTAAAATTCTTCAAGCTGCCTTAAAAGATTGGAAGAATAAAGGGAGAATAGACCATAATTTGTCTTTTTTATAGGACTTCAACCAAGCTCTGTTTTCTTTTTGCAATAGAGGGTGTAACAGATTAGCGGATGTTTGTGCTAATCTGGGTGTGGATTCTTCCTTTATGTGGTCAGATATTAATGATGTGGAGACTCCTCCATTATTCATGTCTTGTTTGAAGGAGGAATGTGATGCCTTAGGTCCTTATTGAGTGGGTTGTAATTAGCTTTTCTTTCTAATGCAATTGCATTCTTCTCACAAAAAAAAAAATTAACAACATACATAAAGAAAGGTTGAAGATTTAAGCTCAAGACTAAGCATTGTGAGTTTGAGTTAAACTATGAATTGAAGAGTCTGTACTTTTACCTTTTCTTGAGTCAATATATGTAAAGAGGTGTGTGCAAGCATAGCAACTATGCATTCACATAAGGGGAGTGAAAAATAAATATTTTAATTTTCCTATTAAATCATATTATTCGATCTCAATAATTTTGTATGATTAGTTGAAATAGAAATTAATTAAGATGTTTAATTTAAACAAAAAATCATATGACTTAATGAAATCATATTTTTGAAATCAGTGATTCTATCATGCACCCTACTTTAATCTTCATAATTGATCTCAAATATTAATACTTTATTTAATATGTACTTTAACTATAGCATAATAAAATATTTGATAACTCTTTAAGAATCAATTCTCATAAAGATTCGCTTAAATGTAAACTAATATATATATATATATATATATATGTTATAGCACCTACTAAATTCGTTCATAATTTCACCTGTTTGGCCTAGTTTGGTAACATTAATGAAGTACATTCATATCTTCTGTATATGTCTATGAGTATTCTATATGTATGAGCTTACCGAATCTATTCTGAAGTGGATCCCCTAGGTCTATGTGAATGCATGTAAAACCTATAATTCCTTGGGAGTAGTGTGGCATTGGGCTAGTAGCATGGTAGCATTAAGCTCTTTAGTGAATTTTTGGAATATCAAACTAATGTTGCAGCACTGGGATCTGGTGTTGCATTGCATTCTCTCCAATGGAGAGTGTTATGGTAGTGCGATGTAGAGAGCTAAGGTGCTAGGTCAAATTTTTATATAAATATCCAAATCTATTTAATTTCCTTTTATAAAAAATATTAAAACTCCCCTTTAGCCTATTAGAGAGAGAGAGAGAGGAAGAATTCTAGTGGGAAAAAGTTAAGTTTTTGTCCCATCCCAAAATTTTTTTTGCTATTGACCCAATAAAGGAAATTGTCCGAATTGAGGTAGTTTATATTCTACCTATCTCAGTTTTAAAAAATACAAAAAGGGATTTCACTAATCAAAATTATAATTTTATATTTTAGAAAAAGAGGATAACTTTGTACCCACAAAACTTTATCGCTTAACTTTTTGTATGCCATTTATACTAGTGTGAATAAATTTTATGGAAGCCCGCAAGAATTTTGGTTTTTATGCTTCTTTATTCAAATATATATAGCATAACATATATTACCTCAAAATATGAACATATGTAAGTCTATCAAATTGAAAAATGAAATATAATTTACTTTCATATTTAAAATACAACACAAGGAATGTAAACTTTAACTCAAAAGATAAAAGAAACATTCATCTATCATTTTGAATATGAAACTAACCAATGTATAAAGCAAAGTCTATGTCCACAGGATTCTCCCCCTACCTTAAAGAACTAAGATAAGATTTATTTTTTTTACTGGGTTCTAGGTTCCCTGTATAGGTAAGCCCTTATAGTTAATTAAATCTCAAAAGGGAAAACTCTTTATTATAGTAAAGACTATATTTCTAAATTTATAAAGATTTTAAAAAAATTTGGGTATAAAAGAACTGAAGAATGATTTAGACTTTAGATTTAGAAAATTTCAAACTTCAGATTTTAAAAAATTTGGTAACCCTCAAAGGAATAAGAAAAACTAAGGATTGTATATAATTGATAATTATAAATTATTTTATATTTTTATATGTGTTTTTATCAGTTTAAATGTGTTTTTTTAATTATCTGTGTGAAAAAAAAACTCAAAAATGGTAGAAAATTAAAGTTTAGTATAACGCCACAGCATCCGACAATTCAACATCACATCACCATCTTTCATACTGCCGAGGAACTGCACTTGGATATGGCTGCATTATGTTCACTATCTTCAAACACAACAACATTAAAATGGTCAGCTTGGCAGCACCGTGTTCACTGTCTTCAAGCGCCATGGCATTACAATCTATTATGCATTGACGCAAAATCTACCACTTGGGTGCCTCAGCTTTTGAAAGTTTGTAGGGACATGGCATAGCAGTTATAACATCCAAGGGACACAATCTATGATCAAAGCAATGCAACTATTCACTAAGTAACTTTTCAACATCAGCAAGTACCCCTGCGGTGCAAATGTTTCAGCGCTGAAGCACTAATTCATTTCATGGGCACCATAAGGCCAATATTTTAAGTGCCACAGTGCCACCTATTATTTTTGTGTTATCGTATAAATAGTACTGATGTTATGTTTGTAAGGGAGTTCAATCACTTATCAAATTTTGGTACTTTTTAAATTACTTCTTTAGATCTCTCTTAGAATCAATTCTAAGAGAGTTAGAGATGTGCTAGATATAATCATTAGAGTGTTTAGTCAGTGTTTATGTGAGTAACTAAGTACGTTGAGAAAGAAGGAGTGTAGAGAATGAATATTGATTCTTCCTATTGATATCACTCTATTATATTTTTATTCTTTCATGATTTTAATAATGAAGAGTTTGCTTATCTTCTCTTCTATGTCTAGATAATTCTCTAGTTTTGGATTGATGATGTAGATAACATATTAAGTACTAATGAAAACTTTTGTGCTATAAAGTTAAATGATTTTTTCAATATTTTCCTTCTCTTTATTTAATTCACATAGTGACTATATGTATAGTTAAAACCTAGTGTGATATACTGCCTTGATGGAAGACTATAAGAATAACCATGAATATTGAAATATTATGTTTGTATACCTAGACATTAGATGTAAAATATGTGATGTATAACCTTATTTATATACCTAAAAAGCATACTTTCTCATGGGTTCAACACTCTAGTCCATCACTTTATTACTTGACTTGGCACGTATACTTCTGTATATTAAGTGAGGTTTGTAACTTTTTAAATATCAAAGAATTTCTAAGCATTATTTAGGGGAGATAGAGCCTTAAGCAATTTTATAATTCAAACGTGCAATCCATAGCCCCCATCAAAAATTTGGACTTATATCTGCCAAGCGTGAACATCCAGCTAAAATCCTAAGCATCAACCAATGTCTTATGAATGCAAGATAAGATAGCTTTATACCTTAGGAATCAAGGATGTGTACTTCAAAAAATTTATTAAGGACTCTTTGATATATAAATGCATATAAATAGTGTAATATATTGATGAATGAAAGTAATGTATAAATAAAACATTATTTCTTTATAATGTAAGAAAAGTACAACCCAAGGTCTGCTATATGTAAAAGTGGCCAGGCTCTACCAAAATAAGCCTAGATTTTTATTCCTATATAATGTTGATTTTAATATGATTACTTACTTTAGTCTTTAAATCTTCTTGCTCTGGGATCTTTTATATGATTCCAAAGAATAATGAACTTCAAGGAAAAAATAATCATTTCCTTTTGGAACTTCTACATAGATATGAGCAATCATCTTTAAATCTTTTTATAACTCTTTACACTTTATAACTTAATCTATCTATACAAAAAATATACAAAATTATATTTATAAATTTACATTTAAACCTAAGTATATTATACTTTCCACAGGAAAACAAAAAGTAATATATTTAAAAAATACAGAAGTGCAATGTAGGTGTATAAAGTATAACACGACCTAAGAGCCTAATATTATCTAGAGAGCATTAGGAGCAGCAACAGAAATAAAAAACATAACATCTAGAGTATATAAAGTAAACATACAAAATATGAATACCCTCTTGATAAGGTACTCCAAACAATCTAAAATAAACCATAGCCTAACCTAAACTAGAGTCAGTTGCTTTATCTATTACTAATTTTTCTAATAAAATATGGATCCTTTAGAAAGATCCTATTTCTATTCAGGTTATTGGTGATTTTTCTCAAGTCATTCATTAAAGTATTGAACTATGGCAGTTTAAATGTTATGCTTCTTTTGTGTATATTGCTTCTTCTCAGATTCTTAAAAAAATTCTTTGGGAACAACTTTCTAATTTTCATGGTTTAATTAACTCTCCTTGGTTAGTGGGGGGATACTTCAACACGATCTCTAATCCTACTTAAAGACTTCGCGGTTCTAACCCCATTTATTAATCTTTGGAGGATTTTAATAATTTCATTATGGATTGCAATTTAGTTGGCATTGGCCATATTGGTAACTCTTTCACTTGGAAATGTGTTAACTTGTGGCAACATTTGGACCGTGTTCTCTATAATGATGCTTGGATTAATTCTTATAGTAACACTTTTGTTGAGCATCTCAGTAGAACCTTTCTGACCACTCTCCTCTTCTTATTGGTACTTCAGTGAGGTAGGATGGTTGTAGTCCCAATTTTAGATTTCAAAATATTTGGTTACTTGACAATTCATTTCTTAACAAGATAAAAGATAATTAGCATGCTCCTCACCATCCTGATGATTCTATTTTGGGTGTGAATAGGCTGTGGTTTAAACTCAAAAGTCTAAAGTATAAGATTAAATAGTGGAATAAGAATGTGTTTAGAAATAGTTTTTCAAATATTTTAGTTGTTGTGGATAATCTTAATTCTTGTGAGTGTAAATATCAACTTCAACCTTCTGATAATAACTTTAGAAAGCTTCATGATGCCAAGAACTTCCTTTTCAACTTACAAACATAGGAGGAAGTTTTTTGGAAATAAAAAGATGCTTCCTAGCTCCTTATTGAAGGAGATAATAATACCAAGTACTTTCATGTCTGGGTGAAGAAGAACAAAAATAGAAATTTCATTCATAAGATTTCTCTTCATGATGGTTCCTAAATTGAGGATGTTGGGGCTATTGCTAACTCTGTGATGGAGCTTTTTAAAAATTTGTTTAATAAAAATTTTGATCCTATTCCTATTAATAATCCTTATATGATTCCTAATATCAATAGTTATAATGATAATATGTCTCTTTCCCAACCTCCTTCTTTGGAGGAAGTTAAAGAGAATGTGCTTTCCATGAATTCTAATTCTGTTGCTAGTCCGGATGGGTTTACTACCAATTTTTTTTCAAAAGGCTTGGGACATTTTGAGCGCTGATTTATATGGGGCTGTTTTAGATTTCTTTGCTGGGAATTCCATTCCTAAATGTTTTTTGTTCTACTTCCATTGTGCTTATTCCTAAGAAGAATGCCATTAACAATTAGGATGACTTTAAGCCTATTAGTTAATGTTCTTTTTTTAGTAAGTTGATTTCTTAAATTTTTATGAATCACTTAACTCCTTTACTCTCCAAAATTATTTCCCCTAATCAAACTAGTTTTGTTAAGGGTAGAGCTATTTTTGATAACATCTTACTTACTCAAGTAATTGTTCATGATCTTATTATTAAGGTGAGAGGTGGTCACATGATTTTAAATTTAGACATTGCCAAAGCATATGATAACATAAACTAGAACTTCCTCTACAGTATTTTTTAGTTGTTTATTTTTTATTTGGTTTTTATTAACCTTCTCAAAAATTACATTGAAGGATCCTATTTTTCTGTAATTGTCAATGGTAAAAGCCATGGTTTTTTTAAGTCTTCTCACTGGATAAAATAAGGTGATCCTATCTCTTTGGCTCTTTTTATTATTGCTGGTAAGTATTTATCCAGAGGCCTTAACCATCTTTTAAAAATAATCATAATCTTTATTCTAGAACTATGGGTGGTTTCCCTATCTCTCAATTATGTTTTTCCGATGATGTTATTATTTTTACATATGGTTGTTTAAATATGGTGAATAGGATCATGAGCTTTTTAAATAAGTTTAAAACTTTTAGTTGTCTTTATCTTAATAAAAGTAAGCGTATCTTTATTGTCTCGAATAACATTCCTCATAACCATATTAATGCCATTAAAGCTACCTTTGATTTTGTGCAAGGATCCCTTCCTTTGAAGTACCTTGAGATTCCTCTTTTCAAAGGAAGAAAGAAAACTTTCCTTTTTGATGATTTGATTACTTTGGTGTAGAATAAGCTTACTTCTTGGGAATTCAAACTATTATGTTTAGGTGCTTTGTTCCTTACCTATTTATGTTTTTCAAACTATTCAACCTACTCGTGCTATTTGCAAAAAAATTGAAAAGTTCTTTAATATATTTTTTGGCAAGGCACCAACAATAATTCTAAAATCATTTGGCCTTCTTAGAGTAAATGCTATGGGTTTTTGGTTGAAGTTGCTTTGGGTTGTAAGAATATGAATGATTTAGTACATGCATTTTCCATCAAGTTGTGGTTTAAATTTCATGCTAAAAGTAGCCTTTGGGCTAAGTTCATGACTGCCAAGTACTACCTTGGTAAGCATCCTACAATGTGTAGATATAAAAAGAGTGATTCTAGAGTTTGGAAGAGACTTTCTAATATTAAGTGGGCAGTTGAACCTTATATTCTTTGGGGTCTTGGTTATTCAAACATTTTTTTTTTGGAAGATTATTTTGGTGAACATTTAATGGATTTACTTTATAACACTATTTTACTACTACTGTTAAGGTTAATTCTTTTATCTCTGTTGATAGATGGGATTATAATAAACATGCTAAAGCTCTTCTTGAATCTATTATTACAAAATTTTACACTTGCCAATTAATATTGATTTTGAGGATTACCTTTTATGAAATTTGTCTAAGACTGGTTTATTTTTGTCCAAAGGATGCTTGGAATTCTTTCAGAGTTTAGAATTCTATTAATAAATTTTTTTCTATGATTTGGCATAAAAGTATTCCTCCTTTTATTGCTTCTTTAATTTGAAGGATTATGCATAAATTCATTCATAATTATGAGAACTTAATTAAAAGAAGTTTTATTCTTCCTTCTAAATGTCAATGTTTCTATTATAGTGAGAACATGCATTATGTTTTCATTTCTGGATTATTGTCGTTAAAGTTTGGACTCATTTTTTAGAATCAATCATTTCACTGCTAACATTTTTATTAAGTCTATGCTTAATCTGTGGTTCATTAACTACAGATGTCACATAAGGAATGTCATTTCTTCCCTTATTTTGTGGTAGTTGTGGCTTGCTAGAAATAACTCGTTATTTAACAATATTGGCATGAATCCTAATCATATTATTATAAATATTAAAGATAAAGTCTTTAACATTTACTCTACTAATCTTTTTTCCTTCTAAGACTTTAAAGGTATTAATTTAGTGGCCAAAGAATTTGGTATTTATATGCATAATAATAATTATTTTGTTGATTCCATCCTGGTTTATTGGATTAAACCACCTCATAATATTTTCAAACTTAATGTTGATGTTTCAGTTAAAGATTTAGTTTATGGTTGTGGTGGTATCATTAGGGATGACAATGTGAACATCATCATGGCATATACTAGTCCTTTACAAAAGTGTTATGCCATTTATGTTGAGCTTTTAGCTATCTTACATGGACTTAAATTATGCCTTTCTCTTAGCATATCTAACATTTGCATTGAGGTGGATGCTATTTATAATATTTATTGCTTAAAAAATTCTTTTGAGAAATTTTGTAAGTCTGATTTGTTCTACCTGATTAGGGAGATTAATTAACTTTTAATCTTTATTAATTACAACATTACTCATATTCATAGGGAGGCTAATGCTTGTGATTATTGGTTAGCCAATTTTGGCTATAATTTGGAGCATCTCATTGATTTTATCTTTATTAATTTACCTCCTATTTTGAAAGGGCTCATTAGATTAGACAAAATTGGTTTGCCTTATGTCAGAATCTTGGTTTATTTATTTTTTTGGTTTTGGGTCTCCTTACTTAAGGGGGTTGTTTAATGTTGGCCTGATGATGGTTAATTTCCTTGCTAGTCACTCTTTCTTTGTAGAATTACATCTTTGTGATGGTTTGTATAATGAGCTTTATGTGTTAGTAGTTGTTATGATGGATGGTAGTGTTTGTACTTTTTAAGAGGATCTGAGTTTGACATGGTTCATTTTACATCCCCATTTTTTGGTACATCATTTTCTTTCCCTGTGCTTTACATTTGTGGGGTTAGGCTCTATATAAGCTATGAATGCACATTTTATTTTCTTGATTTACACCTTAAGTGCTGCTCATCTATCCCTTATCTCGAGTGTGTTTAGTCCTTTTGTGGAGCTCTTCATGTTTTTTGGGTCTGTAGAGATAACACTTTTCAGTGGCTTTTGAAGTTTTATAGGTATCCTATGAGAACTCTATTATTTCTTCCTTGCTTATTATAGATTTATTATCTTGTGAATCTCAATCTTGGTCTCTGTTGGGTATATCCCTACTGGCTACCTCTATCTTTGGGTATGTGGTTAAGAGTTGTTAGTGGTAATTTGATCATGAATTATAGCTGTTATTGCTACTCTATTTGCTCTTATCCTCTCGAGTCCTAGAATTGGAGTTGCCTAGGTTGGTATAAGGATAGATTTTAGTGGCAATTAGGTGTTTTTTATGAGAGGAACACTGATACTACTATCCAGAGCTTCTATGGCCAATACCTACACATATTCCTAGGGGAATTACTCTCGATGCTTTGTTTAGTTCTTAATTATGGCATCGATTATTCTTGAAGCTGGTTTACTTTCAGTTTGGTTGTTGGCATTTTTATTTCCACTATTTATCTTTGGGTTCTGTTATTAGGTTACTGATGAAAGTTTGCTAGGATTGTTAAGCCCTTCTGAATTAGCCTGAGGCTAACCAAAGGAGAGGGGGGGGGGGTGAATTGGTGTTTTCAAAAATTTTAACTTAAACAACAAAGAAAATCTTTTTTTGAGATTTTTTATGTTTTAAAATAAACTACTTTTATCCTAAGGTTGAAGCAAAATAATTTCACAGAAATAGAATTATGATATTTCAACCACACAAATAATCAGGAGTAAATAATGTAGGAATTAAGTGCAGGAATAAAAATAAAAAGAATACACCAGATTTTTAAAGTGGTTCGGTCAACCTGACCTACATCCACTCCATGGAGCCTCCCCTCCAAGTATTGTACTAAAACTATAGTGTCTCTCCTTTTGCTCCCATAGCAAGGCAGAGAAGCCTTTACAAAACCTTTTCACCGACCCCGATGAGGAAGAGAACCTAGACTCCTTTTTGTTCCTCCTAAAGCAGGCAGACAACCCCAACTCCTTTTGTTTCCTCATGAAGCATGTAGAGAACCTCAACTTTTTTTGCTTCATCCTGAAGTATGTAGGGAACCTCAACTCCTTTTACTTCCTCCTAAAGCAGCAAGGGAACCTCAACTCCTTTTGTTTCCTTCTGAAGCAGGCAAAGAACCTCAACTCCTTTTACTTCCTCCTGAAGCAGGCAGAGAACTACAACCTAGTGCTGATGAAGACGTCCCTAGAGCCACCAAGGAGCCAAGGAAAATTATTAGAGAAGACAACTTGAATGCTTGCTAGGAGCAACTTTTCTGAACCCCTCACAAACTCCCCCTCAAAAGATTCTCTCTCTCTCTCACCTTCTCCTTTTCTAAGCTCTTTCAGGTCAGGACAGCAGCAAAAGTCTTTTTCATCATTTAGGATGATCTATCGATCGTCATGTATGATTACTTTAAATTAGCCCTTCCAGTTAGGAGATTTGATTTTCCTGTACGATTAGAACACAAAGTTTGTTCTCATCATCCAAGATGATGTGATCATCATCCTGTATGATTAGTTCAAACATACACTTTCATCCTAGCAATAGTTTGTGATGTCCAGGAGATAAATTAGGATGATATTTAGAAATATAACTAATCATCCAGGTCGATGTTGCGATCATCCTGTATGATTAGGTCAAAATTAAACATTATCATCTAGTAGATAGTTTGGGGCATCCAAGAGATAAATTAGGATGATATGTAAATACAACTGATCATCCAAGATGATGTTTCGATCATCCTGTACGATTTACACAAACTTCAACATTATTGTCAAGCAGATAGTTCGAGACATCCAGAAGAAAACTAAGGTTTTTGTTATAGATCGTCTAGTAAGATTTTGCATCCTCCCAGATGATATGATTGATCAATCTAACCTTAATTACTCTCCTAATCACCTAATCAATTTAGGCATGATTGTGTACAAATCATTCAGGATGATCAGGAACGTGCTGTATGATTTGTGCAAATTTATGAGTTATAAAATCTTGCCTAAATGAGTTTGGTAACTGGGTATTTTAATTTAAACATATCATCTAGCATCATGGGAGTATCATCCAGGATGATTTTCTTAATTAGGTTTACTTGACCCAAATACCCTAATTAGGGTTGTGAGCTGAACAGATCAATCAGGATGATAAAAAATCATCCTATATGATTTGGTCAGAAAAAGTTATTTTTTCTATCTCCCTTTACTCACTCCCTTGAGTGTGTGTGTGCAAGGTTACTTAGCTTCAGGATCCACCACATTACAATTGACTCAAGAAAAGGTAAAAAATCCATTTAAATTAAAAGTACAAACTTGACTCAGTCCTAGTCTACTTGATCTTTAGCTGGCTTAAGAGTGAACTTGTGGACATGAAATGTTAGTATTCAATAGAGAAAATAAATATGTAATGAACTTTAATTATTAGGAGATAACATAGTGAATAAAAATGATAATGTTTATTATCATCAAAATCACAAGACATAGGCCCAGATCTACAATAGTCTTCCCCTTTTTGATGATGACAAACATTATTGTTAAAAGCTTTCAAAGGTGATTTGCTATTCCCTAAGCTCCCCCTTACTAAGTTAATTCTTTGAAAAAATATGGGAGCTGACAAAAGAAAAAAAACACATTTTTTTTATGTAAAAGAAAAAAGAATAACATAAACAAAACAACTAAGCAGGAGCACAATAATAAGCACTAAGTAAAAACAACATTTTATAGGCACACAAGCTTTTACAAACATACCTACTCCCCCTTTTGTCATCACAAAAAAGGAGGAACTAGAAAACACTAAAAAGAAAAAGTAGAATACATCAGAAAAATTGAACGACAATAGAAAAATAATTAAAAGTCAAAGGGACTCTGATCAGAAGGAGGAGGTGGTGGTGGTGGATAAAAAGAGTGGATAGAGGAGAACTGCTCATGAAACCATTCCATGTCTTGGCTGTATTGCTACTGCTACTATATCAAGTAATCATCAAAACAAGCTACATGTTATTGTTATTGTGCTACAAACTCCTCAAAATGAGCCATATCATGGGTGTGCTGCTGCTGCTGATCTATGACATAAGACTCAAATTTGGCTTCCCACTGATTAAACTGTTATACGAGCTGATTGATCTATGACTGCTGGCGGAGAGAAATAGGTGCATGAATAGCTTCTTCCTTTGCTCCCACAGCCTCCTTGTGCTCCGGACGGAGACGATTGCTGTGAAGGACATGGAAGGAGCTATTGGCATAGAAGGAAGGTTGATAATTTGGTGGGGCAGGATATTGAAGGTTGTACTTAGTTTCAAGAACATAGGCAATAATGTGTCCTAAGGCCAGATTTGGTTTTCTCTTATGTCCGAGATCCTTAATACTAGTCAACTGTTCAATGTATCTAAATAAAAGATCAGTAGCATTGAAATCCCTATGAGCTATTATATAATAAGTGGTGATGGAGAGTAAAGGAGTAATGTAAACATGGTCACCAGCTTTTGGAATTACAGAAGTTCTAAGGATATGTTGGATGGTCCTAGCATCTTTGACTAATGAACTAGAGGCATTATCATGAAAAGTGACGTTGGTGTTTCTTCGATACTGATTAAAAGGGCTCCAGTTGAAATCAGGATCTGAAGCCAAGATATGAAGCTTGTCTCCAGTGGTGGAAAGTTTAAGAATTTCATGGCAGTCCTGATAAGTTATTTCTATAGGCTATTTGTTGACATATGATTGAAGTGCATTATAGGCAGAGTTAAGTATAAGGCTAGAAAAGAACTCATATAGAAGTTTAGAATTAAAAGGGAATGTGAGGGTCAGAATAAAGGTAAGGGTTGTATGAGTGAACAGATCTAATACCGGATAGGTCAGAGTACGGGTCTTCACTGTCTTTGAGGATGTAATCCCTATAGATTTGTACCAAAGTTAAGCAGCCTGATTAGCTGCCTCAGTGAAGTGAGGGTCTACAATTCCCCTGGAGGAACTTCCGGTTAGCATCCTAGACATTTGCCACCAGCCATAGAGAAGATTTTTGTGCTAGGGATTGAGGAAAGAAGTTTTGGGGTGAAAAAGAACTTGAAATCAGCCTGTTTATAAAGAGTTGTCCAGATCATCCAGAATGATTTGAAGTAATAATAGAGTCAAGGATGATTGGTCAAAAAGGTGGTCTTATCATCCGAGATGATCAGACATCATCCAATATGATTTGACATAGGCAATCATCCTGAGGAGTCAGCTGGAATGATCTTTGAATGGTTGGATCATCCAGGATGAACACGTGTATCATCCAGGATGATGAGTCATTAAGGATCGTACCAACTGCATTGAAATCAGCCAGCTGTTTATGCCATGTGGATCATATAGGATGATTGTTAGATCGTCCAGGACAATCACCAATAATAGGTGCAGATCAGTCATTGGATGGAGGGTGAAAAACGAATTAATGGTATCGTCTAGGACGATATTATATCATCCAGGATGATGTAAACAAAAGAATTAAAAATTTTAAGGATGGATAGAGTTGATCAGAAGATGTCCCAAAAATAAAAAATAAGTAAAATATAACAAGAACAAGTAAAAAATATAGCAAAAAAATAATAACAAGAGCAAAAACAAAAGTTTTTTTTTGTTTATCAATCATCATTCAATAAAAGATAGAATTACCTGGAGTTTAGATTTAATAATAGTAAGAAATTCTTTGACAGGCCCACATCCAGTAAAGTTAGACAAATGATTCAGTAAACCCTAACTCAGACTCTTTGTAGAATAAAATTCATTTTAAAAACAAAAATCTAATTCATAAAAGAAATTAGATAAGAAAAGTAATCTTTTTAAACTTCATTTTAGACAAGGTATCTGATATAATAAAAATTGCAAAGTAATTAATCAAAAATTATGATTTTCAGGTTTAAGTGTAGGAGTTATCGATATGCACAAGATGTCTTCTAAGAGTTTAAAGATTTGAAAGAAACTGAAGCAAAGTTGTAGTTGGCTCATTTTGGGCCTCTTTTAGGAGCTTTTGGCACACTCTATGCTTCTTTTAATTTTGGGCTCATTTTGTGCCTCTTTTTGAATTTTGGAGTACATTGTGCATCTTTTTGTTTGGGCTCATTTTATGCCTCTTTTTTATTTTTTTATTGCATGCTTGCTTCCTTTCTAAATCCTAAAGAAATCTCAATTGTGAGCTTATCCTTCGAAAATAAGAGAAGAGTAATTGACTCTCTTATAGGAGGAAGAGTAAGCCACAAAATAGAATCCTGTCCACGTGATAAATGCAAACACATTGATTCAAAAAATATAAAGAAGATTCATTGACTTTGAAACATTATTCATATGAGATAGATTATTATAATGAAGATAAAAAGATCTCTAATGCAAAGTCTAATTTTTTATTTGAAAAAGATTTTTGATTTAAGATGATTATGTACCATTAAAGAAGTTAGAAAAATAGAAATAATCATCAATGTCTCCTCCTTTAATTGATTTAGAGAAGTCAAAGTACATATTACATATTTCTAAATAAAATAAGGCAAAGTAGTCATTTTGCAACAGAGGTGAGAAATGATTTGATTTTTTTTTTTAAACTGTAAGACAAATAAGGAGAAAAACAAAACAAAGAATGAAAAGAAAATTCTTTTAGGCAAAACTTCATAGTGAAAAGAAATAGAAAAAGTAGAATTTAGAGTTCAGTAATCATAAAGTTCATGCATTTATGTCTATAATACCTAATTTGGTCCTTAAGATGCTGAAAGTTTCAAAGGCCAGTGGTTTAGTAAAGATGTCAGCCAGTTGGTTCTCAATTGCTACATGGTGTAGCTCAATGTCTTCTTTAGTAACATGGTCCCTAATAAAGTAATGCCTTATGTCAAAGTGTTTGGTTATAGAATGTTGGATAGAATTTTTAGAGATATAGATGGCATTAGTGTTATCACATAGGATTGATATTGTGCCTATAGGTAATCCTATTTGTCTAGGTTAAACAAATTTGATTAGGCAGATCATCTTGGATGATCCTCCCATCATCCTAGATGGTATGTTTAAATTCAAAATTAGACACCAATCACAATTTAGACAATATTTTATTTTGTATATTTTGAACTAATCATACAGGACGATCCTGATCATCCTGGATAATTCATTACAATCTTGCTTAAAATAATCTCTTGATTAGGAGACTAATTATGGTTAAATTGATCAATCACATCATACAGGATGATCGACCTGATCATCCAAGACGATCCTTTATATTTGGTGGGATGATCACTAATCATCTTGGACTAAAACCATGATTTTCTTCTGATCGTACAAGATATCATCTTGGACATCTCGAACTCTTGTCTGGATGATTTGCTAATTTCTATTCAAAATGAATTAATCATCCCAGATGATTGTGTAATCATCCCAGACAATTGTGTAATCGTCCCAGACAATTGTGTAATCATCCCAGATAATTGTGTAATCGTCCTGGATGAAAACACATATTTTCTTCTGATCGTCCAATATATCATCCTGAATGTCTTGAACGTTTATCTGGACGATTTGTCGATTGCCACGCAAATTAAACTGATTATCTCGAACGATCTTATAATCATCCTGGATGATATGTAGAAATCATTTCTTCTAATCATTCTAGTAAAAGGCTAGTTTTGTACTGATCGTATAGGATGATCGACAGATCATCCTGAACAATCTTTGACAGCTAGTTGAAATTTAAGGCACTTTTTATGCCTTCTGTTTAAGCTCCTCTATAGTTGATGTTGAAAAATCTTTTGCTATTTTCTTGTCCAAAGAGAGGAGAGGGAGAGTTTGGGAGAGATAGAGAGGATCTTGTGAGGGGGAGTTTGTGAGGGGTTTCACAAAGGTTTCTCCAAGCAAGGATTCGATCGTCTTCTTCCTTCTTCATCCTTGGTTCCTTGGTGGCTCTGGGGAGTCGATCATCAGCATCATATCTAAATTCTCTACCTAATCCAGGAGGGAGTAAAAGGATTGTCAGGTTCTCTGCCTACTTTAGGAGGGAGTAAATGGATTGTCAGAATCTCTGCCTACTCCAGGAGGGAGTAAAAGGATTCTGGGTTCTCTGCCTTTACCAGGAGGGTGAAAAAGATTCAAGACTCTCTACCTCACTGAGTTGGTGGAAAGATTTTGTAAGGGCTTCTCTGCCTTATTGTGGGGGCAAAAAGAGAGACACTATAGTTTAGGGCAATACCTGGAGGGGAGGCTCCAGGGAGTGGACATAGGTCAAGTTGACCAAACCACTATAAATATGGTGTGATCTTTTTATTTACTTTTATGTACTTTAATTTCTACATTATTTACTCTTGATTATTTGTGTGGTTAAAATATTATAATTTTGTTTCTGTGATGTTATTTTGCTTCCGCCTTGGGATAAAAGTAGTTTGTTTTAAAATATCAAAAATCGCAAAAAGATTTTTCTTGTTATTTAAGTTAAATTTTAAAATACCAATTCACCCCCCTCCCCTCTTAGTTAGCCTTGGGACTAGTTTGTAATGGCTTAACAACTTAAATGAACTTTCAGGTGATATCAGAGCGGGATTCATAAAATTAAGTTTTGGAAAATTTTTGAATTTTGATCCATGGCTAACTTTTGAAATCATAATACTACGGAAGGTTACTCAGTCACACGGCCTTCTTTATTTGATAATATTCCTTTTGATTTTTGGAACACTCGTATGTCCACCTATTTACAATCGATCGATTATCGCATGTGGATGCTTGTTAGAAAGGATATTCTACACCTTATAGACTTGTAAACGGTGTTAAAACAAAACTTCCTTTTGCTGAATGGAAAACTGATGATAGAGATCTTGCTCAATTGAATGCTAAATAATTAAACTACTTTTTCTGCGTATTAAAATTTGAAGATTATATACGTATTTCAACAGTGAAACTGGGAAAGAAATTTAGGATAGATTATGCATTACGTATGAAGGAATGAATGAGGTTAAACAATCTAGACTGAACATTCTTTTGCATGATTATGAACTCTTTCGCATGAAACTAAATGAATTAATTTATGAGATAACCACTAGATTTATATAGATTGTTACCTCTTTACATGCCTTACGAAGAGAACTTACTAATTATGAAAAAGTGAATAAGATTTTGTGATGTTTGCCATCTTCTTTTGATGCAAATTTTATTTCCATTACGGAATCTAAGAATTGAATACTTATTTAATTGACAACTTACTCGGATCACTAATTGCTTACAAGCAAGGAGTGAACCAAAGGCAGCTTGATACAGGTGAGAAGAAAAAGGAGAAAATTATTGCCTTGAAGGCTAATGACTCTGACTCTAGCTCTTCTGGTTCTAATGATAATGACATGGCCTTAATCACAAGGCAATTTAAGATCTTCTTGAGGAATAAACAAAAGCACCATCAAAAGCGGAATAAAGGTAAGAATAATAAGCATTCTAAAGTATCTTCTAACATTATTTGTTTTGAATTCAGGAAGCCAGGGCACCTGAAGTTGGATTACCTAACTTTGAAAGCTCACCTAAGCAAGGAGAAAGTTAAAGAAAAATCTAAGTTCATAAAGGACAAGAAAAAGATTCAAAAGGCTTTTTGGGCTGACTCAGCATCAGACTCCTCTAAAACTAAAACAGATGAAGAGATTTCAAATCTGTGCTTAATGGCTGATGATCTTGGTCACTCTGACCAAAAGGAGGTATGTGAGTTAACATATGATCAGTTATTTGAAGTTTCTGAAAGAATTCATTCTTTATATAGGAAGCTTAAGAAAGCTCATGCAAGCTTGAAATTTGAATTTTTAAATCTGCAGAAAGAACACGAAATTTTAATGAAAGATTATTCAACTCTAGATAGCACTTACATGGCTTTACTAGATGAATTTTATTCTTTAAACAAAAATCATCTTGATTTAACAGCTAAGCATGATTCCTTGAAAATATTGCATGCTAATTTAGAAAAGGCTTTCAAAGAACTTGACACCATGGCATGTGATTTAGATAGTAGTGAGCATGCATTGAAATAGCAAGTGGCAAGCTATGAAAAGGAAAGTGAGTTTCTAAGAGAAAATATCATTACATTAGAACAAAATAAAACACCACCCGGACTTGTAGGGTTTTATAAAATATCATCAAAGCATGCATCATTCAAACCAAGGAAGAGGTACTATAACCCAAATATATTAGTAAATCCTTTTCCTGGTGTTAGATGTTTTTCTTGTGGCATGCTAGAACATATCTCCCACACTTGCACCATTCACTGCAGAACACATTTGGTGTGGAAACCAAAATTACAAAATTCACAGCATAATATGCATGCATCGCATTCTTCTTTTAATCACAAGGGACCCAAATCTGTTTCTGTTCCTAAATCTGATATTTGATGATTTTATAGGGATGCTCTCAAAAAAGGCCTCATGAGAGCATGTGGTACCTAGACAGTGGATGTTCAAGGCATATGATTGGAGATGCAAATTAATTTATTTTATTAGAGGCCAGGATAGGAGGCAAGGTTACACTTAGAGACAATACCACCAGGAGAGTGGTGGGATCAGGTATAATTAGTGATTCAAAAAATTTTATCATTGATAATATTTTGCTTGAAGATGGATTAAAATATAATCTGTTCAGCATCAACCAGCTCTATGATAAAGGCTTCAGTATAAAATTTCTACCAACTTGCTACATTATAAGCTTAAATGATAAAATTTTTTTGTAGGAAAAAAGGATCAACAATATTTACATGTTGGATCTAATTTTCTTTAAAGATGATATTACTATTTTCTTAAAATCAATTGTTGATGAATTATGATTGTGGCATAGGAGATTGTGTCATGCAAGCATAAAAAGCCTTACGAAGATCACCCAGAAAGACTTAGTAAGAGGTGTCCCAAAACTAGAGTTCACTAAGGACCACTTGTGTGAGGCCTGTTAGTTAGGAAAGCAGGTTAAATCTTCCTTCCACTCAATCAAAGACATAAAACTAGCAAACCCTTAAAAGTCCTTCACATGAATCTCTTTGGACCTGTCAGCACTTTAAGCTTCGGAGGGAAAGTCATTGGGTATGTGATTGTTGATGATTATTTGAGGTTCACCTGGGTTAGATTCCCATCTCATAAAAGTGATTCATTTGAGGAATTTAAATCTTTCTTCACTTGGATTTAGAGGAAATTAGGTTGTAAAATTTTAACTATTCATAGTGATCATAGTGGAGAGTTTAAAAATGAGAAGTTTGAAACCTACTATAAGGAGCAAGGGATAGATCACAATTTTTTAGCTCCTAGTACCCCTCAACAAAAAAAGATAACTGAAAGAAAGAATAGGACCCTGGTAGAAGCTGTTGGAGCCATATTAGTTGAATACTCACTTCCTAAATATTTCTGGGTAGAAGAGTGAATACAGCCTATTATGTTCTGAATAGGGTAAATCTTAGATCTAAGTTGAACAAAACACCCTATGAAACTCTTAACAGTAGGACACCCAACCTCTCTCACCTTTGTGTCTTCAGATGTAAAGTGTTCAATCTGAATAATGGAAAGTCTCAACTAGGAAAGTTTGACCCAAAATTTGATGAAGGAGTGTTCCTAGGTTACTCAAGTGTTGGGAAATCTTATAGAGTCTTCAATAAAAGAATCCCGATTATTAAGAAGACCACTCTTATTGTATTTAATGAATCTAATAATTCTGGAGGTTTTAGGGTAAAAGAAGAGGACATTGTAGAAGTCACCCAAGGAGTAGAATCTGCCAATCTGGAGGAAAGGGTAGAATCTGAAGTTATACTGCCTAGAGATTGGAGATATTCTTCGAGTCAACCTAAATAAATAATCTTGTGAGACCCTTCTGAAGGTGTTAGAACTAGGCATGAACTTAAAAAAGAAGTGAACCACTCTACCTTCAATTTAATGACTGAACCCACCAGCATCAATCAAGCCCTTTCCGATGAATTCTGGATCCTAGCCATGCAAGAGGAACTAAACTAATTTGTTAGGAATGATGTCTGGGAACTGGTAGAAAGACCTAAGAATCAGAGTATAGTAGGAACCAAATGGGTCTTTAAGAATAAAATGAATGATTCTAGTGCAGTGGTTAGGAATAAGGAAATATTAGTGGCTACGGGGTACAACCAAATAGGCGGGATTGATTTTGAGAAAACCTTTGCCCCTGTAGCCCATTTGGAAGCCATTAGACTGCTACTAGCCTTTACCTGTTATATAGGATTTAAGCTTTTCCAAATGGATATTAAGAGTGCCTTTTTAAATGGGATAATAAAGGAATATGTGTTTATAGAGCAATCCCTTGGCTTTGAGAATTCTTAATTTCTAAATCATATTTTCAAATTAAAAAAGGCTTTGTATGGATTAAAATAGGCACCCAGAGTATGGTACGAGAGGCTTAGCACATTCCTACTGGAAAGAGAGTTTGTTAAGGGGAGTGTAGAAACCACCCTTTTTTTGAGGAGAGTAGGAGATGAATTACTCATTGTCAAGATCTATATTGATGATAT
Source organism: Dendrobium chrysotoxum (assembly GCA_019925795.1). Lineage (NCBI taxonomy): Eukaryota > Viridiplantae > Streptophyta > Magnoliopsida > Asparagales > Orchidaceae > Dendrobium > Dendrobium chrysotoxum. Next base: position 50,029,420 of record CM034313.1, read on the forward strand.
ACTTTTTAGATCTTCTGATAAAAATTTATGTGATAATTTTTCTAAAATAATGAGTGAGAAATTTAAGATGACTATGATGGGAGAAGTATCCTACTTTTTGGGATTTAGCATTAGGCAATTGGATGATGGAACTTTTCTTAATTAATCAAAATACTTTAAGGACATCTTAAAGAAATATAAAATGGATAAAGCCGAGCTAATCAACACTCCCAATAGCTCTGATGTCTAGTTAGATAAGGATTTAAATGGAAAACCAATTGACAAAAAGAAGTACAAAGGTATAATTAAATCACTTCTTAACCTGACTACTAGCAGACCTGATATTATGTTTACTGTTTGTCTCTATGCTAGATTTCAGGCTGATCCAAAGGAGTCCCACCTAAACCCTAAATCTCTTAGGAGCCCAAAACTTAAAAATTTGGTATCCTAGATGCATCACTGTCTTTGAGATTATAGGATATTCTAATTAAAACTTTGTAGGGTGTAGGGTGGATAGAAAGAGCACCTCAAGAACATATTAATTAATAGGACAATCCTTAGTCTCCTAATCGAGTAGAAAATAAAACTCAGTTACACTGTCCACTGTTGAAGCTGAATACATTACCTTAGGAAGTTGTGTGGCCCAGGTTCTTTGGCTAAAGCAACAAATTCTAGATTTAGGACTTCCTATAGGCATAATTCTAGTCCTAAGTGATAATACTAATACCATCTGCATTTCTAAGAACCCAATCCAACACTCCAGGACCAAATACATAGACATCATGCACCACTTCATTAGGGACCATGTTACCAAAGGAGACATAGAGCTATATCATGTAGCCACTAAAAACCAACTCACAGATATCTTCACTAAACCACTGGCCTTTGAAACCTTTAGCACCTTAAGAACTAGATTAGGTGTGATAGATATTCATGCTTGAAATTGATGATCTTTGTTTTTGTTTTTTGTATATAATTTTGTTTGATTTATTTGTCTATTTTTTATGTTTCTTTTAATTTCCTGATGATATTCTTCATTTTTTGTTTGATTCATTTATTTATTTCTTTTTATGTGTTTTTCTTTGGTTTTTGATTTTTAGTTGATTTCCTTTAGTTTCTTAAGAATCAGATCACTGCTCACTACTGCTGATGAACTTGATTTCTAAATGAGATTTTTGCCTTATTTTTATTTAGAAGTTTGTAAGCAGTGATTGACTTCTCTAAAACAGCTAAAGGAAGAAACATTGAGGATTATTTTCTCTTCCTCTAACTTCTTTAATGGTGTTTTTTTTGAATAAAAATCTTTTGCGAAATAAAAAAGTTGGACTTTGAAATAGAGATCTATTTTATCTTTCCACAATAATCTATATCATATGAGTAGTATTCCAAATCATTAAATCACCTTCGAGTTTTCTTAATCAGGTGGTTGCATTTACCATGTGAGAATGATTCTATTTTGTGGATTACTTTTTCTTATTTAAGAGAGTGAGTTTTTTTCTTTTTATATCTAGAAGATAATCTCACAATTGAGAGTCTTTTAGAGGTTTTGAAAGAAACGAAGCTCGCAAAAGATGCACAAAGTACACCAATCAACTAAAAAAAGGCACAAAATGAGCCCAAAACTGAAAAGATGCGTAATATTCACCAATAAATTAAAAAGATAAACAAAGTGTATCAAAAATCAAAAGATGTGCAAAGTGCATCAAATAATTAAAAATGAGGCATAAAATGAGCCCACAAAGAAATAAGCTTCCTCTTCTTTTAAATCTTTAAAAATCTTAGAAGAATTCATGTGCCACTTAATATATTCAAACACTTGAGATAAAAAATCATGATTTCTGGTTCTTTACTTTATAATACTACTTTATGAGATATTTTTTTTGAACGAAGCTTGAAAGGATCACTTTTCTTATCTAATTTATTTTCTTCTGAATTAGATTTGTGTTTAAAAGGAATTTGAACATGTATAGTGTCTGAGCTAGGGTTTACAAGATCAATTTTTCTAACTTCTTTGCATTTTAGCATCGTCAATTTCTTCTTATTTGCTTTTAAATTTAAACTTAAGAAAATTCTCATTTACTTGAGTGGATTGATTAAAAAAAAACTTTATTTTTTATTCTTATTTTTGTTTGCTTATTTGTTTGTTTTATTTTTCCTGGTATTTTGATTCGAGTTTTTTTTTAATATTTTTGGAATCCTCTCATTATTCAATCTTTCCTAATTTTATTCATATCATGAATCATCCTGGACAATGCACATCATCCTAGATGATATGATCAAATCACCCCTCATCACACATCCAATGGCTGATCTGAACCAATTATTGGTAATCATCCTAGACAATCCACATGTTCATCCTGGAAGATCCATGTTAAAAATGTGCTGAATAATTTAAATTTAGTTGGTACGATCCATTAATACTAATCATCCTGAATGATCCACCTCATCATCTTGGATGATACTTTTCAGCAACGATCTTTCAGAATGACTCCTCGGGATGATCGCCTATGTCTAATCATCTTGGATGATATCTGATCGTCCTGGACAATCTAACCACCTTTTTGACCAATTATTCTGGATGATAATAATTGCACTGATCATCCTGGAAGATCCCACGATCATCCTGGATAATATTCTCAAATCTATTTAAATAGCCATTTAAAACCTTATTCTTCACCAAACCTTTCAACTCCTCTCTCACTTAAGTCCTCCACTTCTTAATATGACTTGCGGTGGTAAAAGATCGCATGCACTTACAGATAGCTCTTCCAAGAGTGCTGTCGATACTCGCTTCACAGAAGCAGCAAATGAAGCTGTATATGCCCGCTTTAAATCTGCTAGCATCAACCCCTTAAAAATTGTAAATCAAGCCACCCTAAATTTTCAGGTATTACACCATTTTGCAAACACAATCCTGGGTTTCATTCTCAGTTTGGCTTTCCCTTTTAATTTTGAACTCCTGTTTGAGTTTTTTGCCAGTGATTTCACCTCTCTTCAGTCATATGTTACTGGACGCCCTGTCAAAATAATGTATCAAGATTTTTATGAATTTCTTTGATTGTTCACTATTAGAGACAAGCTTCATCTTCTATCCTCTGATCCTAACTTCAATTGGACCCGTATCAATAACATTCTTAGGGATACCAACGCTCCCTTTCATGACTCATTTGTCAGTTCCCTAGTCAATGATGCACGAATAATCCAGCACATTCTTCGCAACTCAGTTATTCCAAAAGCTAGAGACAGGATTCACATCACTCCCATCCTTTCACTCATCACCTACTATATCATGACCAACTGCCAATTTAATGCTGTTGATCTTATTATCCGATACATCAAGCACTTAACACGCTTTAGGGTTCCAGGCCACAAAAGAAAGCCAAACCTAGCCCTAGGACACTAAATTGCATATGTTCTTGAATCAAAATATAATCTTCAATTCCCTGCTCTATCTGATCACTACCCGATCTTCTACTCAAATAGCTCCTTCCACACCCTCCATGATACTCGTCATCCCCATGTGCACGAGGAGCCTAGGGAAGAAGAGGAAGGTCCTATTCCTGCACCTGCCCCTATCAACCTACAGCCTCAGATTGATCAGCTGGTACATAGGTTTGACCAGTGGAAGGCAATATTTGACTTCTACCTAGCTCAATAGGAGAAGTAGCACACAAAGGATGTTCCTTATTTTAATGACTATGTAGCCCAACAGCAGTAGCAGTATGACCAAGATATGGCTTGGTTTTGGGAGCAGTTTGCTTCCCTTCACAGATTCTTTCAGTCTCCACTACCTCCAAAAGATCAGAGTTCCTCTTTCTAGTTCTTTTTTGTGTGTTTGTTTCTCAGTTTGTACTTATTTCTGTATAATGTTTTGTTTACTGGTTGCTTTTTTGTTTCAACCTTTTTGTGATGTAAAAAAAGGGGAGTAGTGTTAGTGTTGTATTATTAGCTTATTTTAGTAAAATTTGCTTTGCTCATATTATTCTCGTTTATTTTATGTTTCTTTTTTTAATATCTATTTGATTTGAATTTATCAAACAAATGTTTGCCATCATAAAAAAAGGAGGAGATTATTGTAAATATGGATTCAAGTATTATATTTTTGATGATGATAAACATTCATGTTTCTCTACTACTGTTACTATTGAACATCTATTTTAGTTGCCCTAACTACTAACTTTTCAGGTCCACAAGGTCAATTACAATTCAAGCTAGTTCAAGATTGGGTAGATTAGGACTAATTCAATCTATAAGTTTAATTTCAATAGTTTTTACCTTTTCTTGAGTCAAATATAATAAGGTGGATCCTGATGTTAAGTAACCTTGCACACACACACGTAGGGGAGAAATTTGGTGAGTTTGAGAGTTCTTTTATTTTTGATCATATCATATAGGATGATCCAGAATCATCCTGGATGATCAGTTAAAAATAGAAACCCTAATTAGGGCATCTGGGTTAAGCAAATTTAATTAGGTAGATCATCCTGGATGATCCTCCCATCATCTTAGATGATATATTTAAATTTAGAAATCAATCGTCAAACATATTTTAGGCAATATTTTATTTTATATATTTTGAACTAATTGTACATGACAATCCTGATCATCCTGGATGATTACAATCTTGCCTAAAATAATCCCTTGATTAGGAGACTAATTATGGTTAAATTGATCAATCACATTATACAGGACGATCAACCTGATCATCTCGGATGATCCTTAATATTTTGAGGGATGATCACCAATCTTCTTGGATAAAAATTATGATTTTCTTCTTATCATCCAGGATATCATCCTGGACTTCACAAACTCTTATCTGGATAATTTATTAATTTCCATTCAAAATGAACTAATCATCCCAGACGATTGTGTAATTGTCATGGATGAAAATATATATTTTCTTCTGATCATCCAGTATATCATCCTGAACGTCCCAAACATTTATTTGGATGATTTATCGATTGCAACTCAAATTAAACTGAACATCCCATATGATCATATAATAATCCTAGATGATATGTAGAAATTATTTCTTCTCATCGTCCAGGCAATGGAAATTATCCTAGCAAAAAGGCTATTTCTGTGATATTATTCTACTTCTACCTTGAGATAAAAGTAGTTTGTTTTAAAATATCAAAAATTGCAGAAAGATTTTCCTAGTTGTTTGAGTTAAATTTTAAAATACCAATTAACCCCCCCACTCCCTCTCTGAAAGTTCGATAGGGATGTTAAGCCCTAGTGAACTAGTCCCGAGGCTAACCAAGAGGGGGGGTGAATTGGTTATTTAAAAATTTCACGATAACAATGAAAATCTTTTCGATACGTAGCAGCGGAAACACATAAACAAGAACGAAAAGATCAACCACAGATATTCACTCAAGCAGTTAATATCAGAAAAAATAAAGTGCAGAACTGAATCAGAAAAGCAAACCAGATTTTATAGTGGTTCGGTCAACTTGACCTACGTCCACTCCCTGGAGCCTCCCCTCTAGGTATTGCACTAAACAAAAGTGTCTCTCCTTTTGCTCCCACAGCAAGGCGGAGAAGTCCGTACAAACACCTCCTTTTCACCACACGGTGAGGCAGAGAACACGACCTCCTTTCGCTTCCTCCTGAAGCAGGCAGAGAACCTTCGAACTCCTTTTCCTTCCACCTGAAGTAGGCAGAGAACCCCGGATCTTCTTGCGAATGATCCTCCCACGACGAACACCGACTAGACAAAAGACGACGAGCGGAGAAGACGACTCTGGTCCGTTCTTGGAGCAACCTTAGTGAATCCCTCACTAACTCCCCCTCGCAAGATCTTCTCTCTCTCTCCCAACTCTCTCTCTCTCTAGGGTTTCTCAGGGAAGGAAGGCAGCAAAAGATATTTCTTATTTTTGGAAAAAGTTCTTTTAAAGGAGGGCTTAAAATTTGCCATAAATCTCAACTGGTCGGCCAAGATCGTCAAGGAGATCGTCCTGTACGATCAGTTCAAATTCAGCTGTTTCAGCCTGGACGATTTGGCTCTTCTGGACGATCAGTAGAAAAAGTTGTTCAATCGTCCCGTACGATCCTGCGATCGTCTGGGATGATTAGTGCAAATCAAGGAAAATCGTCCAGAGGACAGCTCGGGTCGTCCAGAGAAATCTATGCTGGACGACCAAAAAATGACTTGATCGTCCAGGACTATTGGGACATCGTCCTGTACGATTAGTTCAAAAAGGCCCCAAATCATCCTAAACACAGTTCGGATCGTACAGCTGAAATGCACTAAACGATCACGATCGTCCGGGACGATTCTGCGATCGTCCAGGACGATTCTGCGATCGTCCAGGACGATATGATCGTATCAACCAAAAATAAATTGCTTTCCTTAATTACCAGATTAAATTAGGCATGATTGTACTGAATCGTCCGGGATGATACACGTATCGTCCGGGACGATCAGACCAAGTATCTAAAAATAAGAACTTGCCTAACTTGATCTAGCGGCTGAGAATTTTTGATTTGGGCATATCATCCCGTACGATCCAGAGATCATCCAGGGCGATCTGCTTAATTAGACCCTCTTAACTTAGTCACCCTAATTAGGGTTTCTGTTTTGGGTGGATCGTCCAGGACGATGTGAAAATCGTCCAGGACGATCTGAACAAAATTTGAACAGAAACTCTAATTCACTCAAGCTCTCCCCCTGAGTGTGTGTGTGCAAGGTTACTTAGCTAGGGGATCTGTTACATTATAATTGACTCAATAAAAGGAAAAATCATACATTTGACACACTTGGACCCGATCTTGAGTTGACTTGAGTGGCTCGTGGTCTTTTGTGCCTGAAATAGATTAGCCAAGCAAAACACACTGGAAATATATTTGTCATCATCAAAGCCAGATTTGCAACAATCTCCCCCTTTTTGATGATGGCAAACATTTCTAAAGTAGTTTAAAAATAAAAGTAAACTAGGAGATCAAAACACCAACATTTTTTCAAATTTTCATTTAACAACTAAAACAATACAGGAAACATGACTCATAAAATAGAAACAGACATGACTACAACTGACTCCCCCTTTTGACATCACAAAAAGGAGGAGGAAAAATAAAACACAGAAATTTTTCCTTAATTTTAGATTCAAAAACCAATGACAGGACGATTGATAGCGCTGAAATCCAGAAAAGGTTGGAAATAATCAACTTTCGTAACTCCGACCCCGGGCACCTTATCGATGCAAACCTCTTTCAAAACAAAAATCCGATTCAGAAGAAAAGACATTAGATTTGAAAAGAGATCCTTTCAAGCCTCGTTCCAGAAAAATATCTGATATAATAGTGTTACAAAGTAAAAAATCAGAAATCGGGATTTTCAAAACACAAGCTTTTGAAAATATTAAGTGGCGCACAGATTTCTCTAAGACATTTAACAATCTGAAAGGGAAGAAAGGTTGTTTTGGGCTCATTTTGTGCCTCTTTTTCAAATTGGTTGGCGCTTTGCGCATCTTTTGATTTTTGATACACTTTGTGTATCCAATTTGGCAATTTCGCATCTTTTCAGTTTTGGGCTCATTTTATGCCACTTTTTCAAATTATCTGGTGCACTGTGCATCTTTTATAAGCTTTTTCCTTTTCATAATCATTAAAGAGTCTCAGCTGTGAGATTATCTTCCAGACATAGGAGATGACTCTCCACAGTAAGGAAGAACGATTCACAAAACAAAAGCCATACAACATATGATAAATGCAATCACTTGGTTTAGAAAATCAAACTAATGACTCAAGACTTTGAAAAATACTATTGATATGAGGCAGATTACTGTAGGAAGATAAAATAATCTCTATTTCAAAAACTAACATTTTAATTTAGAAGAGGATTTTTATTCAAAAGAACCTATACACCAGTAAAGGAGTTAGAGGAAGAGAAACAATCATCAATGTTTCTTCCCTTTAACAGATTCAGCGAAATCAATCACTGCTTACCAGCTTCCAAACCAAAACAAGGTAAACTCCCAGTCAAAAATTCAGATCATCAGAAGTAGTGAGCGGTGATCAGATCTTGAAAAGCATAAAAAAGTAAGTGCAAGATATGAACCAGTAAAGAAATAAAAATAGGTAGAAAATCACAGCAAAGTAAATACTCAAATCAAACTAACAGTAATGCTAACACAGAAATAAGCAGAAGAAATAAAATAAACTGAAAGCAAATAATCAAACCAAAACTAACTGATAGAAATCAGAATACCAAAACTAACTAACAGAAATTAGAAATCATAATACCAAAACTAACTAACAGAAATCAGAATATGAATCAGAACAATCATAAATCAGCAGTCATCAGAATCAAGCATTTATATCAATCACTCCTAATCTGGTTCTCAAAATGCTGAATGAGTCAAAGGCCAATGGTTTAGTGAATATGTCAGCCAGCTGATTTTCAGTTGCTACGTGATGTAGCTCAATGTCCCCTTTTGTAACATGGTCCCTAATGAAGTGATGCCTAATATCAATGTGTTTGGTCCTAGAATGTTGGATTGGATTGTTAGAGATACAGATGGCACTAGTATTATCACACAGAACAGAAATTATGTCAACAGGTACTCCTAAATCCAAGACTTGCTGCTTCAACCCAAGAACTTGGGCCACACAACTCCCTAAGGCAATGTACTCAGCTTCAGCAGTGGAAAGTGCAACTGAGTTCTGTTTTCTACTGGACCAGGAGACTAACGACTGTCCTATGAATTGACAAGTCCCAGAAGTACTCTTCCTATCCACCCTACACCCCGCAAAAATAGAATCAGAATATCCAATGATCTCAAAAGAGGTGCTGTGCCTAGGGTACTAAATTCCTAGGTTTGGGGTTCCTAAAAGATATCTAAGAATTCTCTTAACAGCAGTCAGGTGGGACTCTTTAGGATCAGCCTGAAACCTAGCACAAAGACAGACACTAAACATGATATCAGGTCGGCTAGCAGTCAGGTAAAGCAGTGAACCTATTATCCCTCTATACTTCTTCTGATCAACAGATTTTTCATTTGAATCCTTATCTAACTGAACTGAGGAGGGCATAAAAGTATTGATTGGCTTGGCTTTGTCCATTTCATATTTCTTCAAAATATCCTTAGTGTATTTTGATTGATTGAGAAAGGTTCCATCATCTGTTTGTCTTATGCTAAACCCCAAAAAGTAGGACAATTCTCCCATCATACTCATCTCAAACTCCTTACTCATTATTTTAGAAAACTCTTCACATAAATATTTATCAGAAGATCCAAAAATTATATCATCAACATAGATCTGGACAATGAGTAAGTCATCTCCTAATCTCCTCAGAAAAAGGGTGGTGTCTAAGCTCCCCTTAACAAACTCCCTTTCTGACAGGAATGTGCTAAGCCTCTCATACCAAGCTCTGGGTGCCTGTTTCAATCCATATAAGGCCTTTTTTAATTTATAGACATGACTTGGATATTGGGAACTCTCAAAACCTGGGGGTTATTCTACAAAAACATCTTCTTTAATTACCCCATTTAAAAGGCACTCTTGACATCCATTTGAAACAGCTTAAATCCCTTATAACAGGCAAAGGCTAGTAGCACTCTAATGGCTTCCAATCTAGCTACAGGGGCAAAAGTCTCCTCAAAATCAATCCCTTCTATCTGAACCCCTTAGCCACCAATCTTGCCTTATTTCTCACCACCACACCAGAATCATTCATCTTATCCTTAAAGACCCACTTGGTTCCCACAATACTATGATTTTTAGGTCTTTCTACTAACTCCCAAACATCATTCCTTACAAATTGATTCAATTCTTCCTACATAGCTAAAATCCAAAATTCATCCGATAAGGCTTGATTGATGTTGGTGGGTTCAGTCATTGAGATAAAGGCAGAATGGTTTACTTCCTTCCTAAGTCCATGCTTAGTCCTAACACCTTCAGAAGGGTCTCCTAAGATCAGTTCTTTAGGATGACTCGAAGAATATCTCCAATCTCTAGGCAACTCGGTTTGAGGTTCTCCCCTTTCCTCCAAATTTGTATTTCCAACTCCTTGGGTAACCTCAATAATCTCTTCATCTTCTACTTCAGATCTAGACTCCTTAGGATCAGATTCATCAAACACTACATGAGTTGTTTCTTCCACCACCAAAGTCCTCCTATTGAACACCCTAAAGGACTTCCCCACACTTGAATATCCTAAGAACACTCCTTCATCAGATTTGGGGTCAAATTTTCCTAAGGATGACTTCCCGTTGTTCAGAATGAAAACCTTACAGCCAAAGACAAGGAGGTGGGACAGATTTGGAGTTCTACCCTTAATGATCTCATAAGGTGTCTTGTTCAGTTTGACTCTCACATTCACCCTATTCAGCACATAACAGGCAGTGTTCACCGCTTCAGCCCAAAAGGATTTTGGAAGTGAATACTCGGCAAGCATGGCTCTAGCGGCTTCCACTAAGGTCCTGTTCTTCCTTTCAGCTACCCCGTTCTGCTGAGGGGTCCTAGGAGCTGAAAAATTGTGACTAATCCCATGATCCTCACAAAAACTTCCAAATCTTTCATTTTCAAACTCCCCTCCGTGATCACTATGGATGGTAATAATCTCACATCCTAACTTCTTCTGAATCCAAGTAGAGAAGGATCTAAACTCATCAAATGACTCAGATTTATGTGACAAAAACTTAACCCAAGTGAACCTCGAATAATCATCTACAATCACAAACCCATAGACTCTCCCCACTAAGCTGGCAGTGCTAATAGGTCCAAAGAGGTCCATGTGAAGAACTTCTAAAGGTCTAGAGGTGTTAATGTCCTTAACAGAGTGAAAAGAGGACTGGACTTACTTTCCCAACTGACAGGCATCACACAGGTGATCCTTAGTGAACTTAAGCTTGGGCACACCTCTAACTAAGTCCTTTTGGGTGACTCTCCTAAGGGTTTTCATATTGGCATGACACAATCTCCTATGCCATAACCAAGACTCATCAGCAGCAGTTTTTAAGCAAATTGAATTATCAGATTTAATGCAACTTACATCCAGCTTGTAGACGTTGTTGATCCTTTGCCCCTGCAAAACAACTTCATCATTTAAGCTTAAAATGCAGCCAGTGGGCAGGAATTTGATGCTGTATCCCTTGTCACAGAGTTGACTGATGCTCAGCAAGTTGTGTTTCAGTCCATCTACAAGCAAAACATTATCAATCATAAAATTCTTGGAATCACCAATTATACCTGAGCCTACCACCTTCCTGGTGGTGTTATCTCCAAGTGTAACCTTGCCTCCAGCTCTAGCCTCCTGTGAAATGAACTGATTTGCATCTCCAGTCATATGTCTAGAACATCCGCTGTCTAGGTACCACATGCTCTCATGAGGTCTTATGTGAGAGCACACCTACAAAAGTATCAAACGTCAGTCTTAGGAACCCAAACAGGTTTGGGTTCCTTCTTATGAAAAGAAGAATGCAATGCATGCGTGCTGTGCTGTGAAACAGGCAGTTTGGGTTTCCACACCCAATGTGTACTACGGTGAACAGTGCAGGTGTGAGAAATATGTCCTAACATGCCACATGAAAAACATCTAACACCAGGTTAACTAATCTACATGGATGATAATGCCTCTTCCTAGATGTATATGAAACATGCTTTGAAGAACTTGCAACAGATTTTTCAAAAGGTGGCGGTGCATAAAACTTTTCAAAAGTAGGCGGTGTTTTGTTCTTTTCAAAAGCACTGATCTTTTCCTTCAAAAACTCATTTTTTTCTTTAAACTTGCAATTTCAAATTTCAAGGTTCCATTGCTACTTTCTACTTCACATGCCATTGTATCTAACTCTTTAAAAGCTCTTTCTAAGTCCACATGTGTAGTTTTCAATGAATCATGCTCAGACACTAAATCAGAATATTTTTTATTCAACTCATCGAATTCATCAAGCATAGACATGTGATTGGAATCAAGTGTGGAATGATCTTTAACTACAGAATCTTGCTCTTTTTGCAAAGTTAAATAATCTAATTTCAAACTAGCATGAGTTTTCTTAAGTTTCTTATAGGATGTATGAATTCTTTCAAAAACTTCAAATAATTGATCGTAAGTCAGCTCACATACCTCTTCCTGGTCCGACTGACCAGGGTGATCATCAGCCATCAGACATAAGTTTGTTTCCTCCTCTTCAGCTTCAGTCTCAGAAGAGTCGGATGCAGAGTCTGCCCAGAACGCCTTCTGAATCCGCTTCTTGTCCTTTCTGAACTTTGGTTTCTCCTCACCCTTCTCCTTGCTTGGGTGAGCTTTAAGTGTAGGACAATCAGCCTTAATGTGTCCAAGCTTCCTGCATTCAAAACAAACAGATTCAGATGAACCCTTAAAATTTTTATTGGACTTACCCTTGTTCCACTTCTGATAGTTCTTATGTTTCTTCCTTTGAAAGCTTTTGAATTTCCTTGTGATTAAGGCAACATCATCGCTATCAGACCTGAAAGTGTTAGCATCTGAATCCTTGGCCTTTAGTGCCACTATCTTCTCTTTCTTGCGTTCACCTGCATCAAGTTGCCTTTGGTTCACCCCTTGCTCGTAAGCAATGAGTGATCCAAGTAAGCTGTCAATAGAGTAAGTATTTAAATCTTTAGATTCAGTAATAGCAGTAATCTTAGCATCATAAGAAGCAGGCAAACATCTAAGAATTTTGTTCACTCTTTCGTAGTTAGTAAGTTCTCTACCTAGAGCATGCAAAGAGGTAACAATCTGAGTGAACCTTGTGTACATTTCTGAAATAGTCTCACTAGGTTTTATGCGAAAAAGTTCATAATCATGTAACAAGATGTTTAACCTAGACTGTTTGACTTCAGTTGTACCTTTGTATGTTATGCATAATCTATCCCAGATTTCCTTTCCCGTTGTACAAGTAGAAACACGCATATAGTCTTCAGATTTTAAAGCACAAAAGAAACAGTTCAAGCATTTTGCATTTAACTGTGCTAAATCACGATCATCAAACGTCCAATCAGCAAAAGGCAGTTCAGTTTTCACATTGTTAATTAATCTAAAAGGTGGTTCGTATCCATCCTTAACTAACATCCACATGCGATAGTCAATAGATTGCAAAAAAGTAGACATGCGTATTTTCCAAAAATCAAAAGGAATATTATCAAACAACGGTGGTCTTGTAATAGAATATCCTTCAGCAGTATTACGATTGTTACAGTTAGCCATCGATCAAATTCAAAAGTTTTTAAACCTAAATTTTGAATCCCGCTCTGATACCACTTGAAAGTTCGATAGGGATGTTAAGCCCTAGTAACTAGTCCCGAGGCTAACCAAGAGGGGGGCGGTGAATTGGTTATTTAAAAATTTCATGATAACAATGAAAATCTTTTCGATACGTAGCAGTGGAAACACATAAATAAGAACAAAAAGATCAACCACAGATATTCACCCAAGCAGTTAATATCAGAAAAAATAAAGTGCAGAACTGAATCAGAAAAGCAAACCAGATTTTATAGTGGTTCGGTCAACTTGACCAACGTTCACTCCCCGGAGCCTCCCCTCCGGGTATTGCACTAAACAAAAGTGTCTCTCCTTTTGCTCCCACAGCAAGGCGGAGAAGCCTGTACAAACACCTCCTTTTCACCACACGGTGAGGCAGAGAACCCGACCTCCTTTCGCTTCCTCCGGAAGCAGGCAGAGAACCTTCGAACTCTTTTTGCTTCCACCTGAAGCGGGCAGAGAACCCCAGATCTTCTTGCGAACGATCCTCCCACGACGAACACCGACTAGACGAAAGACGACGAGCGGAGAAGATGACTCTGATCTGGGCTTGGAGCAACCTTAGTGAATCCCTCACTAACTCCCCCTCACAAGATCTTCTCTCTCTCTCCCAACTCTCTCTCTCTCTCTAGGGTTTCTCAGGGAAGGAAGGCAGCAAAAGATTTTTCTTATTTTTGGAAAAAGTTCTTTTAAAGGAGGGCTTAAAATTTGCCCTAAATCTCAACTGGTCAGCCAAGATCGTCCAGGACGATCGATAGATCGTCCTGTACGATAAGTTCAAATTCAACTGTTTCAACCTGGACGATTTGGCTCTTCTGGACGATCAGTAGAAAAAGTTGTTCATATCGTCCCGTATGATCGTGCGATCGTCCGGGATGATTAGTGCAAATCAAGGAAAATCGTCCAGAGGACAGCTCGGGTCGTCTAGAGAAATCTGTGCTGGACGACCAAAAAATGTCTTGATCGTCAAGGATGATTGGGACATCGTCCTATACGATTAGTTCAAAAAGGCCCCAAATCATCCTGAACATAGTTCGGGTCGTACAGCTGAAATGCACTAAACGATCACGATCGTTCGGGACGATCCTGCGATCGTCCAAGACGATATGATTGTATCAACCAAAAATAAATTGCTTTCCTTAACTGCCAGATTAAATTAGGCATGATGGTACTGAATCGTCCGGGACGATACACGTATCGTCCGGGACTATCAGACCAAGTATCTAAAAATAAGAACTTGCCTAACTTGATCTGGCGGCTGAGAATTTCTGATTTGGGCATATCATCCCGTACGATCCAGAGATCATCCAGGACGATCTGCTTAATCATACCCTCTTAACTTAGTCGCCCTAATTAGGGTTTCTGTTTTGGCTGGATCGTCCAGGACGATGTGGAAATCGTCCAGGACGATCTGAACAAAATTTGAACAGAAACCCTAATTCACTCAAGCTCTCCCACTGAGTGTGTGTGCAAGGTTACTTAGCTAGGGGATCAGTTACATTACAATTGACTCAATAAAAAGAAAAATCATACATTTGACACACTTGGACCTGATCTTGAGTTGACTTGAGTGGCTCGTGGTCTTTTATGCCTGAAACAGATTAGCTAAGCAAAACACACTGGAAACATATTTGTCATCATCAAAACCAGATTTGTAACACTCTCGGTTAGCCTTAGGATTAGTTTATGAAGGCTTAACAACCCTAACAAACTTTCAAACAGTAAAAGTCTTTTTCATCATCAATTGAGAGAGCATAAATAGGAGGCCTCAAAAAGTGTCCTAATTTTTAAGTTGCCGCCAAAGATCATCCAGTCGATTATCCTGTATGATTAGTTTAAATTAGCCCTTCCAGCCAGGATGATCTGGGTTTCCTGTACGATTAGAACACAAAGTTTATTCTGAACATCCAGGATGATGTGGTCATCATCTTGTATGATTAGTTCAATTATACACTTTTGTCCAGGCAATAGTTCAGAATGTCCAAGAGATAAATTGGGATGATATGTAGAAATATAACTGATCGTCTAAGCTAATGTTGCAATTATCCTGTATGATTAGATAAAAATCAAACATTATCATCCAGCAGATAATTTGGGATGTCTAGGAGATAAATCAGGATAATATAAATACAACTGATCATCCAGGATGATGTTTTGATCTTCCTGTATGATTAGCACAAAATTAGACATTATCATCCAACAGATAGTTTGGGACGTCCAGGAGAAAACTAAGGTTTTTATAATAGATCATCCAGTATGATTCTACGATCATCCTAGATAATATGATCGATCAATCTAATCTTAATTACTCTCCTAATCACCTAATCAATTTAGGCATGATTGTGTACGAATCGTCTAGGACAATAAGGATCATCCTGCACTATTAGTGTAATTTTGTGAGTTATAAAATATTGCCTAAATGAGTTTGTTGGGTATTTTGATTTAATCATATCATCCAGTACAATGGGAGTTTAATCCAAGATGATTTTCTTATTCAGGTTTACTTGACCCAGATGCCCTAATTAGGGTTGTGAGCTGAACAGATCGTCCATGATGATAAAAAATCATCATGTACGATTTGATTAAAAAAATTTATTTTCTCTATCTCCCTTAACTTACTCCCTTGAGTATGTGTGTGTAAGGTTACTTAGCTTCAAGATCCACCATATTACAATTGACTTAAGAAAAGGTAGAAAATGTATTTAAATTAAAGTACATACTTGACTCAGTCCTAGTCTACCCTATCTTGAGCTGGCTTGAGAGTGAACTTATGGACCTAAAATGTTAGTATTAAACAGAGAAAATAGATATGCAATGAACTTTAACTATTAGGAGATAGCATAGTAAATAAAAATAATAATATTTATTATCATCAAAATCACAAGACTTGGGCCTAGATCTGCAACTGCTGAGTTATTAATTGATTGGTATTTTATATGGTAGCTATTATGTTCTTGGAATTATCCAACTGTCAAGCTTATTCCTATTGTTTATATTATTCCAAATGGGTTTTCTCATGTGATCTATGCTGATATTACATGATATGATCCTTTTGGTTACAACTAGGGTTTTAATGCTCCTTTTCTCTCCGTAAAGGTTTGAAATTTATGCTGCTACGGGCTTGGGATTAGGTTCCTTTTGTGCTATGGTTTTGGCCTTTATGCAATCCAGAATTCTATTTATGTTTGCGTTAATGGTTGTGTTGTGGACTATATAGCTTGGGCTTTCTCTTCTTGTAATTATTTTGCTGATATTTGGAGGGAGAGTATTCCTTGGTGGCTGCTCTTTAATAATCTATCTTTGGATGCTCATGTTATTTGTGCTCAATACTAATTTGTGTGGTGGAGATCCTATATTATGGATATATGTATTAGTAATTCTTACTTTTAGCTGGTTTGAGATTTTGGGTTTAACTAATCAATTTTGTGTGTCCTTTAATGTTGGTATCAGAAAAGTTTTGATTCAATGGTTATGCTCTCACCTTATTTTGGATGGTATTTATCCTAGAAATTATATCCTTTGTTATTATATATATTGGCATCAGAATGCTTTTATTTATTCTCCCTTTAATTCCTTTCTGTATTTTGGTGGAGGTGTTGTGGGATCTTACTTCATTGCATATCTATTTCTGGTAGTTATTATTATGGTTATTATATGAAATTTGACATTCTAATCTACTATTTCTATATTATTTTTGTCAATGTTTTTTTTTGCAGCCTTCATATTTTGTAGGTATTTTGGCCTCTGGTTTTAGTTCAATGGCTCATCATTTTTTATAGAAAGATTATGCTTAATGGCTTTATTTTTATCATTCTTTTTTGGGTGATGGCTCCTAGCCACCCTAGAATGTTATTAGGTTATCAAGTAATTTTTATTAGAGGGGAATTTTGGCTCTTAGGTTTTCTTTTTACTTTTTTTGTAGCTCTTTGGAGCATAAGCGAGCTGAAGGTCCCCCTTAAGGATCGTGTAATCCCTTTTTTTAATTAATGCGTAGGCCCCCAAAAAAAACCATCTAAAGTGTGTGTAAAAAGTTGTGTGATTTTCCTTGGTTTATTTTGTTTAAAGTTATCAAACATTTTATTTTAATTTATTTAATTTCAAAAGGACTTTATTTACTTAAGTTTTAATGTTTTAGAATTTTATGATTTAATTAAAGAATATATTTTAAGCGTTCAAATTGTTTATTTTAACTTTTAAAGAACATAGTGTTAAATAACTCATAAGTGCCCAGAGTCATTGATTAGCAAGTCCTAAGCACATCTTTGTAATCCATTTGATTCCCCCTTAAGGATTAAATCTAATGCATAGAGTCCTACATTTTTTAAAGTATTTTTTATATAATAATTTATTTTATTTTAAGGAAATTTGTTAATTAATAACCATATATAATTTGAAGTTACCAATTATCAAAGTCCTATGCTTTTTAAATCAAATGCATTTACTCCCTCCTAAGAGATAAAGCATACATATATTGGCCTTGATTTATTAAAATTATTTATTTAAAAATGAATATGTTTTATTTAACTCTTTTAATTTAATTTTATTAGTTTAAGTTGGGTTTGATTTTTCATTTAAGTTTTATTATGGCTAAATAAATTTATTTTCATTCATTCTTCTCTGACCTTTATTTATTTAATTATTTAATTTTTATTTAAGTTTTATTGAATTCGTTTTAGTTATTTACCTTTATGTTATGTAAATGGTTTATATTTGATTTCATTAATTTTATTTATTTAAATTTATTTATGTTTTCATATATTCATACTACTGATTTGATCTTTATATCTATTTTATTTATTTAAAAATTAACTAATTTGTTTCTTTATTTATACTTTTATTCCTTATTTAATTAAGTTGGCCGAACTTTGCCTTTTATTTTTACTTAAGATTATAGAGATTTATTATTTTTATGAAATTTTAGATTTAATTTGGAGTTCAATGCAATTTAGTTTGTGTTTTAAGAAATTTTATTTATATCCTAATGAATTAAATTAATAAAACAAGTAATTTGGCTTTTTTTATTGAACCAAATCAATTCTAAACAACTTGAAATCATCACTAGAGGTCATGAGTGACCTCTGAAGATAATTACAAGAGCTTAGGACTATATAAAAATTTATTTATATATTTAAATATTTTATTTATTTATTTTGTGAATTTCATTCAAATTTATAATTATTTTTATTTTAAACTTTATGAAGGGGATTTTATTTTTCATTTAAAGTGTATTGAATTTATTATTTATTGCATTTTACTTTGTATTTATCTAATTCATTTTGAATTTATTATGAGCTATAAAAAATCCAAAGTTAATTATGCAATGTGATTTAGGGTTCACAATTTGACAAACTAGACGACCTCCAAATTACTTGAAATTTAAACCATAAGTTAATTAAAACCTAAAGTTCATTTCCAAGAAATTTGAATCCATCAAACTCTTCCTAATGTTTAAAATCAATCATCAAGGTAAATATATCTATACACTTGGAAATTACATTTGAAGCTATAGATTCCATGAATTGGGTTAAAATAAGTGGCTAAATAGCCATTATACACTACATTAGCTAATCATAAACATTTAATCCCTAATGCCTTATAGATTTGATTTTAGAGTAATTTTAATTTCTAGGTCAAATCCTGACCACAAGAATCCCTAAGATGATTCAAATGTCCATGGAAATTTTTGGACATGTTAGTGATGTCCCCAAGAATGTTCCATTTAAATTTGAGCCCTTGGTGAATTGTATTTAATGAAGAATTTCATAAATACCCCAGAGATTATTTATGAAATTACTTTTACACATTAGACATTAAGGTTTATAATCATAGGGCTTATAAAGTACTCCTCAAGAAAAATCTATAAAGCATTAAAATGCATGATTTTGCAATTGTGGGAGGAGTTTTTAGTTTTATAAGATCCATAATTTCTCTTAATTTTAATTAAAAAATTATACAGTCAGGGGCTGATCGTTCTGCGCTTTAACATATAGCCAATTTTGATTTGTGTGCAATGATTGCTAAAATTATGGGATCAAAGCATAAAAGTTAGTCTGATAAAATCAGGGCCTTATATTAAAATGAATGGCTCTAACTTCATCTTCAATCTCTAGTGGCCAATACAAGCCATAAAGAATGATTGGTACGATCTAGGAGCTATAATTCACCTAGTTAGATGAAATCAAATCCTAGAGCTTCATCTGGACACAACATTTACATCAAATGGCTTAATGCCTCTAGTGTAAACATTTACTTCACAATTAGCCGAGCCGATACTAATGGGGGATAAGGATTGAAAAATACCTCTAACCCGTGGGGAACTATAATGGGATTTAGTTCCATCACACTCGTCTCCACCTTAGAAATAAGTGCCCTTCAGTTAGCAGGGCCTGTTATGTAGTGGGTCATAAGTTGGTGTTTGGCCAATTCATGCTTATTAGAGCTTGATCAATCTCACTTAAAACCACCAGGCACTGCAAGAAATTTAGCTTTTTATGGCAGAATATTCCACTGCAAAATAAGAGAAATGCGTTGTAAATCCTAGTTTGTGGCTAATTTGTAACAAAGTTAATTCTACCGTTAAAACCTACATCACAAAAGTAGTTATGAAGGAACATATACATCACAAATATATTACAATGGATTTGTGGAGGATGGGCAACAAAAACTCCGCTACAAATTGCGGAGAAATATCCATCATAATTGTGGCAAAAAATCTATCACAAAGTCGCCGCCATTTGTGTCGTATATTTTTATCACAAATAATGATACTAGATCGTCATATCAATATTTATGATGGAAATTTGATCGCAAATCTATAAAAAACCTATAATATAAATAAAAAAACAACTCCTCCTATCAGTTATTAAGCTTTCCAACTATAAAAATCCAAATAGTTTAAAAATAATAATTAAATGCAATAATAAAGTGCAATATAATCCAACAGTAACATTCCAATAGATCAAATAAATAATCACATTCCATAAAATTTTACAATTCTTATAACACTGCTAAAGTTTCAATAGTTCTTATACATCAAAAGAAATAAAATGCATCAAAAAATATTTTTACAGACACTGGGCAGAATTAATATCCTCACTCTCATGCTCAGTCAATGTATATGCAGATTATTTTTGCTAATCTGCTCTCTCAATCTCCTAAGCTCATCTAGCATCTAAATGTTCATGCTCTCCTATATTTTTTTGGACATTTTCTAACTCTGTTGTCAAGTTAGACACCTGTTGGCCATAAAAACTATCCTCATTACCTGTGAAGTAGCAAGTAGTAGAAGAGGATTATCCCTAATACATGTAGGCTTGTGGGCCTAATCCATAAACCCATCCTTTCTTCATTATACCTACCACTTACAACCAAGTGCAGTAGTCAAATATATTTATAGATTCCCCAAAGGAACCCTCACCTACTACAGCTTAGCTCTCTCTAAGCTGTGTATACTCATCCTACAAAATATAATATAAGATTAATCATCATATAATTGTCACTTAAAATATTTCTATAAGTATAGTATTCTTATATATTAGCATACATGAATAAAGATGTTATTAAAATCTTTGAAAATTCTTATCGATCATCGTCAATACTCAGTGTATGGAGTTGAGCCCCTAGTATGGAGGGAGCTACCCAGGCCTTTGACATCAAAAGCTCGATTCTATCTATTTTTCTCCCTCCTCGCTATAAAATATGGGCTTCCCCAAGCACTATTGATCTCTACCCATACACTCTTTCAAATCTAAAGCAGTCACTTGCATATACTCCTAATGTGAGTGAACATGTCTGTCAAGCGAGTTACTCCGCATTTCTCAAAATTTGTTCTGATTCGAGTACCATACTCAGGCAACTAATAGAAATGTTGCTATATATAATAATTAGAAAAAAATTGTTATTTATTATCATAATAAAATATGAAGAGATGTTAATAATATTATAACTTAGTAATCTGAAACTCCCTGAACCACATGTCTCACAATTCCTTCATGGTTTTCTTCCAGGATACATATGGAGCATCAAACCTGCTCTATATTATATTCTGTATCTTGTGTGTGGGCTACTTTGATAGATAAAATATATACAAAATATTTAGTTGAAGAATATTATTTCTTAAAAATATGCATAAAATAAAACATTGACATTTATATATGTGTCATCCTTTGGCTGAGTTAACATGTGCCATTTATATTCAGAGTTGTGGCAGCCTACGTGGAAAGTCCAACCGTAATCGGGGTGGAAGGTCCAGCTACAATCGGGGTGGAAGGTCTAGCTATATAGGGCTGAGGGGGTTGTGGATAGTAAAATGGTGGAATGTATGGTGGATAGGGATAAGTAGCAGAGAATCCTTGAGAAGATGGTGGGGCAGTATGGGTAAAAGGGAGTCATTTGTGTAGGGTCTAGTGATAAAAACTAGGGGTCTAAGGAGTAAAATGGAGGACTCCCTATATGAGGTGTAGGTAAAGGGGTGCTAAGATGGGTAATAATGGCAGGCTGTGAAGAGGAGGTCCCCTCAGTACCTCTACCCTTACTGGATCCTCCATTGGTATTCTTCCTTTACCTAAAAATATTTATGATCAATGGCCTATGGAGCCCATCACCTCCATAAGACATTTACAAAAATAAAAGAAATAATATTCTAAAATTTGTATATTTATAAAAAATGTGAGTAATTAGTAATTTAAATTCAGGAAATTGAACTATTGTATGTATGCTAACTTGTAAAAAAAATTTACAGTATATATACTAACATATAAAAAAAATAACTATTTTATGTATGCTAACATGTAAAAAAAATCTACTATATGTATATTAACATTAAAAAAGAAACTATTATATGTTTACTAACTTGTAAAAAAAATACCAAGTGATTCACATTTACCTCCTAACTATTAAAAACTAGGTGATTCACTTTCATTTGATGAGACCACATCCTTACTACTAACATCTTCAATATTCTCCTCAATGTCTAAGTTTACCTCCTCTAACTACAACTCAATTTTATTAGCTATAATTTGATCATCTATATTATTAGCAAGCTCTTTAAAGTATGACATACACTTTTCTTGATGTGCTGCTAGTATTGATGTAGAATTCTCATTAACCTTCCTAGGCATAATATTGATGACTATAAGCCAATCTTACTTACCCGTAGTCTACGTGGATAGGTAGCAAAGAATACTTGGGTAGCCTAGCTAGCAAAGATAAATTGGGCGTATTTTCCATATCTTCTACCACTCTTTAGTTTTATAATACCATAAAGTAGATGCACCCTTGTTCCTCTATTTTGCACTAGATGAAACCAATTATAATTAAAAAGATACAAGTTGTTCCCTTCACCAGGTATTTTCCATGCAATATGGGCAAGCTAGCTTACCTACACTGCTCCAACCAAAAAGCATACCATATACTAGAAAGTCCCCAATTGTCCAATGTAACACTGCCTGAATGTAAAATTTAGTTTGGTGGAGATATATTATAGGGTAACTCCTTCATTCCACAATAAATTTAAGTCATTGATTAAAGATTGCATGAACACATCTATCTTTGCATTTGGATTGTGTTGGCCTAAAATGATTAGTGTCAGAAATATGTAAGGTATAGTCATACACAACTCTAGAAGAAGATTGTAGGGGGTGAGTATCATGGGCCAGCATAAGTAAGGTGAGGAAGATTGGTTATATTGAGTAAAACATCTGCACATAAACTTAATCTTATATTCCTTGGTTCTGCGACAAAGGTAGGATGTGCATGATCAAACTATTTTTAGGCTTCTGCTTCTGATGGATGTCTTAGGACACCTACTTGTGAGTTGTGTTCCTTATGTCATCTCATATATGTACCAAAGCTCATAAAGGCATATGAACATTATAATTTGGGAATGATAGGTGAGTAGAATAATCGACTAACTGGCATATTCTTCTTCTTTCTTTTTTTCTTAGAATTTTGTTTAAACCTTGGCATGTTACAATGATAACATGCAATCTTTGACAAATTATCCTTGTAGAATAACATTAATCTATTAACATAATAACATATTTTTATAGTTGTCAAACCAAGTTTCAAAACTCATTTTTTAGCCCGGTATAAATCTGTTAAAACTATATTATCTGTTGGGTTGGTCTCTTTAAGTAAGCCAATGAATTAATTAAAGCATTCTCTAGGTACATTGTATTCTATTTTTATGCTTAACTTCTTCACAGCTACAGTAACTCTGAGGAGTAGTGCTCTCATTCCAAATTACTTGCTGTATAGAGTATAACAAATCATAAAAGTTTTGTGCCTCCTTATTTGTGGATTCGTCTATATATTATTCAAATTATGGCCCAATTCTATAATAAATCAAGTATTCAAACATCCTAACTTTACTTTTCTCAACTATATTGGAACTTATAGATGGGTCGCATTGAGAGTCAAAATGAGGCTTGTATTTACCATGTAAAGTCCAATACCAATATTCTGGCTTGAATCCTTTATGATATAGATTAACAGTAATCTCATCTGGTGTGAGGTAGGCTTGATTTTTATGTTTGGAACATGGATAACAAAACTTACCCTTTGATATAAATGAAGGTAATTGATGGCTTACCTAAATAAATTAATTCACTCCATTTAGAAATTAATTTATTAATGGTAACATTCAATTATACATCTAACTTCTATATTTTGAATATCCATAACACACTTGGACTATAAATTCCTATAACCAAAAAATGAGATATGTATCAATTTTAAAAATAATAATAATAATATGTGCAATAGTGATGATTTTAGGAGTTTGCATGGATTATTGTGCACCTCCATCATGCACTCATTATATATTGGGCAATAGAATAGTGTGTATGAATTAGTGCAACACACTAATACATCTAGTTTCCCAACTGAGTCATTGAAAGGTTGTCATTTTATGTGACCAAACCATCTGAAGTGACTCTATCTAATCTTATCTTCTACTAGAGCTACTCCAACCTTGTTATGTATACATTCATTTTGTATCATATCTCTAAGAGTAAAGCCACTCATCCACTGAAGCATCCTCATCTCTACAACACTTAACTTAATATTATGCTTCTCTTTTAATGGCCAACAATCTACAATATAATAAAGCATTGCAAGTCTCACCACCATTTCTTAGAATTTTCCTATAAGTTTGAGGGGAACTTATATATCACACAATAAGCCAGATGCATTCCTCTATTTCAACCATCCAACATGAGTTCTAATAATAATATCTCTATCCATTGCACAATCACCATAACAATATACTCTAAAAGTAAACCATTCATCCACCTAAGCATCCTTACCTTTGCAACACTTAACAAAATATTATGCTTCTCTTTTAATGGCCAACATTCTACACCATAAAGCATTACAGGTCTCACCACCATTTTTTAGAATTTTCCCATAAGTTTGAGGGGAACTTATTTGTCACACATAATCCCGATTCATTCCTCCATTTCAACAATTCAACATGAATTCTGCTTATAATATCTCCATCCATTACACCATCACCATGAATAATAGACTCAAAGAGTAAAGCCACTCATCCACCTAAGCATCCTTATCTCTACAACACATAAGTTAATATTATGCTTCTCTTTTAATGGCCAACATTCTATACCAAAAAGCATTACAAGTCTCACCACCATTTTTTAGAACTTTCCCTTAAATTTGAGGGGAACTTATCTATCACACAATAAGCCTGAAGCATTTTTCCATTTCAACAACCCAACATGAATTTAGCTAATAATATCTCTATCCATTATAACATCACCATGAATAATAAACTCTAAGATTAAAGCCACTCATCCACCTAAGTATACTCATCTCTGCAACACTTAACTTAATTTTATGCTTCTCTTTTAATGGCCAACATTCTACACCATAAACCATTGTAGGTTTCAACACTATCTTATAGAATTTTTCCTAAAGTTTGAGGGAAACTTTTCTATCACACAAAAAGCCTTAAACTATAACAATCCATGCATTTCCTAATTAACCCTAAAGTATGAACAATAGACTCATGAAATTGAAGAAAGATTACCTTCTCAATGAGAGCCAATTAGATGCGACTTGAAGAACATCATGGAAGGAGACAATGATGAGGAAGTTTCCAAGGAGAATGATGGATGCAACAAGAAGGGATGTTGTTAAGGGAGGTGACTGGAAGGAACATCATTGAAGAAGGTGGCAGGAAGGAACATCATTGAAGGAGGTGAGCAACTCACCGTGAGACGGAAGATGGTAGTTGGAAAGATGAAGAATGGTGAGGAAGTGTGATGAAGAACAGTGAGGAATTGAAGGAACATCATCGAAGGAGATGATGGCAAAGGGCTTCATCATCAAAGGAATGTCACAGGCACGGTCCAGCAGAATAGAATGAGAATGAGATAATGAAAAAAATAGTTAGTATGTTAGTTTAGATAATGGTGTTTATGACTTATTTGTTGCAGATTTGTTATAGATTTGCTATGAATTTGAGGAAAAAAATTCATCAAAAATTTGTGGCGAATACTCCGTCGCAAATCTGCGACAAATTAGTTACAAAATAAATGACATAATTTTTCATTGCAAATCCACCACAAATTGTTGACTTTCCTATAGTGAGGGGATTGACTTGGAAGTAAGGGCATGCAAGAAGGGAATCTAGGGAGCCTCTGGGAATGAAAACTAGGAACCTTACTTGGGAGTTTTTTGGAGTATTTGCAAGCTTTATGCAGGAGCTTTAGGCTTCGATCTTGGCTAGCTCAGACCATAACCAGCCACAAAAATGGTTTGGGATGATCCAAGAGGAGCCATTGGAATATTTTAGAGAGATTGTGCTTGTCTGCTCAGTTATTTAGGTAGTTAGAGGTGAACCCATGCTATTGGCCACTATTTTTTACTATCTAGCAACCTTGGGACACCACATGGATTGAGCTAATGTGGCATGATTATTTGGAAGATTCCAAAACATTATGAAAGGTTTAATTGGCCATGGTCTAGTCTAGGTTTGCAAGATGGTTCAAGATCTATGGTTTTGGAAACTTTGGTCCCGCCCAAATGGCTAACCTTGGTCAACCTATGGGTTGGGTTGACCATGGTTGATGCATAGGGTCTAAGGACACCAATTATAAGGGTCAATTTAGGTAATTATCATTTAGGATGGATTTTGGTTCAAAAGAAGCCTCTCTTAGCCACTTAGGTTATCCTAATGGGCTAATCCAAGTGGACCCAAGGGCTAAGTTGGCCATGGCTGATCCTTGGACACCTAACGGACTATCCAAAGGGTTTCGGTCCCTTAGATTTTCTTAGAGCAATAGATTTATGATTTGGAGGGTTTATCTTTAGTTTGTTTAATCATGATTGACTTGGTCAACCAAGTTTGACTTTGGGTTGGGGTTGGGGTAGGGTCCAATTCACTCCAAATGGCATTTGACATTTATTAGAAATGATCTTTAGTGATGGAATTATTTAGTCATGAAAAGTTTATTCAAAGGTTCATTTTAGGGTTTTAGGGTTTAATGGCTTCTTGGTATCCCATGGTCCACCAAGGGTTCAATAGGATTTAGTGATGTATGGTTTATGTTTCAAAAATATTTAAAGGCTTTGGTGAGGTCAGGTAAGCTTCCAAAGAAGATTTGCGGTTTAGGGTTCAAGGGGTCCTTTAAAGGTCAAAGTAACCAATGATTATCAACTTAGCCCACTAAAGGGTTCAATATATATGATCAATGCATAATCATGAATGATTTTTCAATGCCTAGGATAGAAATCCATATCTTGGTTTAGGTGATTCAATATGATTCATGCATATAAAGGGTTTATATTTAAAAGAGGTCCATTAGTCAAACTAGGTCAACCTAAGTCAACTAATCAACCATTGATTCAAATGAGTTCAAATCAATATAATGATGATTATGAACATGTTCAATGTGTTTCCAAATATTTCCCAAATAATTTACATCACAATGTCATGTCCAGTGGTATAAGCTATAAATATTTGAGGGTTTTGTATGCTTGTAATATACTTTCATTTTAGGGTTTAGAATGACATTGAGGCCCCTAAAATGCTTAGGTAGACTCTAGAGACATGCTTAATCAATATGTAAATGATCAAATACCATTCCAGAGACTTCACCTAGGGTTTTGAATTAATTGAAAATTCCCCTAACAAAGGGAAGTCTGAAGGCTTTAGTGTATAAATTTTGGGATTGAATTTTTGAATTGGCAATTATTTTTTGATTAAAAATAGCATTAATTTATGAATTATTTTAGGGGAAGATTTATGATTTTAAGATGGTTGAATTAATGACAATCATTGAATAGTTGACAAAAATTGAATTATTGATCAAATAATAATCACTAGTAATTTTTAGATGACTAATTTAAAGTTTTAATGATTGAATACCATGCCTCATTGTGTAATTAGATTTATGTTTTGAAATGGAATTCATGGAATTCATGGATTTGAAGACCATGATTAAAAATTTTATTTACGATTTTGACCTCATAAAAAAATGAGGTCAAAAACTTGATACTTAGGTATTTTCTCAAAAATTTACACTGAGTGGTTTGAAAAGCATATTACTTTATTTAACTAGAAAATTAATGTCATTGAAGAATTGAAGCTTTAAAATAATGTTCTGAATAATCACTAGTAATTTGTTGATATTTTGAAATTGTGAAATTATGTTCAGCAGTTAATTTTTTTGCCTACTGATAAATCATTATGTAAAATTCTATAATTAGTTTATTTATATTTCTTTTACTGCAATACAATGTTATATATGCTTATCTACTTGAAATGTGTAATCTTGAGGAGAGTTGATCTATGGTAGAAGTTTTGTGTTAAATGCACAAGGAGTCATAAGGGTCAAAATTTTTTGAAAACTTGATATATATACTAAATATCAGGAATCATAAGGTTGCTACACAAGGAGTCACAAGGGCCTATTCTGATGGGAGTTATAATGGTCTATGGAAAATCTATTATTTTTTTATTATAATATATGAAGTACTTATTCATTTACTCTTCATACATTATTATGTAGATTTCTGATAAGTGCACAAATTATTTATTCAGTGTGGTAAATTATTATTAGCTATTTTTAAAACTTAGTTGAATGCTTATAATTGAAAATTTTTAAAATTTAGATTGAAGAGTATGACCTTCTAAGTTGTATTAGCTCACATCTATCATGTATTATATTTCAACTTAGGGAAAGGAGAAAGTGCCTACTTAGTAGCTAAGCATTCAGGGTCTGATATGTTTGAGTCTTTATAAATATGTTTTTAATTTTTGTACAACTATGGCTAGTTATTACAATATTCTATTTTAGCCTGTAGGCTTGTACTGTATTATATAAAGTTGCATATACATTTTAATGATGAATGAAAATAAATTTATTGGTGGGTTTTTTTCTGCTTACATGAAGATAACAAGAAGTTTTGTTGTATGTTTCAAATTTTAAATGAAAGAAATCTGAAAGGTTCTCCAAAATGTAAATCTTGGGCTGGCCTGTCCCAATTCAACATGATATGACCTGTCTATCTGTAGGTCATATCAGGTTGGCATTTGATAACTCATTTTTTGGTATCAGAGTAGTGGCTATTAGGGAACTGATTATAAAACTGAGCTATAGGAATGATCTATAGCACTACAGGAAAATCGTCAATTACCGGTGGATTTTTTAGGCGGCTTGTCGGCGAACTATTTTTCGACAGATTTTTAGCGACTTTCCGGCAGCCTAATTTTCCTGAAGTATTTTTGGCGGTTTTTTGGTGGCTTTCCGACCATTTTGTTTCAAGCGGAGTTTCAGGCTAGTAAAGTGAGATAGTTCTAGGTAATTTTTGGACATTTATTTTTATTTATTTTCATGTGCATGTCTATTCAATTGTTAATTCTAAGTGGTTTTTTAATGGATCTAAAAGACCTAGATATGATCGATTAGTATACTGCTAGTCAAACTGTACCAATGTATAGTATTTCTCTTGCTATCAGTTCTAATTATATTTCTTAGTTTGTCACTCTAGTGGCATAGTTGATGGGTGGAGCCCAAAGCAACATTTCTTCTATTAGATCTAATGATGTTAATAAGAACTTATAAATATTTTTGAGGTTAAAGCCTCCAAGGTTTGAGGGCATTATTGAGCCCAGAGTAGCAAAGGACTGGATTATGAGGTTAGGGAAGACCTTTGGTGGAATGTATTATCCTCCTAATAGGAAGGTACCTCAAGATATGATTCTGTTAGAAGGCAAGGCTGAGTGCTGGTAGTTTTTTTTAGTAGAGGAACAAGTTTCAGGGAAGGTTGAATTCTTAGATCAATCAGGATGAGTTCACAGCTATATTTATATTATGGTTTACACTCTCATCTTTGTGGTAGTACATGTAGGAGACATTTTGAATATGTTTCAGGGTAGCATGATAATTATGTAGTATAAGGAAGAGTTCACTACCTTAGCGAAGTATGCTCCATAGTTGATTAGCACTTTTTAGGGGAAGAGCTATAGATCTTTGAGAGGGCCCCATGATATATTGAGATAATTGTTAGTTCTATTTCATATTTTTTATTTCTTTGAGTTAGTGGAGAGGGCTTATCTGATAGAGAACAATTTAATGGTTACTTAGTAGCGGTGGTATGCTAGTAAGAAGAGGTTTAGTTGTGATGCTTCTAATAATATATTTTCTTCAAAGAGGACTAAGTTTTGACATGAAGACTCAATGAGAAGTGGTACATTTTTGTAAATTCTTGGTGGTGGCAGTATGTTCAATTTTGGTGGTTCAGTTAATGGGCACATGTCTGCCAGACTTATCGTATGAGACTTTTTGGTCACTATAATAGGATGATAAGCTAGTGTTTTTATGTTGTCAGATTGGGCACAGAGTAGCTGAGTATTCGCAGGAAGAACCCAATAGACCTTTTGAGCCCAAGTCTGAGAGTTTTATTAGATTTATGGTAGATTAAGGATAGTTCCTCCTTATCTGTTTATTGAGGGATCACCTAATAGAGGCCGTAGTTATAGTTCTAGGGTAGGGAGATTGTCTAGAAGTAGCTAGAGAGAGCTTGGTACTTTTGTTGCTCTAGCTCCAATTTAGGCATGTGTGTATAGTTTGACTTAGCACAAGGCGAGAGATGCTCCGGATGTGGTTATATGTACAACTTATGTTTCATATTTTAATTAATTATGGATCTAGTACTCATTTATCTCTGAGAGATATTTTGATTTGATGCACTTGCCTTTTGTATTATACTTTTTTTCTCTATTTGTTACTTTATTAATTGGAGAAGATATAGTAGCCACTAGAGTGTTTTTATGATATTTAAATAACATATAAAAAGGGGAGATCTTGTTTGATATTATTACTTATTTCAAAATTTGATATCATTCTGGGTATGGATTGGTTGAGTCGATATAAAGCTCAAATTAATTATTTGAAAAAGAGAATTGCACTATTTCTAAGTAGTGAGAGTTATCTATTTTAGGAAGTTAAAGGTGTTCAGTTAGGATTGATTTTGTATGTACAAGTGGATAGGTTGAAGAGGAAAGGATGTGTGGTATTTCTGGCATCTATCAGGATAGAATAATAAAAGTTAGATCTCTATCTGATGTCCCTATTATTTGAGAGTTTTTTAATGAGGACTTAGTGAGTTTTCCTCATGACAGGAATATCAAGTTTTACATTGATATATTTTTTATTATACTCTAATATCAAAGGCTCCATATAGAATAACACTTAGGAAACTTCAGGAACTGAAGGTATAGCTTCAGAAGTTAGTTGATACATGTTTCATTTATCCTAGTGTATCTCCATGGGGAGTAGTCATTCTATTTATATAAGAAAAGATAGAACTATGCATATGTGTATTAACTATAAGAAATTGAATAAGATAGCAATCAAGAACAAGTATAAGGATCATTGAATCAACTTGTAGGTGCTTTTCTACTTTTCAATATTGATCTGACATATGGATGTTATTAGGTAAGGTTGAGAAAAGAAGATGTTGGGAAGATTGCATTCAGTATTCAAAATGGGCATTATGAGTTCTTAGTCATTCATTTTGGGGTGACTAATGTACCAATAATTTGGATCTAATGAATAAGATATCTAAGGAATATTAAAATCATTTTGTGACTATCTCCATAGATGATATTCTAGTTTACTCAAATTTTGAGGAAGATCATACAGTGCATCTGAGAATTATTCTACAGATATTAAGACAACATTAATTATATGTAAAATTTTCACAGAGTAAATTCTGGCTTAAGATTATCTTATTTATGGGGAACATTATGAGAAGTGTAGGTATCTCCGTGGAACACCAAAAAAGTTCAGGTTTTTACTGATTGGCTGAGGCCTACTACTGTATCTGAGATATACACCTTTCTAGGAGGTTTGTGAAAAGAGTTTCTCAAATTCTTGCACCTCTAATAAGGCTAACTTAGAAGTCAATGTCTTTCATTTAGACATCTGATTGTGAAGAAAGCTTCCAAGAACTAAAGAATTATTTGACAACTACTCAAGCTCTAATTATTCCATCAGGTAAAAAGGTGTTTTAGGTGTTCAGTGATGCTTCACTAGATAGATTATGATGTATTTTGATGCAACACAAAAATATTATAGTGTAGGATTTAAGGCAGTTAAAGCTGCATGAGAGAAATTATACGACACATGACTTAGAACTTATTGCTATTGTGTTTACACTAAATATTTGGAGGCACTACTTGTACAGAGTCATGTGTGAGATATTCATTGAACATTAGAGTTTCAAATATATATTTACTCAGAAAGAATTGAATCTAGGATAAAGGAGATGGCTTGAGATGACCAAAGATTATGATCTGACTATTTAGTATCATCTAGGGGTGTAAATATTTGAAATGATATGAAAACCTAACATAAACTTGACCCAAAATTTTCAAGTTTGGGTCAACTCATTTGAAAAATATTCTGGCCCTCAGATTCAGGCCCATATAAGATTTTGAGTCAAGTTTAGGTCAACTCAATAACCTAAAATAACCTAAACAGGAACCTCAATCACACTCGCCAGCATCACTGGCATCATGTGCGCTCTCCTGCATCACATATGCTCTCCTGCATCACATATGCTCTCCTGCTATACCTACTCCGCTTGCACTCAAATACTGCACCTATTGGGCCTGCTCTCTTCACCTTCCCACTACGCCCTCTTTGCCTACCCACTGCACCCTCTTCACCTGCCCACTGCGTCCGCTTCTCCTATTCACTTCACCCACTTCACTTTGCCACTATAGGTATTATACTCGATTGCACTCACCTAATCGATCGTATAAGCACAATGCTTGCCTATGTTTGCCACCTCATCAATCAATATATTTTCCCACTAAGCTCACCAATGTTAGTATGTCAGGTCAGGTCAGGTCAGGTTGACCATGTTTGGGGTGGGTTTGTGTTCCAATTTGTATTATTTTGGTAATCTAGTCAGGTTTAGGTTTGATTAGTTGAAGGCGGACTAGTCAATTTTGGGTAACCTAACCCAAAAACCCATTTTGACATCCCTAGTATTAGCTTGGTAAAGCTAATATAATGATAGGCGCTATAAGTAGGAAGTCTTCTAGGATATCAAGTATTTTACTTACTTTTGATAAACTTCTAATTTGGGATATATAAAGACTATAGTTGGATGTGATTTCTTCTATTAATCAATATTCTTGTATTATAATGCAAATGATGATCCAACCATCTATACAAGAAAGTGTCACACCCCAAACTCTAATTTGGAAGAATTATTTATTTTAATCTTTTTAATCATTTACTAGAGCTTCTATAAATCATCAATATAAATCAATCCAGTGATAAAACTAAAATTATATACAAAAAAAAATTTCACTATATTCATTCTGCCAAAATTATATATATAATAACAAGGAGATTAGTATAATCACTAATTATATATACAATAGCTCCTGACTATAAAAGAATAAATGAAAATACATAATAAAATCTAAAGAAGAACCTGCAAATCTCAAGCAGCTACCTTGTACATGAACCTGACCCCTTTCTCTTAAAATTAGTAAAATTTACATAATGAGCTAAAAAGCCCAACAGTAACTCAAATTCACTAAAGATTTCAATACAAGACTCAAGAATCAATTAGCATGCTCATCTCAATCAACAAAATTAATTGCATTTAATATCATCAATGATCAATCACCACTACTATCATCCAATATGATCAATAATAAAAAGTATAACTCATTACACTTAAATCCATAAATCAACATCTGTACTAGACTATAAATTTATCGGTAATCAGAAATACTAATCAATATCCAAATTCGTAGGATAATAAAAGTAATAGAATGGTAAACCCACACAATAAAAAGTAACTCATTAGTATTGAAATCATGCATAAGTCTATAAAGGAATCAAAGTATAAAAGTGTTAATGTCAATATCATCAATCTTATCTATCTTATTTATTAAACAATCTATTAATCCATACTATAAGTATATGGTTCAATAAGGCAGGACATTCAACTTTAATATAGTATTTTCAACTCTTTTTATCATTATGAATATGTTTTATCTTTATCATTATTTTTAAAGGTGGCTTTCAAGAATGATTAAGCGGCATCACCCTCTACTCGTCAGTGTAATTGGTCATTTATTTTAGACTACAATTAGGACAACACTATAAATCATCTTTAAAGGAAAGTAATCGGCTCACCTTCTATATAGTATTACATTTTAATAGTAAACCTATATTATACTGTAAATAACTAGCCTTCCATGCTTATGTGAATGCCTCACTTTTTTATATAAATCATATCATTATAACTGTACAAGGCAATATCATGTATGAAATATAATAAATGCACAAATCAATAAAAGATAGAAAAAATTATATAATATTCTATAACTTTAGAAAATCACAACCTTTATTTTGCCTAGTAAAATTTATTAAATATTACAATAAAAATGTTCATAATACTCATATCTACCATACATAAAATGTTACATAGTAAAAGTGTGATAAATCAAGAAAAAATACATTTTAATCTATTTCAGAGAGAATAAATTTGTAAAAAGTAAAACCATCACAAATAAGTAAGATGATAGTTACTTATAATGAATAAAATAATTTTTATAAAAGGAAATGCAGATAAAAGCCCTAATGAACTTTCTCTCTCCTCCTTTCTATCTTCCCCTTCCCTTCTTCTTAGTTTTCTTAAAAGCCAACCTAAGTGAGAGTGAGACACTGGGAGAGAAATGGTTGCGATATATAAAATAAAATTTATATAAAAATACTATCATTGTCCTAGGGCCACAGCGCTACATGTCAAATCTGGAATTACTGTAGAATAGATACTCAAACATAGTAGTGACATATTCTAACATTGCAGTAGCATTTTCTGGCACCATCATGCTCTTAAACCTTCCACCACAGTGCTCACAAGCACAACATCAAAATGCTTTAGTTCAAAAAAATTTATTTTTTCTTTTTTTAAACATTTCGTATTTTTTGGTTATTATAGAAAGGATTTAAAATATCTAAAGTTGATTTATCAAATAAGGTCTGGTGAGAAATCTAAATTATTATTATCTAATTATATTATTATCTTATGTAAGAATAAGTTATTGGTTCCAAATTTTGGAGATCTAAGACAAGTAATTTTGGATGAAGCACACTATTTAGATTATACTATTCATTTGCATAGTAGCAAAATATACAATGATATGAAAGATATGTTATGGTGGTCTGGACTAGAAAAGGATGTAATAAGTTTCATTACCAAGTGTATATCATGTCAGTTAGTAAAAGTTGAACATCAATGATTTAGAGGTCTTCTATAACTGTTACCTATTTTAGAGTGGAAATGGCAAGAAGTGATGATGGATTTTGCTATGGGATTCACTAGATTGAGATAGGGACATGATGTTATCTGGGTTGTGATAGTCTATTTGATTAATTTTTCACAGTTTATTTTGATCTGACATACTGATTCAGTGGATAGGTTGGCATAGGTGTATACATAATAAATTGTCCGACTATATGGAATACTAAAGGTGATAATTTTGGATATAGATGGAAAGTTTTCCTCTAAGATATCGAGGGGCATTTAGTAAGGTTTGGGCACCAAACTACAGTTTAGTATGACATTCCAGTTGTAGACCAATGCATAAATTGAGAGAAATATTCAAGTATTAGAGGACCTTCTAAGATTATGTGTTCCAGATTTTGGTAGAAGTTGGGAGGATCACATTCCTTTTATTGAATTCACTTACAATAATAGTTTTAAGTAAAGTGAAGGCATATCCCCTTATGAAGCTCTGTGGGATGAGAAATGTAGAACCCCACTATCTTGGATGGAGGTGGGCGAAATGAGTCAGATTGGGCCAGCTTTTTATAGATGATGCTACTAAAAAGATCCATAAGATGAGAGATAAATTGAAAGTAGTCTAGGATAAAAAGGAATAATATTATGATGTAAAATACTGAGCTTTGAAATTTTAAGCTATAGATTTTATATATGTGAAGATCAAACTAATGAAGGGCATATGCATGTTTGGAAAAGAAGGAAAGCTGAGTCCAATATACATTGTATCATTTGAAATAATCTAATGGATTGGAAAAACACATTACAGGTTACAATTTCCAAAGCATATGTCAGATATTCATAATGTATTACATATATCATCTCTGAGGAAAAGAATATCTAATTTTTAGAAAAGAGTATCTAAAAAATAGTTTAAGGTATATCCAAATCTTAGCTATAGAGAAGAACCAGAAAGAATTTTGGGATATGAAGTAAGAAGACTACGGAATAAATAAATCCTAATAGCAAGGTGCAATGCAAGAACAAAATTGAAAGACAAGCCACTTGGGAGAAAAAAATTAAAATGAGGTAGTTTTATCCTGATTTGTTTCATTGATCTAAATTTAAATTATTAAGGATGATATTTTTCTGAGGAGAGGATTGTAACACCTACCAAATATGCATATAGTTTCACCTATTCTAACCTAATCTGGTCAGATCAATGAAGTGAACATTTTATATTCATGTCTTATGCATGTGTTTATGAGTATTCTATATGCATGAGTGTATAGAGAAGGTTCATGGGGTCTATAAGTATACATATAAAATCTAGAATAATTCCCTTAGGAGCATTGTGGCTTTGGGTTAGTAGTGCTGCAACATTGAGCCCTTTAGTAGATTTTTGGAAAATGAACTAACAATATGGTGGTGGGATAGGCGATGCAGTGATGTTCTCTTTTGTAGGGAGCCCTGAAGCGCTATAGGGTTAAGCGCTTTAACTCTAGGTCAATTTTGTATTAAAATATCCAAATTCATTTTATTTCATTTTATCAAGAATATTAAAAACCCATTCAGTCAACAATATAAAGGGAGAATTGTAATGAGAGAAAGTTAGGTATTTTGGCACCTTTGGTTTATTTTTTATTATCAGCCTAGTTCAAAATTTTATCTGTATCGAGGTCGGTTATATTCTACCTATCTAAGTTTTCAAAAAAAAATGGAAAGATGTAGGATTTCCCTAATTTAATTTGTAATTTCATGTTGGAAAGACGAGGATAAATTTGACCCTACAAAACTTTCAACGCCTAACTTTTTATATGTTGTATAGATAGTCATATTGGTCATTTAGGTATTTTACGAGAAAATTTACACTTAATAGTTTAAAAGTGCATTATTGTATTTGACTAGAAAGTAATTTTTAACCCTGAAAATAATGTTATAGAATAATTAAAGCTTCAAAATAATATTTTGAACAATCCCAGATAGTTTGATAACATTCTGAAATAATGAAATTATGTTCAGTAGTTAATTTTATTTCCTACCAATGAAGCATTAAGTGAAATTCTTCAATTGATTTATTTACATATCTTTTACTATATTGTCATATTATGCATGCTTCTCTGCTTGATATGTGTGATTCGATGGAGATATGATGTGTGGTGGAAGTTCTAGTGCTAAATGTATTTGGAGTCATAAAAGCCTAAAAATTTTGAATTTCTGATATGTGGTAAGCATTAGGAGTTATAAGGCTTAGTTTTTCATATGCTAGCATATGGAGTAATAAAGGCCTGTTTCTGATGCAAGGTATAAGGGCTTGAGGGAAATCTTTTTTTTTCTTGATATATGGAGTATTTGTTATTTACCTTTCATGCATTATTCTTTAGATTTTTTATAACTTCAACCATCATTTTGTTCACTACAGTAAATTATTATTTATTATTTTTAAAACCTAGTTGAATGCTTAATAAGTAAAATATTTGGAAATTTAGATTGGTGGGAGTTACATGCTAAGCTGTGTTGTGTCACACCTATTCCATATTCTTTTTTAGGTTAGGGAATGGGAAAAGAGCCCATTGAATAGATGAGTACTTAAGATCTCATATGGCTGAGTCTGTATAAGTATCTTTTTAATTTTTGAACATTATTGGATAGTTGTTAAATTATTCTATTTTGATATATATTTAAGTAATACAGTGCCTAAATATTGTATATACATTTTGATGATGAATCAAAAAAATTATGGATGTTCTTATTTTATGCTTACTAGAAGTTAATTAGAAGCTCTATTGTCTATTTCAAATTTTAAATGAAAAAATCTAAAATTTTCTCAAAATTAGATCATGGATTGGCCTATCTCCATTCAATACAGTACGATGTATCTATATATGGGTCATATCAGGTTGGTTCGAGGCATATGTATAATTATTAATACATGCCAAGCTGATTTCAATTATAGATACAAATGTTACACTTGATAAGTTAATATTAAACATATATGATTAAAGGATTATAGAAACAAGGATGACATAGAGTCAAATGCCCCAAATATCTCAACTAAATCGCTTGAACAAAACAATATATAAAAAAGTATAAATAGTTTCAACTCAAGGGCCTCTAAAAAATTGTACTTAATTAAATAAATAACTAAAATTTATCCACCCATAAGAAACTACAAAGGTATAGAGCAAATTTGGTATAAGGGTTTACCTAAATCAAATTAATGAAGAAGAGGATGGAGTAATTGAGGAAAAAAGAATGAGATATTATTGTTTCTTCGCCTTTTTCTTTCACTCAACCTCCTCCCTTATGATGCTTGATAGCGAGAGAGAACTCAAGGAGCTACCACCACTAGAGGAGCTATTAGTTTCCTTACCTAAGACCATTTTTAGTGGACAGACCATATTTGGCTAAAATAAATATTGTATTGTTCCTTGTGCGGATTGGTGAACTTAATCCCATTTTTTAAAAAATGGGTAAAACTTCAAAACCATAGAAAACACATCCCACTACCACTTTTTAAGTCATTTTACTAAATTTCATTGAGCCTAAACCATTCCACTATAAGCCTAAACCCTAACTAGTCAATTTAGCTAGATTAGGATTTTTATGAACCTAACCACTTCCAAATTCATGAAATAATATCTAGACCTTTTGAAAAATTTTAAAAACTTTATATCACAATTAAACCCTTTCCTTTAACATTTTCAAGTGACTTGATATTCTTAGCTGGGTATTCAAGTAGATCTAATCATTTGTAATCAGCTTTGTGTTATCTGAATTTTCTGCCCAAAACCTAGGCTGACCCCTATTGCACTCTAAACTTCACTCCACTAGCATATTTCTCACATATTTAAGCCTCTTTTGAATTTCTACAAATGAATTTGTACCTCACCAAGTGGCCTCCCCAATAAGCCACACCAAGGCATCAACTCTTCACAGTTGGAGTAGTAGGTCTCATCGATCAATAGTGTCGATAACAGTGCATTGACATGGGATGGTCATTTCCTTCTAATAATTGAAATAAAAGATTGCATTGGCATTTTTTGTTTGGAAAAAACTCTTGGAATGTAGTCAAAGACTTCATGCATCATCATACCATCCTCTATCTCTATAACTTGTCTCATAATAAAAATTATTAATTTTCCACAATGATTGATGTTTTCTTTATTCTTCTATTGCCATGAGGATACCTCTTCTAGTTGTTGTCATAAGTTTATGATCATCACACCTTAAAGAATGGTTGATCTAGTGCTATTTATGAATTAAACCAAAACCTTACTAACATAAAATCACGGTGAGAAGAACTTTAGAGTGAAATAAAAAGATATATTTCTAGTGTGAGGAGCTCTAGAATTTTATTAAAATATCAAATGCTAAAGCTCCTCCTGTAAGCCCTTTCCTTGACCTCATATTTATAAGTGTAGGATTAGATTTCAGCGCGATATAATTGGCTACATGAGGAGTTGCATAAATAAGGAAAATTACCTAACTAAACTTAGAGGTTGCTTTGTTATATTTCACATTCAAAGTGTAGCCTAATTGTATATGAATTCTTGCTTGCTAACTCCAGCTAAGTATTTGATGTAATCAACAACATGATAACATGAAGTTGTTAGCTTGTTGGGTTGAAGCCACTGATTTGGCTAATAATATTGGTAAGTTACCTCTTGAACTTGATTGAAATTGCCCAAACTTGAGTGAGTTCTTTTAAATGATCTTCCAATACTATACACTCACAAGTTCACTTGAAGATTCACAAGTATGTTGTGCTAGTAAAATCGAGTACAAGCCAATCCAAGCAAATACGGGCCAGTTCAGAGAAATGTATGTTAGTTAAGCTATTTTAAAATAGTCTTAATTGTGTTTGTGAGGATTTATGACTTATAATAACCTAAAAAACAAACATTTTAACAAGGTGTTTTCTAGCTTCAAGCAACAAAATAAGCCTTTGGCTTGAAATTAAACTTGATCAGATTTCCCCAATTAAATTAATTGAACCAATTTCTATCAAATAACCTCATAATTGATATCTTATGACTACACACCCATGAATACTTGTGTAGGCACCCATCTACATGTGTTTTGTAAGTTATGTTTAGGTTAGGTGAAAGGAGGATTTACTCCTCTCTTAGAGTAGTTTATTTAAGGGATTCGCTTAGAAGCGGGAAAGGAGTTTAACACTGGAGCATAGTGGACCAATACTAGCTACCTCTTCTAAGTAGTTGCCACCGGGTAAGGGAAACCACAAAAGTTCCTTTCTCAAATAGACAACTCCTTATACATCTCAACTAGTGCAAAGATTCCCTTATGAGGTATATCTGATAACAGGAAATATATGTCACCCTAACAAACATATCTCATAACTAAATTGATCTAAAGGCCTCCCCAAGACATCACTCATCCTTCCCATCTCAAAACAGAGTGACCATAGAATGGCCTAATAATCAATATCATCATGTCCTCCCGACTACAATCCAATAATACTTCCCCCCTCTCATCTCAATGAGGGCTCTTGAACAAGCTCTCAACCAATGATGGTGAGTCTGCACAAGCCCATTTGACTCACGCTTCTCAATCAACATTCCACTAGGCACTAATGGATGGCCTTTAACATAAACTCACAAGATAACGATCATGTCAAAGACATACCACAAGCAACTTTCTAAACTCCATAAAAGGGAGAGGATGAAGGAGAAAAGAATGAGGATTTTTAACATTTTTAAATAGAGCATCCTTACAAGAGATAACCCATAAGGAAGAACCATTAGAGGGAAAAATTAGAGATGTTATTTATTTCTTTGTAATTTAAAGCCCTAGCTCTCCACCTACTTGTATCTCTTGCCTGGATAATAAATATTTCACTAAGATACATACAATCCCTTATCTTCTTTCTCTCTCTCTCTCTCTCTCTCTCTCTCTCTCTCTCTCTTTCTCTCTCTCTCCCTCCCTCTCTCTCTCTCTACATTCGTACTTCACAACATTCTCCTTTTTTGCTCTCCACTTATCGATGGTGTATAGTATGGCCCACATAATCCAATAGAAGAAACATTAATCAACATCCTCTGAGGTGCAATTAGCATGGCTCTAGATGCCATTGGCAAGAAGATCACTCCTTGCCAGGAGGTCGGACACCTTGGAGAATAATGAGAATCATGAATATACTACTCTCCAAGAGTTATAATAGAAGGAGGAGTAACTCTTGAAATTCATTTAGGATGCTTTTGCTTCTGCCAGCCACTAGCCACAAAACACACCTTAAAAGCTAACTAATCCCATTCAAGCATCTACTCAAAAAACTTGATTTAGTACCAACCATTGACTCCCTCATCCCCAAGCAAGAAAAAAGAACTCCTATCCAACAGTTAGGTATGTAAGAGATACTAAATCAAGGTCAACCAATGCCTTCTCTAAATCGATCTCTTAAGCAAGGATACCTCCTAAGTTCAAGGTACCCCTCCTCAATTCCTACCAAGGAAAAAACTAACCCCACAGATCAAGTAGCAACCTTTGAGTCAACGTCTTCTCCTCTTAATGCTTTCCAATATTATCTCTTCTTTATAACTCTAAAAGACTCAGTGCTGAAGTGGTTCAATCACCTTCCCAGTGGGGTTATCACCTCCTTCCTTAAGTTCAAGCAGATGCTTTTGTACCTAGAGAGCCCCAAAAGCTCCTAGGTCCTACTAAAGATTGTTTTGATTGAAAAAGATTAGAGTTTTGAAAAGGATTAATTTATCTTTGGGAAAGTTAAATTTCTAGAATTTTTAATATTTGAAATCAAACTCTTATTATGAATGACATATCACCTCAAAAGGTGAACATATGGTTCCTTAATAGGTTTAGATTTCAAAACTTGAGATTTATCCTGATTATTGTAATCAAACTCAAGGAGAAACAATATATAATTCAGAAGGATTAAAATGATGTTTAATCTAATATTTAACTACAATGATCTAGATATAGATCATTAATTTCATAATCAAAGTTAAAAGTATGATATATCTTTTCGAGGGAAGAGGATATCGTTTATTATCAATCATTTGAAAATGATAATAATGATAGTTGATTTTCCAAAAGATAATCAATGAATGTTTTGAAAATCTTAATTTTGAAAATCTGGTCTGAGTTTCTAAATATCCTACTAGCGCAAGCCCTCATAGTTAATTACATCGTAGGAAACCAAAAAATTTCTTACGAATACTCTCAATTAAAATAGTGATACGAATTTTATTTAAGATTTTTAAAGCTTGATTTCAAAGGAGGTAAGGACTAGAATTTTCAAATGGGATTGGATCAAAGTTGAGCAGTTATTTCTGTAGTCAAAGAAAAAAGGGTAGGAGGCACCTGGGATTCTTAAATAATTTAGAAGTGCCCCAACCTATCCTAAGTGTTGGGCTTGAATTTGACTGAAAGAGATATTTAGTTTGGATGATCAATTTTATTAGAAAATGGGAATTAAATTCCCAGAGGTTGAGGTCTTAAGATTGAAAATCTGCCTCAGATCCGAAGTCAAAAATGGGTACTGAGAATCAGTAACCTGGATCCTAACTAATGCAATGCAGTCCTGGACTTACCTCGACCTGGATTGGGGAGCCAGCTAAACCACCTAAACAATTTAAAACCATATATCCGGTCTCTATGAAAGAGTGGTTAGGGATGTTATTTAATATTGATTTAAGGAGACCGGGGCCGACATCTAGAGCAGATTCCTAATTGACCCCTTGACTTATATTGGGTGAAATGCTTAAGCTAGAAATGCAATTAAAGATTAGACTCAATTTTAATTTGTTACTAATGTGATGCAGCTAGTTGACTCGAATGCTTGAAATCAAGTACGAAGTAGTTTTAAAATCAGGCTTCAAAATAAGTTTTATCCTAGAGATTGTACAACATCCCCTTGGACAGAACTGCACCCTCATAGGCCAGGTGGTCTGCCAAAACCCGCAGGTGGGGAGGTGCCCAGCACAGAAGAGAACTTTTAATATGAATGCTTGAAAAACCCCTGGCGATCCCAGGCTTACTTCTTAAAAGTGTTAGAGTTTCTATGTGAGCTTAAATCTTTTAAATTTTGTTTAAGTAGAAATAGTTTTAACGTGTCCTCACGAGCCTTCGATCAGATTTCAGGCTAAATCAAATACGACATGCAAGATTGCAAAAAAACTAAGAAAAGTAGGCAAATTCCTAATCGCAATCAACATCAATAATTAATCAAATCATTTAAATGTAATACTTAAATTGAAAGTCCATAGGCAAGTGCCTTTTAATTTTCCAACCCAGGGTCTACAGAAAAAGTAAAGTGGTTGGGCACCACTGACTACAACCTAGATTCTCTCCTAAGACTCAAGTGACTTTGAGATTGGGTCTTCTCATTCTTCACTTCTTCAACTTCTTGGAACTCCTTGGATCGTCGGGTCCGGATATCCAAACGAAAAGAAACTCCCCCTGGGTAGGGGTGTTATCTTTTCTCTTAGGATACTTGAAAGTATCTGAATCTAAATATTCAAATGAAGAGGGACTCTCCCCTGAGGGGTGTCACCCTTATCTTTAAATTTCAGATTAGATTTATATCCCATCTCAAAGAACTTTAAACTTTATAACTCAATTACATTTAAATTACATCAATCAAAATTAAAAAAAATTAGACTCATTCCTGCAATGTTATCCTAATAATCATGAGTTATATTTGACATCTCAAGCAGTTATATATTTGAAATTTAAAAATGCTCAATCACAGCCACACTTGGCCATGCTCTTTTAATTTTAAAGGGGGACTTAAGTGTTCTGGAGCACCTGTAGAAAACATTGTCAATTTTAAAGCTTTATTAATTGCCCCCCTTTTAATTTAAGCTCTGTGCGAGCATGGCCACCTGCATAAGATTGAATTAGTACAAGCAATCCCTAGCCTAGGGGTAGATCTAACGCATAATTAATCACATCACAGAGTACAGTAAATAAATAAACAATCATAATAATTCTACTACTAATAAACAGCATGCAGTAAAAGCTCGAAAATTCGGCACACAGCAAAAAAATAAACACCAGCCTAGCCTAAGACTAGAGTTAGTTGTCCTAGTAAACCATCTAAAGTGTGTGAGATAGGCTATGTGGTTTGGATATATCCTAAATAGGGCAACTGGTTAAAGTTGTTAAATATTCTGATTAGTTGAAAGGCTTAAGGGATTTAAATTTAAGTTTAAATCTTAATAATTTGAAATTGATTTTAAAATTA
This sequence comes from Dendrobium chrysotoxum, assembly GCA_019925795.1. Classification (NCBI taxonomy): domain Eukaryota; kingdom Viridiplantae; phylum Streptophyta; class Magnoliopsida; order Asparagales; family Orchidaceae; genus Dendrobium; species Dendrobium chrysotoxum. The sequence continues at coordinate 50,073,630 of CM034313.1, forward strand.
ATTTTAATTATTTATTGGATACCACCTTTGTTGCACATCGAGGCCGTGAAGTTTATTTCACCTTCCTTGGGGCTAATTTAATAGCCTCATAGGCCTGGATTACCTAGTGGTACCCGATATGATTAAGTGATTTGAGTTTGGTTAAGATTAAAAATTAATTAAATTTTAATTAAAGTTGATTGTTTGCTAATTTTTAAGTTTTTATTTATTTAAATTTGCCATTAACTGATTCGTGGCGTTATGCCACCAGGCTCGAGGAACAAAGCCTCCTTAGGATACGAAGCCCTGCAGCCCGGAGTAGTCCAGCCGATAAACCAAGTTAATGTATTTGAATTAAGGATTTTAAGTTTAATTAAATCATTAAGAATCAATTTATTTTAAGTTTAACACTCCTTAGAATTCATTCGTGGCGTTGTGCCACAAGGCTAGAGGAACAAAGCCTCCTTATGACACATAGGCCCACAGCCCGAAGTAGTCCATCCTTAAAACTTCATCAATGGAGTGGTTGTTATGTATTAACAGGTTGGTTGAGTGTTTTAAACATTAATTTAATATTTTATGAAATTTGGAATTGATTATTAAATTTTGGAAATTTTTATTATTTTAATGATTTAATTCAAGGGTCAAAAGTTAACCTTTTGATTAAAAGTGACTTTTAGAAAGTTAATATTTTATTAAAATACTAGATCTTAATATGATCAGTTAGATTATAAGTATGCTGGATTTGGATTTTTTTTACATTTTATTATGAAGGTTTGAAGTTTTGACTTGATTTTGAACTAGGTTTGACCAAAAGTTTACTTTTTCAAATTTGACTGATTTCTAAAAATTTAATATTTTTTATAAATATTAAACCTTAATATGAGTTGAATGCCTTTGAGTTTGACTTATTTGGAGTTTTCTTGAATTAGTTATGACTTTTTGAAGTTTTGGGTATTTATGAATTTTCAAAATTTGCTTAATTAAGGATCTTTTAATGATTTGAGTCCAAATGACCTCCAAACTCCTTGGAATCAACTCCAAAGGTCAGGAATGACCTAAGAAGAGATTCCTAACTGATTAAGAGAGTTTTGGAATTTTTTAATTATTTTTAATTAATTAAATTAATTAAAAATTGAATTTCAATTAAAATTAAATTAAGCTTGATTTTAAAGTCCTGTCAAGGGGATTTTATATTTCTTTGATTAAGGGTTCAATTTTGGTCAGTTAGAGGTATTATTTGTAATTTTTGGCTTTAAATTTGATTTATTAGATTTTCTGGAAGTTTAAATTCTTAATTAAGGGGTTTATTTTGATTAAGTTAATTAAGGGGCTTAATGATTTCAAAATTCAATGAAAATTTTTCCTAGAACTGAGAATGTCACTAAGTTCAAATGGTTTTAGTTTCAAGTCAATAGGATTTGAATCCTAATTATTGGAAATATTCTAATTCTTCTAGACTTATGTCATTAACTATTATCCTTAATGATGTCATTAAGTTTTTAATGGGTTTGAATCAAAGTTTCTAGACCCTTGACTTAACATATACAAACACAATCAATTCCTAAATCTAAGAGAGCCTTAAAACTAGGTGGTGTGTGTACTCTAAGTATGCAAAGGATTAAGATAACTTAAATAATTAATAAATTAATTAGTGAATAATTAGGATAATTATTCACTAATCATCCACATCAAATCTGTTCAAATAGCTCAATCCATGCTTAAAATTCCATGTGATCTCTCTAAGCTCAAAGATTTAAATATATGTAATTTTAAAGTGGGTTTTAAAATATACTTATGTATAAAACTTATATATAATAATATAAATTTAAAAATAAGATAATTAAAAATATCATCCAATAACATAATTTCAGAGATCCACTGATTTTTAAAGTTTATTTGAAAATAAATTTTTTTTTGATAATACTCAATATAATATTTAATTAAATATTGATTAAGTAATAAAATAATTAAATAATTAATATTAATCAAAGTAAACTAAGTTTTTGATCCTTGAAATTAACTTCAAATTAAAGTACTTAATGTTCTAAAAATTTTAAGGTATTGTATTAATATTTCTGATTTAATATGAATATCTTATGATTTTTTGAAGTTTTGAATTAATTGATGTATTTAAAATTAATTAAAAATTAGAATAATTGTTAAATTAAATTAAATTAAATCCTAATTCTTTTCTAAAATTTAAAATTATTTAGAATATTTTTTGTTTAAAAAAAATTTACTATTCAAATTTAATCTTAATTAGATATCAATTAAACATTTACACAGTTAAATATCTTAAAATTATTAAAATATAAAAAATATCTTAAATTAAATCTGATTTAGAATTAAATATTTTAAAATAGTTCTCTAATTTTATATATATATATATATATATATATATATATATATATATATATAAATTAATATTTTAAATATTTTAAAACTTTTAAAGTAATATTAATTAAAAAGTTAATTAGATATTTAATGTATTAAAATTATCCAATATATTTAAATAAAATATTTTAAATTAGTTTTAATTTTAAAATAGAATTATCTCAAATGTTTATCACATAATTTAAAATATATCTTAAATTGAGATTTTAAATTTAAAAGATATTTTAATCATTTTTTTATTAATTATTAATTTAAAATATCAAATTTTTAATTAATTAAATTAATTGACAATATCTATAATATTTTGAATAAATATATATTTAAATTAAAATATTAAACTTTCTGGAAATTATGATATATAAAACTTAATTTTTTGACTTAAAATTAATTTATAATAATTTTTATAAATTTTTGGATTTAAAATTGAATTTAAAATAATTTAAAATCAATTTTAAAGAGTGGCGATGCTGCCGGCGGTAGGAATGCCACGCGTCACAATTGGATTGGGTACTCCAATCCACGGCCAATCATCATTTGGCGGTGAAATCATTGCGTCACCGACAATGATGGCGCAATCATTAGCCACAACCGCAGCTTCACTAATCCACGTAGGCAAGCATTCGTGGCCATCGGATCATCCGCAGTTCGGAATCAACGGCTGAGATTTAGCTGGATGGAGATCTTTACAACGAATCAATCCGCGCGGTCGGAAATGACCACGGAACGGCAAGATCTACGCCGTAGATCCAAAGATCAACAACCTAGATTTTGCATAGTTACAGCCTACGCGAACCAAGCCCTAGTATAAGTTTTTAAGCTCGATTGTGGAATCCAGTTAATTAAATAAAACAAAATTTTAAACCTAGAGGGACTAGTTGAACAGAAATCATGTGAAACCCTTGATATAGCTTAATACTTGCTTAAAAGAAAACTAATTAACCTAGATGTCCTAGACTAGGGTTTCATTTTTTACCTAAATTAAAGGACGGTTTGGACCGTTTAGGATATTTCTTAACTTGTAGTCTGTCCACGCAAGTTTTTGTAGAAGACCTCTTGGCTTAATAACGTCTAGATCGAGGGTTTCGAGCTTAGGATGGATTTGAGTTTAGGTTCGCCGGAGAGCTACCGCCGACGAGGTTTGATGGTGGGGTTCTGGTCAGGAAGTCTAGAGGGATCTTTGGGGAGCTCAAGATAATAGGGGGTCGGGCATGAAAAAGCTGGGATGGAGAGAGAATGCTAGGTTATGAATGAGACTCATTTCGAGACTTTTGCCCTATTCAATCCCATCCAGATTAAATCAATGGCTGAGATTGGTTTGATTGGGTTCCATGATGCTGTCAAGTGTCCCCAGGTTGGTTGGGAGTAGGAGGCAAGGATAAGAGAAGGACATCCTAGGTGTAAAGTGCCCTCTTGTCCTCTCATGGACACATGGAGCCTTGAGGGCTATTGGATCTAGATCCAATGGTTAGGATAGGTTTTAGGAAGCATCTAGAGTCTATTAAAGTTGCTGCAGGGATTTAAATTAGAGGAGATTAGGCTTAGGAGGTCATTTGACCAAGTTTAACCATCCTAAAACCTAGATTTGACACTTTGACTAGTCCCCATGCCATGTGGAAGCTGAGGTAGCATGGGGGAGGGCTTGGAGAGCTGTTTAGATGCATTAATCCCCATAGCTAAGGAAAGGGTTCAAGTATTAAATGGGATTTGACCACTTGAAGGCTCTTTGAAGACTTTGTTGACTGGGTTGACCAGTCAACCAGTCAATGGAGCTGATGATGTGTAACATGGGATAATATTCAGAGCTGGAGTAATGATTTAAGAAGGGATCAATGGATAGGATTGAAGTTTAAAAAGTAATATGAGAGTTTAAGGTGATTTGACTAAGTTTTGGAGAGTTGACTTGGTCAACTTGAATTGGACTTGATTGGCCAAGGTTTAAAGCATGATTAGGCCATGGTTTGGAGTTGATTTGAAGTTTGAATGAGATTTGAAATATCAAATGGGTTAAAATAACCCACTAAAAATATTAAGGGGTATTTAGGTCAACCTAGGTTAACTTGGTCAACCAGGTTGACCCAAGGCCTGAGTTTAGGTTCAATGAATTTGATTTGATGTTTTGAGTGTTTTGAAAGTGATCTGGAGGATTGAAATGATCATCTGGGTCAAATGACCTATTTAGGCCCTTAATGGGCCTAATGTGTCAACTAGTTTGACTTAGTCAGCCAAGTTGACCCAGGGTCAGGGATTGGGTTCAACCAGTTCAAAATGATATTTTGAGTCTACTGGTGGTGGTCTCAAGGTCTGGGGAGATCATTTGGTCAAAATGACCTATTTGGGCCTTCATTGGGCCCTTAAGTCAACCTAGGTTGACTTGGTCAACTAGGCTAACCCGGGGTCTTATTTTGGGTTCAACAGGTTTAGTTTGATATTTGAAATTTTCTAGAGGTGTTTGCATTTGATTTGGCGCTCATTTGATCAAAAGAGACCATTCATACCCCTAAGGGGTATTTTAGTCATTTTGATCCCTGGTCAACTGGAGTCAGGGTGAGTCCAACAAAATGCAGTTTATTACTCAATGAGTCATAATCAAAGGTCTGGAAGTGATTTGACGGTTTGGAGAAGGCTCCAATGTCAGAATCCACTGGGTGCAACGTTCAGTGGCATAGGTTGTAAATATTTGAGGGTTTTACAACTTATGGATTTCAATTCAATTTATGGGGTTAGAGACCTCAGAATGAGCTCAAATTTGGAGAGTTGCCTCTAGAGACATGTCACATCGGTATGCAATGAATAGACCTTAAATTATAGGTCATTTGATTAGGTTTTGAAGTGTTTGAAAATTCACTGGAAAAGGCTTTCAAGACTCAAACCCTTGGCCTTGGATTTTGGGTTTGAAAATCTAGATTTGATCTAGATATTGATTGAGATTTGAATTGAATTAAGGTCTGGATTGACTAGGGTTCAAGATTGATTTGAAATAGGGATAGATCAGAATCAGGGTTAATCTAATATTTGGATTGATCCTAAGGTCGAGGTAGATCTAAGGACTTAGAGTCTGGAAGAATCCTAGGATCTAGAATAGATCTTAGGATCTGGAATCTAGGAAACATCTTAGGGCTTAAAAGGGTTATAGGATCTAAACTCTAGAAGGATCCAAAGGTTTAGAGATCCTAAGGCTTGGGATCTAGGAGAATCCTAGGACTTAGGTAGATCATAGGCTCTGGGTTCTAGGATAATCCTAGAGTCTGGATTAGTCTGGGTTATACTGATCTGGGGTCAGGATTGATCTGGGGTCTGGATTGGTCCTACTGACCTCATACAAAAATGAGGTCAACAAATGAACCCCCAATATGGGTAATAGAATAAAGTTTTATTGCACATATTGGCGTTGACCGAATAGAAAGGTTAGATCTAGAATTTTGATTCTAAGGGAAGAAAAAGACTATCCCTGGGGAATTAGAGTTTGAGTGGATACTAGAGTAGTGCCACATAAGGTGTACTCTACTACTAGTGAATCTAGTCCTAAGGGTAGGAAAATCCTAACCTTAAAGGAAGAGGAACCTAGATGATCCTATAGGAAGAAGAAACTCCTAACTATAGAGGATTGAATCTAGATTTTAATCTAAAGGAAAAGAAATCCTAACCCTAGAAGATTGAATTTGAAATGATACTAAGGTAGTATTGAGGATGGTGTACTCTACCACTAGTGGATCTAATCCTAAGGAAGGGAAAAAAAATATTCTTAAGGAAAAGAAGACCTGAATGATCATATAGGAAGGAAGAACTCCTAAATACAGAGAATCGAATTGAAATTTTATACTAGGGTAGTGCAATGAAGGGTATACTCTATTACTAGTAGATCTAATACTAAGGGAAGCAAGAAGGGCTTAACCTTAAGGAAAAGAAAATTTGATTTTGAAATTGAGATTGAATCCAGGACGGTGCCACAGGGGACTTACTCCATCACTGAGGAGTCTAATCCTAAGGGAAAGAGAAAAACCTAACCTTGAGGAGAAGAAAGTTTGATTTTAGAATTGAGATTGAATCCAGGATGGTGCCACAGGGGACTTATTCCATCACTGGGGATTATAATCCTAAGAGAATGAGAATACTTACTCTAAGGAAAAGGGAACTGGATGATCTCATGGGAAGGGAGTACTGCTTCCTATAGAGATCAGACTTAAAGTTTTGAATTTTGAAACTAGGATGGTGTCGTAGAGGGCGTTATCCATCGCTAGTATGTCTAATCCTAAGGAGAGAAAGCAAGATGACTCACATATGTCCTTAAGTAGAAGGAAACTAGAGGACCCTATGGAAAGGAAGCATTGCTTCCCATAGAAGGTGAGATCTAAATTTTAAATCTAGGATGGTGCCACAGAGGGCGTGCTCCACCACTAAAAGATCTAATCCTAAGGAAAGAATACACGATGACTCACATATGTCCTTAAGAAAAATAGAACTGAAGGACCCTGAGGGAAGGAAGCATTGCTTTTCATAGAAGGGTGGATCTAAATTTAAACCTAGGATGGTGCCATAGAGGGCGTGCTCCATCACTAGAAGATTAATCCTATGGAAAGAAAGCACGATGACTCACATCTATCCTTAAGGAAAAGAAAACTAGATGATCGTGTGGGAAGGAAGCATTGGGACTCACACCTAACCATAGAGGGTCGGATCTGGATTTTAGATCTAGGATGGTGCCACAGAGGGTGTGCTCCATCACTAGATGATCTAATCTTAAGGAAACAAAGCACAATGACTCATATCTATCCTTAAGGAAAAGAAGACTGGAAGATCCTATGAGAAGGAAGCATTACTTCGCACAGATTGGGTCTGGGGTGATCGTATATGAAGGAAACTTGCTTCACAGAGAGGATCGAATCTGGATGATTATATATAGAGGAAATTTGTTCTACATAGAGGATCAGGCCAGGGTGATCGTATATAGAAGAAACTTGCTCTAGACAGAGGATCAAGTCCGGAATGATCGTATGTGAAGGAAACTTGCTTCACATAGAGGATCGAGTCTGGATGATCATGTGTAGAGGAAACTTTCTCTACATAGAGTATCAGGTCTAGATGATCATATATAGAGGAAACTTGCTCTATATAGAGGATCGGGTCTAGAATGATCATGTGTAGAGGAAAGTTGCTCCATACAGAGGATCAGATTTGAATTGATCGTATGTGAAGGAAACTTGCTTCACATAAAGGATCAAGTCAGGATGATCGTATATAGAGAAAACTTGCTCTATATAGAAGATCGGATTGAATTTTGAATTTTGAAATTAAGATGGTGCCATAAAGAGCATTATCCATCACTAAAAGATCTAATCTTAAGGTAAGAAAGTATGGTGACTTACATCTAACCTTAAGAAAAGAGAAATGGGATTTTGAAATTGAAAAACTTGAACAAGATTGAGTCGAATATATTCAAAATTTGAAAATTTTATAGATTTGAAATTTGAGCTACATCAAGCATAGTATTTCTTCAGGAATCTCCCATTTAGAGAAAGCATTGGGTGATTTCCTTTACAATCCACTAGCTAATACGAGCCTCCTTCGTAGACTATTTCTACTATGAATGGTCCTTCCCAGGTTGGTTCAAACTTCCCGCTGAGCTTTCGGTGGGCTAAGATAGGCCTCTGAAGAACCAAGACCAAGTCGCCTACTCGGAAGGTTCTAGGTCGCACTAACTTATCGTGAGCTTGAACCATTCTAGCCTTATAGAGTTTTAGATTTGCTGGGCTTGGAGACGACATTCTTCAAGGCCCTCAAATTCTTCTAGCCGAAGTTGTGCATTCTGTTGTGATCTGGTTCTGGACTGTAGTTCCGAGTGAAGGGATTTGAATTTCCAGAGAGAGTATGGCCTCAGACCCATACACTAGTGCAAACGGTGTAGATTGGGTCGGGGTTCGATATGTGGTCTGATAGGCCCATAAAGCTTGCACCAACCTCTCATCCCACTGATGTTTATTGTCATCCAGGGTCTTTTAATGATTTAAACCAAGGTTTTATTGAAGGCCTCAGCCAATCCATTAGTATGTGGGTAATAGATCGTTGAGTATCTCCAATCAATACTATGGCCACTTACAAAGTTATTGATTTTTGTAGACTTGAAAGCGAACCCATTATCAGATATGATTCTATGGGGTATGCCGAATCGATATATGATATGGTCCTAAAAGAATTTAATTACATGATGTGATGTTACACTTCTCAGTGGAACTGCTTCTGTCCAGTTTGAAAAGCAATCAGTCGCTGCTAAAATGAAGCGATGACCCCTTGAAGAAGGAGGGTCAATTAGCCCGACAATATCCGTGCCCCAACTTTCGAAGGGCAACAAAGCTATTGTAGGATGTAATACATTAGGCAGCTGATGTAAGACCACTCCATAAACCTGACACTAACGATAATATTTTGTAAGTTTCATAAAATCATCAATCATCGTAGGCCAATAGTAACCAAGTCTTTTGATTTTCATTTTCATCTTAGGACCTGATTGATGAGCAACACATAGTCCAGCATGAACTTCATTAATGATATTCAGGGCCTCTCATTTATCTAAACAATGGAGCCACATCTGATCGAACGATCGACAGTACAACGTATCATTGACTAGTGCATATGACAGGGCACATTTCTTGATTTGATTGGCAAGTGACCTGTCATGGGGAAGCTAGCCTTCTTAAAGATACTTGACTATTGGCTATCTCCAGTCTTCCTCTTCATCGACTATTGAAGAGGTAGAAAGGACCTGGGGAGATTGTTTATTGAGGTGCTCTAAATCTATAGGAGACAGGACTTGACGACCCTGTACTTCTATAGAGATAGAGTTTTGTTTTAGATAGGTAAATTCATTTGCAAGCTTTGCTAGGGCATCTACCGAGGAATTACTTCCATGAGGAACCCCATATATAGTTTCAACAGGAATTTGCTCAAGCAGGTGCATTATGTACTGGTGATGTTTAAGGAGTTTAGGATTCAAGACCTTATAGATCCCTACCATCAGGTTGATTACCTATTGAGTCACCATAAATCTTAATCTCTTTAATCTCCATCAGGATTACAAGTTCCTAGCTAGCTATCAAAGCTTCGTACTCAGCCTCATTGTTCATACAAGGTTCTGATAAGTGGTAAGAAAAGTGCATAATTCCCTTATCCGGTGTTATGAAAACCAGACCGACTCCGGCTTTTCCAGGAATAGTAGATTCAGATGTTTTGCCCCATTGAGAGGATGCTGCACCATCAAAATACATTTCCCAGGTTTGAGTATTAGATTCCTTGAAACTCTTGATTTGCTCATTAGGTAAATCATCATTTAAAGGAGATTCTGCCGGCAGCGGATGTGCTACAAGGAAGTCGACGATGACCTGCCCTTTCATAGCACGCAGGGGAATGAAAGTGATTTCAAATTAAAGCAATATTATAGACCACCGAACCAGACAACCTGATAATGTGGGCTGGGTCATATGATATTGTAGGGGGTTGACACTAGAAATTAGATTAACTTGATGAGAAAGCATATAATGCCTTAGTTTTTGTGCTGCAGAAACTAGAGCAGGGTAATATTTCTAGATCGTTGGATAGCGAATTTCCGTTGGAACTAGACTCTGACTCAAGTAGTAGAGAGCATTCTCTTTTCCCTCGTCATTGACTTGCTTAGGAGGTCCCCGAGAGATTTGTCAAGGGTTGCAGTGTAAAGGATTAAAGGTCTCCCCAGAATGGGGGCTACCAGAACTGGCAAATTTGTCAGGTATTGTTTTATATTTTCAAAAGCATTTTGACATTTCTCGTCCCAAATAAATTTGGCATCCTTTTTAGCCAGGACAGAGAATGGTTTACATCTTCTGGAAAGATTATAAATAAATCTTCTTATATACGCCAGCCTACCCTAAAGAGATCTCAACTGAGTGAGACTCTTAGGAGGCGGCATATTTAAGATAGCTTCAATTTTGGTAGGATCAATTTCAATTCTGCGGTGCTTGACTAAGAAACCTAAGAATTTCCCTAACATGACGCCGAAAGTGCACTTCAAAGGATTCATTTTGAGGTCATAGCGACGCAACCGCTCAAAGACGATTCTTAAGTCATAAAGATGATCCTCTTTCACTCTACTCTTAACAACTAAATCATCGAGATAGCATTCAACTTGATTACGGATTAAATCATCAAAGATATAAGTCATGGCCCGCTGGTAGGTTGCACCAGTATTTTTACGGCCAAAGGGCATCACTTTATAACAAAAGATCCCTATAGAACTTCTAAATGTAGTGTTTCTCTCATCTTCTGGGGCCATCTTGATTTGATTATAATCAGACAAGCCATCCATAAAGGAGAAAATGACGTGCAAAGAGTCAATGTCTACCATGAGTTCTGGAATTGGAAAAGAAAATTCATCCTAAGGACATGCCTTGTTCAGGTCTCTATAGTCAACACAGACTCGAATTTGACTGTTCTTCTTTCGAACTGGCACGACACTTGCTACCCAGGAGGGATATTGTTCCTCTTGAATAAATTCAGCTTCCACCAACTTTTTAACTTCAGAAATGACTTGTTGTTCGATCTCCAGATGCATACATCATGGAGCTTATTTAACAGGAATGACATCATGCCGGATTCCAAGTTTATGGACTGTTTCATCAGTGGACAACCCTGGCATTTTGTCGTATGTCTAGGCGAAGCAATCTTTAAACTCGGATCGAAGTTGAATTAGATCCTTAGACTCATCCTCACTCAACAAAGAACTTATGAAGGTTGGGCGAGGGTCATCCTCTATTCTAAGGTTGATTTCTTTAAGTTCATCAACTCTTGATTTAATTTCTTCTTCGAATTCAGAGGGTACATCCCAAACCTGAAGTTCATCACAATCATTTAAAGTTTCCAAATAAAGTCCATCGAGGAAATCAATGACTGTTGTAGGGATATTTTTAAATTCAGGATGACTAGTTATCATTAGACAGAATTTATCATCATCAAATAATCTAACAGTACCGAAGCTGACCCCACTTTTCTAATGTTTATTAAATTTTGAATTCCAAAGACTTTTGTGGTATCTAGCCTGACCCTTAGTCCATTGACTTGGAGCAAAACTTTTAAAGATAAGAGATTTAACACCAGCAGGAAAGTAGCCAAAAGGTAATTCCATTAATTTATTGAAGTTTGCCTCTTCAAGGATTACAGCATCTTCATTCCTTGAGGAGGAAGAGCCAGGGAAAAACTTCTGGACTTTCCTTCTTCATCTAAGTTAGGGGCATCCTTAGTCACTAACCCTGAGACCTTGTCAGCAGACAGTGGGGTTAAGGTCAAGGATTCAACTGCCCTATTAAGCTTTTCATATATACTCAATTCAGGCTCGTCACTTTGAATCTTTGATTTTGTACCCTCCTGGTCGCTATCCGATTCTAAAGTGAGATCAAACTTCGGAGGAGGATTGGTTTTCGTATAGTCAAAAGCAAATATGGCACCCCTTTTTTTCTTGATTCTTCACCAGAACTTGTTTCAAGTTCGATGTAGATTGGGGGATTTCTTTCTCAATCGAAGGGCGACCTCAACTGCATGATCTTTGGGCCATCCTCCCACCTCTTTGAGGTAAACTATTTGGAGGCCTAAAGATCATGCGCTCGATGTTGTCTTCACTACTTGAATTTTATCTCTTTTGATTCGTAACTTTTTCTTTTATCAATTTTTGAATCGCTTTTAAACTTTGACTTTCTGCTTTTCCCTCCTTGATGTTGATCTCTACCTTAAAACAGGTAGTGGACCCTTTAGGTACGTAGTATGATGCATCCTCGTAGATATCAATCTTTTGAAAAAAGAATGGTTGTAAATCACCCTTGATTTCAAGCTCAATGCCATCTCATTGGTACTTGATGCATTGATGTAGGGTAGAAGGAACCATCCTATATTTATGGATCCAAGGCCTACCTAAGAGCAAGTTAAAGGACATCGCCGAATCAATTATATGAAATTTCACTTCAGTTTTCAATTCTCCTATCTTTAGAAGAAGGGTAACTGAACCTAAAGCCTTCTCGCCCTTTTCATTGAACCCACGAAGCACTAACTTGTCAGTTGAGAGCTTGTTAGTATCAATTATAAGGTATGCAAGAGTCTTTATATTCATCACGTTGAACGATGCATCCAGATCAACAAGAACTCTTGATAACTTAAATTTGCCTACATTTACGGTGACGTAAAGTAGACGATTGTAGTCGACAGTTTCGAGGAGTAAATCTTTGTCAGAGAAGGTAACCCCAAGGATTTCTTTGAAGTACAAAGCTTCTTCCTCAGAAGTTGAAGCTAATTGAGCTAAGAAAATCTCTGGGTCAAGAAGTGCTTTAATTAGAGTCTTCCTCATCTCTTTTGAAAGAATAAGGGCATCATAAATGCTCAGCTTAGCAGGTAACTTTCTAAGGTGAGCTAAGACATTATAATCAACACTTGGAATGTTAATATTAAGACCCGATAGATTTGAAGGAATTGGAGTTGATTGTTGAGCAAGGATTTGAATCAGATCATCAGAAATTACTTATTTTCCTTTGTCCTGAGAAGGTAGCCTAGGGGGTAAAACCTTACCACCACGTAGTTATACTTGCACAATTTCATTAGAAGTATTAACTACAGCGAGATTTATACTCTCCTTAGGCGATTGATTATCGTTATCTGAACGGGAGTTTGAATCTAAAAAGTCTATCATGATGAGACTCCCTTGAAAGTTAATTTCAGCGGTTTCACCATTTGATAAGACATCAGATTCGTTTCTCTCTTAAAGAGTCAAATATGGGGAGCTGAGTGTTTGAATTTCTTGATTGATCTTAGCTTGTTCTTGATTAATTTTAATAGAAGAGTCATTTAAGTTTTCATTCTCAATAGTAATCATCAAAATTTGAGCAGAAGGATCAGATTTTTATTCAATTTTTAACCCTTTGCCTTTGATGGGGCAAAGTAGAAGTTAGATAATTTCAGTGGAGATAGTGGTTTTGACCCACCATCCACCACTTATATAGATCTCTCATCAATAAATTTTCTCTCTACAAAAGGTTCACTCTTTTCATTTTTATTTAATACAGTAGTTCCTAAGACTACTGGAGAGGAACTGTCCAACGTCCTCCTGTGAAGCCTCGAGGTCAACCTCCCAGATTGGGTCCTGGGCTCTCGTTAGTAACTATTGAGAAAGATGAAAAGATTTATTAATCAACTTTTTAAATGCCCAGGATAGAACTATATCCCAACCATCTTCAATGGACAGAGAAAAGTTAGAATTCTTACTTGAAATGGATTTGACAAACCCCTGATCCAGATCGACTAGGTACTCCTTTGGAATTATGATGTTACCTTGACAAAAATTCTTTTTGAGCCAGTCCTTAAACATAATGCCGTCTTCGATTGTGTGGCCTAACAAGCGATGGTAGGGGCAAAAATTTGGGTCATCCTTCTTATTTGCCTCTTCTGGCTTCTTGGCCTCTGGCAATCAAAAATCTAGCTTCTTCTGAAGACTCTTGAAAATCTTTCCACTGACTCCCTTTTAAATGGATACATACAAGCCAATCTCTCTTTAAAAGAAATCGGGTGAGAATCTCTTATAGGTTGAGAGGTTACCTGAAAAGGTGGAGATTTCTGAGTTTGTTGAATTGGAGGATTACTGGACTGAATATTCATTAGTTTCTTCCCCTTATCAACAGCTGAAACCATTGCTGCTCTCTTTTCAAAGGACTTTAATGGTTTACTAGCTTTCTTCTCATTAGTAGAATCCTTCAGGAATGGCATTTTGGAAGCCTCTTTCTGTAGATTACTAGCCTTATTCAAAAGTTTTTTGAAGGTTTTGATAGTGAAACCCTTCAGAAGAAAAGCAATAGGCCCGTGGATGTTCTTTAAAAGAATCTCCACTGCATGTTGCTCTTGCAACTGGGGTTCACACTTCATAGGTTTTGCCACCTCAAGATGTACTCAACAAAAGACTCTCCCAGCTTTTGTTTTTCAATCATGAGATCACCAACGGTTACATCCTGCTGAGCTCCTAAGAATCTCTTTAAGAATAGACTCTCGAGCTCTATGAATCTTTTCACTAAACTGTTAGGTAGATCTGCATACCACTCAAAAGCAATACTAGATAGACTACTCATAAACTGGCGAAAGAGTAGAGCATATGACCCTCCTACGTTGCAACAGCTCGCTCGGAAGTGGGTCAGGTGTTGTATTGGGTTTTCTAAACCACTAAAAACTTTGAATGAAGGTGGCACAAAGCCTTTAGCATAAGAGACTAAATCATATTCTTTAGGGTAAGGTCTACCCTCTAGAATAGATGCAGTCCCTTGAGAGTGGGCTAAGGCCTCCCTTATATGGGTCTCAATCATATGGCGGATATCTTTATCGGCTGGAGAGATTGGGGAAGTAACTTCTGGTGTTTTGGGGCATGATTCTATCTTCCTGCTGTGCTCACCCACTATATCTATTGTAGGTTACAACTGCTCAGACTAAGACTGTTAAGTTTTAATCATTTGATTCTGTATTTATTCTATTCTGAGCATCATCTGTTCAATCTTGTTCTCCAAACTTTTGATGTATTCATCTTTTTAATTCAACTTGATTGATCCATCAGAATCTGAATATACAGCTGCAGAGGCTTCTTCCTTACCAGATCGGTGTCTTGAAGGCTCAGCATCTTTATTTGATGCTCGAGTTTCAACCATATAGATATTTCCAGCTGAGTCCTCCTCCATCAAATCATCAGTTTCTAGATTGAAGGCTTCAATTGCCTTCTCCTTAAGTATGTCTCTGATATCCTGTACCACCTCATCGACTGGTCTACCCTCAATTGATTCAATATCAATGGGTAAGTACCCTTTATAGTTAATCATCTCTACAAACTCTTCATTCCCCAATTTGGCAAGAACTTCTTGAATTTTTAAGTCATCAGCAGTAGGTTCCACTACTAACTGATATAGCATTTTTTTATCTTCATTCAGCACTGTCCCCTCCCCTCCGACTACCCCAGAGTCGGTAGTCACAAGGGTGATATCCTCAGTAGGGTGAGGGATATCCAACTTAACAGGTGACGAAGGAGTTTGATAGGTGGGAACTCCAATATCTACGAGAGTAGAATCCTCACATCCATGATTAGGGTGTCGGGGGACATCAGCAGGTAATTAAACTGGAGTATCTCTTATCTAGATCCCAACAGATCTGCTTATCTTCTTTGGTACATATGGCTCATTTAAAGGAATGGGCCTCTTGCCCTTAACATCAACTGATTTGAGATCCTTGACAATCTCCTTTGTCTTGGCTATCACATGGGCCAACTTTGAAAACCTCGAAGGGGGAACTGGAGGTCTACCACTGAGAGGGCGACCCCTACCAGATCCAATTAACAAAAGTATGAGATACGCCAAATGGGGGGGTGAATTGATATTTTAAAAATTAAACCTAAATAAAAGTTCTAAGTTTTTTTATATTTTTAAAATAAAAACTTAAAAAGTAGAATGCAGAAGCTAGTGATTCATTCACAATTACGGTAATGGTGACACAATTGCAAATTTTATAATACAAGATCAAGAACAGATTTTTCACCAAGCAATTAAAATAGTAAATAAATGCGTGGAAAGTAAAGTGCGGTAAAAATGAAAAAAGCACATCATAAATTTTTATAGTGGTTCAGTCACTTAACCTACATCCACTCCTCGGAGTCCTCCACTCCGGGATTTGTACTACTAAAGTTTACTCTCCTTTTTCTCCCACAGCAAGGCGAAGAAGCCTTTACAAGACTCACATTCACCTTCCTCAGTGTGGCGGAATACCCGATGTTATGTCACCCTCCCGGTGACGGCAGCGGACCTTCTCCTTTTTTCCCTCCAGGAGATGGTAGAGTACCTTGAGGACATTGACCTTGAAGCCTCTCTTCCTGAAGAACCTTCCTGAGATTCACCAAGGCCATAGAAGGAGCAAGCATGCAGCTAGCTCGGAGCAACCGTGTGATCCCCTCACACTCCTTTTCCCTCACGCTCAAGCTCACCTTCTCCTTCCTCTCACAAACCTTTGATCTCTCCAGAAGCTCCCCCTCAAGAGTTCCTTCCTCTATCAACCACGGCCTCAATTACTACTAATTGAAAACTTAAAAGTCCTTTTAAATCAAGCTTCAAAAAACCCTAAAAATTTTAATTTAATGTTTATGTTCGTACAGTACGATATAATATCGTACAGTATGATCAGTACAAAAATAGCTTCGTCCAGTACGGGAGCAAATGAATAGTTCACAGATTTTATGAATATCGTATTGTACAATCCAAAGATCATACATGACGATCATGTTATTTTTTAATTATTTATACGGGATGATCTTTGGGACGAATAAATTTGTCTCTAACCATCGTCCTGAATTGTACCCTTCATACAGTACGAATAGATCATTTTCAGGTTATCATCCAGTACGATATAAATATCATCCGAGATGAATAGTATAAAACTCATGGTTTCGTCTGCTACGATCTACAGGACAATCCAAAATCGTCTCTATCCATTGTATAATATGATTGATATCGTGCAGTATGATCAAATGTAATTAAGAAATCAAAATTTAATTACCAGATTACTGGTGATAATTTTTGCAAGATTTAAAATGATCGTACAGTATGATATATATCGTATAGTATGATTAGTTAAGAAAATCAAAATCAAAATCTTACCAAAGTTATTTTGGCGGCTAGGGTTTTTTGAATAGAAACAAATCGTACAGTATGATAACCATCGTACAGTACGATTAGTTCACAAAACAATTCTTTCAGAATTAGCCGTTAGCCTGAGTATTAATGACCTATCGTACAGTATGATTGAAAGTCATATAATACGATTTGTTTTAAAAAAAACTTTCTTCTAAAAAAAATTCCCCCTGTGTGTGTGCATGGTCACTCCTTTTACATACATGCTTTTATGGTAGACTCAAGAAAAGAAAAATAAAAGAAAATAAAAATACAAGATCTTGTATATCCTATTCTACCCAGTCTTGACTCTCCAACAATCTTGAACTGTTTGTATCTTACCTGAAATGTTAGTGCTCACAGACAAGAGTAAATATTTCTAATTTTCAAAGAAGTACATATTAATTTAGTAAGTATTATTTGTCATCATCAAAATCAAGTGCTTGGGATCCTGGATTACAACAATCTCTCTCTTTTTGATGGTGTCAAATAATATTATCTGATACCCACAGTAGATGTTATTTCTTTCTTAGCTCCCCCTCACTAGAATGATGGATTTTAAAATACAGGAGGAGTTTCAAAATTCTTCTTATACTTTCATTTTTTTTAATTTAAAATTTAATATAACAGAACGAAAGTAGCAAAAGAATGATAAATATCATTAAATTAAAGAACATGATATTATAGAACTTCTCCCCCTTTTAATAGCAGCAAAAAGAGAAGAACATCACATAACAGTATAAATGCAAGAATTACAAAATAAACACAAACACAAGCAACAAATAGAAGGAAGTAAGACAGAACACAAACAAACTAAAGCATTCAAAAGTCGGGATCCTGAATCCTAGGTGGTGGTGGAGGTGGTGGAACCACTTGAAAGTACTAATGGAGGGACGCAAACTAGTGATCGATTGAGGTGAAGCATTTCCCAAACCATTTCATGTCATCTGCATGGTTGCGGTGTTGTTGATCAATATGGGAATCAAGCCTGGTTTCCAGGTGCTTAAGTTGTTGAATAATGTCATCATGAGGGTAGGCAGGATAGGCAAGTCCATGTGGTTGTATTGGTAGTGGTGGAGGTACGTCGACAGGAGCAGCAGCCTCTTCTTCATCAAAATTGGGATTAGCATGCGCGGCCCCTCGATGGAATAGAATACAAAAAGAGGCGTTGGTATAGAAGATAGGAAGCTGATCCGGAGGGCGAGGGTAGTGTAGTCGATATTTGGTGTCCAGGAAGTACCCAATGACATGTCCTAAGGCAAGATTTTATTTTCTTCGAGCACTGGGATATCGAAAAGCAGCAAAGGCATGAATATAGTCTAAGATCATTTGAGCTTCATCGAATTTGGTGCCTGACATGATTATGTAAGTGACCACAGACAGAAGTGGGGTAATGTGTATGCGGTCTCCATCTTTGGGTATTATGGATGTGCGAAGAACATGCTGGATAACGCGGGAATTTTGATTAAGAGTTTGGACAAGTAGTAGGTGTTAATAGGAGGGTACATTTCTAAGTAGCATGTTGACTGAGGTCCAATCATAATCATTAGTGAGTAGAGATTGGGGATGAGGTCCTTCAGTGGATAAGGCAATGTGTTCATCTATGTCATCTTTAGTGATGACGATGTTTTGTTTGCAGACATAAGAGGTAAGGGTTATCCATTCTAAGTCGATCTTATGTTTTGCTAGGAATTCATAGAGGAGTTCAGAGTGGAAGAGAAAAGCTAGTGTAATGAGGAATTAGAGAGTTCTAGAGACAAAGAGATTTATAACCTCAAAATTGAGTGCAGCTTGATTAAGTATGCGTGAAGGAGTAATCTTGGACTCTTTGAATTTGTTATAGGCTTTTTCATCAGCTGTAGAGAGAAAGCGGTCATCGAACCATAGAGAGGAAGAGCTTCCCTCGATCAGTCATCCTCGCTTGCTTCCACCAGCCATAGAATAGAATATGTTCGAGTAAAGATTGTAAAGAGGTGAGTGAAATGAGCCATAGAATCCCTCCATTTTATAGAGTTTCTGGTAATCGTACAGTACGATATGGTATCGTATAGTACGATCAGAGAGTTTAATTCGTCTGGATGACTTTCAGAAAAAGAGAGTCAAAATATACAGTACGATCAGAATCGTACTGGACGATTGTGAGTGAGAGGTCGTTCGTCCCGATAAGTCGTCTGAATGACTTTTGATTAAATTGATCGTACAGTATGAGCAGGTGTTTGTACAGTATGAACCGCAATAATAATCATATAAACCGAGTTTAAATTTGTCCCAATCCAAAATGACACATGGATTGTACAATACGAGTGGTGCTTCGTACAGTACGATTATCAATAATATGGATCATACAATACGTTAGGTGGATATAGTACAATGTTTACACTATCAGGCATATCTAGACCGTTGATGGTATTGAAGGTTGTGATCTGGGTATTAATAAAGGATCGTACAGTACGATTATTAAACAAACAGTATAATGTGCACAGGAATCCAAGGTTGGTTATTAGCAAGATGGGTGTGAGAGGATCAAGAAACTCCCATATATATATATATATATATATATATATATATATATATATATATATATATATATATATATATATATATATATATTGTTAATCAAGCATGAATATCTATGACGCCTAATTTTGTTCTCAACGTACTAAAGGTGTCATATGCTAGTGGTTTTGTGAAAATGTCAACCAGTTAATCTTCACTAGTAATATAATGTAATTCAATATCTCCCTTGGCTACATGATCTCTTATGAAGTGATGTCGGATGTCTATATGCTTTATTCGTGAGTGTTGAATTAGATTTTTTGATATGCAATTTACACTAGTGTTATCGCACATTATTGGAATGATTCCTACAGGTTGTCCAGGATCTAAAGGCTGTTGTTTTAACCATAGAACTTGAGCAACACAGCTTCCAACCATGATATACTCTACTTCAGCTGTTGAGAGGGCTACCAAATTTTATTTTCTACTAGACCATAAAACTAAGGATTGACCAATGAATTGATAGGTACCAGAGGTGCTTTTTCTATCTACCCTATATCCTGCAAAATCTGAATCTGAGTACCCTAAGATTTCAAAAGTAGTGTTGTGTCTAGGATACCAAATTCTCAAGTTTGGGGTGCCTAGTAGATATTTAAGAATTCTTTTGACAGCAGTCATATGAGATTCTTTTAGGTCAGCTTGAAATCGAGCACAGAGACATACACTGAACATTATATCCAATCTACTGGCAGTTAAGTAGAGAAGTGATTTAATTATTCCCCTATACTTCTTCTGGTCAACAGACTTTCCATTAGGATATTTATTTAATTGAATGTTAAAACTCATAGGAGTATTCATTGCCTTAGCATTATCTATTTCTTACTTTTTAGAATATCCTTGATGTACTTAGATTGACTAAGAAATGTTCCACCTTCCATCTGTTTTACACAAAATCCAAGAAAATAATTAAGTTCTCCCATCATACTTATTTTGAATTCGTCACTCATTATTTTTGAAAATTCATCACATAATATTTTCTTTGAAGATCCAAATAAAATATCATCTACATAAATCTGAACAATGAGTATCTCATCTCCTACCCTTTTTAAGAAGAGGGTGCTTTCCACACTACACTTAACAAAACCTCTATCTAGTAGAAATGTATTAAGTCTTTCATACCAGGCTCTAGGTGCATGCTTTAACCCGTATAGCGCCTTTTTCAATTTAAACACATGGTTTGGAAATTGTGAGTTTTCAAACCCTGGGGATTGCTCAACATAAATATCTTCTTTCATTACCCCTTTTAGGAAAGCACTCTTAACATCCATTTGATACAGTTTGAAACCCCTAAAGCAAGCAAAGGCTAAGAGTACCTTGATGGCTTCTAGTCTGGCTACTGGAGCAAAGGTTTCTTCAAAATCTATTCCCTCAATTTGGTTATACCCCTTTGCTACTAATCTAGCCTTATTTCTCACTATTATTCAAGAGTCATTCATCTTATTTTTAAAGACCCATTTAGTTCTAACCACACTTTATTCTTTGGGTTTCATGACTAATTCCCACACATCATTTCTAACAAATTGGTTTAGCTCTTCTTATATTACTAGGATCCAGAATTCATCTCCTAAGGCTTGATCTATATTCGTGGGTTCAATCATGGAAATAAACGCAGAATGATTGACATCTTTCCTAAGACCATGCCTAGCTTTCACACCTTCTGATGGGTCTCCTAAGATCAATTCTCTAGGATGACTAGAATAATATTTCCAGTCTCTAGGCAAGTGCTCCTGAGGTTCAGCTCAATTTTCTATGGCAATAATTTCTACTCCCTGAATAATCTCAACTTCTTCTTCTTCATGATCAGGTTCAGAGATCTTATCAGATTCATCAAATACCATATGGGTAGACTCTTCTACTATAAGGGTCCTCTTATTTAAGATTCTATAGGCTTTACCTATAGATGAGTAGCCTAAGAAAACCCCTTCATCAGATTTGGGATCAAACTTTCCTAAGGGTGACTTACCATTGATTAAGATAAAGTATTTGAAAGCAAAAACATATAAATGAGAAAGATTCAGTGTCCTACCCTCAATCAATTCATAGGGTGTCTGATTAAGTTTGGATCTAACATTAACCTTATTTAGAATATAATAAGCAGTATTCACTGCTTCTGCCCAAAAATATCTAGGAAGAGTGTATTCAGATAATATTGCCCTAGCAGCTTTAACTAAGGTTCTATTCTTTCTTTCAGCTATTCCATTTTGTTGGGGAGTCCTAGAGGCAGAGAAATTATGTTCTATTCCTATCTGCTTACAAAATGATTCAAACTTATCATTCTCAAATTCTCCACCGTGATTACTATGGATTGTTGAAATTACACATCCTAATTTCCTTTGAATCCAAGTGGAGAAAGTTCTAAACTCTTCAAATGACTCACTCTTATGGGCTAAGAATTTTACCCAAGTAAACCTGGAGTAGTCATCCACTATTGCAAATTCATACGATTTCCCTCCTAGGCTAACTGTACTAACAGGTCTGAATTGGTCCATGTGAAGAGTTTCAAGTGGCCTAGTGGTGTTGATATCCTTGATTGAATGAAATAATGATTTTACTTATTTTCCTAATTGGCAGTCATCACATAGATGGTCCTTAGTGAAGTCAAACTTAGGTATGCCTCTAACTAGGTCTTTCTGAGTGATGTTCCTAATTATTTTTGTGCTAGCATGGCATAGTCTCCTATGCCATAGCCAAGAGTCATCAGCTATTATTTTCAGAAATAAAGGGTTTGAGTTTTCAATGCAGTTTAAATCTAATATATAGACATTATTTATATGTTTTCCTTCTAACATAAGTGTATCATTTAAGCTAATCATGCATTTGTTAGAAATAAACTTTATGTTAAAACCCTTGTCACATAGTTGACTGATACTTAAAAGATTATGCTTTAAACCATCAACTAAAAGAATATTTTTAATTACCAAATTTTTAGAATTTTTATTGATACCTGAGCCCACCACTTTCCAGGTGGTGATGTCTCCCAAAGTCACCTTGCCTCCTGACTTGGCCTCCAGTGTCATGAACTGCTTCATGTCTCCAGTCATGTGCCTCGAGCAGCCACTGTCCAGGTACCACATGCTCTGACTAGGTCTTTTATGAGAGCATCCCTACAATGTCAATCAAATATTAGTTTTGGGAACCCAGGTGAGTTTGGGTTCCACTTTATGCTTGTATGAATGTAATGAATGCATGTTATACTGTGATGAATGCTTCTTAAGTCTCCACACTAGATTTGTCCTTTGGTGAACTGTGCAAGTGAGGGCTATATGACCTAGCATGCCATAAGAATAACACCTAACACCAGGAAATGGGTTCATTAATCTACTGGGGTGATAGTGCCTATTCCTAGGTCTGGATGATGTATGCTGTGATGATTTTGTATGAGATGGTTCACATGGAGGAGGTTTATAAAACTCAATAAATGTGGGAGGTATTTTATTATCCTCAAATGTATGAATTTTTATATTTAGAAATTCATTTTCTTTATTAAGACTTATAATTTTGAATTTCAATGTATGATCACTTCTATCTAGTTCACATGCAAGTTCATCTAATTCCTTAAATGCATTCTCTAGTTCAACATGTGATGACTTCAAGGTATCGTGTGCAATAGTTAATTTAATATGCTTCTTGTTTAATACATCAAATTCATCAAGAAGGGACATGTGATCTCTATCCAGGTCAGAAAATTCTTTAACTACACTAGCATGCTCTTTTTGTAAAGTACTAAACTCATTGTTAAGACTAGTATACATTTTCTTTAACTTTCTATACGAGTCATGAATCTTTTCAAAAATAATTAACAGTTCATCATAAGAAAGTTGGCATACCTCATCTTGATCTGATTGATCAAGGTTATCATTTGTCATAAGACATAAATTCATTACCTCCTCCTCTGCTTCTTTTTCTTATGATTATGAAGCAAAGTCGGTCCAAAAAGCTTTCTGTGACTTAAATTTCCCCTTCTTGAATTTTGACCTTTCCTCGCCCTTCTCCTCGGTTTCATGAGTCTTAATGTTGGGGCAATCAGCTTGGAGATGACCTAGTTTCATGCACTCAAAGCAAATTGTGTTAGATGCAACTTTAGAATGCTTTGAGCTTTTACCTTTATTCCAATTACTTTGATAACGCCGTTGCTTTTTTTCATGAAGTTCTTAAACTAACGAGTCATCAAGGCTATATCGTCATCTTCCTCCACTGCAGAACTCACTTTCCAAATTATTCGCTTTTAGAGCCACCATTCGCTCCTTCTTCTTTTCACCTGCATCACTTTGTTGTTGACTCACTTCTTGCTCATAGGCAATGAGTGACCCAAGTAAATTATCAATTGAATAAACATTTAAGTCTTTGGACTCAATTATTGCGGTAATTTTTGCATCAAACGTGCTAGGCAAACATCATAGTATTTTATTCACTTTTTCAGAGTTAGACAACTCTCTCCCTAAAGCATGCAAGGATGTCACGATCTGGATGAATCTAGTGTACATTTCAGATATAGTTTCACTAGGTTTCATGCGGAATAGTTCATAATCATGTAGCAGTATGTTTAGCCTAGATTATTTGACCTCACTAGTTCCTTCATATGTGATACACAGTCTATCCCAAATTTGCTTACCAGTACTATAAGTAGACACTCGCATATAGTCTTCTAATTTTAATGTGTAAAAGAAATAATTTAAGCATTTAGCATTTAGTTATGCGAATTCTCTATTCTCATTGCTTCATTCATTAAAAGTTAATTCAGTTTTAACACCATTCAACATATGAAATGATGCAGTGTAACCTTCTTGAACCAACATCCACATGCGATAGTCTATAGACTATAAAAATATAGACATGCATAATTTCCAGAAATCAAATGGTATATTATCAAATAATGGTGGACGGGTTATAGAATAACCCTCCGCTGTGTTATGATTACCAAAATGTGCTATGGACCTTATGTTTCTAGGTTTTCTAAAACACTATTTTGAAACCCCGCTCTGATACCACTTGAAAGTACGAGATGCGGCAAGACGAGGGGTGAATTGGTATTTTAAAAATTAAACCTAAACAGGAGTTCTAATTTTTTTTGTATTTTTAAAATAACAACATAACAAGTAGAATGCGGAAGCTAGTGATTCATTCACAATTATAATATTGGTAACATAATTGCAAATTTTATAATACAAGATCAAGATCAAATTTTTCACTAAGCAATTAAAATAATAAATCAATGCGTGGAAAGTAAAGTGCAGAAAAAATAGAAAAAACACACTAGAAATTTTTATAGTGGTTCGGCCACTTTACCTACATCCACTCCCCGGAGTCCTCCACTTCGGGATTTACACTACTAAAAGTTGACTCTCCTTTTGCTCCCACAATAAGGCGGAGAAGCCTTTATAAGACTCACTTTCACCTTCCCCAGTGTGGCGGAATACCAGATGCTATATCACCCTCTCGGTGATGGCAGCCGACCTTCTCCTTTTTCTCCCTCCTGGAGACGGTAAAGTACCTTGAGGATGTTGACCTTGAAGCCTATCTTCCTGAAGAACCTTCCCGAGATTCACTAAGGCCACAGGATGAGCAAGCATGCATCTAGCTCTGAGTAACCGTGTGATCCCCTCACACTCCTTCTCCCTCACGCTCAAGCTTACCTTCTCCTTCCACTCATAAACCTTGGATCTCTCCAAAAGCTCCCCCTCAAGAGTTCCTTCCTCTATCAACCACGGCCTCAAATACTACTAATTAAAAAATTAAAAGTCCTTTTAAATCAGGCTTCAAAAAACCCTAAAAGTTCTAATTTGATATTAATGTTCGTACAGTATGATATAATATCGTACAGTACGATTAGTTCAAAAATAGCTTCGTCTAGTACATGAGCAGATGAATAGTTCACGGATTTTATGAATATCATACTATACTATCCAAAGATCATACAGGATGATCATGTTATTTTTTAACTATTCATACGGGATGATCTTTGGGTTGAATGAATTCATATCTGACCATCATCCTGAACTGTACCCTTCGTATAGTATGAATAGATCATTTTCAGGTTATCGTCAAGTGCGATATATATATCATCCAGGATGAATAGTACAAAAATCATAGTTTTGTCTGGTATGATCTACGGGATGATCCAAAATCATCTCTGTCTATTATACAGTATGATTGACATCGTACAGTACGATCAAATGTAATTAAGAAACTAAAATTTAATTGCCTGATTACAGGTGATAATTTTGGTAAGATTTAAAATGATCGTACAGTATGATATATATCATACAGTACAATTAGTTAAGAAAAACAAAATCAAAATCTTACCAAAGTTATTTTGGTGGCTAGGGTTTTTTTAATAGAAATAAATTATACAGTACGATAACCATCGTATAGTATGATTAGTTCACAAAATAAATCTTTTAAAATTTAGCCGTTAGCCTGAGTATTAATGACCTATCGTACAGTGCGATTGAAAGTCCTACAGTATGATTTGTTTTAAAAAAAATTTCTTCTAAAAAAATTCCCCCTGTATGTGTGCATGGTCACTCCTTTTACATACATGCTTTTATGGCAGACTCAAGAAAAGAAAAATAAAAGAAAATAAAAATACAAGATCTTATATATCCTATTCTACCCAGTCTTGAGTCTCCAGCAGTCTTGAACTGTTTGTACCTTACCTGAAATGTTACTGCTCATAGACAAGAGTAAACATTTATAATTTTTAAAGAAGTACATATTAATTCAGTAAGTATTATTTATCATCATCAAAATCAAGTGCTTGGAATCCTGGATTGCAACAATCTCCTCCTTTTTGATGGTGTCAAATAATATTATCTGATACCCACAGTAGATGTTATTTCTTCCTTAGCTCCCCCTTACTAGAATGATGGATTTTAAAAAATAGGAGGAGTTTCAAAATTCTTTTTATATTTTTATTTTTTGTTTTTTTTTAATTTAAATATAACAGAATGAAAGTAACAGAAGAATGACAAATAGCATTAAATTGAAGAACATAACATTACAGAACTTCTCCCTCTTTTGACAGCAGCAAAAAGAGAAGAATATCACTTAACAGTACAAATGCAAGAATTATAAAATAAACACAAACACAAGCAACAAATAGAAGGAAGTACGACAGAACATAAACAAACTAAAGCATTCAAAAGTCGGGATCCTGATCCGGAGGTGGTGGTGGAGGTGGTGGAACCACTTGAAAGTACTGATGGAGGGACACGAACTAGTGGCCGATTGAGGTGAAGCATTCCCCAAACCATTTCATGTCATCTGCATGCTGGCGGTGTTGTTGATCAATATGGTAATCCAGCTTAGTTTCCTGGCGATCAAGTCATTGAATAATGTCATAGTGAGGGTAGGTAGGATAGGCAAGTCCATGTGGTTGTATTGGTAGTGGTGGAGGTGCGTCGGCAGGAGCAACAGCCTCTTCTTCATCAAAATCGAGATCAGTATGTGCGGCCCCCCAATGGAATAGAATATGAAAAGAGGTGTCAGTATAAAAGATAGGAAGATGATCCGAAGGGAGAGGGTAGTGTAGTTGATATTTGGCATCTAGGATGTACCCAATGACATGTCCTAAGGCAAGATTTTGTTTTCTTCAGGCACTGGGATATCGGAAAGTAGCCAAGGCATGAATATAATCTAAGATCAATTGAGCTTCATTAAATTTGGTGCTTGACATGATTAAGTATATGACCACAAATAGAAGTGGGGTAATATGTATGCGGTCTCTAGCTTTGGGTATTATGGATGTGCGAAGAACATGCTGGATAACACGGGTATTTTGATTAAGAGTTTGGACAAGTGATAGGTGTTGATTGGAGGGTATATTTCTAAGTAGCATGTTGGCTGAGGTCCAATTATAATCATTAGTGAGTAGAGATTAGGGATGAGGTCCTTCAATGGATTGGCCAATGTGTTCAGCTATATCATCTTTAGTGATGATGATGTTTTGTTTGTAGACATAAGAGGTAAGGGTTATCCATTCTAAGTCGATCTTAAGGTTTGCTAGGAATTCATAGAGGAGTTCAGAGTGGAATGGAAAATCTAGTGTAAGGATGAATTAGAGAGTCGTAAAGGAAAAGAGGTTCATAACCTTGAAATTGAGCGCAGCTTGATTAAGCATGCGTGAAGGAATAATCTTGGCCTCTTTGAATTTGTTATAGGCTTTTTTGGCAGCTGCAGAGAAAAAGTGGTCGCCGAACCACCGAGAGGAAGGGCTTCCCTCGATCAATTATCCTCGCTTACTTCTACTAGCCATAGAGCAGAATATGTTCAAGGGAGTAAGGATTATAAAGAGGTGAGTGAAATGAGCCATTGAATCCCTCCATTTTATAGAGTTTTTGGTAATCATACAGTACGATATGGTATCATATAGTACGATCAGAGATTTTAATTCATCTGGATAACTTTTCAGAAAAAAAGAGTCAAATCATACAGCATGATCAGAATTGTACTGGACGATTATGAGTGAGAGGTCGTTCATCCCGAGGAGTCGTCTGAATGACTTTTAACTAAATTGATCGTATAGTACGAATAGGTATCATACAGTATGAACCACAATAATGATCGTACCAGACTGAGTTTAAATTTATCCTAATCCAAAATGACACATGGATCATACAATACGACTGGTGCTTCGTATAGTATGATTATCAATAATATGGATCATATAGTATGTTAGGTGGATTGTACAGTACGATGTTTACACTATCAAGCATTTCTGGACCATTAATTGTATTCAAGGCTGTGATCTGGGTATTAATAAAGGACCATACAGTACGATGTGCGCAGGAATCCAAGGTTGGGTATCAGCAAGATGGGCGTGAGAGGATCAGGAAACACCCATTTTTTTATAATTATTTATTTTTGTTAATCAAGCATGAATATCTATTATGCCTAATTTTGTTCTCAACGTACTAAAGGTGTCATATGCTAGTGATTTTGTGAAAATGTCAGCCAGTTGATCTTCACTAGCAATATGATGTAATTCAATATCTCCCTTGGCTACATGATCTCTTATGAAGTGATGTCGGATGTCTATATACTTTATTCGTGAGTGCTGAATTAGATTTTTAGATATGTAAATTACACTAGTGTTATCGCACATTACTGGAATGATTCCTACAGGTAGTCCAGGATCTAAAAGCTCTTATTTTAATAATAGAACTTGAGCAACACAGCTTCCTACCGTGATATATTCTACTTCAGCTATTGAGAGGGCTACCAAACTTTATTTTCTACTAGACCATAAAACTAAGGATTGAAAGTACGAGATGCGCCAAGAGGGGGGGTGAATTGATATTTTAAAAAATTTAACCCTACACAAGAGTTCTAATTTTTTTTTGTATTTTTAGAATATAACTCAACGAATAATGTGCGGAAGCAAATACAACGTTCACAACAATGATATTGATAATTCAATTTTAGATTTTACAACACAAGATTTAAATCATGATTTTTCACCAAGCAATTTAACGTACTAATTAAAAGCATGAAAATTAAAGTACGGTAAACAGGAAAAAACACACCAGAGATTTTTATAGTGGTTCGGTCACTTGACCTACATCCACTCCCCGGAGTCCTCTACTCCGGGATTTGCACTAGTAAAAGTTGACTCTTCTTTTGTCCCCACAGCAAGGCAGAGAAGCCTTTACAATACTCACTTTCACCTCCCTCGGTGCGGCGGAATACCAAACGCTATGTCAACCTCCTGGTGACGGCAGCGGACCTTCTCCTTTTTCTCCCTCATGGAGATGGCAGAGTACCTTGGCGATGTTGATCTTGAAGTGACTCTTCCCTCGAGAACTTTCTTGAAGCTTCCCAAAGCCACAAGAGGAGCAAAGCATACAGCTAGCTTGGAGCCACCGTGTGATCCCCTCACACTACTTCTCCCTCACGCTCAAGCTCACCTTCACCTTCCTCTCTCAAGCCCTGGATCTCTCTAAAAACTTCTCTCTAACGAATCCCCTTCTTTTCTCCAAGCCTCTCACATCAAGAGGATAGATCAACAACTCCCAAAAAAAAATTTTAAGTTGTCTTTATATCAGGCTTCAGAAAACCCTAAAAGTTTTAACTTTTGCGTTTCTGTTCATACAGTACGATCTATAATCGTACAGTACTATCAGTTCAATTACAGCTCCGTCCAGTACGAGTACAGATGAACAGTTATCGAATTTTATACATATCGTACAGGACGATACTGTTGATTCGTACTGTTCGTACAGGATAAACTGTGGGACAATCCTCGGGACGAAAGAATTCATCTCTGTCAGTCGTCCAGCACTCCTTCAGTCGTACAGTATGATTAGTGTTTTTTAGGATATCATCCTGTACGATACGAATATCGTCTAGGACGAATAGAACAAAAATTCTTGGTATCGTCTGGTACGATCGATGGGACGAAGGAAATCATCTCTGTCGGTCGTCCAGCACTCCACTAGTCATACAGTACGATTAGTTCATTTCTTGATATCGTCCTGTACGATATGAATATCGTCCAGGACGAATAGAACAAAAAACCTTGGTTTCGTCTGGTACGATCTCTGGGATGAATGAAATCATCTCTATCAGTCATACAATACGATATATGATCGTACAGTACGATCTACTTTTAAATTAGAAACCAACGTTTATTTCTTGATTAGGGAGATAATTTTGGTAAGTATTAATTAATCGTACAGTACGATCAGTTCAGGAAATCAAAATTAAGAACTTACCAAACTTATTTTAGCGGCTAGGGTTTCTCAATTATATCTTATCGTACAGTACGATATGTATCGTACAGTACGATTAGTTTATAAACTTAATCATTTGAAAATTAGCCATTAGCCTGAGTACTTTTAATTAATCATACAGTACGATACGAAATCGTACAGTACGATTTTCTTAAAAAAAATTTTAAAATATTTAAAATAATTCTCCCCCTGTGTGTGTGCATGGTTGCTCCTTTCACATGCATGCTTCTGTGGCAGACTCAAGAAAATAAAAATAAATAAATAAAAATTACAGACTTTTCAACATCCTATTCTACCCACTTTGAGTCTCCAGTAATCTTGAGCAGTGTGCATCTGACCTGAAATGTTAGTGCTCATATACAAGGATTAAGCATTTGTAATCTAAAGGAAGTCTATATGGATTCGGTAGGTATTAGTTGTCACCATCAAAATTAAGTGCTCGGGATCCTGGATTTCAATAATCTCCCCCTTTTTGATGGTGTCAAATAATATTTTTTGATGGACAGTTGTTCTGACTTCCTTAGCTCCCCCTCAGAAGAATAACTTATTAATTTTTAAATAGGAGGAGAAGAAACAAATTTTTTTTTTAATTATAACATAAAGAAAAAAAACAAAACAAGATAGAAAAAAATATGTAGTGAAAACATAAACAACCAATATCATTAATAGTAAGCAAAAATAGAACAATACAGAACACACAGAAACGTCTCCCCCTTTTGATAGCACCAAAAAGGGAAGAACAAGGAAACAACTACAATGACAACAAACAAAAAACATAAATAACTACAACAACTCAAAAATTTGGATCCTGATCCGGAGGTGGTGGTGGAGGTTGTGGAAATAGCTGGTGGTACTGATGGAGGGACGCAAACTGGTGATCGATCGATATGAAGCACTCCCTAAACCAACTCATATCAGTTTCATGCTCCTGATGTTGCTGAGCAATGTGGGCATCCAACCTAGTCTTCAGGCGATCAAGGCATTGAATAATATCATCATGAGGGTAGTCGGGAGGAGCAAGGCCAGGTGGGTGGATTGGTGGTGGTGGAGGTGCGTCAGCAGGAGCAGCACCCTCTTCGTCATCAAACTCGGGATCGGCGGGAGCGGCCCCCCGATGGAATAAGATACGAAAGGAGGCATCCAAGTAGAAGATAGGAAGGTGATCTGGAGGTAGCGGATAATGAAGTTGGTACTTGGCATCTAGGATGTATCCTATGACATGCCCTAAAGCAAAATTCAGTTTGCGGTGGGCACCAGGATATCGGTAGGCAAACAGGGTATGGATATAGTCAAAAACCATTTGGGCTTCATTGAATTTTGCTCCAGACATGATTAGATATGTGACGACAGAAAGCAGTGGAGTAATATGAATGCGGTTTCCAGCTTTGGGTATAATGGATGTGCGAAGGACATGCTGGATAACGCGGGCATTCTGATTCAGGGTTTGGACCAGGGGTAGGTGTTGATTGGAGGGGACACCCCTAAGGGTCATATTTACTGATGTCCAATCATAGTCGTGGGAGATCATGGATTGGGGACGAGGGCCATCAGTGGATAGCCCTATGTGTGCAGCAATATCGTTGACGGTGATAACGACATTCTGTTTACAGACATAAGACGTGAAAGTGGTGTTTTCTAGGTCGATTCTGATATTGGCAAGAAACTCAAACAGAAGTTCGGAGTGAAAAGGAAAGGTAAGAGTCAAAAGGAATTGAAGGGTGGTGGATGCGAACAGATTCATCACCTCGAAATTTAGGGCGGCTTGATTCAGCATGCGGGATGGAGTGATTTTGGCTTCCTTGATTTTAATATTTGCTTTCTCGTTTGCAGCGGAGAGAAAACGATCATCGAAATGCCGAGAGGAGGAAGAGCTCCCGACGACCATTCGACTGCGCTTACTGGAGCCAGACATAGTGGAAGAAAGGATTTGAGAAAGGAGGAAATTCGGAGTGATTGAGAGTGAGTGAGGATACGCAAAGAATCCCTCCCTTTTATAGAAGTTGTGAACTATCGTACAGTACGACTTAGGATCGTACAGTACGATAGGTGCAATAATGTAGTCTGGATGACCGTTCAAAAAAGTGAGTCAAATCATACAGTACGATCAGAATCGTACTGTACAAACGTGAGTGTGAGGCGTTCGTTCCGAGGAGTCGTCTGAACGACCTTTGACAAAAATGTTCGTATAGTAAGAAAGGCAATAATATTCGTACCGGCCGAGTTTAAATTTGTCCTAATCCATTTGACATGTGGATCGTACAGTACGATAGGTATTTCGTACAGTACGATGACAAATAATTAGTATCATACGGTACGAGTGGTGAATCGTACAGTACGATAGGTATAAGACATGAAAGATCTGGACCGTGAATGGGAATGGACGGCTGAGATTAGAGTGATTTGAACCTTATCATACAGTACGATATTGTATTCTACAGTACGATTGTCAGAGAATTTCAAGGTTTGTGAGCAGCATGGTAAGAGGATCAGGAAACCATTTTTTCTTTTTTGTTTTTTGATTTATTTTTTTCGAACAAAACAGATCATAACAAACACAATTTTTTTTTTGTTTTATATTTTATTATTATTATTTTTTATATTTTATTTTATTTTAGGCTTGAATGTCTATGACACCTAATTTGGTTCTTAAAGTGCTAAATGTGTCATAATCTAATAGTTTTGTGAAAATGTCAGCCAATTGATCTTCAGTAGCAACGTGGTGCAGTTCAATATCTCCTTTGGCTACGTGATCTCTAATGAAATGATGTCTAATGTCTATATGTTTTGTTCGTGAATGTTGAATTGGATTTTTGGATATGCAAATAGCACTAGTGTTGTCACACATGATCGGAATGGTTCCTACAGGTAGTCCTAGATCTACAAGCTATTATTTTAACCACAAAACTTGTGCAACACAGCTACCTACCGCTATATACTCTGCTTCGACTGTTGATAGGGCTACTGAATTATGTTTCCTACTGGACCATGAAACTAACGATTGTCCAATGAATTGACAAGTGCCAGAAGTGTTTTTTCTATCTACCCTATATCATGTAAAGTCTGAATCTGAGTACCCTAAGATTTCAAAAGAAGTGTTGTGTCTAGGATACCAAATTCTTAAGTTTGGGGTGCCTAGTAGATATCTAAGAATCCTTTTGATAGCAGTCATGTGAGATTCTTTCGGGTCAGCTTGAAAGCGGGCACAGAGACACACACTAAACATTATGTCTGGTCTACTGGCAGTCAGATAAAGAAGCAATCCAATTATTCCCCTATACCTCTTTTGATCTACAGACTTCCCACTGGGATCTTTATCCAATTGAATGTTAGAGCTCATGGGTGTATTCATAGCCTTAGCATTGTCCATTTCATATTTTTTCAAAATATCATTGATGTACTTAGACTAGCTAAAAAATATTCCACCTTCCATTTGTTTTACACTAAATCCAAGGAAGTAATTAAGTTCTCCCATCATACTCATTTCAAACTCATCACTCATTATTTTTGAAAATTCATTACATAAGCTTTTCTCCGTCGATCCAAACAAGATGTCATCTACATAAATCTGAACAATGAGTACTTCAATTCTTACCTTCTTCAAAAATAAGGTGGTGTCCACACTACCCTTAACAAAGCCTTTATCTAGTAGGAACGTACTAAGTCTTTCATACCAGGCTCTAGGTGCTTGTTTTAACCCGTATAGTGCCTTTTTCAGTTTGAACACATGGTTTGGAAATTGTGAGTTTTCAAACCCCGGAGGTTGCTCCACATAAACACTTTCTTGATTACCCCATTCAGGAAGGCACTCTTGACATCCATTTGATACAGCTTAAAATCCCTAAAACAAGCAAAAGCTAACAGTACCCTGATGGCTTCTAGTCTAGCTACCGGAGCAAAGGTTTCTTAAAAATCTATTCCTTCAATTTGGTTATACCCCTTTGCTACTAACCTAGCCTTGTTTCTCACTACTATCCCAGAGTCATTCATTTTGTTTTTAAAGACCCATTTAGTTCCAACCAAACTTTGTTCTTTAGGTCTTTTGACTAATTCCCATACATCATTCCTAACGAATTGATTTAAATCTTCTTGCATTGCTAGGATCCAAAATTCATCTCCTAAGGCTTGATCTATACTCGTGGGCTCAATCATAGATATGAATGCAGAATGACTAACCTCTTTCCTAAGTCCATGCCTAGTTTTTACCCCTTCTGATGGGTCTCCTAAGATCAGTTCTCTAGGATGACTAGAAGAGAATTTCCAATCTCTAGGCAGATATTCCTGAGGTTCTGATCTAGTCTCTATGGTAATGGTTTCTACTCCCCGTATAACCTCAACTTCTTTTTCTTCATGATTAGGTTTAGAGGTCTTATTGGATTCATCAAATACCACATGGGTGGACTCTTCTACTACTAGGGTTCTCTTATTAAATATTCTATAGGCTTTACCTACCGATGAGTAGCCTAGGAAAACCCCTTCATCAGATTTAGGATCGAACTTTCCTAAAGGTGACTTGCCATTGATTAGGATGAAGCATTTGCAACTGAAAACGTGTAAGTGGGAAAGATTGGGTATCCTACCCTTAAGCAACTCATAGGGTGTCTTATTTAGTTTGGATCTAACATTTACCCTATTTAACACATAGCACGCGGTATTTACTGCTTCTGCCCAAAAATATCTAGGGAGAGTGTATTCAGCTAACATAGCCCTAGCAGCATCAACTAAAGTTCTATTCTTTCTTTCTGCTATTCCATTTTGCTGAGGAGTTCTAGGGGCAGAGAAATTATGTTCTATTCCAATATCTTTACAAAAAGATTCAAATTTATCATTCTCAAATTCTCCACCGTGATCACTATAAATTATTGAAATTACACATCCTAATTTCCTTTGAATCCAAGTGGAGAAAATTCTAAACTCTTCAAATGACTCACTCTTATGAGCTAGGAATTTCACCCAAGTAAACCTAGAGTAGTCATCCACTATTACAAACCCATACAACTTCCCTCCTAGGCTGGCTGTACTAACAGGTCCGAACAGGTCCATGTGGAGAGTTTCTAGTGGCCTAGTGGAGTTGACATCTTTGATTGCATGAAATGAAGATTTAACTTGTTTTCCTAATTGGCAAGCATCATAGAGATGATCCTTAGTAAAGTCTAACTTTGGTATGCCTCTAACTAAGTCTTTCTGAGTGATGTTCCTAAGTGTTCTCATACTAGCATGGCATATTCTCCTATGCCATAGCCAAGAGTCATCCGCTATTATTTTCAGACACAAAGAGTTTGAGGTTTCAATGCAGTTCAAATCTAACATGTAAACATTGTTTATACGTTTTCCTTCTAACACAAGTGAATCATTTAACCTAATCATGCATTTATTAGATAGAAATTTTATGTCAAAACCCTTGTCACATACTTGACTTATACTTAAAAGATTATGCTTTAAACCATCAACTAAAAGTACATTCTTAATAATTAAATTCTTAGTGTTTCCAATGATACCTGAGCCCACCACTTTCCTGGTGGTGTTGTCTCCCAAAGTTACCTTGCCTCCTGACCTGGCCTCCAGTGTCACAAACTGCTTCATGTCTCCAGTCATATGTCTCAAGAAGCCACTATCCAGGTACCACATGCTCTCACTAGGTCTTTTGTGAGAGCATCCCTACAATATCAATCACAGATTAGCTTTGGGAACCCAAGTGAGTTTGGGTTCCACCCTATGCTTGTATGAATGAAATGTATGCATGTTATACTGTGGTGAATGCGATTTAGGTCTCCACACCAGATGTGTCCTATAGTGAATTGAGCACGTGCGGGCTATGTGACCTAGTATGCCACAAGAATAACATCTAACACCTGGAAATGGGTTCACTAATCTACGAGGGTGGTAGTGCCTATTTCGGGGTTTGGATGATGCATGCCGTGCTGGTTTTGAATGAGATGATTCACATGGTGGAGGCTGAAAAAACTCAGCAAACGTGGGAGATTTTTTATTATTTTTGAATGCATGAAGTTTTTCATTTAAAAATTTATTCTCTTGGTTAAGACTAGCATATTCAAATCTCAATGCATGCTCACTACT
This sequence comes from Dendrobium chrysotoxum, assembly GCA_019925795.1. Classification (NCBI taxonomy): domain Eukaryota; kingdom Viridiplantae; phylum Streptophyta; class Magnoliopsida; order Asparagales; family Orchidaceae; genus Dendrobium; species Dendrobium chrysotoxum. The sequence goes on from CM034313.1 coordinate 50,110,057, forward strand.
ACTAAGTTCCCCTGCTAGTTCTTCTAGTTCCTTAAATGCATTCTCTAATTCAACATGTGATGATTTCAAGGTATCGTGTGCAGTGGTTAACTCAATATGCTTCTTATTTAATGCATCGTATTCATCAAGCAAAGACATATGATCTTTATCTAAGTCAGAAAAATTCTTTACTACACTAGCATGCTCCTTTTGTAAAGTACTAAACTCAGTATTAAGACTAACATGCTTTTTCTTCAACTTTCTATACGAGTCATGGAATTTTTTAGAAATAACAAGCAGTTCATCGTAAGACAGTTGACATACCTCATCTTGATCTGATTGATCAAGATTATCATTAGTCATAAGACATAGATTCGTTACCTCATCCTCTGCTTCTTCTTCCGATGATTCTGAGGCAGAGTCGGCCCAAAACCTTTTTTGAGTCTTAAATTTGCCCTTCTTGAACTTTGATCTTTCCTCACCCTTTTCCTTGGTTTGATGCGTCTTGATATTGGGGCAATTAGCTCGGAGATGACCGGGTTACCTGCACTCAAAGCAAATTGTCTCAGATGCAACTTTAGTATGCTTTGAGTTTTTACCTTTGTTCCAATTGCTTTGATGACGGCGCTTCTTTCTTTTCAGAAAATTTTTGAACTGACGAGTCATCAAGGCGATATCGTCATCTTCCTCCGCTGCTGAGCTGTCACTTTCAGAATTGTTTGCTTTTAAAGCCACCGCTCGCTCCTTCTTCTTTTCACCTGCATCACTTTGTCGTTGACTCACTCCTTGCTCATAGGCAATGAGTGACCCAAGCAAATTATCAATAGAATAAACATTCAGGTCTTTTGACTCAGTTATTGCAGTGATTTTAGCATCATATGAGCTAGGCGAACATCGCAGTATTTTGTTTACTTTTTTTGAGTTAGACAACTCTCTTCCTAAAGCATGCAGAGATGTTACAATCTGGGTGAATCGAGTATACATGTCAGATATAGTTTCACTAGGTTTCATGTGGAATAGTTCGTAATCATGTAGCAATATGTTCAACCTAGATTGTTTGACCTCACTAGTTCCTTCGTACGTGATACACAGTTTGTCCCAAATTTGTTTACCAGTAGTACAAGTTGATACTCGCATATAGTCTTCTGATTTTAATGCACAAAAGAAACAATTTAGACATTTAGCATTTAACTATGCAAGTTCTCTATCCTCAATGCTCCATTCATTAAATGATAGTTCAATTTTAATTCCATTCAATATACAAAATGGTGCAGAATAACCTTCTTGGACTAACATCCACATGCGATAGTCTAAATACTGTCAAAATGTAGACATGCGTATTTTCCAGAAATCAAATAGTATGTTGTCAAATAAAGGTGGACGAGTTATAGAATAACCCTCCGCAGTGTTACGGTTACCAAATTGAGCCATGGATCTTACGTTTCTAGGTTTTTTAAAACACTATTTTGAAACCCCTCTCTGATACCACTTGAAAGTACGAGATGCGCCAAGAGGGGGTGTGAATTGGTATTTTAAAAAATTTAACCCTACACAAGAGTTCTAATTTTTTTTTGTATTTTTAAAATATAACTCAACGAATAATGTGCGGAAGCAAATACAACGTTCACAATGATGATATTGATAATTCAATTTTAGATTTTACAACACAAGATTTAAATCAAGATTTTTCACCAAGCAATTTAACGTACTAATTAAAAGCATGAAAAGTAAAGTACGGTAAACAAAAAAAACACACCAGAGATTTTTATAGTGGTTCGGTCACTTGACCTACGTCCACTCCCCGGAGTCCTCTACTCCAGGATTTGCACTAGTAAAAGTTGACTCTCCTTTTGCCCCCACAGCAAGGCGGAGAAGCCTTTACAATACTCACTTTCACCTCCCTCGGTGCGGCGGAATACCAAACGCTATGTCACCCTCTTGGTGACGGCAGCGAACCTTCTCCTTTTTCTCCCTCCTGGAGATGGAAGAGTACCTTGGCGATGTTGATCTTGAAGTGACTCTTCCCTCGAGAACTTTCTTGAAGCTTCCCAAAGCCACAAGAGGAGCAAAGCATGCAGCTAGCTTGGAGCCACCATGTGATCCCCTCACACTATTTCTCCCTCACGCTCAAGCTCACCTTCACCTTCCTCTCTCAAGCCTTGGATCTCTCCAAAAACTTCTCTCTAACAAATCCCCTTCTTTTCTCCAAGCCTCTCACAGCAAGAGGATAGATCAACAACTCCCCAAAAAAAATTGTTGTTTTTATATCAGGCTTCAGAAAACCCTAAAAGTTTCAACTTTTGCATTTCTGTTCGTACAGTACGATCTATAATCGTACAATACATTCAGTTCAATTACAGCTCCGTCCAGTACGAGTACAGACGAACAGTTATCAAATTTTATACATATCATACTGTAAAATATGTATATCGTACAGGACGATACTATTGATTCGTACTGTTCATACAGGACAAACTATGGGACGATCCTCGGGATGAAAGAATTCATCTCTGTCAGTCATCCAGCACTCCTTCAGTCGTACAGTACGATTAGTATTTTTCAAAATATCATCCTGTACGATACAAATATCATCCAGGATGAATAGAACAAAAATTCTTGGTATCGTCTGGTACGATCGATAGGACGAAGTAAATCATCTCTGTCGATCGTCCAGCACTCCACTAGTCGTACAATACGATTAGTTCATTTCTTGATATCATCCAGGACGAACAGAACAAAAAACCTTGGTTTCGTCTGGTACGATCTCTGGGACGAATGAAATCGTCTCTGTCAGTCATACAATATGATATATGATCGTACAGTACGATCTTCTTTTAAATTAGAAACCAACGTTTATTTCCTGATTAGGGAGATAATTTTGGTAATTATTAATTAATCGTACAGTACGATAATCATCGTACAGTACGATCAGTTCAGGAAATCAAAATTAAGAACTTACCAAACTTATTCTGGCGGCTAAGGTTTCTCAATTATATCTTATCATACAGTACGATATGTATCGTACAGTACGATTAGTTTATAAACTTAATCATTTGAAAATTAGCCGTTAGCCTGAGTACTTTTAATTAATCGTACAGTACTATTTTCTTAAAAAAAATTTTAAAACATTTAAAACAATTCTCCCCCTGTGTGTGTGCATGGTTGCTCCTTTCACATGCATGCTTTTGTGGCAGACTCAAGAAAATAAAAATAAAAAAAAAATTACAGACTTTTCAATATCCTATTCTACCCGGTTTGAGTCTCCAGTAATCTTGAGCAGTGTGCATCTAAACTGAAATGTTAGTGCTCATATACAAGGATTAAGCATTTGTAATCTAAAGGAAGTCTATATGGATTCAGTAAGTATTAGTTGTCACCATCAAAATTAAGTGCTCGGGATCCTAGATTTCAACAAGGATTGCCCAATGAATTCACAAGTACCATAGGTGCTTTTTCTATCTACCCTACATCCTGCAAAATTTGAATCTGAGTACCCTAAGATTTCAAAATTATGTTGTGTCTAGGATACCAAATTCCCAAGTTTGGGGTGCCTAGTAGATATAAAAGAATTCTTTTGACATCAGTCATATGAGATTATTTTGGGTCAGCTTGAAATCGAGCATAGAGACATACACTGAACATTATATATGGTCTACTGTTAGTTAAGTAGATAAGTGATCCAATTATTCTCCTATACTTCTTCTAGTCAACAGACTTTTCATTAGGATCTTTATTTAATTGAATGTTAGAACTCATAGGAGTATTCATTGCCTTAGCATTGTCTATTTCATACTTTTTCAGAATATCCTTGATGTACTTAGATTGACTAAGGAATGTTCCACCTTCCATCTGTTTTACACTAAATCTAAGAAAATAATTAAGTTCTATCATCATACTCATTTCGAACTCGTCACTCATTATTTTTGAAAATTCATCACATAAGGTTTTCTCTGAAGATCCAAATAAAATGTCATCTACATAAATCTGAATAACGAGTATATCATCTCCTACCCTTTTTAAGAAGAGGGTGGTGTCCACACTACCCTTAACAAAGCCTCTATCTAGTAAAAATAAACTAATTCTTTCATACCAGGCTCCAGGTGGTGTTGTCTCCAAAAGTCACCTTGCCTCCTAACCTGGCCTCCAGTGTCACAAACTGCTTCTTGTCTCCAGTCATGTACCTCAAGTAGCCACTACCCAGGTACCACATGCTCTCACTAGGTCTTTTGTGAGAGCATCCCTACAATGTCAATCAAAGATTAGTTTTGGGAACCCAAGTGAGTTTGGATTCTACCTTATGCTTGTATGAATGCAATGAATGCATGTTATGTTGTGATGAATGTTGCTTAGATCTCCACACTAGATGTGTCCTATGGTGAATTGTACAAGTATACGGGGGTGATAGTGCCTATTCCTAGGTCTGGATGATGTATGATGTGATGATTTTGTATGAGATGGTTCACAGGGATGAGGTTTATAAAACTCAGTAAATATGGGAGGTATTTTATTATTCTCAAATGCATGAATTTTCATTTAGAAATTCATTTTCTTTATTAAGACTTGCAATTTTGAATTTTAATGTATGCTCACTTCTATCTAGTTCTCATGCAAGTTCCTCTAATTCCTTAAATGCATTCTCTAGTTCAACATGTGATGACTTCAAGGTATCATGTACAGTAGTTAATTCAATATGCTTCTTATTTAATGCATCAAATTCATCAAGCAGGGACATGTGATCTTTATCCAGGTCAGAAAATTTTTTAACTATACTAGCATGCTCTTTTGTAAAGTACTAAACTCAGTGTTAAGACTAGCATGCATTTTCTTTAACTTTCTATATGAGTCATGAAACATTTCAGAAATAATTAACAGTTCATTATAAGAAAGTTGACATTCCTCATCCTGATCTGATTGATCAAGGTTATCATTAGTCATAAGACATAAGTTCATTACCTCCTCCTCTGCTTCTTCTTCTAATGATTCTGAAGCAGAGTCGGTCCAAAATGCTTTCTGTGTATTAAATTTCCCCTTCTTGAATTTTGACATTTCCTCACCCTTCTCCTTGGTTTGATGAGTCTTAACGTTGGAGCAATCAGCTCGGAGATGACCTGGTTTCCTGCACTCAAAGTAAATTATGTCAGATGCAACTTTAGTATGCTTTGAGCTTTTACCTTTATTCCAATTACTTTGATGACACCGTTGCTTTCTTTTCAGAAAGTTCATGAACTGACGAGTCATCAAGGCTATGTCGTCATCTTCCTCCACTACAGAACTGTCACTTTCAGAATCATTCAGTTTTAGAGCCACTATTCGCTCCTTCTTCTTTTCACCTGCATCACTTTGTCGTTGACTCACTTCTTGCTCGTATGCAATGAGTGACCCAAGCAAATTGTCAATTGAATAAACATTTAAGTCTTTAGACTCAATTATTACAGTAATTTTTGTATCAAACGTGCTAGGTAAATATCGCAGTATTTTATTCACTTTTTTAGAGTTAGACAACTCTCTCCCTAAAGCATGCAAGGATGTCACAATTTAGGTGAATCTAGTATACATTTCAGATATAGTTTCATAAGGTTTCATGCGGAATAGTTTATAATAATGTAGCAGTATGTTTAGCCTAGATTATTTGACTTCACTAGTTCCTTCGTATGTGATACACAATCTATCCCAAATTTGCTTACCAGTATTACAAGTAGAAACTCGTATATAGTCTTCTGATTTTAATGCACAAAAGAAACAATTTAAGCATTTAGCATTTACTTGTGCGAATTCTCTATCCTCATTGCTCCATTCATTAAAAGATAATTCAATTTTAACGCCATTCAACATACAAAATAGTGCAGTGTAACATTCTTGAACCAACATCCACATGTGGTAGTCTATAGACTGTAAAAATGTAGACATACGTATTTTCTAGAAATTAAATGGTATATTATCAAATAAAGGTGAACGGGTTATAAAATAACCCTCCGCAGTGTTATGGTTACCAAAATGTGCCATGGATCTTATGTTTCTAAATTTTCTAAAACACTATTTTAAAACCCCGCTCTGATACCACTTAAAAGTATGAGATGCACCAAGAGGGGGGGGGGGGTGAATTGGTATTTTAAAAATTAAACATAAATAAGACTTCTAATTTTTTTGTATTTTTAAAATAAAAACTTAACAAGTAGAATACAGAAGCTAGTGATTCGTTCACAATTGCGATATTGGTGACATAATTGTAAATTTCACAATACAAGATCAAGATCAGATTTTTCACCAAGCAATTAAAACAGTAAATAAATGCGTGAAAAGTAAAGTACGATAAAAATTGAAAAAGCACACCAAAAATTTTTATAGTGATACAGTCACTTAACCTACGTCCACTCCCTGGAGTCCTCCACTCCGGGAATTGCACTACTAAAAGTTGACTCTCCTTTTTCTCCCACAGCAAGGCGGAGAAGCCTTTACAAGACTCACTTTCACCTTCCCCGGTGTGGCGGAATACCAGACGCTATGTCACCCTCCCGGTGATGATAGCGGACCTTCTCATTTTTCTCCCTCCTGGAGATGGTAGAGTATCTTGAGGACGTTGACCTTGAAGCCTCTCTTCCTGAAGAACCTTCCCGAGATTCACCAAGGCCACAAGAGGAGCAAGCATGCAACTAGCTCAGAGCAACCATGTGATCCCCTCACACTCCTTCTCCCTCACGCTCAAGCTCACCTTCTCCTTCCTCTCACAAACCTTAGATCTCTCCAAAAGCTCCCCTTCAAGAGTTCATTCCTCTATCAACCACGGCCTCAACAACTACTAATTAAAAAATTAAAAGTCCTTTTAAATCAGGCTTCAAAAAATCCTAAAAATTCTAATTTGATGTTTCTGTTCATACAGTACGATAAAATATCGTACAGTACGATCCATTTAAAAATAGCTTTGTCCAGTATGGGAGCAGACAAATAGTTCACAGATTTTACGAATATCGTACTATACGATCCAAAGATCATATAGGATGATCATGTTATTTTTTAACTATTCATATGGGATGATCTTTGGGACAAATGAATTTGTCTCTGACCATCGTCCTGAACTGTACCCTTCGTATAATATGAATATATCATTTTCAGGTTATCATCCAGTATGATATAAATATCGTCCGGGATGAATAGTATAAAAATCTTAGTTTCGTCTAGTATGATCTATAGGATGATCCAAAATCGTCTCTGTCCATCGTACAGTATGATTGACATCGTACAGTATGATCAAATATAATTAAGAAACTAAAATTTAATTTCCTGATTACGGGTGATAATTTTGGTAAGATTTGAAATGATCGTATAGTATGATATATATCGTACAGTACAATTAGTTAAGAAAATCAAAATTAAAATCTTACCAAAGTTATTCTGGCAGCTAGGGTTTTTGGAAGAGAAACAAATCATACAGTACGATAAACATCGTACAGTAGGATTAGTTCATAAAACTAATCTTTCAGAATTTAGTCGTTAGCTTGAGTATTAATGACCTATTGTATAGTATGATTGAAAGTAGTACAGTACGATTTGTTTTAAAAAAAATTTCTTCTAAAAAAAATTTCCCCTGTGTATGTGCATGGTCACTCCTTTTACATACATGCTTTTATGGAAGACTCAAGAAAAGAAAAATAAAAGAAAATAAAAATACAAGATCTTATATATCCTATTCTACCCAGTCTTGAGTCTATAGCAGTCTTGAACTGTTTGTATCTTACCTGAAATATTAGTGCTTACAGACAAGTGTAAACATTTATAATTTTCAAAGAAGTACATATTAATTCAGTAAGTATTATTTGTCATCATCAAAATTAAGTGCTTGGGATCCTGGATTGTAACAGTTAAGACTATTTCTTCCATCTTTACAGACGGGAGGTGAGGCACCCAATGATATCCATCCACTAAGACTGAGGCAACGAGTTGCTTAACAAACTTTTTGTTTATTCTCACTAGCTGAGGAGTTAGGTTTCTTGCTTCAAACCTTTCTCCTTTTATCACTTCCTTTTCAAGTTTATGTGAGATCACCCCCTTCAGATGTCTCACATTTTCCTCTTTAGTTTGACCTGTCTCAGCAGCATAGGTGTGAATGATGTTCCTTAACATCCTGGTTCTTAAAGTATGCTTTTCTTTTATAGTCTTCTTGACAAAATAGTCGACCAGGCTAGGTGGAGAGCTAGCAATCCTCGCAACCCTCTCCTCCCCTGTAGTAGCTGTGAGGGGGTGAAAATGACTCCCTTTTATGAGTGGAGAAGAGGCAGGGACAGGCAGCTCCTCACCAGCCTCAGGCTCAACTAGACTTAAAGCTTTCTGCTCAGTAATCTTTCTTGACTTGGTGATTTTCTTTCTCACCCTTCTTAGATAGTTCTTCCTAGCACTCTTGGTGTCAAATAGTGCTCCTGAACTAGGAGACCCCTTCTCAACTGTGGACTTAACTTTAGTTTTCTTTTTCTCACTCTAGACTGAGGGTGTAGAAGGTGTGAGGGTAGCACCTGCTACCAGCTCTAGGAATGGGAAAAGGTCACTTGTTGCCCCCACAGCTAAGTCAACCACTAGGCCATTCTCACCCTCAATATCAAGGTTTATAATTATTCCACAATTCATAGATAGTTTCAAAGACTTGAATCCCATTCCAAACTAAATAGCACTGCTATAGATTAGCTCTTCGACTTGAAGGTCTCACTCAATTGAGAACAGAAGTTTGCCAGCCATTGCAGAGAGTTTGATTGTCTGAAATTGGAAAGAGAAGATTTGAATCAAAATTTTGAATTTGAATTTGAAAAAAAAATTTCTATATTTTATCATGTAAATCAAAATATAAAAACTATAATCTGATATATAATGATAAAATATAGATATCAATTTGACTTGAAGAAAATTTGAATTTTTGCTGTATATGTTCAACTACAAGAGAATGTTATAGAGAGACATATATTAACAATGATCTAGATTTGATTTGAACGAATTTGCTTGGAGATTTAAAGTTTTGAAAATTGAAGAATTTTCCTTGAGTATTTGAAATCAATAAGTTGAGTCTTATTTCAACTTGATAGTTAATAAATTTCAAGGGAAATCAAAAAGTTTCAACTCGACTCTCTTACCCCACTGACTAGGTTAGGGATAAGATGTCAGAGATTTGATTTGGTAGAAAGATTAGATCTTTGAATCTGAATTTAGAAATGATTGAATTTGTACTGTACATATTGTATTACAAGAGAGTGTTGTAGTAGTGCATGTGACAATGAAGATTGAATTTTGATTTGAAAGGAATTTCAGTGACTCAAAATTTCAGTAGCATCTCCCCTTATTTTTAAAACTCGAGGTGTTGAATTTGCATTCAACGTGATGATTTACAAATTTTGGGAAAGATCTTACAGAAAAGAACTCGACCCTTTTATCTTGTCGAAGGTAAAATGTCAGAGTTCCAAGATTTGAGAAAATACTGAAATTATATATTAATTTTAAAAAGGATTTGGATTCGTATTATCAAAGTTAATCTTACAAAAGATATTCTAAGAGAATATATGATAAATAATGATTAAAATTGAAGAAGTTAAAAGGATATTCTTTGAAAACTTGAGATTCCGGCAGCATCTCCCCTTATTTTTGAAACTCGAGGTGTTAAACTTGGCATTCAACTCAACGGTTTACAAATTTTAGGGAAGAGCTAAAGAAAATAACTTGACTCTTTTATCCCAATAAGTGATTCAGGGTGAAATGTCGAAGATTGAATCGACCAAAAAAATTAAAGGTGCATTGCGTATATACAACTATGACGATTTTGTAGGAGGATACATTGCAATGATTGCTAGAATTGAATAATTTGGAAAAGGAAAATTTTAAAAATTCGGTAGCATTTACCCTTATTTTGGAACTCAAGGTGTTAAACTTGGGCTCAACAAAAGGTTCACAAAATTTTTAAATAAGGGGATGCTAAAAAGTCGACCCGACTCTTTCATCCTGACGAGTGATTCGAGATTGAAATGTCGAAGGTAAACTTTGCTAAAAAGATCAAATTTTGAATTAAATTTGAAAATGACTAATACATCCACTCACACATATTAGATTGTAAAATTTATAATCTAATATATAATGATATAGGGTATATATCATTTGGATTTTAAAAGAAATTTAGACTTTGGTAAAGATTTTGAGATTTTGATTTTTTTTTTAAGTTGGGAGACCTTCTATAAGTTATATAACTTAGCATGCAGTTGATTAATCTGAGCACATGAGTTTCTAACATTTATAGAAAGGTTTAAATGGGATTTGGCTTGATTCTTTTGCTCTACCAATTCACTTGGAGGCCAAATGTCAAAGCCCGACATTGAAGGAGGTTTCTTACACTCACCTCTCTTTTCACATGTCTTAATTGAGTTGGCCACACTCACCCAAGGAAGAAATGGGTGTAGGGACCAATGGAAGAAAGGCAGTCAAAACTACCGATGCAATAAAATTCGTAGCGCTATTAAAGATGGAGAGAGAGATTTTCCCCAGTGGAGTCGCCATTTTTATTTTGCTTGAAAAAGATTGTAGTTTTGAAAAGAATTAATTTATCTTTGGGAAAGTTAAATTTTTGGAATTTTTAATATTTGAAATCAAACTCTTATTATGAATGACATATCACCTCAAAAGGTGAACATATTGTTCCTTAATAGGTTCAAATTTCAATCTTGATTATTGTAATCAAACTCAAGGAGAAACAATGTATAATCTCGAAGGATTAAAATGATGTTCAATCCAATATTTAAATATAATGATCTAGATATAGATTATTAATTTCATAATCAAAGTTACGATAATAGTTCGATATATCTTTTCGAGGGAAGAGGATATCATCTATTATCGATCATTTGAAAATGACGATAATGATCGTTGATTTTCCCAAAGATATTCAAAGAATGTTTTGGACGAGAAAAGTGGAGGGTTGCGTTAGGTAGTCGACAGCCAGCGTAAAACTTGTCGAATAATAATGACATGAATCCTTTAAGAAATTGTGTTAATGCTAGGGCATCCCCTGGAAGAGACGCGTTGTATGGCCTGAATACAGTGACAAGTGTGCAAGGGCCGCTGCACCGCCGCCCGGGTGCAGTGTTAAATAGGCAAGGGTTCCCACATCAAGGACGGATGTGGGCAAAGAAGCTAGTCCATGAAACTAAAATTAGGATAGGAACTTGGAATATAGGTTCCCTTACAGGAAAATTAATGGAATTAATAGATGTTATGATTCATAGGAAGATAAATATTCTGTGTATTCAGGAAACTAAATGGGTTGGAGAGAAGGCTAAGGAGATTGATAGTTTAGGATTTAAACTTTGGTATTCGGGTAGGAGTCGTACTAGAAATGGTGTAGGCGTGATTTTAGATAAGAGTTTGAAGGATAATGTTATAAATATTAATAGAATTGGAGATAGAATTATAGCTTTAAAGATTATTGTTGATGCTAAGGTTGTTAACATTATAAGTGCTTATGCTCCTCAAGTGGGTTTGGATATAGATTCAAAATTAAAATTTTGGAATGACTTAGAAGAATTAATACAAAAGATACCTCTTGAAGAAAGAGTTTTTATTGGAGGAGATTTAAATGGACATGTTGGTAGAGAGGTAGATGATTTTAAAAGCATTCATGGTGGCCATGGTTTTGGAACAACAAATGAAGGTGGTAAGTCTATTTTAGATTTTTGTTTAGCTTATGATTTTTTAATTGCTAATACCTTATTTAAGAAAAGGAATGAGCATCTCATTACTTATAAAAATGGATATAATACAACTCAGATTGATTATTTTCTTATAAGAAAATTAGATCATTTAGATTGCAAAGATTGTAAAGTTATTCTGAGTGAAAACTTATGTACCCAACATCGTTTATTAGTTTTGGACTTGAAGATAATGGGGAAGAAAATAAAAAATAAAGTAAAATAATTTCCGAGGATTAGATGGGGGCATTTAAAGAATATTAACAAAAATATTTTTGAGAGTAAGATTTTAGATCTTAAGATTTTATCTGTGCATGAGGATGCTAATGTTATGTGGGAAAAAGTGGCTAGTTATATTAAGAATATTGCAAAAGATGTGCTTGGAGTTTCAAAGGGAAAAGCTCCTAATAGTAAAAATAGTTGGTGGTGGAATCCAAATGTGCAAGAAAAGATTAAAAATAAGAAGATTTGTTATAAAAATTAGTTTAATTGTAAAAATTCTGATAATTGGAAAATATATAAAGAGGCACGTAAGGAATCTAAGAAAGCAATATGCGATGCAAAGAGTTTAGATTTTAGTGATTTATATAATAGATTAGATACTAAGGAGGGAGAAAGATATATGTATAAGCTAGCCAAACAAAGAGATAGGAGTAGTAAGGATTTAGTTCAAGTGAAATGTATTAAGGATGAAGATCAAAAAGTACTTTTTTTAGAAGATGATATTCAACAAAGGTGGATGAGATATTTTGCTAAACTTTTTAATGAAGAATGTGAAAATAAAATTGACTGTAGTGATCTTAGCACCCTAAATGAAAATAAAGATTTATGTTTTTATCGGCGTATTAGTAAAACCGAAGTTAGAGAGGCTTTAAAGAAAATGAAGGGTGGAAAAGCTGTTGGACCTGATGATATTCCAATAGAGGTGTGGAAATGCTTAGAAGATGAAGGAATTTCTTGGCTTACTAAACTTTTTAATACTGTTTTGAAGACTAAAAAGATGCCAGATGAGTGGAGAATGAGTGTGTTAATCCATATTTTTAAGAATAAAGGTGATGCACAAGATTGTGCTAATTATAGAGGAATTAAGTTAATGTGTCATACTTTAAAACTATGGGAACGAGTTATGGAGCATAGGTTGCGGCGTGATACTAATGTTTCTCAAAATCAATTTGGATTCATGCCGGGTAGGTCTACTATGGAAGCCATACATTTATTAAGAGGTTTGATGGAGAAATATAGAGAGAATAAGGAGGATTTACATATGATATTTATTGATTTAGAAAAAGCATATGATAAAGTTCCAAGAGAAGTGCTATGGAGAGTTCTTGAAAAGAAAAGAGTTAATAACGCTTATATTCAAATCATTAAAGATATGTATGCAGGAGCTATTACTTGTGTTCAAACACAAGGTGGTTTGACCAAGTATTTCCCTATTTCGGTTGGATTACATCAAGGATCAGCCTTAAGCCCATATCTTTTTGCTTTAGTCATTGATGTTCTCACTAGACATTTACAAGAGGATGTACCTTGGTGTATGCTTTTTGCTGATGATATTCTTCTTGTTGATAAGACTAGAGAGGGAGTTGAAGGTAAACTAGAATTGTGGAGGTCAACCTTAGAGTCTAAAGGTTTTCGCTTGAGTAGATCTAAAACGGAATATATGGAGTGTAATTTTAGTAATAATAGACCTAGTGAGGGCATTGTGACTTTGGCCGATCAAGTCATTAATAAGAGTACACGTTTTAGATATCTTGGATCTATTGTTCAGAGTGATGGTGATATAGATGGGGATATTATCAGCAGAATCCAAGTTGGATGGTTGAAGTGGAGGAATGCATCAGGCTTATTGTGTGATAGAAAAGTACCCCTCAAACTTAAGGGAAAATTCTATAAGATGGTGGTGAGACCTGCAATGCTTTATGGTGCCGAATGTTGGCCATTAAAAGAGAAGCATAATTCAAAGTTAAGTGTTGCAGAGATGAGGATGCTCAGGTGGATGAGTGGCTTTACCCTTAGAGATAGGATACGAAATGAGCATATTCGTGAAAAGGTTGGAGTAGCTCCAGTGGAAGATAAGATTAGAGAGAGTCGCCTTAGATGGTTTGGTCACGTAAAACGGCGGCCTCCCGATGACCCGGTTAGGAAAGTAGAGGTCTTAGATTTGACTTATGTTAAGAAAGGTAGAGGTAGACCTAAAAAGACTTGGTCAGAAAATATTAGAAATGATCTTTCTTTATTAGATTTAAACGAGAATTTGACTTTTAACAGGACACAATGGAGAAAAAGGATTCATGTAGCCGACCCCACGTAGTGGGATAAAGGCTTGATGTTGTTGTTGTTGTAATCAATGAATGTTTTGAAAATCTTAATTTTGAAAATCTAATTTGTGTTTCTAAATCTCCTACAGGTGCAAGCCCTCGTTGTTAATTACATCATAGGAAAAACCAAAAAGTTTTCTATGAATACTCTCGATTAAAATAGTGATACGAATTTTATTTAAGATTTTTAAAGCTTGATTTCAAAGGAGGTAAGGACTAAAATTTTTAAATGGGATTGGATCAAAGTTGAGCAGTTATTTCTGGAGTCAAAGGAAGAAGGGTAGGAGGCACCTGGGATTCTGAAATAATTCAGAAGTGTCCCAACCTATCCTAAGTGTTAGGCTTGAATTTGATTGAAAGAGATATTTAGTTTGGATGATAAATTTTATTAGAAAATGAGAATTAGATTCCCAGAGTTTGAGGTCTAAAGATTGAAATCTACCTCAGATCCTAAGTCTAAAATGGGTACTAAGAATCAATAACCCGGATCCTAGCTAATGTAATGCAATCCTGGACTTACCCCGTCCTGGATTGGGGAGCCAGCTAAACCACCTAAATGATTTAAAACCATGTATCCGGTCTTTATGAAAGAGTGGTTAGGAATGCTATTTAAGATTGGTTTAAGGAGAGTGGGGCCGACATCTAGAGCAGATTCCTAATTGACCCCTTGACTTATGTTGGGTGAAATGCTTAAGCTAAAAATGTAATTAAAGATTTGACTCAATTTTAATTTGTAACTAATGCAATACATGCTAGTTGACTCGAATGCTTGAAATCAAGTATGAAGCAGTTTTAAAATTAGGCTTAAAAATAAGTCTTATTCTAGAGATTGCATAACATCCCCTTGGATAGAACTGCACCCTCATAGGCTAGGTGGTCTACAGAAACCGCAGGCGGGGAGGTGCCGAACACGGAAGAGAAGTTTTAATATGAATGCATGAAAAACCCCCGGTGGTCCCGGGCTTACTTCTTAAAAGCGTTAGACTTTTTATGTGAGCTTAAATCTTTTAAATTTTTTTTTAAGTAGAAATAGTTTTAACGTGTCCTCACGAGCCTCCAATCGGATTTCAGGCTAAATTAAATATAATGTGCAAGATTGCCAAAAAACTAAGAAAAGTAGGCAAATCCCTAATCGCAATCAACATCAATAATTATTCAAATCAATTAAATGTAATACTCAAATTAAAAGTCCATAGGCAAGTGCTTTTTAATTATACAACTCAGGGTCTACAAGAAAAGTAAAGTGGCCGGGCACCACTGACTACAATCCAGATTTTACTCCTAAGACTCAAGTGACTTTGAGATTGGGTCTTCTCGTTCTTCACTTCTTCATCTTCTTGGAACTCCTTGGATTGTCGGGTCCGGATATCCAAATGAAAAGAAACTCCCCCTGGGTAGGGGTGTTATCTTTTCTCTTTGGATACTTGAAAGTATCCGAATCTGAATATTCAAATGAAGAGGGACTCTCCCTTGAGGGGTGTCACCCTTCTCTTTGAATTTCATATTGGATTTATATCCCATCTCAAAGCACTTTAAATATTACAACTCAATTACATTTAAATTACATCAATCAAAATTAAAAAAATTTAGACTCAATCCTACAATATTATCCTAATAATCAGCAGTAATATTTGACATCTCAAGCAGTTATATATTCGAAATTTAAAAATGCTCAATCACAGCAACACTTGGTCATGCTCTTTTAATTTTAAAGGTGAACTTAAGCATTCTGGAGCACCTGAAGAAAATATTATCAATTTTAAAGCTTTAATATTTGCCCCCCTTTTAATTTAATTTCCCTGTGCGAGCATGGCCACCTGCATAAGATTGAATTAGTATAAATCATCCCTAGCCTAGGGGTAGATCTAATGCACAATCAATTACATCACAGAGGGTAGTAAATAAATAAACAATCACAATAATTCTACTACTAATAAATAGCATGCAGAGAAAGCTCAAAAACTCGGCACACAGTAGAAAAGTAAATACCAGCATAGCCTAAGACTAGAGTTGGTGTCTTAGAAAACCATCTAAAGTGTGTGAGATAGGCTTTGTGGTTTGGATATGTCCTAAATAGGAAAATTGCTTTTAAAGTTGTTTAATATTCTGGTTAGTTGAAAGGCTTAAGGGATTTAAATTTAAGTTTAAATCTTAATGATTTGAAATTGATTTTTAAATTGATTTTAATTATTTGTTGGATACCACCTTTGTTGCATACTGAGGCCGTGAAGTTTATTTTACCTTCCTTGGGGCTTATTTAATGGCCTCGTAGGCCTGGGTTACCTAGTGGTACCCAATATGATTAAGTGATTTGAGTTTGGTTAAGATTAAAAATTAATTAAATTTTAATTAAAGTTATTGGTTGCTGATTTTTAAGTTTTTATTTATTTAAATTTGCCATTAACTGATTCGTGGCGTTGTGCCACCAGGCTCGAGGAACAAAGCCTCCTTAGGACACATAGCCCCGCAGCCCGGAGTAGTCCAGCCGATAAACCAAGTTAATGTATTTGAATTAAGGATTTTAAGTTTAATTAACTCATTAAGAATCAATTTATTTTAAGTTTAACACTCCTTAGAATTCATTCATGGTGTTGTGCCACCATGCTCGAGGAACAAAGCCTCCTTAGGACACGTAGCCCCGCAGCCCGGAGGAGTCCATCCTAAAAACTTTATCCTTGGAGTGGTTGTTATGTATTAAGAGGTTCGTTAAGTGTTTTAAACATTAATTTAATATTTTCTAAAATTTGGAATTGATTATTAAATTCTGGAAATTTTTTATTATTTTAATGATTTAATTCAAGAGTCAAAATTTGACCTTTTGATTAAAAGTGATTTCCATAAAGTTAATATTTTATTAAAATATTAGACCTTAATATGATCAGTTAGACTATAACTACACTAGATTTGGATTTTTCAACATTTTATTATGAAGGTTTAAAGTTTTGACTTGATTTTGAACTAGGTTTGACCAAAAGCTGACTTTTCAAATTTGATTGATTTCTAGAAATTTGATATTTTTTATACATATTAGACCCTAATATGAGTTTAATGCCTTTGAGTTTGACTGATTTGGAGTTTTCTTGAATTAGTTATGAATTTTTGAAGTTTTGGGTATTTATGAATTTTTAAAATTTGCTTAATTAAGGGCCTTTTAATGATTTGAGTCCAAATGACATCCAAACTCCTTGGGATCAACTCCAAAAGTCAGGAATGACCTAAGAAGATATTCCTAAGTGTTTGAGAGAATTTTAGAAATTTTTGATTATTTTTAATTAATTAAATTAATTAAATATTGAATTTCAATTAAAATTAAATTAAGCTTAATTTTAAAGTCCTTTCAAGGGGCTTTTATTTTTCATTGATTAAGGGTTTCAATTTTGGTCAGTTAGAGGTTTTATTTGTAATTTTTGGGTTTAAATTTGATTTATTATATTTTCTAGAAGTTTAAATACTTAATTAAGGGGTTAATTTTGATTAAGTTAATTAAGGGGCTTAATGATTTCAAAATTTAGTGAAAATTTTCCTAGAACTAAGAATGTCACTAAGTTCAAGTGGTTTGAGTTTCAAGTCAATAGGATATGAATCCTAATTATTAGAAGTATTCTAAGTCTTTTAGACTTATGTCCTTAACTATTGTCCTTAATGATGTCATTAAGTTTTTAATGGGTTTGAATCAAAGTTTCTAGACTCTTGACTTAACATATATATAAACATGCACAAACACATTCAATTCCTAAATCTAAGAGAGCCTTAAAACTAGGCGGTGTGTGCACCATAAGTATGCAAAGGATTAAGATAACTCAAATAATTAACAAATTGATTAGTGAATAATTAGGATAATTATTCACTAATCATCCACATCAAATCTGTTCAAATAGCTCAATCCATGCTTAAAATTTCAAGTGATCTCTCAAAGCTCAAAGATTTAAATATATATAATTTTAAAGTGGGTTTTAAACTATACTTAAGTATAAAATCTATATATAATAATATAAGTTTTAAAATAAGATATTTAAAAATATCATCAATTAAAATAACTTGAGAGATCCACTAATTTTTAAAGTTTATTTGAAAATAAATTTTTTTTTTAAATACTCAATATAATATTGAATTAAATATTGATTAAGTAATAAAATAATTAAATAATAAATATTAATTAAGGTAAATTAAGTTTTTGATCCTTGAAATTACCTTCAAATTAAAGTACTTAATTTTCTAAAAAATTTAAATTGTATTAATATTTCTATTTTAATATTAATATCTTATGATTTTTTGAAGTTTTGAATTAATTGATGTATTTAAAATTAATTTAAAACTAATTAAAAATTAGAATAATTTTTAAATTAAATTAAATTAAATCTTAATTCTTTTCTGAAATTTAAAATTACTTAGAATAATTTTTGTTTAAAAAAAATTTTATTATTCAAATTTAATCTTAATTAGATATCAATTAAACATTTAAACACTTAAATATCTTAAAATTATTATAATATAAAATATATCTTAAATTAAATTTGATTTAGAATTAAATATTTTAAAATAGTTCTCTAATTTTTAATATATATATATATATAAATTAAGATTTTAATTATTTTAAAATTTTTGAATTAATATTAATTAAAAAGTTAATTAAATATTTAATGTATTAATTATCCAATATATTTAAATAAAATATTTTAAATTAGTTTTAATTTTAAAATAGAATTATCTGAAATGTTTATCACATAATTTAAAATATATCTTAAATTGAGATTTCAAATTTAAAAGATATTTTAATCAGTTTTTTTATTAATTATTAATGTAAAATATCAAAATTTAATTAATTAAAATAATTCATAATATCTACAATATTTTGAGAAAATATATAATTTAAATAAAAATATTAAACTTTCTGGAAATTATGATATATTAAACTTAATTTTTTGATTTAAAATTAATTTATAATAATTTTTATAAATTCCTGGAATTAAAGTTGAATTTAAAGTAATTTTAAATAATTTTAAAGAGTGGCGGTGCCGCCGCCGGCGGGAATATCACGCGTCATAATCAGCAGCCAATCATCATCTAGCGGTGAAATCATTGCGCCACCGACAATGATAGCGCAATCATTAGCCACAACCGTGGCCTCACTAATCCACATAAGCAAGCGTTCGTGGCCATCGGATCATCCACGGTTCAGAATCAATGGCTGAGATTTAGCCGAACGGAGATCTTTACAATGGATCAATCCACGTGGTTGGAAATGACCGCAGAACGGTAAGATCTGCGCCGTTGATCCAAAGATCAATGGCCCATATTTTGTATAGTTACAACCTGTGCGAACCGAGCCCTAGTATAGGTTTTTAAGCTCGATCGTACGATCTTGTTAACAAAATAAAATAAAATTTTAAACCTAAAGGGACTAGGTGAACAGAAATCGTGTGAAACCCTTGATATATCTTAATACTTGCTTAAGAGAAAACTACTTAACCTAGATGTCTAGACTAGGGATTCATTTTTTACCTTCATTAAAGGATGGTTTGGACCGTTTAGGATATTTTTGAACTTGTAGTCTATCCACGTAAGTTTTTGTAGAAGACCTCTTGGCTTGATAACGTCGGGTTTGAGGGTTTCGAGCTTAGGATGGATTTGAGTTTAGGTTCACCGGAGAGCTACCACCGACGAGGTTTGATGGTGGGGTTCTGGTCAGGAATTCTAGAGGGATCTCTGGGGAGCTCAAGACAACAGGGGGTCAGGCTTGAAAAAGCTGGGATGGAGAGAGATTGTTAGGTTATGAATGAGACTTATTTTGATTCTTTTGCCCTATTCAATCCCTTCCAGATTGAATCAATGGTTGAGATTGGTTTGATTGGGTTCCATGATGCTGCCAAGTGTCCCCGGGGTGGTTGGGAGCAGGAGGCAAGGACAAGAGAAGGACATCCTAGGTGTAAAGTGTCCTCTTGTCCTCTCATGGACACATAGAGCCTTGAGGGCTGTTGGATCTGGATCCAATGGTTAGGATAGATTTTAGGATGCTTCTAGAGTCTATTAAAGCTGCTGGAGGGATTTAATTTAAAGAAGATTATGCTTAGGAGGTCATTTGACCAAGTTTGACCATCTGAAAACCTAGATTTGACACTTTGACTAGTCCCCATGCCAAGTGGAAGCTGAGGTGGCATGGGGGAGGGCTTGGAGAGCTGTTTAAATGCATTAATCCCCATGGCTAAGGAAAGGGATCAAGTATTAAATGGGATTTGACCACTTGAAGGCTCTTTGAAGACTTTGTTGACTGGGTTGACCAGTCAACCAGTCAATGGATTTGATGATGTGTCACATGGGATAATATTCAGAGCTAGAGTAATGATTTAAGAAGGGTTCAATGGATAGGATTGAAGTTTAAAAGGTAATATGAGAGTTTAAGGTGATTTGGACAACTTGACTTGGACTTGATTGGCCAAGGTTTAAGGCATGATTAGGCTATGGTTTAGAGTTGATTTGAAGTTTGAATGAGATTTGAAATATTAAATGGGTTACAATAACCCATTAAAAACATTAAGGGGAATTTAGGTCATCCTAGGTTAACTTGGTCAACCAGGTTGACCCAAGGCCTGAGTTTGGGTTTAATGAACTTGATTTGATGTTTTGAGTGTTTTGAAAGTGATCTGGAGGATTGGGGGATTGAAATGATCATCTGGGTCAAATGACCTATTTAGGCCCTTAATGGGCCTAATGGGTCAACTAGGTTGACTTAGTCAACCAAGTTGCCCCAGGGTCAGGGATTGGGTTCAACCAATTCAAAATGATATTCTGAGTCTACTGGTGGTGGTCTCAAGGTCTGGGGAGGTCATTTGGTCAAAATGACCTGTTTGGGCCTTTAATGGGCCCTTAGGTCAACCTAGGTTGACTTGGTTAACCAGGTTGACCCAGGGTCTGGTTCTGTGTTTAATAGGTTTAGTTTGACATTTGAAATTTATTAGAGGTATTTGTATTTGATTTGGAGCTCATTTGATCAAAAGAGACCATTCATACCCCTAAGGGTATTTTAGTCATTTTGATCCCTGGTCAACTAGGGGCCAGGGTTAGTCCAACAAAATTTAGTTTATTGCTCAATGAGTCATAATAAAAGGTCTAGAAGTGATTTAAAGGTTTGGAGAAGGCTCCAAGGTCAGAATCCACTGGGTGTAATGTCCAGTGGCATAGGTTATAAATATTTGAGGGTTTTAGAACCTATAGATTTCAATTTAGTTTTTAGAGTTAGAGAGCTCAGAATGAGCTCAAATTTGGAGGGTTACCTCCAGAGATATGTCACATCAGTATGCAACTAACAGACCCTGAATCATAGGTCATTTGATTGGGTTTTGAAGTATTTGAAAATTCACTAGAAAAGGCTTTCAGGACTCAAACCCTTGGCCTTGGATTTTGGGTTTAAAAATCTGGATTTGATCTGGATATTGATTGAGATTTAAATTGAATTAAGGTCTGGATTGACTGGGGTTCAAGATTGATTTGAAATAGGGATAGATCAGAATCAAGATTGATCTAATTTTTGGATTGATCATATGGTCTAGGTAGATCTAAGGACATAGAGTCTGGAAGAATCCAAAGATCTAGAATAGATCTTGGGATCTGGAATCTAGGAAATATCCTAGGACTTGAGAGGGTTCTAGGATCTAAACTCTAGAAGGATCCTAAGGTTTAGAGATCCTAAGGCTTGGGCTCTGGGACAATCGTAGGACCTAGGTAGATCATAGGGTCTGGGTTCTAGGATAATCCTAGAGTCTTGATTAGTCTGGGGTTATACTGATCTGGGGTCAGGATTGATCTGGGGTCTGGATTGGTCCTACTGACCTCATACAAAAATGAGATCAAGAAAGATTAGGCAAGAACCTAGTTAGTCACTTAGAAGCTTTATATTGTGATTCCAAGACATCAAAGTCTTTGAACTAGCAGTCACTTATGTAAGCCTAACCTAAGGGCTAATAGAATGCCCTTTTCAATATGTTCTTGGACTCTAGCAACCAAAAATATTGGTGAAGCTGCTAAAATATGCCAACAGCCATATCAATGATGAAGATATAAATAGGTGATTGAACATACCATAAGTCTTCTACACCATGGTCCCATAGCACAAAGAAGCTTCCCCCTAGGGAATAGTAGAGAAGGGACTCACTCCCAAGAAAGAAGGGGCCCAAGATTGGACTATTAGTACAACTACAAACATCCTAATATATACAAAGAACCTGTTCATCCCAAATTCCAGATGTTAAAAGTTCCACTAGCACCGAGAATCAAAGAGGTTATTCACCAACCTCAAGAATATCGGACTTATGCTATGTTGAGGGTATCCATGACCAAGCTCATTGAGGCAATCTAATACAAAGAATTTTTTTTATGTCCACCACCTATGAAGGTCAAGGAACCCATAATATAAGATAATGTGTATTCTATAAGGACCACTAGTATGACACTGAAGAATGCCATCATCTATACAATCTAATTAAAAAAACATCAAAACTAATAAGCTCAAAGAGATTATCCTCACAGATCTAAAGTGATGACTAAGAAAAGCTCCGCTCAAAAAGACCAATGAGCCTCAACTAGCTCGAGCAATCCATAATACAGGGCTGATACATATAATCACAAGTGATAACCAAAGAGATGTAGTTACATAATCAAAAAAGATACAAATTATCAAAGTCAACGCCCCCATCATGCTTGTAATCTAATAAGTACACAACAATCACTTTCTATAGCAAAGAAAGGCTAGGTAGGGGTAATCCTCACAATGACGCTATTGTCATCACCACCCTTATCTCAAACTATCAAATTGATAACATTCTAAAAGATATGGGGAGCTTGAGAAACATAATTTTCAAGAAAAACTTTGAGAAGATGGGCATGCTAGCCTCAACTAGTCCCTACTATAAGACCCTATATAGGTTCTCTGGGGAGTGCAAGGAGGCCGAAGGCATAATTACCCTATAAGTCACTTGGGGCTAAGGGAAGCATGAGTACACCACCATTACAAACTTCATTGGAGGGTATGCCCCAACTACATACAATACCATATTCCGTAGGCCACTACTGAATACTTTTCGGGCTGTGGTATTCACATACCACATTTCCATCAAATTTCTTATTGAAGGAAAGGAGATCACAATAAAAGGTAATCTCACCCAATCATTTACTTATTATCTTTGAGCGGTCAGTCTTACCTATGCCCCCAAATAAATCCTTCTGTTAAACATAGAACGAGGGCTAAGCCTCAAAATGACTAAAGCCATCGAAGAAGTACCATAGTAGGGGATGATCTAAACAAATTCTTTGAAATTATCTTGTCACTTTCATTAGAGAACATCAGGGAAAGTTAGTGTAAACTCTTCATGATCATCTTTAGATATTTGAATGGATGGCTATAAACATGCTGGGTATAAGTGAAGAAATCATATGCCACCAACTCAATGCACATAGATATGCTCGCCCTGTCAAGAACAGATTTAAAAACACCATATATTTACTCGCTAAGCCCATCCATGAAGAAATAGAAAAGCTACTCACTACCAATTTCATCAAGGAAGACTAATATCTAGATTTGATTACAAATGTGGTGATGGTTTAAAAATTGACTTAAAAATGGAGAATGTGAGTGTACTTCATAAATCTAAACTCAGCCGGCCTCAAAGATGGATATGTGCTTCTAAGCATCGATTCCCTCATTGACACGATGGTGGGTCATCCCATCATGAGTTTTCTTTATGGCTTCTCTAGCTACCATCAGATCAAGATACACCTTGAAGATTGTGATAAAATAGCATTTATCACAGTAGAAGGCATGTACTACTATAAAGTTATAGCTTTTAGACTAAATAATGTCAAGGCCACTTACCAGAGGATGATGGATAAAATCTTCAAAGAATAGAAAGTCTAAATTTTGAAGTATACATGAATGATCTCCTAATTAAATATAAATCTAATTATAAGCACATCAAGGATCTACAAGAGAATTCCTCACCATCAAGCAATTGAATCCTCTGAAGTGCACCCTTAGAGCAGGCATGAGAAAATTCATAGGGCTCCCCTTGAAATCTGATCGAATCAAAGTCAACCCAAATAAGGTACAAGCCATACTTGACAAGAAGATGCCTCAAACTTCCAAGGAAGTTCTATGACTCACCGGTCGGATCACTAGACTCAACCATTTTATCTTCTTACTGGGGGAGAGATCTACTCCTTTCTTCGAAGCCCTCAAAAGAATAAAAAATTTTCTTAAGGAGATGACTATGAAGCAGCCTTCCAATAGCTGAAAAATCTCCTCACTTCACCACTAATTCCTTAGAGCCCCATTTCAATAAAAAACTATTTATGTACCTTAGATTCAATGAAGACACCATCAATTTCATTTGAGTAGTAACATATCACACTCTCAAGGTAATTCTCACCAAACTTGATCATTCGAGGTGATTACACAAATGGTTTGTCAAACTCAACAAATTCTCCCTCACTAACATGCAAAGGATATTAATCAAAGCACAGGTACTCACTAACTTCCTCATATATTATACATACAAGGATAAGAGCTTAGAAACCTTCACTATATATTATGGGACTCTATACATAGATGGCACATCGGGTGTATTGTAGGTTGTTATGGGCATCTTGAAAGGTCCCACCAAAATAATCATCACTCGATCTAACAAATTTGAAACAAATTTGAATTATAAGTCAATAATAATAAAGTTGATTATAAAGCCTTACTCATAGGGTTATGATTCTTCTTTGAAATGGGCACCACTCACTTGAAAGTGTACCCAAACTCATAGCTCATGGTGAACCAGATCAATGCCAAATATAATGTTATAGATGAATTTCTCTCTATATACATTTTCAAATTCAAGGCTAAGACTAGCAAACATAAATACTTCGAAATCACTCAAATTGCCAGAGTCTAAAATTAACATGCTGATCTTCTAGCAAAATAAGAAAATGTCAACAATTAATCGGCTCTCTGAGCCTCCACACCCGCCATCACGAGGGAAAAAGTGGCACAACTAAAAGTGGGCCCACCAACCTCAGCTCCATATTCTATAAGCTGGAGGGATCTTTACATTGAGTACCTAAAGAATGGATTAATCAATGTTGAAACTGATAACCCTCTGTGATTCAGAATCAAG
This sequence comes from Dendrobium chrysotoxum, assembly GCA_019925795.1. Classification (NCBI taxonomy): domain Eukaryota; kingdom Viridiplantae; phylum Streptophyta; class Magnoliopsida; order Asparagales; family Orchidaceae; genus Dendrobium; species Dendrobium chrysotoxum. Next base: position 50,135,215 of record CM034313.1, read on the forward strand.
GCAGCCAACAACCTATTGATCAAAGACTTCTTATTCAGGAGGTCTGCAACTTCACTCAACCTCAAATGTGTACAAGAAGATAAAAGTAGAATCCTTACTACTTGAAGTCCATTTGAGTGAATGGGAAAGAAATTATACTAGATACACTCCCACCTATTAGATTCTTAGATAGGGATACTTCTGGCTAATCTTAAGTAGGGGTCATTGAGAATTTTCAAAAATAGATTTATAATGTCAAAAGTTCACCCCAATGCAACAATAACCTTCCCACAAGATGCACTCAATCACAAGTCCATGGCCATTCACTATATAGGAGTGAATATATTAAGCCCATTCCCACCATCAGCAGGGCAAAGATGATTCATCTTAGCCATTATCAATTGCTTCACCAAATGGAACAAAGCTAAGGCGCTCACCCACTTAACATCCTTCATGGTTCTAAATTTCATTTAGATAAACAGTACCTTCTGATATGGAGTTCCTTTCATAATTATTATAGATAATGGACCACAATTCTCTGATCAAAGCCACAAAGAATTTTGTAGCACTCAAGGCATTGTGTCAAAGTTGCCTCTATTCATCACCCACAAACTAACGGATATGATGAAGCTACCAATAAGCTTATATTAAACTTACTCAAGAAATAAAATGAAAGACCCATAGGGAAGAGGGCTAAATTGCTTCCTTCAATAGTACGGGCTCTTAGAATGACTCTATCAACACCTACAAGGCATACACCACTATAGCACTCGTACAGTATCAAAGTTGTATTGCCAATCGAGCTTGAATTACCAAGTCAAAAGATGATAGCCATGACCTATAAGATAATTATTGAACTAGTGAATGGGAAGTATCTAACCAAGAAGGCTTACAGAAAGCCACCGACCTACTAGAAGCACTCTAAATGTAAGACATGCTCTGACAAGAAGAAGTGAAATGATGATTTACCAAGTACTACAACCTCCACTTTAAAGAGAAACCATCTAGCCTGGAGACCTAGTCGAAAAGAAAGCAGATGTAACTACTCATCATTCTACTCTCGGCAAACTATCAAATACATGGGAAGGTCCTGTTTGAGTTTGAAAAGAGCTTTTCTTTGGAAAGAGGCAAAGCAAATTGGAATTAAATTTCATTGGGAAAACTTGAATTTTTGGAATTTTAGTTTTAAAGTTGAACACATCATTATGAATAATATATCATCTTGAGGGGCAAGAATATCATTCCCTAATTGGTTTAGATAATAAAACTATAAGTTCATCTTCATTATCATAGTCAAATTAAGGGAAGAACTGAAAGTTCGACAGGGATGTTAAGCCCTTATGAACTAGTCCCAAGGCTAACTAAGAGGGGGGGTGAATTGGTAGTTTTAAAATTTTGAGAGCAAAATAATGATTTAGAAAATCTTTTTAAATGTTTTAAAACTTTTACAGTTATGCGATGATGTGCAGATATTCAGCGATAACAGAATAATAATCACAATCACACAATCATCAATAGAAAAGTAAATGCGAAAAATAATGAGAAAGAACACACCAGATTTTATAGTGGTTCGGTCAACTTAACCTACGTCCACTCCCCGGAGCCTCCCCTCTGGGTATTGCACTAACACTAAGTGACTCTCCTTCTACTCCCACAGTAAGGTAGAGAAGCATGTAGAAAAACTCCTTTCCACCAACCCGGTGAGGCAGAGAACCTGAACTCCCTTTGCTTCCTCCTGAAGCAGGCAGAGAAGCTAGACTCCTTTTGCTTTCTTGTGAAGCAGGCAGAGAACCTAAACTCCTTTCGCTTCCTCCAAAAGCAGGCAGAGAACCCAGATCTTCTTACGAATGATCCTTCCACAGAGATACCGACAAGACAAGAGATGACAAACAGAGAAGACGACTTAGATCCTTGCTTGGAGCAACCTTTGTGAATCCCTCACAAACTCCCCCTCACAAGATCCTCTCTCTCTCTCCCAAGCTCTCTCTCTCTCTCTCTCTCTCTCTCTCTCTCTCAATATTTTCTCTTGAAAGAAAAGTGGCAAAAAGATTTTTCTTGTTGGAAGAAAAAGATCTTTTAAAGGAGGGCTTAAAAATTACCCTAAAACTCAACTAGTCATCAAAGATCGTCGATTGATCATCCTGTACGATCAGTTCAAAATCACATGTATCAGCCGGGATGATCTGGATCCTCTAGACGATCATTAGATAAAATTTGTTCAGATAGTCCCGTATGATTCTGCGATCGTCCGGGATGATTAGTGTAAATCAAGAATTTCGTCCAGAAGATAGCTCTGGTCGTCCAGGGGAACTTGAACTGGATGATCTCAAAATGACTTGATCGTCCAGGATGATATGTCTATCGTCCCGTACGATTAGTTCAAAAATGACAAAATCATCCTGTACATGGCTCTGGACGTACAGGTCAGAACATGCTGGACGATTTAAAAATGACTTGATCATCCAGGATGATATGTCCATCATTCGGTATGATCAGTTCAAAAATGACAAAATTGTCCTACACACAGCTTTGGACGTACAAGTGATAGGCACTGGACGGTCAGAATTTTACATGTATCGTCCAGAATGATCTTGCGATTGTTCGGGATGATATGAATGTATCAATCAGATATTAATTGTTTTCTTTAATTACCAGACTAATTTAGACATGATTATAATGGATCATCTATGATGATACACGTATCGTTCGGAACAATCAGACCAAATATCTAAAAATAAAAACTTGCCTAACTTAATCTGGCGGTTGAGAATTTCTGATTTGAGCTTATCATCCTGTACGATCATAAGATCATCCAGGATGATCTGCTTAATCAGATCGACTTAACTTTATTGCCCTAATTAGAGTTTCTATTTTTATTGGATCATCTGGGATAATGTGAACATCGTCTAGGACAATCTGATAAAAAAATGAACAGAAACTATAATTCACTAAAACTCTCCCCCTGAGTGTGTGTGTGCAAGGTTACTTAGCTAGGGGATCCTTTACATTACATTTGACTCATTAAATATGAAAACAGTACATTGGACCTGAATTACAAAATAGACTGACTCGATCTTGGGCTGGCTTGAACTCGCAATTGAACCTACGGACTTGAAAGATTAGACAATCAACTAGAACCAGAAATATTTGCTATCATCAAAATCATAGTCCTTGAAACCAGATTTGCAACAAGAACTACATATGACATCGAAAAGAAAAAATAATGTTCAGTTGAGTATTTGACTATGATAGTGGATATGAAGTAACATTAATTTATATTCAAAATCATGATGATAAATGATTTACCTTCCTGAAGAAAGAAAGTATTATTTATTATTGATCATTCGAATTTAATGATAATGATCATCATTGATTTTAATTTTCTCAAAGAGAATTAATTGAATTTTTAAAATTGATCTGGAGTTTTTAAATCTCGTATGAGTGCAAGTCATCTTAGTTAATTACATCGTAGGAAACCTGAATTTCCTACAAAAACTCTCGATTAAAATAATAGTAGAAATTTTAATTTTGAGACTTTCAAAGAGTGATATCAAAGGAGTGAGGCTAGAATTTCAACTGGGATTGGATCCAATTTCGAACACTTATTTCTAGAGGCTAATGGAGAAAATGTTGGAGGCATTTTGGAATTTTGAAATGATTCAGAAATGCCTCTGTCTACCCTATGTGTTTAGCTTTAGAGTTTGGTTTGAAGAGAAATTTTAATTCAAGTTAATAATTTATTAGAAAGGTGGGATTATATTCCTGAAGGTGGGGTATTATAATTTTGAGTCTTCCCTGCATCTTAAGTCTAAATTGGGCACTAAATAATAATGGCCCAAACCAAGCTAATGTAGTGCAAATCTAGACCTATCTAAGCCTGGATTGGGGAGCCAGTTAGCAACCTAGGCGCTTTAATTTTGTATGTCCAGTCTTTTATGAAAGATGGATATGGACATTATTATTTATGTTTTGAGGAATTATGGCCGATGTCTAGAGCAGATTCTAATTGGACTGTTGACATATGTTGGGCGATTATGCCTTAAAAAATGGTAATTAAAATTTTTTCACTCTTTAATTTATTTCTAATGCAATACATATTAGTTGCCCATGTATGAAAAATCAGTATGAAGAAATTTTTAAAAAGGCTTAAAAATAGATCTTTACCTAGAGATTGCACAACATCCCCTTGACAGAACTACACCTTAATAGGTCAGGTGGTCTGCTAGAACCTACAGGCAGGGAGATGCCTAACAAGGAAAGGAAGAATTTAATATGCATATATGTGAACACTCAGTGAACTCGAGCTTACTTCTTAAAATTAATTATCTTTCTATATGAGCCTGTTATTTTTTAATTAGTTTAAGTAGAAAAAAATTTTAAACATTCCCTCATGAGCCTCCGAACATTTTTAGGCTAAAACAAAAGCTGTATACAAGAAAGAAACCTAGAAAACCAGGCAATTTCTAAAGCGTAATCAATGTAAATAATCAATATCAATCATTAAATTAAGTTTAAAGTCCATGTGGCATGTGCCACTTAATTTATAACCCGGGGTCTATATAAATTAAAAGTGGTTGGGTACCACTAACAGTAGCAAGGGTTCAAATCCTAGAAATGACACGTGTGTTTTTAAGAGTGGGATATTCTCTACATCTTCACTTCTTCATCTTCTTTCCTTCTGCTAGCTCCTTGGATTTTTCGGGTCCAACCATCCAAATGGAAAGAAACTCCTCCTCAAAGGGGTATTTCCTTCCTTTTTGGATTTTCAAATCATCATAACTTAAATATCCAAATGAAAGGGAATTCTCCCTTAAGGGATGTTCCCTCCTCTTTTGATTTCAAGTAGGATGGTTAATATCCCACCTCAAAGATCAACTTTCATAGCACTTGACTCAATCAAATTACATTACATCTCAAAGATGTAAAAGGTTTTAGATAACATGCATGGTTATCCTAGGTAATTTTAATTAAAATACAACCTAAGTAATTATATATTTCAATTGCTTAAATTTGAAATAAAATCAGAGTTGACCGTGCTCTTTTAATTTCAGGGGGCGACTTAGCATTTTGTAGCTCCTATAGATAATAAGTCAGTTCAAATTTAATTTGGCCCCCTTGATTTTATAGTCCAGTATAAGCATGGGCACCTGCAAAAAATTCTGTGAGCATCCACAAAATTCCTAACTTAGGGATAATCTAATGCCCATCACATCAATTCATAAATTGCATAAATAAATTATTATATTACAAAGCATCACATTAATCAATCAATTTCAACCAACATGTAGTAAAAATCATGGAAAACTCGGCATGCAAGTAGCAAAAAAGTAAGCATTGGCCTAGCCTAGAACTAGGGTTGGTTATCCTAACAAACTATCTAAAGTGTGTGTAGTAGGCCGTGTGGTTAGATATGTCCTATACTCGGTAATTGGTTGAAGTTGTTTAATATTTTGATTTGCTGAAGGTCAAAGAAAATTTTTTATTTAAGTAATAATATTTTAATGTTAATTTCAAAACTAAATTTTAATATTTAAATTATTACTACCTTTATTTATACCAAGGCCGTGAAGTTTATTTCACCGTTCTTCGGGCTAAGTTAATAGCCTTGTAAGCCCGAGTTACCCAGCAGTAATCAATATAAATTAATTAATTTAATTAATTGATAATTAAGGTTTGAATATTTTTTAATTAATTTATTCATTACTGATTTGAAAGATTAAGTTAATTAATATTTTCCATCAACCAGTTCGTGGCGTTATCATAATGGGCTTGAGGACGAAACCACCTTAGGATACATAGCCCCATAGCTCATGGTAGTCCAGCCTATAAACCAATTTAATGTAGTTTAATTAGAGATTTAATTTTGATTAAAAAATTAATAATAAATTGTTTTTTAAGGTTTTACACTCTATTAAATATGTTCATGCTGTTTCCATAGTGGGCTCGTGGACAAAACCTCCTCAGGACATGTAGCCCCGCAACTGAAGGTAGTCCATCCTAAAAACTTTATCTTTGAAGTGGTTATTATGTATTTAGGGGTTGGTTGACTAATTTAATAATCAATTTAATGTTTTTTGAAACTTTAATTAATTATTGAATATTTTGGAATTTTTATGAATTATTTTATGCATTAAATTAAGGGGTCAAAATTTCACTTTTTAAATTAAATTGAATTATAGAATTTTGAAATTTTTCCCAAATACTAAACCATAATGTGAGTAATTAGACATAAGTTTGCTATATTTGGATTTTTCTATATTAAATTATGAATTTTTGAAGTTTTGACTCAAATTTGAACTACAGTTGACCAAAATATTAACTTTTTGACTTTAACTTATTTCTAGAGGTTTCACATTTTTAATAAATACTAGACCCTAAATGGAGTCTAATGGCTTTAATTTTTCTCAATTTAGAATTTTCTATAATTAATTATGAATTTTTAAAATTTAAAATTTTAATTAAATTTTAAGAAGGTTTTAATAATTTTTCTCCAAACTCATTCCAAAGGTCAAGAATAACCCATGGGAGTGTTTTCAAGTATTTGAGATTTATTTGAAGTTTTTAATTATTTTTAAACATTTAATTTATTTAAATATTAATTTTAGTAAAAATAAGGGTCCAATTAGGGGTAGAGCCAGAAAATTTATTGGGGGCGGCCTAAATTATTTTATTAAAATTTTCCCTCAACTATTTTCATCCGGGCTTGGGACCGACATAAGCAGTTTTACAAATTTTTGTTTAATTATTATCCAAAAATGTATAATATTAAATATAAGATAGTAAATAACTTATAATTTATAATGTCTACTCTTCATATTCTGAAATAATTGAATGATTACTTCATTATCAATAGAATATAAATTTTTTTTCTCAATATATGAAATTAATAAATCATTCTTCCATTGATCTCTAATCCTATTTTGCAATCAATATTTTATAATATTCATGGCAGAAAATGTTCTTTCGACACCTGAAGTAGCAACGGGTTATACCAATGACAGTTCCAGGAGTCTAAAAATAATAGGATATATTATATCTTTCCTACTTTGGATTATTTTTCTAGAAAGGCTTCCTATATCTTTTAATGAGGAGAACTGATCATCGTCTAGCATTATTATGCACACTGTTATGGCTTTCAACATGAAGATCAAATTTGTTTTTTTTTTCAATTTATAAATCCATTTTTATTAAATGCCTCTTCCTCTTCATTGCCTGGGCCGGATATTCTAAAAAGATAACAATATAGGCAATATGCTTTATCTTTACATATGTTATACTCTAACCAATCAAAGTATTTATCCAACCAAGTAGGATTAAAGTGTCTATCTTTCATTCCACATTTACTCTTCAGAAAATTATGACTATGAGGTTGAAATAACCATCTTTGTAAATATGTTCTACGAACTTAGTCCCAAATTTTAGGATTAAAGTTAATAATAGGAATTCATAGCCCTGGATCAAATGGAAGATTTTTCACACTTCCATATTTTTTGGTAAATCAACATCCACTCGAATGCATTTTTCATTTTGCTCTTCAACCTTATTGCTATTCACATCCATATTTTTTGATGTGTTTGAAATCAAACATCGCTTGAAATATCTTTCCATATTTAGAATCTATTCTTTTCCTATAAAGATATAAAATTAAGACTTCAAATCATAATAACATATTTAAATAACTCAACAAGAACAACAAAGAAAAAAAATTTACTAGATTTTTAGATTTCTTATTTCCTCTAAATCAACAATACTAGATTTCTCACTTTTGTAAACTGAAATCAAACCCAAAAAAAAATTACCTCACGCCATCTACGACTCCGAGCTGAACAACCCAATACATGGAAGAGTTCATAGTGACGTCACCGTTGGAAAATTTGGGAAGAGAGCTCACCAGCACGTTCGACGTCGCTGGCTGTCATTTGGTTCGCGATGTCGTTTAGCGCAATCGAACGCGTGAGAGTGGCAAAATGTCACAAAACATGAAAGCAGAAGAGGGAAGGGTATTCGGTTACAAGTGGTCAATTAGGGCATAGAATAATAAAAGCAAAATGTATATTAAATAGTGAACCAATTTTTTTATTATTTTTTTAAGAGGGGCACGGGGCCCCCATTGCGCCCCCCCCCCCCCCCCCCCCCCCATCCACCCTTGGGTTTAGTCATGGTACTTTTAATTTTCTTAAATTAAGAGTTTAATATTGAAAAGTTTTATAGATTAATTATATTTTTTGGATGTAAATTAGATTTATTGTAATTTGTTTAAGTTTTACGATCCTTAAAAGGGCTAAATTTTGACTTAGCTAATTTTCTGACCTAATGGGCTCCAAATTGAGTGAAATTTGAACCTAAGGTGTGAAATGTCACTAAGTTTAATATTTCAAAGTTCCACCCCTATTATATGTGTGTAAAATTTTTTAGAAATTTTTAATGTTATTAAGACTTCATCCCTAATTATTTTTCCTAGGGTCATTAGTGTTTTAGTGGATTTAAATCTTTGTCTAGCTAACCGTGACATAAATTCAAGCACCCCACAATAAACACATAGCCTAATTCTACTTATTTTGGGAGTTGTGAAATTTTAAAGTTTTGGGTCACAAATGGACCCATCACTTTATAAATTCACTGCACAAAAATCAATTGAGCACCTGGACATAAGAAAAATGCACAAGATGCCTAAGATGCTCAAAAACTTTTTAGCAAAAGTTGTTTTTATTTGACCACTAGATTGTGAGAAAATTAGTAAAATTAGATTTTTAAAAAACCCAAATAATTCATAATACATTGATTAAAATAACTTAATTTTAATTTTAATAAATACTAGGGCTCAAGACCTTTCAAAAGATATTAAAATCATTTAATTTGATAAAATATTAAATTTTCTATGAATTTTGGAAGTTTTTGGGTATAAATTTAAATTTTTTATTCAAATAATTCAAATTAATGATCAGCTTAATGATTGGCAATGATTTATGTGTGATGCGATACACCGCCACACTATTTTAAAACTCATGGGGCTAAATCTATGTTGTTGATTTCAAACAACAAAAATGGATGCACTAGATTTAGCCATGTCGACTAAGAGCGAGTAGCGTGTGATCTATTATTATATCTGTCAGACGAATGAAGTCATCCAATCACCTCTGGACTGTTCAATCATGCGTGTATCACGATCGGACGGTTCTACTCTAAACAGAGATTTTTAGTTCATTTTGAACTATATGTTTAAATAGCCATAAAATTCAAAATACTAAAAGAATTTAATGAAATTTGAAATATAGAGTTATGGTCGTCAAATCTTCCAATGCCTGGAGTTTGGAGGCTCCATGCATTATAGATTTTATATAGTTTCAAACTTAATTTCTACTTAAAAGTTTAGATAACCTACAAACCAATGAATGAATTCTTGAGTTCTTGGGCTCCTTTTGCTCCTAAGAGTGTCCTCTACAACATTGTTGAAGACCTCAGAAGCAAATGATGGCTGGATTAAAAGTTTGATTACAGACTTCACTTTCTCTCACTAAAATCCTCTTTACTAAAATGGTGATTTGAGGCTTGGATTTTATGGATAAAAGCTTCGGAAAGCATATAAAAGTGCTGGAGAAGGTTGGGGAAGAACTTAGAGAGATGGAAGCTATTGGAGGAAGGGTTTTAGTGAAATGAGCAAGAAAAAAATGTGCTTTAGGTTAAATTCACCACACTTAACCCATTGCTTTTGAATTGAATGGCCTAGATCTAATTGAAGGAAATTTGGATGGGTGCCAAGTGTCCCCCAAGGCTGTTAGAAGCCAGGGGGAAGGATGGTTCATGAGAGGGACTCCTTAGCTCATGTGGAGAGGGAACCAAATGCTTTTTCCCTTGAACTAAAGTTTAAACTTTGGTTAGAGGCTGCACTAGGGCCTCTTACAGAGTGGCATGAACTGCTTTACATCAAGTTAAAATGAAATTTTGAATTCAGGAAAGGATTATCAAGGTGGCTGTTGCAAATTTGATTCGAGTACTGTGATTTTGATAATAATAAATATTATTATTCTTGTTACTCCTTCATCTCGTTTCTATGATATTTTGTTTCGTATTATGTGTACTAACATTTCAAGTTTACAGTCTACCATTCATTTGCAATTCAGATCAGCTTGAGACTGGACAGATCAGGGTTAAAGTTGATTTTTATTTTATTATGTATTTTTCCCTTTCTTGAGTCATATCCTATAATTGAGTAGATATCTTTGCTGAGTAACCTTGCACCACATAGAGGGAGAGAGGAAAAGGGTTTTTTAGAGAGTTCTTCTTTTTAAGCATATCGTACTATATAATTCTTATTTATATTGTATGATATGTGTATCATTCTATACGGGTTTAATTTGTACTGTACGATCTTTATAACTCTGTCAAACCATGACTGCCAGGGGTCTAATTAAGCATATCATACTGTACACATTAAATTTATATGATACGCCTTAATTAAAATTATTTCCTAATTAATCCCTCAATATTAGAAAATTAAATCAGGGATAATTAATGTGATTGATCGTAATGTATGATTTAGATCATACCGTATGATTGATAGAGTATGAAATTGGTCATCCCAGAGATTATGTTAGACAAAAGTGATGAAATTTGACCTAATCATACTATACGACTAACAGAGTACAAAATTGGTTATCCCAAGCATCATCATATACAAACAAAAGAAATTTCTGAATATCGTATCATACGATATTTACATCGTACCATATGATCTGTTCACCAAATGCACAATTTGTCTTAATGAACTTGCTGAATGATTCTAAAATACACTGATCATAATGTACAATATATGTATCATAACGTATGAATAGAAGATGGATTTCTTAAAATTTAGGGCTTTTTTAAGCCCTCTTTTTAAGCTCTCATATTATCCCTAAAAATAAGTCTTTTGCTGTTGTTCTAACCTGAGAGAGCTTAGAGAAGGAGAAAGAGAGTTTGGGAGAGAGAGAGAGAGGATCTAATGAGGGGAAGTTTATAAGGGAATTCACAAAGATTTCTCCAAGCAAGGATTTGATTATCTTCTTCCTTCTTCGTCCTTGGTTCCTTGGTGGCTCAGGAGAAACGATCATCAGCAACAGATCCAGGTTCTCTACCTACTCCAGGTGGAAGTAAAAGGATTGTCAGGTTCTCTTCCTACTCTAGAAGGGAGTAAAAGAATTCTGTGGTTCTTTGCCAACTCCAAGTGGGAGTAAAAGGATTCTGGATTCTCTGCCATCACTAGGAGGGTTAAAAGAAATTCAAGGTTCTCTACCTCACAAGGTTAGTGGAAAGATTTTGTAAGTGTTTCTCTACCTTACTGTGGGTGAAAAAGGAGAGACACTAACTGATTAGTGCAATACCTAGAATAGGAGGTTCTGGAGAGTGGACGTAGGTCAGGTCTGACCAATCCACTATAAAATCTGTGTGCTCGTTCTTATTAACATTTTTCGCATTTTATTATTACATTTTTCTGTGATTTGTTCTGTGGTTGAAATCTTTGATTTTCATATTTGCTTTAGTTTTTAAAATATTTAAAAAGATAAAAAAAATTTCATTTTTGTTTAAGAATTTTAAAAAAACACTAATTCACCCCCCCCCCCCCCCTCTTGGTTAACCTCAGGGTAGTTCTATAGGGTTTAACTTCTCTCATAAACTTTCAAGTGGTATTAGAGTGGAATTCATAAAATCAAATTTTAGAAAACTTTTAAAGTTTGATCAAAGGCTAACTTTGGTAATCACAACACCGCGAAAGGATATACAATTACTCGACCACCTCTATTTGATAATATTCTTTTTAATTTTTAAAAAACTCTCATGTCCACCTTTTTATAATTGATTGATTATCGCATGTAGATGATTATTAGAGAAGGATATTCTGCACCTTATAGATTAGTCTATGGTGTTAAAACTAAAATCTCTTTTGTTGAATAGATAACTGATGATAGAGATCTTACACAACTAAATGCTAAATGTTTAAACTATTTTTTTGGGCCCTAAAATCAGAAGATTATATGCGTGTCTCCACCTATTTAATTGGTAAGGAAATTTGGAACAAATTATGCATAACTTATGAAGGTACAAACGAAGTGAAATAATTTAGGTTGAACATTCTTTTGCACGATAATGAACTTTTTCATATGAAATCTAGTGAATTAATTTCTAAAATTTATACTAAATTTACACATATTGTTACATCCCTGCATGCCTTAGGAAGAGAACTCACAGACTATGAAAAAGTAAACAAGATTTTGAGATATTTACCTTCTTCCTTTGATGCAAAAATTACAGTCATTATTGAATCTAAGGACTTGAATATTCATTCAATTGATCACTTACTTGGATCACTAATTACTTATGAGCAAGGAGTGAACTAAAGGCAGCTTGATGCAAGTGAGAAGAAAAAGGAGAGAACTATAGCCTTGAAGGCTAATGATTCTGACTCTGGCACTTCTAGTTCTGATGATGATGACATTGCCTTAATAACAAGGCAATTTAAAAGCTTCTTACGAAAAAAAAAATAAAAGCATCATCAGAAGTGGAATAAAGGTAATAATAATAAGAATTCCAAAGCTTCATGTAATATTATTTATTTTGAATGCAAGAAGCCAGGACATCTGAAGTCTGATTGCCCAACTCTAAAAGCTCACCCAAGCAAGGAGAAGGGTGAGCAGAAACCTAAGTTCAAGAAGGATAAGAGAAAAATCTAAAAGGCTTTTTGGGCAGACTCAGCATATGACTCCTCTGAAACTGAAGCTGAAGAGGAGGTAACCAACTTGTGCTTGATGGCAGATCATCTTGATCACTCTGATCAAAAAGAGGTATGTGAGCTTATATATGATCAATTTTTTGAAGTTTCTAAAAGAATTCATTCTTCATATAGGAAGCTCAAGAAATAGTATACTGCCTTAAAATTGAATTTTTAAATCTATAGAAAGAGCACGAATGCCTCAGAAAAGATCACACCACTATGGATAACAATAATATGGCCCTGCTTGATGAATTTAATGAATTGAACATATAGCATCTTGATTTAAGCACTAAGCACAATTCCTTGAAAAAATCTCATTGAATTAAAAAATGCATTCAAGGAATTAGAAAACATTATATCTAAATTAGAAAGTAGGGAGCATGCCTTGAAAATAGAAAATTCAGTTCTTAAAAGTGCAAATAAGTTGTTAAAAGCTGAATTAACTACCCTCAAGGAAAATGAAAAACCACCTGCACTGGAAGAATTTCATAAACAATCAATATTGCATGCATCATTCAAACCTAAGAAGAGGCACTATAACTCAAATAGATTAGTAAACCTTTTTCCTGGTATTAGATATTTTTCTTATGGCATGCTATGACATATCTCCCACACTTGCACCATTCATCGTAGAACACATTTGGTGTGGAGACCGAAATTATAAAATTCACAGTATAGCATGCATGCATCTCATTCTTCATTCCTTCATAAGGGACCCAAATCTTTTTGGGTTCCCAAATTTGACATCTAATGATTTTGTAGGGTTGCTCTCACAAAAGGCCTCATGAGAGCATGTGGTGCCTAGATAGCGGATGTTCAAGGCATATGATAGATGCAAATCAATTTATTTCACCGGAGGCTAGGGTAGGAGGTAAGGTAACACTTGGAGATAACACCACCAGGAGAGTGGTGGGCTCAAGTATAATTGGTGATTCAAAAAATTTCATTATTTAAAATATTTTACTTGTAGATGGACTAAAACACAACCTGCTCAGTATCAGCCAGCTCTATGATAAAGGATTCAGCATAAAATTTTTGCCAACTAGTTGCATTATAAACTTAAATGACAAAATTATTTTGTAAGAAAAAAGGATCAACAATATTTATATACTGGATCTAAATTTCTTTAAAGTTGATATTTCTCTTTGCTTAAAAGGATCAAAAATTATTATTGATGAATCATGGCTACGGTATAGGAGATTATGTCATGCAAGCATGAAAAGCCTTAGGAAGATTGCCCAAAAAGACTTAGTGAGAGGTGTCCCCAAACTACAGTTCACTAAAGACCACCTATGTGATGCCTGTCAGTTAGGGAAGCAAGTCAAATCCTCCTTCCACTCAATCAAAGACATTAACACTAATAAACCCTTAGAAGTCCTTCACATGGATCTCTTTGGACCTATCAGCACTTCAAGCCTAGAAGGAAAAGTCTTTGGGTATGTAATAGTTAATGATTATTTGAGGTTTACTTGGGTTAGATTTCTATCTCATAAAAGTGAATTATTTAAGGAGTTTAGATCCTTTTCAACTTGGATTCATAGGAAACTAGGTTATAAAATCTTATCCATTCATAGTGACCATGGTGGAGAATTTGAGAATGAAAATTTTGAGTTTTCTATAAGGAGCAAGGGATAGATCATAATTTTTTAGCTCCTAGGACCTCTTAGCAGAATTGGATAGCTAAAAGGAAGAACAGGACCCTAGTAGAAGCCGTTAGAGCCATATTAGCTAAATACTCACTTCCTAAATACTTTTGGGCAGAAGCAATGAATATAGCCTGTTATGTTTTGAATAGGATAAATCTTAGATCTAAACTGAACAAGACATCCTATGAAATTCTTAAGGGTAGGACACCTGACCTCTCTCACCTTCATGTCTTTAGATGTAAAGTGTTTATTCAGAATAATGGGAAGTCCCAACTAGAAAAGTTTGACCCAAAATCTGATGAAGGCGTGTTCCAAGGTTACTCAAGTATTGGAAAATCGTATAAAGTCTTCAATAAAAGAATACTGGTAGTTGAAGAGACCACTCATGATGTATTTGTTGAATTTAAAAATTTTGGAGGGTCTAAAAAAGAAGAAGAAGAGGTTGTAGAAGTCACCCAAGGAGTAGAATCTATAAATTTGGAGGAAATGGTAGAATCTAAAGTTTCACTGCCTAGAGAATGGATATATTCTTCATGTCATCTTAAAGAACTAATCTTAGGAGACCCATACAAAGATGATGGAACTAGGCATGGACTTAGAAAAGAAGTAAAGCACTCTACCTTCATCTCAATGACTGAATCCACCAACATTAACCAAGCCCTTTCTGATGAATTCTGAATCCTAGCCATACAAGAAGAATTGAATCAATTTATTAGGAATGATGTTTGGGAACTAATTAAAATACTTAAGGATCAAAGTATTGTTAAAACTAAATGGGTGTTCAAAAATAAAATGAATGATTCTAGTGTGGTGATTAGAAATAAGGCAAGATTGATGGCTAAGAGGTATAATCAGATAAAAGGGATTGAATTTGAGGAGACTTTTGTCCCTATAGCTAGATTAGAAGTCATTAGGGTGCTACTAGACTTTGTCTGCTTTAAGGGATTCATACTATTTTAAATGGATGTTAAAAGTGTCTTTCTAAATGGGGTGATAAAAGATGTGTATAATGAATAACCCTTAAGCTTTAAAAATTCACAATCTCCTAATCATGTGTTCAAATTAAAAAAGGCTTTATATGGATTAAAATAAGCACCCAGGGTTTGGTATGAAAGACTTAGCGCATTCCTACTAGAGAGAACCTTTATTAAGGGGTGCGTAGACACCACCCTATTTCTGAAAAAGGTAGGAGATGAATTACTCATTGTCTAAATCTATGTTGATGATATTTTATTTGGATCTTTTGATGAAAAACTGTGTGATGAATTTTTAAAAATAATGAGTAAGGAATTTGAAATGAGTATGATGGGAGAACTGACTTTTTTTTTGGAATTTAGCATAAAGCAAATGGATGATGGAACCTTCCTTAGTCAAAATATATTAAGGACATCCTTAAGAATATGAGATGAATAAATCCAAGCCAATCAACACTCCCATAAGTTCCAGTGTTCAGTTAGATAAGGATTCCTTACTTGACTGCTAGCAGACCTAATATTATGTTTAGTGTTTATCTCTATGCTAGATTTCAAGCTGATCCAAAGTAGTCCCACTTGATTGCTGTTAAAAGAATCCTTAGATATCTTTTAGGGACCCATGACTTAGAAATTTTGTATCCTAAAAATAGCACCTCTTTTAAAATCATAAGATATTCTGATTCAGATTTTGTAGGATGCCGAGTTGATAGAAAAGCACTTTTGGGACATGTCAATTCATAGGATTATCCTTAGCCTCCAAGCCCAATAGAAAATAGAACTCAGTTATGATGTCCACTACTGAAGCTGAATACTTTGCCTTAAGAAGTTGTGTAGCCCAAGTCCTTTGGTTAAAGTAATAAATTTTGGATTTAGGACTTCCTATAGGCATAATTCCTGTCTTATGTGATAACACTAGTGCCATCTGCATTTCAAAGAACCCAATCCAACACTCTACGACCAAATACATTGACATAAGGCACCACTTCATTAGGGACCATGTTACTAAAGGAGATATAAAACTACATCACATAGCCACTGAAAATCAACTTGCTGATATCTTTACAAAGCCACTAGCTTTTGAAACCTTTAGTACCTTAAGAACCAAATTATGTGTGATTAATATTCATGCTTTAAACTGACACCTTCTATTTTTATTTTGTGGTTTGTTATATTTACTTCCATTTACGTGTTTCATTTATTTTTATTTTATTTTATTTTATTTTATTTTATTTTATTTTTATTTATTTTGTTCTTGATACATTTGATTTTGTTATTATCATGTTCTATTTTTTTTTGTGTCCTGATCATCTCACAAACCATTTCACTGAACCTCACTAATCTTCCTGCAAGGAAAAAGCTTAATCTTAAATCATACTGTATGACTTACATCGTATTGTACGACTTGATCATACTGTATGACTAAAATCATACTATACGACCTTCACAATAATGCCCTCATCTTAGCTGTCTGTTTAATGGATGATCAAGATTACATTCATTATTAATAATCATACTGTATGAACATGTTCCCTTATGGTATGATACATGTGTCTCTGGATGAATTAACTCCATCTGGTATGACATTTATTGTGGATCATATAGTATGAACACCTGTTCATACAGTAAGAATTGTTCAGTCAAAGGTCATACTGGATGACTCCTCAGGATGAATTCCATGTGTCTAATTGTCTCGTACGAAGTCTGATCATATGGTATGATCAGAAAAACTTTTTGGCTCCTCACCTGGCTGAATTGATTACACTCAATCATCCTATACGATCCCACAATCGTACAGTACGATATGTTCAAAAGTTTATTTAAATAGCCCAATCACTTTGAATTTTTTACACAACATTCAAAACCTCTCTTCTTGCATTCAAAGCTTTGTAATGGCTAGTGGTAAGCGGAGTCAACAAATTGAGGGTGCCTCCTCCTATCATAGCA
Source organism: Dendrobium chrysotoxum (assembly GCA_019925795.1). NCBI lineage: Eukaryota > Viridiplantae > Streptophyta > Magnoliopsida > Asparagales > Orchidaceae > Dendrobium > Dendrobium chrysotoxum. Next base: position 50,152,506 of record CM034313.1, read on the forward strand.
ATGTTGACAGACATTTTCTAACAGCTTTTGATGAAGCTGCCTACTTCAAATATAAGGAAGCTAAGATCACTCATTCCAGGCTTCTCAATCAGCAGGCCCTTAGCATTCCTATAATGAATCTCTTCAACTCTACTGCACTATAACTTCTCTTGACCTTGGCCTATCCCTTTTACTCTAAAATTTTTTATGAGTTCCTCATAAATCTTAGGATTATTAGAGATGCCACAGTAATGTCCTCCTGAGTATGTTGCCAAAATGTAGAAATTATCATGCAAGACATTAGGAGTTCACCGTCAACTCAACACCCAAGGAAATAAACCTCTTGCCATGTCTTCTAGATCAAATTTTGATTGGACTATCGTGAACCTTGTGCTAAGAAATGTTGCCAATAACTTTCACCAACCCTTAGGGGGTGTTTAGTATTGGATTATATTTAACTTTAGTAAGATTTTGTAAATCTTGTAAATTCGGATTTAGTAAATCCAAGGCTGATAAATCCTGAAAAGTGTTTGGTATGATAAATGTTAAACCCTATTAAATTCTGAGAAGATGTTTCACAATATATTTAAGGATTTATGGCAGTTAGAGATTTAAATTGTATGATTATCAAGATTATTAATCTCAAATTACTCATTAATTATTATTTACACTACTAATTATATATTTACTGATATATATTTTTAGTTATATTAATTAAGCTAATTATATTATTTTTAATTACTAACATATCATTAATTATTCAATTAATTTAAATTACATAATTATTATTATTTTAAATTATATTAATTAAGATAGCAGTGATAAGGCCTGTAGGGTTTCCTTTCCTCTTCTCTTTTCATCATTGTTGTTCAGCTTCGTTGCTTCACAAGAGGTTTATAGATTGCACGTGTCAATTTTTTGGCTCCTTTGTGGTTGTTCGACTGCGCTCCTTAAACGACTTTCCCTTCCTGTCAGATCAAAAGTTATGACATTTTTATTGGATGCAACAATGGGAGCTCGCTGGCTTTGAAGGTAACTTTCTCTCTTTCATGCTCTTCTCTGGCCAAAGCCCGTAAATTGCATTAAATTTGAATAGGAATGGGATTAGGATTTACATGGATTTACCAATTTTATGCTGTAAATCCATAAATCCTGGATTTCCAGATTTTTCGGATTTACAGCGGTGCAGAATGCGTTTGGCTGGATTTACGTTAAATCCTACTAAAAATGATAGACAAATCCGAAACCAAACACCCCCTTAGTCTCTTCCTTAAATCAAAATGCTAGGGTAATCCAGCATGTTCTGAGGACATCTATTATTCCTAAAGCTGGAGACTGGTTAAATATCACTCCCTTACTGTCGATTGTCACCTACTTCATAATGTCAAACACCCAAATGGATGAAGCTCAAATGCTAATCGACTACATCCAAAACCTCACCTCCATTCGACTTCCAGCCACTAGGAGAAAGCTAAACATCACCCTAGGACATGTTATCTGATATATCCTGAATCAAAAGTATAATATCCCATATCCTGCTCCTAGATGAAGAAGGAGAAGTTTCCCCTACAGCTGAACCTGTATCTGCACCTGCTCCTCCCCACTACCCTTATGAGGAGTTGATTCAACGTTTTGATAGACTGGAGGCTCGCCTAGACCAACAACAAATCCAACATGATAACAATATGGGTTGGTTTAGAGAATAATTTGGAAATATTTAGCACTAGTTCACCACCATCCAGCAGCAGTATGATAGCTTCAGTCAATCCTTCCAACCACCTCCACCTCCACCTCACGATTAGGATCCACCCCTGTACTAGTTTTATTTAGTTTGTTTTTATTATGATGCTTTTCCTTGTCATGCTTGTGCACTTGTTTACCTAGTTTTGTATTTTAATGAATGTTCCTTTATGTCCTTATTTTGTGCCTTTTCTGCTCTTATTTTAATGTTAAAAAAAATTATGTTGATCGTACTGTATGACCTAAAGCGTATTGTACGAATAAACTCGTACTGTACAACCTAACTAATACTGTACGACTTATATTGTATTGTACAATATACTTGGACTGAACAGAATTCTTTTTGGTTTTGTGTAAATATACTTCTTTCTTACAGAAATTATTTAAATAAGAAGTTGCTAACTTCGTCAAATTAACACGATGGAAATTCATGAAGTTACATATCCCCTCTGATTTCCTTTGCATGATAATTCCATGTGTATATTTAAAAATCTAAATTAAATTGGAATTAAGTTGGTTAAACTGACAACTTATTCTCTCTACTGCATGGTCTTATATAATGAATATTTTTCAAAATTTGATGACTGATATTTATTATCTTTCTACATCAGGTTTTTATTCCTATTAGAAAGCTCGGGTTTATCTTGCAGATTATTCTTCCCTATATAAGAGGGAAAGTTATTCTTCTCTTCTATTTGGAAGGTAGTCTTACAACTGAGATTCTTAAAGCTTTAGAAAGGAAGCAATTTGCAAAAGAAATTCAAAAAAGGCACAAAATGAGCCTAAAATCAAAAGATGCACAATGCTGCTAAGAAGTAAAAGATGTACTAAGCGTATCAAAAAAAATAGAAGATGTTAATGAACGCATAAAACAGATAAAAGATGCACAAAATAAGCCCAACCTAAATTAGCTTCTCTTTCTGGGAAATCTTTAAGTCTCAAAAAATTTATGTGCTTCATAATATGTTTAATACTTGATTTTAGAAAATCGTGTTTTTTATTCACCACTTTTATAGTAATATTCTATTATTTCATGTTAGTAGTCTGAAAGGTTTAGGTTTCCCTATGTAATTTCACTTCCCGAGTTAGATTTTTGTCTACACAACAGACTTTAACTTGTGAAGATTCTTAGCTAGGGGTGCAAACTTTAGAATCAACATCCATTAGTTATGGTATCACCACTTGTCTTATTTGAATTTTTTTTCTATTTGAAAGAGTAAGTTTATTACAATCTAAAAATGTCTACAACTTTCTGATGTGTTTCCTTATTGTGGGCTGCTAGTCTTTTTGTATTCATGTGAGCTATGTATTTCTGATGGTTTCTTATTTCTGTTGTTTCCCTATTTTTATGATGTCAAAAGGGGGAGAGTTCTGTTTATTTACTGATTCTTTGTTTGCTTCTCTATTTCTTACTTAAGTTTAGAGGAAAGCAATTCTTTTGAAAATCCTAAACAAAAATATTTGCCATCATTAAAAAGTGGAAGATTGTTGCAAATCTGATTCAAGTACTGTAATTTTGATAATAACAAATATTATTATTCCTGTTACTGCTTTTATCCCATTTCTGTGATATTTTATTTTGTATTGTGTGTACATTTCAGGTTTATAGTCTACCGTTCATTTGTAATTCAGATTAGCTTGAGACTGGACATATCAGGGTTAAAGTCAATTTTTAGAACTTTGATTTCGGTCTCATGCAAGATATAAGGTTGTTATTTTAAGTTTTGAGGGGCCAACATCAAGAGAATTTTCTAAGTGGTCCCATTACTTATGAATCGTGTGATTATACTCAATGCAATTAAATATTAATTAACCTTCATCTATTTCTAATTCAAGGTATGCAAATTGACCTTTTCTGTAAAAAATGATACATTGTGAACCTTAAAAAAGTATAAAAAATACATTTTTTTCTAAAGAACATAACATCCTCTATATAGATCTGCACCCTAATAGGTTAGGTGGTTTGTGATGACCCATAGGCAGGGAGGTGCCTAATAAGGAGAAAATATGGATATGTATTTATGAGAACTCTAGACACATTCTGGCTTACTTTTTAGGAATGTTTATCTTTTTATGTGAGCCTGATTTCTTTTATTTAATTACAAATAAAAAATTTTGTTATCCTTAAGAGCCTAAGCGCATTCCATGCTAAAATAAATAACTCATGCAAATAATAAACCTAAAAAATAGGTAATTTCTAAAACATGTAATTTAAATGAAATCGTAAAGCATCAAGTTATATCAAACAAATATGAAAGGCCATATAGTAAATACCACTTAATTACAAGCCAAATTTGTAGGAAAATAGAGGTGGCCAGGCTTCACCAATAATAAACTCAGGATCTAATCCTATAGAATGACGCAAGTTACATTAAAAAAAAATCTCTTTATCCTTCTAATATCTTTATCTTCTTCCTTCAGGCTCCTTACATTCATCGGGTTTAGATATCCAAATGGAAAGGCCTCTCCTTTGAAAGGATGTTTCTTTCCTCTTTGGGCCCAAATTTCTAAGGAGATCCTTTATTTTAAGAACTTTCAAAACTCTTGAATAATATTATATGAAAGTTTAAAAAGGACTCTATACACCCAGCATGTTAGTTAACATGAATAATTCACATGGAAAATTATCCATAGAAAGCTCAAACATAATAATCACTTGCTCATTTTTAGCAAACATATAAACTTGGCCATGTTTTTAATTTTTAAAGGGCTAGGAAATAAACAACACCTACAAAAACTTTATTAATCACATTTTAATTAGCTCACTTTTTATATTCTTGCATAAGCATGGCTACTTACAGCAAATTCTGTTAACATCCAAATAATTTCTAACCTAGGAAAATCTGGCACCCATCACAAATCATAGAGAAATCACAATGTAGCATGTAAGAATGAAAATCTGATGAAAAAGTGTCACTCATTCATGAAAGTAGAAATCCACTTAACATATAGAGTAAAGAAAACTCACAAAAAAAAATAATGGCCTAGCCTATAGCTAAAGTTGGTTGTCCAAGCAAGAAATTTATAGTGTGTCAAGGTGGGTTGTGTGATTTGGATATTCCCTAAGTTTGACAATAGTTTGATTTGTCTAATATTTAGATTTCATTTGTTCAAGGCCAAGGGGTTCTTACTTTTAAGTTTAAATCTTAATGTTTAATATTTATTATTAGATGAATATTTATGTTAAATTTTACTAACAATTGAGTTCTTAAGCTCCTATATTTATTTAGTCAATTGATCCTTAAAGCCTTAGAAATTTAGTACGCTTATATTTTCCAAATAGAGTCTAATATAAGGTAAGAAGGCTCTTGTTTATTAGTAATTTATTATTAATCATTTAGGTTGAGTAACAATTACTTTTATTTACACCAAGTCCACAAAATTCATTTCACCCTCATTGAGATTAACTTAATAGCCTCATAGGCCCAAGTTACCCAACAAACATTTTTTTTATTTAGGTTTAAATTAGTTTACTAATTTAAATTAATTGAATTAGTTGATTAATGATTTTTTGACTAATTATTTAAGTTGTGCAATAATTATCTTTATTTACATCAGGGTCATGAGGCTTATTTCACCCTCCTTGGGGCTAACATAATAACCTCATAGGCCCGGGTTACCGAATAATTACCTAGTTGCTTAATTGATTTTATTTATCATTTGTTTCATTTTGATTTGTAATTATCCCTTTTTTTAATTATTTTATTATAGGTTTTAAAATTGATTATCAATTTATAATTAATTTCCATAAATTGGTTCGTGGTGTTGTTACAATGGGCTTGATGATATGGCCTCCTTGGGATATTTAGCCCCAGAGCTCTAGGTGGTCTAGCCTGTAAACCTTATTGATGTGGTATGTTAACATTTGTTCATTGAATTAAGTTAATTAAGTTTTTTCTTTTTTTTGAATTGTTAAAATTTAATTGAGCTTCATGGATGTTTTATAAAAGTCCTTCGATATGTTTAACCATGAGTTAACTTTTTGATTTATTATAAATTATGGGAGTTTTATATTTTTAATAAATACTAGATTTCATTTATTATTGAATGCAAATGAGTGAGTGAATTGGATTTTTTATTAGTTATAGTACTTTCAAAAGTTTAATCATAATTAATGAACTAAATGCAATCAAATTTGGTCTTCATGATACATAGAATTATGGGGGTTTCATATTTTTCATAAATATTAGACCCAATTATGAGTTCAATGCTTTTGAATTTGTTTAATTTGGAGTTTTCTATAATTAATTATAATTTTTTTACATGTTGAGCTTATTAATTGATTAATTTAGTTGTTTAATTTGAGGGGTTTTATGACTTTAGTATCAAATCAATCCCAAACTTCTTGGAATCTTCCCCAAATGTCACTAAAGACTCTTGGAGGAGATTTTAAGTGTTTTGAACCATCATGGCATTTTTAATTATTTTTAATTTTTTTATTTAATTAGTTAATATTTTTCTTTAATTTTTAGATTACTATTAATTCTGAAGGTTGCTGATGGGGATTTTAATTTTTGCTGATTGAGTACTTAATTCTAAACAATTTAGACTTTAGTTTGTATTTTTTGGATTTAATTTCAATTTATTACAATTAATTAAGGAACTATGCCAATTATGTAAGTGAAATTTGGGATCACTAAATGATGGACCAAATGATATCCAACTGTAATGAAACTATAAACATAGGTCCACTAAAAACTATACTTCAAGCCCATTGAAATTGGGTTCATGGTGGACCCCCTAAGGTTAATAACTTAATCAACTAAGGTAAATGTAGCTATGCACTTAGAGATTTATTTAGGTTAAACTAAGAGTGGGATTGGGGTGTAATTAGAGGTCTTCTAACCCTTTAATAAAGAATAACAAATACACCATAATTTACCCAATTCCCTAGGGATATCCCTTTATGAATTTTCTAATTTAAAGGTGAAATAATGACCTATACACTTGCAAAATCATTTGAAACCCTTAGGAGATCCAAATGGAGTTCACAAATTTTATGGTATGTGTAAGACACGCCCAAGAATCATTGACATCAATTTGATCTCAAGATGAATTAATTTTAATTGAGAATTTATGGAAAATGTTAGAGGGTATTTCTAGAATTATGCATAATATATTAAGATTCAAAGTTAAAAACCCTAAGGCTTTGATAGTACTCCTCAAGTTGAATCCATAGAGCTTAAGAACACTTCTTTTTGACAAGTTTGTGAGGAGTAATGATTTTTTTGAAGTTTTGTTGATTTTTTAAAAAAAATTATCAACAAATAGCACAATCAGTCGAGCTTTAACATGCAGTGCCATGCAACTAGTTGGCCAATGATTGGCAGCTAATAATAAAATGCAGGATTAATGTTAGCCCTTCGATATGAGATAACATAGTTACAATTCAATCTACTCTGAGCCATGAGATCTAAGTGGAGATATTGATTGAGATCAATAGCTCTAATTTTATCTTTCACCTCCCATGAGCTTTCTCAATTGTGACCATATTCCAGTGTGATCAGAGAGACCTAGTTGGCGATTTGAAAGAAATTTGATATAGAGCATCACGGTAATGTGAACCTTCAATCAATGTTCAAAATCAATTGGTTTGAAGGTTCACTTCACACTTGACCAGACTACCTAGCTAGGGAGCTTGGGTTTAGGGTTTTACCTCTGGGAATGCTCCAAATGCCTCAAACTTGCTTTCAACAAGTTTGTATGTCCAACATGAATGCTTCTTCTCAAGGGACCATAGTTAGAGGAGACTGGAGGCGGAGTTGGCAATTATATGGAGAGCTTTCTCCAGAGCTCACTCAAACTCATTTGAAATAGGCACTAGATGGGCTATGAGGCTTGTGAGAGATTTATGTAGTCCTTGGGAGGATTTTCAAAAAATGGATCTAGATAATATGAGGGTTTGGGCTTAGTTTTCCATATTCATCCCTCTCAAATGGCTTTAAACTGTCAAGATTGCTTAGGTAGAAGCCCTGGATGCTTTCCAACTGAGGGATAGCTCAGGAAACATTCTTTAAGGCAAATGGTGGTGATCTCAGGCTGGGAGAGGGTAGGCTTTGGCTCATATGAAGGGGGGACCCCTTGGGGTCAATTTTACCTTTTTTGGCCACCACCTTGGGGAAGCTTGTGTGGAAAGGTGTCTGGAAGCATCCAAGCATGAGCCAATTGAGTATGGTGAAGACTATTATAATCTAGGATCTCGTGCTTATAATTTTGATGATAACAAATATTATTAGTATTTTACTTCATTTCTCTTTGTATTTCTATTGCATATTTCTCTTGTGTGTACTAACATTTTGGGTACACCATACACCATTCAACAAAGGATGAAGACTCAAGATTGGGTAGAATGGGTGATATTTTATGGGAGTCTGTATTTTTATTTATTTATTTTTATATTTCTTGAGTCAAATGTCCATTAAAATGTATATGTCAGCTTAGTGACTGTGCAGACACACCAGAGAGGAAAATTTAATGTTTTAATTTTAGAGAAGTTCATGCTGTATGATTTATATAGTAATGTATGATCTGGATAAAATAAGAATTAATTAAAACATGTAAATAATAAATTTTAACTTTGTACTAATCATACTGTATGATCCATATCGTACGGGATGATAAGTTAAAATCAAGAACTCTATCACCAATCTTAATTTAGGCAATATATTAAATTTCAAACTTTGGTCTATTTATATAATCCAAACCCGTTCATACTATATGATACATAATTTATTACATAAATTAATCCCAAGAAATTAGTTAATCAAATCAAAGTTAATTATCTATTGTAAATCATACGGTATGAAGTAGATCATATGTGATAATTGATAGAGATTATTTTCAATCATCCAAGGGTTCAAACTTGATGAATAATGATTCAATTTAACTAATCATACTGTATGATTTAGATCATACTAAATGATCATCATAGATGATTTTTAATCTTCTAGGGGTTCATACTCAATGAACTGTGATTTGATTGAACTAATCATACTATATGATCATAAGATTGTATTGGATGATCAGTTGAATAAGTTTAAACTAATTGTACAGTGCAACACTTACCATATAGTACTAAAGGGATTTTTGAACTAATCATATAGCACGATCCTTAGATCATAATTTATGAATAGAATCAGTTAATATTTAATTTTAGGGTTATTTAAGCCCTCATTTAAATATCATTCCTAATCCATCTTAGGGAATCTTTGCCACTTTTTCTGAGGGATAGCTTCTATGATAAGTATTTGAAGTGGGAACATTACTTTTGGAGAGAGAGAGAGAGAGGTAAGGTCTTAAGGGAGAAAATTCTTGTGGGAATAAGAGAGTGTGTGAAAGAGGTTTCTACACATGATTGCTTCGTGATTATGCACCTTCTTCCTCCAAGGTCAGTGTCTTTAATTGAGGGAAACTCTAGGAAGGGTCTCTTCTTGGGAAGGATTTGGCTACTCCGCCACATCGGAGAAGGTGAAAGGGATTCGACTACTCTACTTCACCGAGAAGGTGAAAAGGATTCGTCCACTCCACCATAGCAAAGAGGCAAAAGGGATTTGGCTTATCCACCGCATCGAGGAGGCAGAAGAAATTTGTAAGGTATTCTTCATCTTGTTATGGGGGCAAAAGGAGAGTAACTAAATTTTAGTGCAACTCTCGGAGTGGAGGACTCCGGGGTGTGAATGTAGGTCAAGGTTGATCAAACCACTATAACTTTTTGATGTGTTCTTTCTTGGTTTGAGCCTTTACTTTTCTGCACTTTATTTCTTACATTTTACTTATTGCAAAAATCTAAGATCTGTGAGCTTTTCTTTGCATTAGACGTATATTTTGATTTTAATTCAAGTGAAGTGTATTAAGGATGAAAATCAAAAAGTACTTTTCTTAGAAGATGATATTCAACAAAGGTGGATGAGATATTTTGATAAACTTTTTAATGAAGATTGTAGGAATACAATTGACTTTAGTGACCTTAGCATCCTAAATGAAAATAAAGATTTCTGTTTTTATCGGCGTATTAGTAAAACCGAAGTTAGAGAGGCTTTAAAGAAAATGAAGTGTGGAAAAGCTGTTGGACCTGATGATATCCCAATAGAGATGTGTAAATGCTTAGGAGATGAAGGAATTTCTTGGCTAACTAAACTTTTTAATAATATTTTGAAGACTAAAAAGATGCCAGATGCGTGGAGAATGAGTGTATTGATTCCTATTTATAAGAATAAAGGTGATGCACAAGATTGTGCGAATTATAGAGGAATTAAGTTAATGTGTCACACTTTAAAACTATGGGAGCGAGTTATGGAGCGTAGGCTGCGGCGTGATACTAATGTTTCTCAAAATCAATTTGGATTCATGCCTGGTAGGTCTACTATGGAAGCCATACATTTATTGAGAGGTTTGATGGAGAAATATAGGGAGAATAAGGAGGATCTACATATGATATTTATTGATTTAGAGAAAGCATATGATAAAGTTCCAAGAGAAGTGCTATGGAGAGTTCTTGAAAAGAAAGGAGTTAATAATGCTTATATTCAAATCATTAAAGATATGTATGAAGGAGCTACTACTTGTGTTCAAACACAAGGTGGTTTGACCAAGTATTTCCCTATTTCGGTTGGATTACATCAAGGATCAGCTTTAAGCCCATATCTATTCGCGTTAGTCATGGATGTTCTCACTAGACATTTACAAGAGGATGTACCCTGGTGTATGCTTTTTGCTGATGATATTCTTCTTGTTGACAAGACTAAAGAGGGAGTTGAAGGTAAACTTGAAGTCTGGAGATCAACCTTAGAGTCTAAAGGTTTTCGCTTGAGTAGATCTAAAACTGAATATATGGAGTGTAATTTTAGCAGTAATAGACCTAGTGAGGGGATTGTGACTTTGGGCGATCAAGTCATTAATAAGAGTAGACGTTTTAGATATCTTGGATCTATTGTTCAGAGTGATGGTGAAATAGATGGGGATGTTATCAGTAGAATTCAAGTTGGATGGTTGAAGTGGAGGAATGCATCGGGCTTGTTGTGTGATAGAAAAGTCCCCCTTAAACTTAAGGGAAAATTCTATAAGATGGTGGTGAGACCTGCAATGCTTTATGGTGCAGAATGTTGGCCATTAAAAGAGAAGCATAATACTAAGTTATGTGTTGCGGAGATGAGGATGCTTAGGTGGATGAGTGGATTTACTCTTAGAGACAGGATACGAAATGAGCATATACGTGAAAAGGTTGGAGTAGCTCCAGTGGAGGATAAGATTAGAGAGAGTCGCCTTAGATGGTTTGGTCACATAAAACGGCGGCCTTCCGATGACCCAGTTAGGAAAGTAGAGGTATTAGATTTGACTTATGTTAAGAAAGGTAGAGGTAGACCTAAAAAGACTTGGTTAGAAAATATTAGAAATGATCTTTCTCTATTAGATTTAAACGAGAATTTGACTTTGAACCGGACACAATGGAGAAAAAGGATTCATGTTGCCGACCCCACGTAGTGGGACAAAGGCTTGTTATTGTTGTTGTTGTTGTTGTAGACATATATTTTGATTTTGCTCCAAAAGAAAAAGTAAAATTTTAGAAATCAAAATGACAAAAATATTTTTCTACGCAAGTTTTCTTTTATATAAAAATAAAAATAAAAATATTTTTTGTTGATAAGTCATATCATTTTTCCATGAAATTATAATCTTTCAAAAAGTATAATTTTTTATGGAAAATTTTTAAAACACCAATTCACTCATCCCCTTCTTAGTGTGTATTCATAGTTCAAGTAGGTCTAACAACCCACATTCAAACTTTTAATTGGTATCAAAGAGGGTCTCAAATTTGTGATTTAAAATCCTTGAGAAAAAGATCCATGGCACACCTAGGGAATAGAAATACTGCGGAGGGTTATTCAATAACTCATCCACCATTATTTGATAACATTCCCTTTGATTTTGGGAAAATTTGTATATCTACTTCTCTTCAATCTATTTACTATCGCATGTGGGATATGATTCAAGTAGGATATGTACCTCCATCACATATTATTAATGGCATCAAGAAAGAAATTTCTTTTAATGAATGAAGTTTTAGGATAGAGAATACTATGCATAACTTAATGCAAAATATTTGAACTATTTTTTCTATGTAGTTAAATCAACATACTATATGAGAGCCTCTACCTGTACAACTGATAAGAAAATCTGGGATAGATTATGCATTACTTATTAGGGTACAAATGAAATCAAGAAGTCATGTTTAAACTTAGTATTGCATGATTACAAATTATTTCACATATAATAAAACGAGACTATCTCTGACATATACACAAGATTTACTAAGATAGTGGCATCCCTACATGCTTTAGGAAGAGAATTAATGAATTTTAAAAATGTTAACAAAACACGTTATTATTTGCCTAATAATTTTAACGCAAAGGTCACTACTATCTATGAATCGAAAGACTTAAATTTCTGCTCCTTAATTATTTACTTGGCTCTCTTATTACCTATGAGTGAAATGTAAGCCAAAGATTGTAGGATACAGGAGAAAAAAGGAAGGCGTAGTCTATGGCACTGAAGGCCAGTGACTCAAATAGCGATAGCACGTAATCAGATGGTAATGATGATATAGCCCTTATGATGATACAATTCAAAAGCTTCTTGAAGCAGAATTAGAACGTCATTTCAAAAAGGTTAAAGATAATGGAGGTAAATTCAATAAAAGTTTATCTGATGTAATTTATTTTAAATGTAGGAAGCCAAGGCATTTAAGGTCTCATTATCAGAACTTGAAACTCATCCTACGAAGGAGAAGTATGAAGAAATGACTAATTTCAAAAGAGGATGCAAAGGATACAGAAGGCTTTTTGGGTAGACTCCACCTCATATTCGTTAAAATAAGAATCGAAGTATGAGGTAACAAATCTGTGCCCTATGAAAAATAATAATCTTGATAATTTTGATTAAGATGAGGTATGTCAATTATCCTATGATGAGCTATCTATTATTTTTTAAAAGATTCATGACTCATATAGGAAACTTAAGAAATTGCATTAAAGTTTAAAATTTGAATTTTTTTAATTAAAAAGTAAGCATTATTGCAAATCAAGGATCCCTAGCCTGTGATTTTGATGATGAAAAACCTTAATGATTGAATTGTTTATTCTCAGGAAATATGTTGGATATTATTTATCTTATGCACTAATGATTGTAGGTACAATACTCAAGATGACTAAAGACTCAAGATTGGGTAGGTTAGGATGTCAAGTCAAAATAGTATGTGTTTTTATTTTTTTTAATTTTTATTTTCTTAAGTTTGGCCACATTAGAGTGTATTCAATTAGGTGATCGTACACACACACAGGGGGAGCGAGAATTTTTTTTTTTGAATTAAAGTTTTTTTAACTAATCATACTATACAATTTAAAATCATACTATATGATTAATTGATTTAAAGGTTGGCTCAATGGCTGATTAAAAACTCATGTTCTGTGAACTAATTATACTGTACGATATATATCATACTGTATAATTCATTTCATTATCAAAACCCTAACCACCAGATTAATTTTAAGTAAAATTTTAAAATTAATTTTTGAACTAATCATACTATATGATGTTAATCGTACTATCTAAAAATTTGAAATCTTGCTAAAATTAACCCCCGTAATTAATCAATTAAATCATAGTTTAATTCATGATAGTCGATCATACTGCATGATGTCGATCATACAAGATGATTGACAGAGATAAAATTTGGTTGTCCTAGAGATCATACCAAATAAAATCATGATTTTTAAGCTAATCATATTATACAATGTCAATCATATCAAATGACTGGCAGAGATAATTTTTGTCATCCCGAAGATTGTACCACACAAACCTATGATATTTTAACTAATTGTATTGTATGATATTCATATCATACAGAATGATTGCCTAAAAATAACTAACCATACTGTATAATGAGAACAGTATGAGACAAGTGACAGAGATGACTTTCAGTCATCCCAGGTATCATCCCAAATGAATAGAAGAAAGTAAATAGATCGTACTGGATGATCTCTGGATCGTACTGTATGATGTATTCATAAAATTTGAATAGTTTAATTTAATGACTATTTATACCATATTGGATGGGACTAGTATTAAATTGATCATACTATATGAACTTGGGTCGTACTGTATGAATAGTTATGGCTAACTTGAATTTTTAGGGTTTCTTGTGGCCTATTATAAAAGCCATATTTTAATTCTTTTTATAATAATGCTGAGAGAGGAACATGACTGAAGGAGGAACTCTAAGAGGGAGCTTTTGAAGAAAATCATACTTGGTGAGAGGAAGGAGAAGGTGAGCTTAAGCATGAGGGCGAAGTAGTGTGAGGGGATCATACGGTTTCTCTGGGCTAGCTGCACGCTTACTCTTCCTGTGGCCTTGGTGAGTCTTTTGGGAGCTCTCTAAGGAGAGAGGCTTCTTATTCTAGTCCTCGAGGTTCTCTACCTTCTCTAGGATGGAGAAAAAGGAGTCGAGGTTCTTTTCCTTCTCTAGGAGGGAGAAAAAGAACTCAAGATTCTCTGCTTGTGAAAGGAGCTTCGATCCTCTGCCACACGGGGTTGGTGAAAGAGAGTTTGTAAAGGCTTATCCACCTTGCTAAGGGAGCAAAATGAGAGTCACTTAGTGTTAGTATAATACTCGAAGTGGAAGACCCCGGGGAATAGACGTAGGTCAAGGTTGACCAAACCACTATAAAAATTTCAGGTGCTTTTTCATTTCTCGCATTTTACTTTTGCATTTAATTTTCATTATAACTACTTGGTGAATTTTTTAGATCAATATTCTACTGTATAATTTAAAATTTCATCATCATTATTTTCAAATTGTAGTTAATGTGTTAGCTTTTGCATTGTGAAATTTAATTACTTATTTCAAAAGTCTGAAAAATCTTCAAAAATTAGTGCTCCTATTTAGGATTATTTTTAAAGTACCAATTCACCCCCCCCCCCTCCACCTCTTGGCACATCTTGAACTTTCATGTGGTATCAGAGCGGGTCTCAAAAATAATGTTTTAGAAAACCTTGAGAAAAATGATTAATGGCACATTTTGGTAATCGTAATATTGTGGAGGGTTATTCAATAACACGTACAATTTTCTTTGAAAACATCCCATTTGATTTCTAAAAAATTTGCATGTCTACATTTCTATAATCCATTGACTATATAATTTGGCATATTATTCAAACCAGTAATTCACCTCCATCACATATAGTTAACGGTGTCAAAACTGATATTCCCTTTAATGAATGGAGTAATAAGGATAGCAAACTCATATAATTAAATACTAAGTGCTTAAATTATTTTTTTTTATGCTTTAAGACCCGAGGATTATATGTGAGTTTCCACATGCACTACGGGGAAGAAAATTTGGGATAGGTTATGTATCACTTATGAGGGAACTAGTGAAGATAAACAGTCTAGGCTAAACATTCTTTTGCATGACTATGAACTTTTTTGCATGAAATCTAGTGAGAACATATCTAAAATGTAAAGTAGGTTCACCCAGATAGTGACATCCTTACATGCACTAGGTAGAGAATTATCTAATTTTGAAAAGGTTAATAAGATTATGTGATGCTTACCTAGTTCTTATGATGCAAAAATAACTATAATTACTGAATCAAAAAATTTAAATATTTACTTTATTGATAATTTGCTTGGATCACTCATTTCCTATGAGAAAGGAGTGAGTCAAAAGCAAAGTGATGCAGGAGAGAAGAAGAAGGAGAGAATTGTGGCTCTAAAAGTGAACAATTCAGACAGTGACAGTTCTATAGTGGAGGAGGTGGATGACATCGCCTTGATGACCTATTTGTTCAAGAAATTTCTGAAGAGAAAACAAAGGTGCCATCAAAATAAATGGTTCAAAGGTAAAAGCAGCAAGAATATTAAAGTTTCATCTAACACAATCTACTTTGAGTATAGGAAACAAGGTCACCTCCGAGAAATTACCCATATTTAAAGACTCACTTGATCAAGGAGAAGGGTGAAGAGAAGCCAAAGTACAAGAGGGGTAAGCAAAATACACAAAAAGCCTTTTAGGCCAACTCTGCCTCAGAATAGTTAGAAGAGGAAGCAAAGGAGGAGATAATAGATCTATATCTTATGGTTAATGATAATCTTGATTAATTAGATCAAGATGAGGTATGTCAACTCTCTTATAATGAATTATTAGTTATTTTAGAAAAAGGTCATGACCCGTATAGGAAATTAAAGAAAATACATGCTAATCTTAACACTGATTTTAGTACATTACAAAAAGAGCATACTAATTTAGTAAATAAACATTTTATTTTAGATAGAGATCACATGTCCTTGCTTGATGAGTTTAATACAATAAATAAGAAGCATGTTGAATTAATTACTACACATAATTTCTTGAAAGGATCACATATTGAGCTAGAAAAAGAATTTAAGGAAATAGAAGAACTTGCATGTCATTTAGATAGCAGTGAGCATGCATTAAAAGTGGAAGTGGAAAGTTATGAAAGTGCAAATAAATTTTTAAGAGCTAAAATTACTGCATTGGAAAATAATAAATCATCACCTTCACTAGCTTAGTGGCACAACCCCTAAACACAGCATACATCGTATAAACCTAGGAAGATGTACCATCACCCACATAGGTTAGTGAACCCATTCCCTAGTATTAGGTGTCACTCTTGTAGCATGTTAGGTCACATAACCAGCACTTATACAATCCACTATAGGACACATCTAGTGTGGAGGCCTAAATTGCATTCATCAAAGCATAACATATATACTTCTCATTCATTTAAGCATAAGGTGGAACCCAAACTCACTTGGATTCTCAAATTTAATCTTTGAATGACATTATAGGGATGCTCTCATAAAAAAGCCTAGTGAGAGTATGTGGTACCTGGACAGTGGCTGCTCGAGGAATATGACTGGTGATATAAAGCAGTTCAACACACTAGAGGCCAGATTAGAAGGCAAGGTAACATTAGGAGACAGCACCACTAGGAAAGTGGTGGGCTTAGGTATAATTGGAAACTCTAAGCTCCTTATGATTGAAAACATTTTGTTAGTTTATGGTTTAAAGCATAACTTGTTAAGTATTAGTCAACTATGCGATAAAGGAATTATTGTAAAATTTCTTTCTAACAAATGCACGATTAGTTTAAATGAAAAACTTTTGTTAAAAGGAAAATATATGAACAATATTTATATATTATACTTAAATTACATTGAATATTCAAATTCATTTTGTCTAAAAACTATAATTGATGAATCTTGGCGATGGCATAGGAGACTATGCCATGCAAGCATGAAGACTCTTAGAAATATCACCTAGAAAAATCTAGTTAGAGGTATACATAAGTTAGACTTCACTAAGAACCACCTATGTGATGCATGCTAACTAGGAAAATAAGTAAAATCATTATTTCATTCAATTAAAGATAATAACACCTCTACGCCACTAGAAATTCTTCATATGGACCTATTTGGACCCATTAGTACAGCCAGCCTAAGAGAGAAAACTTATGGATTTGTGATAGTAGATGACTTCTCTAGATTCACTTGGGTTAGATTCCTAGCACATAAGAGTGAGTCATTTGAGAAATTTAGAACCTTCTCCACCTGGATTCAAAGGAAGATAGAATGTGAAATTTAATAATTTATAGTGATCATGGTGGAAAGTTTGAAAATGATAGGTTTAAATTTTTCTATTAAGAAATAAGAATAGAACATAATTTCTCTGCCCCTAGGACCCCCCCCCCCCCCCCCCCCCCCCCCCAACATAATTGAATAACTGAAAAGAAAAATAGAACTTTGGTGAAAGCTGCTAGGGTAATACTCGCTGAGTACTCACTCCCTACTTTTTTGGGTAGAAGCAATGAATACTGCTTGTTATGTTCTAAATAGGGCGAAGGCCAAATCCAAACTAAATAAGACACCCTATGAACTCCTTAAGGGTAGGACACCCATTCTTTCTCACTTACATATTTTTAGATACAAATGCTTTATCTTAATCAATGGAAAGTCACCCTTAGGAAAATATGATTCTAAATCTGATTATAGCTTCTTCTTATGTTACTCGTTTATAGGTAAGGCCTACATAATCATCAATAAGAGTCTACCCATGTGGTATTTGATGAATCAGATAAGACTTCAAAATCAAAACTTGAAGAAGAAGCAGAAGAAGAAGAAGAAGAAGAAGAAGTGGAGGTCATTCAAGGGGTAAAAACCATTGCCATAAGAGATAGGGTAGAACCTTAGGAGAAATTGCCTAGAGATTAGAAATACTCTTCTAGTCATCCTAAAGAATTGATCTTAGGAGACCCATCTGAAGGTGTGAGAATTAAGCATGGACTTAGGATAGAGGTTAATCATTCAGCATTTATCTCCATGATACAACCCACTAATATAGATCAAGCCTTAGGAGATGAATTATGGATCCTAGTAATGCAAAAATAACTAAACCAATTTGTTAGGAATGATGTATGGGAATTAGTCAAGAAACCTAAGGAGCAAAGTGTGGTTGGAACAAAGTGGGTCTTCAAGAATAAGATGAATGACTCCAGAATAGTAGTGAGAAATACGGCAAGATTAGTAGCTAAGGGGTATAACCAAATTGGTGGAATAGACTTTAAGGAAACCTTTGCCCTAGTAGCTAGACTAGAAGCCATTAGGGTGTTCATAACCTTTGCTTGCTTTAAGGGTTTTAAATTATATCAAATAGATGTTAAGAGTTCCTTATTAAATTGGGTAATCAAAGAGAATGTTTATGTTGAGCAACCCCCTAGATTTGAGAATTCATAATTTCCAAACCATGTGTTTAAATTTAAAAAGGCATTATCTAGGTTAAATCAAGCACCTAGGGCTTAGTATGAAAGGCTAAGCATATTTCTTCTAGATAGAGGCTTTGTTAAGGGTAGTATAGACATGATACTCTTCCCAAAAAAGGTAGGAGATGAGATACTCATTATCCAGATTTATGTAGATGATATTATATTTGGATCTTTAGATAAAAACCTATATGATGAATTCTAAAAAATAACGAGTAACGAGTTTGAAATGAGCATGATAGGAGAACTCAATTATTTCCTTAGATTTAATATAAAATAGATGGATATTGGAACCTTCCTTAGCCAATCTATGTACATCAAGGATATTCTAAAAAAATATGAAATGGATAATGCTAAGGTCATGAACACTCACATGGGCTCTACTATTCAATTAGATAAGGACATAATTGGAAAATTAGTAGATTAAAAAAAGTATAGGGGAAAATTAGATCACTTTTTTACTTAACTGCTAGTAGACCAGATATAATTTTTAGCGTTTACTTGTGTGCTAGATTTTAATCTGATTTAAAAGAATCCCACATGACTGTTGTTAAGAGAATCCTTAGATACATATTAGTATCCTAGACACAACACTTCTTTTTAAATCTTAGGATATTTAGATTCTAATTTTACAGGATATAGGGTAGATAGAAAAATCACTTCTAGAACTTGTCAATTCATAGAACAATCCTTAGTTTTCTAGTCCAATAGAAAGCAAAACTCAATAGCCTTTTCCATAACTGATACAAAATATGTAGTAGTAAGGAGTCGTGTTGCTCAAGTCATATGGCTAAAGTAATAACTCTTAGATCTTGGACTACCTATAGGAACCATCTCAATTATGTGTGATAACACTAGTATAATTTGTATATCCAAAAATCTAACTCAACACTCCTTGACAAAGTATATAGACATTAGGCATCACTTTATATGAGATCATGTAGCCAAGGGAGATATAGAATTACACCATATAGCTATAAGAGATCAATTGGCAGACATCCTCACAAAACTCTTAGCCTATAACACCTTTAGCACCTTGAGGACAAAACTAGGTGTTATAGACATTCATGCTTAATCCAAGAGAAATTAAAAAAAATAACAAATTTCATTTGAAAACATTCATTCATATGTGTTTAAATTACATGTGTTTATTCATGTATCTGTTAGTGTGTATATGATTTATTATTGGTTATTTTAATAAAACAAAAATAAAAAAAAATAGTTTTAGATGTTTCCTAATCATCACACACGCACCTCACTGAGCCACAAAAATCTTTAAAACTCTTCCATGACTGTAATGTATGATCCACATTCGCAGTGTATGATATACACATATCATAGCCCTCTGGTTTAATCAATGATCTAGATTAAATCACTGATATACAAATCATACTATATGAACATCCATTCATACTGTATGATCCACGTCTCACTAACCATTACAGAATTCAATCCGTATGGTACGAAATTATTGTCATTCGTATTATAAGATACCTCCCTTTGTACTATATGATACATGTGTCAAACTAGATTGAGATGAATTCAATTCGGTCAGTATGATAATAATTATACTTCATAATATACGAACACTTATTCATACTATATGATACTTTTAGTCAAACACCGTACAAATGACCCCTTGGGAGGAATGAAATTCCTTAAGATCATCCAGTACGATACTAATCGTACAGTATGATTTGACCACCTTTTTCTAACAGGTCATCTAGATAAATTATTTCACCTGATTGTACTGTATAATACCTCCCTTAGTATTGTATGAATAGCCAAAATTCTATAAATTAGAGGGTTAAACTGGTTCAATTCACTAGAACTTCCTTCACATTTCTACTTTCTAATCTACCCTACTCAATGGCCAGTGGAAGCAAGCATGGAAGAATAACTCTGGGGAGCACCTCCTCTCGTCATTGTCGTTGTGACAATCGCTTCCTCTCTATCATGGATGAAGATACAAATTACAAATATAAAGAGGCAAAAATCACACCCTCCCGAATGCTAAACCACCATGCCCTAAACTTCGAGGTGATGAGCATTTTTACCACCACTACTCTCCAATTCCTCATTACCCTAGCTTTCCTTATAATTCTAAACTTTTGTATGAATTCTTAGAAAATCTTAGGATGAATCTCAAAGTCTCCACCATGACCTCCTTTGTCTACCACAAAAATATAGTAATCACTAAAGCTGATTTAGAAGAACACACAGGTCTTTCTATTGAAGGACCTATTTTGATTGAAAAATATATTTTTTGAAAAAGTATTTAATTTTCTTTGGAAAATATTTGATTGAAAATTATTTAATATTTAAGTGGTTAATTTTATTAGAAAGTGGGAATTAGATTTCCTGAAGTTGAGGTCTTAAGATTGAAAATTTGCCTCAGATCCTAAGTCTAAAATGGGTACTGAAATTCAGTGACCCGGAACCTAGCTAATGCAATGCAATCTGGACTTACCCCGGCCTGGATTGGGGAGCCAGCTAAACCACCTAAGCGCTTTAAAACCATGTGTTCGGTCTTTATGAAAGAGTGGTTAAGGACATTATTTAAGATTAGTTTAAGAAGAGCGGGGCTGACATCTAGACCAGATTCCTAATTAGCCTCTTAACACATGTTGGATGAGATAGCTAAAATAAAATGCAAATAAGAATTAGACTCATTTTTAATTTGTTACTAATGCAATGCATGCTAGTTGACTCGATTAAATGCTTAAATCAATATGAAGCAATTTTTAAATCAGGCTTAAAAATAGGTTTTATCCTAGAGATTGCACAACATCTCCTTGGATAGAATTGCACCCTAATAGGTCAGGTGGTCTGCCAAAACTCACAGGCGGGGAGGTGCCTAACACGGATGAGAAAAGTCAATATGAATGCATGAAAAACCCCCGGCAAGTCCGAGCTTACTTCTTAAAAGCGTTAGAGTTACTATCTGAGCCTAAAGTTTTTAAATTTTAGTTAAAGTAGAAATAGTTCATGACCGTACCCTCACGAGCCTCCGATCGGGTTCCAGGCTAAATCAAATTCGACATGCAAGATTGCCAAATAAACTATTAAAAATATGTGGGTCCTTAATCGCAATCAACGCATCAATCAAATCAATTAAATAAATATTCAAAATAAAAGTATATAGGCAAGTGCCTTTTAA
This sequence comes from Dendrobium chrysotoxum, assembly GCA_019925795.1. Taxonomy (NCBI): domain Eukaryota; kingdom Viridiplantae; phylum Streptophyta; class Magnoliopsida; order Asparagales; family Orchidaceae; genus Dendrobium; species Dendrobium chrysotoxum. The sequence goes on from CM034313.1 coordinate 50,174,221, forward strand.
TTATACAACCAAAGGTCTGCAGGAAAAGTAAAGTGGCTGGGTACCACTGACTACAACCCGAATTCTACTCCTAAGACTCAAGTGACTTTGAGATTTCTGATTCTTCTCGTTCTTCACTTCTTCGTCTTCTGGGAACTCATTGGATCATCAGGTCTGGATATCCAAATGAAAAGAAACTCTCCCTAAATATGGGTGTTATCTTTTCTCTTTGGATATTTGAACTTCATCCTAATTTGGATCTCCAAATGGATAGGAACTCTCCCCTAAGGGATGTTCCTTCCTCTTTGGATTCCAAATTGGATGTTTAAACATCTCAATCTCAAAGTACTTTAAATAATTTACAACTCAATTTAAATCAAATTACATCAAAAGAAATTAAAAATCTAGACTCAACAACCTGCAAGGTTATCCTAATAATCAGCAGTTTATATTTGACATCCCAAGCAGTTCATATATTAAAATTTAAATGCTCAAAACACAGTTACACTTGGCCATACTCTTTTTGATTTAAAGGGGGCTTAGCATATTTTTTGGAGCACCTGTGTAATTTATTATTTATGAATTTGCCCACCTTAATTTATGCCCTGCATGAGCATGGCCACCTGCATAAGATTGAATAAGTATAAATCATTCCTAACCTAAGGGTAGGTCTAACATACAATCAATCACATCGCAGAGTGCAGTAAATAAATAAACAATCACATCAATATTAATTACGTAAATCTATCAACCAGCATGTAATGAAAACCACGAAAAACCTGGCACATGCAAGTAGCAGGAAAGTAAATACCGGCCTAGCCTAAGACTAGAGTATGTTGTCCTAGCAAACCATCTAAAGTGTGTGTAAAGGTTGTGTTGTTTTGAAATGTCCTAAATAGGCATTTGATTGAAGTTGCTTGAGGTTCTGGTTGGTTGAAAGGTTTCAAGAGAGTTTTAATTTGAGTTTAAATCTTAATGACTTGAAATTGATTTTAAACTTGATTTTAATTATTTGTTGGATACCACTTTTGTTGCACACCGAGGCTGTGAAGTTTATTTCACCTTCCTTGGGGCTAATTTAATAGCCTCGTAGGCTTGGGTTACCTAGTGGTACCCGGTATAATTAAGTGCTTTAAGTTTAATTAAGGGTTTGAAAGTTGATAAATTTTATTCAAATTGATTGATTGCTGGTTTTAAGTTTGAATTAATATTTTCTGGAGTTTTTGAAGATTTATTGAATTTTGAGATTTTTTGGATTATTTTATTGATTTAATTAAGGGGTTAAAAGTTGACTTTTTTATTTAAAGTGTTTTCTAGAAAATTAATATTTTATTAAAATACTAGACATTAATACGATCAGTTAGACAGTAAGTACGCTGAAATTGGATTTTTCTAAATTTTATTATGAAGGTTTGAAGTTTTGACTTGAATTTGAACTAGGTTTGACCAAAAGTTGACTTTTCAAATTTGATTGATTTCTGGAAACTTAACATTTTTAATAAATATTAGACCTTCAGATGAGTGGTATGCCTTTGAGTTTGCTCAATTTAGAGTTTATTTGAATTAGTTAGAAATTTTTGAAGTTTTGATAATTATTGAATTTTTAAAATTGGTTCAATTAAGGCCCTTTTTGTGATTTGAATCCAAATGACCTCCAAACTCCTTGAAATCAACTCCAAAGGTCAGGAATGACCTAAGGAGTGATTATCAAGTGTTTGAGAAGTTTTTGGAATTTTAAATTATTTTTAATTAATTTAATTAAATAAATATTGAATTTCAATTAAAGTTAAATTAAACTTAATTTTGAAGTCCAATCAAGGGGCTTTTATTTTTTATTGATTAAGGGTTCAATTCTGGTCAGTTTGAGGTATTATGTGTAATTTTTTGATTTAAACTTGATTTAATAGAATTTCTGGAAGTTTAATTGGCTTAATTAAGCTTTGGTTTTGATTAGATTAATTAAAGGGCTTAATGATTTTAAAATTCAGTGAGAAAATTTCTATGGGCTGAATATGTCACTAAGTTCATGTGTTCAAAGTTTCAAGTCAATTAGAAGTGTATCCTAATTATTAGAGATTTTCTAAGTTCTCTAAATGAGTCCTTAATTATTGTCCTTAATGATGTCATTAAGTTTAATAGGCTTGAATCAATGTTTTGACTAACTCTTAAACAAATATATGAAATATACACACAAGAATCACAATACATTCCTAAATCTAGGAGAGCCCTAAGTGTGTGTGTGCACCTACACATGCAAAGATTAATGCTAATTAAATATACTTAATTAGATTAATGAATGATTAGAGCATAATCATTCATTAACATTCCCACATGATTTCTATTCAAATATGTTGATCTATGTTTAACATTCCAAAGTAGATCTCTCAACCTAATGGATTTAAATACATATATATTATTTTAAAGTAATTTTAAAATATATTTATAATATACATGAACTTATATATGTATACATATAGATTTTAAATTTAAAATACTTAAAAAAAATGGTTTGGGTAAGTTAAATATCTAAATGAGAGATCTACTGATCTACTAAGGTCATTTTAAAATAAGTTTTTAATTTTCAAAATAATTAACATAGTATTTAATTAGATATTAATTAAATACTAAAATAATTATGTAATTAAAATAACTTAAAATTAATCAAGTTTTGATCTTTGAATTTGATTTCAAATTAAAGTGCTAAATTTTCTGAAAATTTTGATATATTATATTTAATTTTCTGATTTAAAATGAATTTATTATGAATTTTTGAAGTTTAAATCAATTAAAAAGAATTTTTAAATAATTTTATATTAATTAATGACTAAAAATAATTTTAAAATCAGTTAATTTAAAACTTAAGAATTTTCTGAAATTTTAAAATTATATATATTAATTTTTAAAAGTATTTAAATTATTATTCATTAATTAAATATTAATTAATAATTAGATATTTAGTTAATTGAAATATAAGATATAGTTTTAATTGATTTAATTTCAAAATTAGATTATTTTAAAATTAATTAATTAATTATTGGATATTAATTAATTAAATCCATGAATATTAATTAATTAATTAATTATTAAAATATTATAAATCATTTAAATAATATTAAATAATTTAATTAGATTTTATTTAAATTTTCAAATATTTTTAAGATTAATATTAAGTTTAAAATTAATTAAGTATTAATTAATTATTTAAATATTTAATTAGAATATTAAATGATATTTAAATATTTCAAATTATTTTAAACTTTTAAAATATTTTAAATGATATTTAAACTTTTCTAATTAAAATTAACATTAATTAAAATATTAAATCATTTAATATTAATTAAAGTAATAAACTGTTTAATATTAATTAAAATATTAAAAAATATATATATATTAAAGTGTTAAATCTTTTTAATATTAATTAAAATTAATCAATTATTTAATATCAATGAAAATATTCAAAATTATATATTAATTAAAGTTTTAAAATTATTCAAAATTAATTAAAGTTAATAATTTATTTAATATTAACTAAAATCTTAAAATTATTTAATATTAATTATAAATTATAAATTATTTAATATTAATGAAAATATTAAATAATTTATATATTAATAAAAGTTTAACATCATTTAATATTAATTAAAATAATAAACTATTTAATATTAATTAAAATATTAAATAATTTAATATTAATTAAAACTAATATTTAAATTTTAAAATTAATTAATTAATTTCAAAACAATTTTATAATATATATAAATTTATATATATATTAATTTAAAATTTATTTCTTTTTTTTTTAATAAATTAAAAAAAACAAAGCGGCGGCGGCGGCGCCATCAGAGTCCACGTAGCGGTCTCCTATTCGTCCACTTAAACCGCGGGGCAATCATTGCCGGCGGAATTGCACCGCCAACACTTATTGGGCAATCAATACCGCAGGGATGCGGTATTACTAATCCACGTCGGACGTGGATCCGGAACCGTCGGATGATCCGCAGTTTGAAACGAGCGGTCCTGATTGCCCAATCATTGTAAACGCCCTAGACATCATTTTTTGGCTCATTCTTTCGATCGGGTGCGCCAAATTAATTAAAATTTTAAACCTAGATTATATAGATGTAAAGAAATCGTGTGGAATTTGTTTAATAGCTTAAAACTTTCTATTAAAGAAGCTAATTAATGCTAAGTGTTTGAGCTAGGGTTAGAGTTTTTAAAGGATTTTACCGATGAATTTGGAATTTTTTGGATCCTCTGAACTTGTAGACTGTCCTCGCAAATTTTTATAGAAGACTCCTCGGCTTGATGACGTCTGGATCGATCTCTACGATCCTTTGAACGGAAAACACCTCGGTTTGCCGTGAAGCTTGCCGCCGGGGAGGTCTGACCGGTGGATCTTGGTCTAGAAAGCTTGAAGAACTCTTAGGAAGCTCAGAGAAGCTAAGGGCTAGACTTTGGGAGGCTGGAATGGAGAGAGTGTGTAGGGATGTTAATGAGACCTCCTTAGGAGGTTTTGCCCTATTCAGTCCATTCCAGATTGAATGGAGGGCTAAGATTAATTGCATGGACTCTTTGATGGCTGCCAAGTGTCCAGGGGGTTGTTGGGAGCAGGAGGAATCAAGGACAAAGGTACATCCTAGGTGGAAAGGGAGTTTTATCCTCTAGCAAGCATGTGGAAATGATCCAAACCATTGGATCCTGATCTGAGGGCTGGAGTGAGTCCTGGGAAGGTTCTAGAATGGTTTAAAGCTGCTGGAGGGGATTAGGGAAGAGTGGGTTAGATTTAAGATGGGTTTTGACCATCTTTGACCACTCTAAAACCTTGTTTTGACTGTTCGACCAGTCAAAGCTCCTTAGACTGCTGAGGTGGCAGTAAGAGAAAACCTTGGTGTTGCAAATCTGGTTTTGATGATGACAAACATGTTTCCAGTGTGTTTTGCTTGGCTAATCTGTTTCAGGCACAAAAGACCACGAGCCACTCAAGTCAACTCAAGATCGGGTCCAAGTGTGTCAAATGTATGATTTTTCCTTTTATTGAGTCAATTGTAATGTAACTTATCCCCTAGCTAAGTAACCTTGCACACACACACTCAGGGGGAGAGCTTGAGTGAATTAGAGTTTCTGTTCAAATTTTGTTCAGATCTTCCTGGACGATTTCCACATCGTCCTGGATGATCCAGCCAAAACAGAAACCTTAATTAGGGTGACTAAGTTAAGAGGGTCTGATTAAGCAGATCATCCTGGATGATCTCTAGATCGTACGGGAATATATGCCCAAATCAAAAATTCTCAGCCGCCAGATTAAGTTAGGCAAGTTCTTATTTTTAGATACTTGGTCTGATCGTCCCAGACGATACGTGTATCATCCTGGACGATTCAGTACAATCATGCCTAATTTAATCTGGTAATTAAGGAAAGCAATTTATTTTTGGTTGATACGATCATATCGTCCTGGACGATCGCAATATCGTCCCGGACGATCATGATCGTTTAGTGCATTTCAGCTGTACGACCCGAACTGTGTTCAGGATGATTTGGGGCCTTTTTGAACTAATCGTACAGGACGATGTCTCAATTGTCCTGGACGATCAAGTCATTTTTTGGTCGTCCAGCACAGATTTCTCTGGATGACCCGAACTGTCTTCTGGACGATTTTCCTCGATTTGTGCTAATCGTCCCGGACGATCGCAGGATCGTACGGGATGATATGAATAATTTTTTCTACTAATCGTCCAGAAGAGCCTAATCGTCCAGGCTGAAACAGCTGAATTTGAACTAATCGTACAAGATGATCTATCGATCGTCCTGGACGATCTTGGCCGACCAGTTGAGATTTAGGGCAAATTTTAAGCCCTCCTATAAAAGAATTTTTTCTAAAAATTAGAAAGATATTTTGCTGCCTTCCTTCCCTGAGAAACCCTAGAGAGAGAGAGAGTTGGGAGAGAGAGAGAAGATCTTGTGAGGGGGAGTTAGTGAGGGATTCACTAAGGTTGCTCCGAGCACGGATCAGTGTCGTCTTCTTCGCTCCTCGTCTTTCATCTAGTCGGTGTTCGTCGTGGGAGGATCGTTCGCAAGAAGATCTGGGGTTCTCTGCCCGCTTCAGGTGGAAGCAAAAGGAGTTCGAAGGTTCTCTGCCTGCTTCAGGAGGAAGCGAAAGGAGGTCGGGTTCTCTGCCTCACCGTGTGGTGAAAAGGAGGTGTTTGTACAGGCTTCTCCGCCTTGCTGTGGGAGCAAAAGGAGAGACACTTTTTGTTTAGTGCAATACCCGGAGGGGAGGCTCCGGGGAGTGGACGTAGGTCAAGTTGACCGAACCACTATAAAATCTGGTTTGCTTTTCTGATTCAGTTTTGCACTTTACTTTTCTGATATTAACTGCTTGGGTGAATATCTGTGGTTGATCTTTTCGTTCTTGTTTATATGTTTCCGCTGCTACATATCGAAAAGATTTTCATTGTTATCGTAAAATTTTTAAATAACCAATTCACCCGCCCTCTTGGTTAGCCTCGGGACTAGTTCACTAGGGCTTAACATCCCTATCAAACTTTCAAGTGGTATCAGAGCTCGGGATTCAAAATTTAGGTTTAAAAACTTTTTAATTTGATCCATGGCTAACTGTAACAATCGTAATACTGCTGAAGGATATTCTATTACAAGACCACCGTTATTTGATAATATTCCTTTTGATTTTTGTAAAACACGCATGTCTACTTTTCTGTAATCTATTGATTATCGCATGTGGATGTTAGTTAAGGACGGATACGAACCACCTTTTAGATTGATTAACAATGTGAAAACTGAACTGCCTTTTGCTGATTGGACGTTTGATGATCGTGATTTAGCACAGTTAAATGCAAAATGCTTGAACTGTTTCTTTTGTGCTTTAAAATCTGAAGACTATATGCATGTTTCTTTTTGTACAACGGGAAAGGAAATCTGGGATAGATTATGCATAACATATGAAGGTACAACTGAAGTCAAACAGTCTAGGTTAAACATCTTGTTACATGATTACGAACTTTTTTGCATGAAACCTAGTGAGACTATTTCAGAAATGTACACAAGGTTCACTCAGATTGTTATCTCTTTGCATGCTCTAGGTAGAGAACTTACTAACTACGAAAGAGTGAACAAAATTCTTAGATATTTGCTTGCTTCTTATGATGCTAAGATTACTGCTATTACTGAATCTAATGATTTAAATACTTACTCTATTGACAGCTTAATTGGATCACTCATTGCTTACGAGCAAGGGGTGAACCAAAGGCAACTTGATGCAGGTGAACGCAAGAAAGAGAAGACAGTGGCACTAAAGGCCAAGGATTCAGATGCTAGCACTTCCGAGTCTGATAGCGAGGATGTTGCCTTAATCACAAGGCAATTCAAAAGCTTTCTAAGGAAGAAACATAAGAACTATCAGAAGTGGAACAAGGGTAAGTCCAATAAAAATTTTAAGGGTTCATCTGAATCTGTTTGTTTTGAATGCAGGATGCCTGGACACATTAAGGCTGATTGTCCTACACTTAAAGCTCACCCAAGCAAGGAGAAGGGTGAGGAGAAAACAAAGTTTAGAAAGGACAAGAAGCGGATTCAGAAGGCGTTCTGGGCAGACTCTGCATCCGACTCTTCTGAGACTGAAGCTGAAGAGGAGGAAACAAACTTATGTCTGATGGCTGATGATCACCCTGGTCAGTCGGACCAGGAAGAGGTATATGAGCTGACTTACGATCAATTATTTGAAGTTTCTGAAAGAATTCATACATCGTATAGGAAGCTTAAGAAAACTCATGCTAGTTTGAAATTAGATTACTTAACTTTGCAAGAAGAGCATGATTCTGTAGTTAAAGATCATTCCACACTTGATTCCAATCACATGTCTTTGCTTGATGAATTCGATGAGTTGAATAAAAAATATTCTGATTTAGTTTCTGAGCATGATTCATTGAAAACTACGCATGTGGACTTAGAAAGAGCTTTTAAAGAGTTAGATACAATGGCATGTGAAGTAGAAAGTAGCAATGGAACCTTGAAATTTGAAATTGCAAGTTTAAAGAAAGAAAATGAGTTTTTGAAGGTAAAGATCAGTGCTTTTGAAAAGAACAAAACACCACCTACTTTTGAACATTTTTATGCACCGCCACCTTTTGAAAAATCTGTTGCAAGTTCTTCAAAGCATGTTTCATATACATCTAGGAAGAGGCATGATCATCCACGTAGATTAGTTAACCATTTTTCTGGTGTTAGATGTTTTTCATGTGGCATGTTAGGACATATTTCTCACACCTGCACTATTTACCGTAGTACACATTGGGTGTGGAAATCCAAACTGCCTGTTTCACAGCACATCACGCATGCATTGCATTCTTCTTTTCATAAGAAGGAACCCAAACCTATTTGGGTTCCTAAGACTGGTGTTTGATACTTTTGTAGGTGTGCTCTCACACAAGACCTCGTGAGAGCATGTAGTACCTGGACAGCAGATGTTCTAGACATATGACTAGAGATGCAAATCAGTTCATTTCGTTGGAGGCCAGAGCTGGAGGCAAGGTTACACTTGGAGATAACACCACCAGAAAGGTGGTAGGCACAGGTATAATTGGTGATTCCAAGAATTTTATGATTGATAATGTTTTGCTTGTAGATGAACTGAAACACAACTTGCTGAGCATCAGTCAACTCTGTGACAAGGGATACAGCATCAAATTCCTATCCACTGGCTATATTTTAAGCTTAAATGATGAAGTTGTTTTGCAGGGGCAAAGGATCAACAACGTCTACAAGCTGGATGTAAGTAGCATTAAATCTGATAATTCAATTTGCTTAAAAACTGCTGCTGATGAGTCTTGGTTATGGTATAGGAGATTGTGTCATGCCAGTATGAAAACCATTAGGAGAGTCACCCAAAAGGACTTAATTAGAGGTGTGCCCAAGCTTAAGTTCACTAAGTATCACCAGTGTGATGCCTGTAGTTGGGGAAGCAAGTCCAGTCCTCTTTTCACTCTGTTAAGGACATTAGCACCTCTAGACCTTTAGAGGTTCTTCACATGGACCTCTTTGGACCCATTAGCACTGCCAGCTTAGGGGGGAGAGTCTATGGTTTTGTGATTATAGATGATTATTCGAGGTTCACTTGGGTTCAGTTTTTATCACATAAATCTGAGTCATTTGATGAGTTTAGATCCTTCTCTACTTGGATTCAAAAGAAGTTAGGATGTGAGATTATTACCATCCATAGTGATCACGGAGGGGAGTTTGAAAATGAAAGATTTGGAAGTTTTTGTCAGAATCATGAGATTAGTCACAATTTTTCAGCTCCTAGGACCCCTCAGCAGAACGGGGTAGCTGAAAGGAAGAACAGGACCTTAGTGGAAGCCGCTAGAGCCATGCTTGACGAGTATTCACTTCCAAAATACTTTTGGGCTGAAGCGGTGAACACTGCCTGTTATGTGCTGAATAAGGTGAATGTGTGAGTCAAACTGAACAAGACACCTTATGAGATCATTAAGGGTAGAACTCCAAATCTGTCCCACCTCCATGTCTTTGGCTGTAAGGTTTTCATTCTGAACAACAGGAAGTCACCCGTAGGAAAATTTGACCCCAAATCTGATGAAGGAGTGTTCTTAGGATATTCAAGTGTGGGGAAATCCTTTAGGGTGTTCAATAGGAGGACTTTGGTGGTGGAAGAAACAACCCATGTAGTATTTGATAAATCTGATCCTAAGGAGTCTAGATCTGAAGTAGAAGATGAAGAGATTGTTGAGGTTACCCAAGGAGTTGGAAATACAAATTTGGAGGAAAGGGTAGAACCTCAAATCGAGTTGCCTAGAGATTGGAGATATTCTTCAAGTCATCCTAAAGAACTGATCTTAGTAGACCCTTCTGAAGGTGTTAGGACTAGGCATGGACTTAGGAAGGAAGTAAACCATTCTGCCTTTATCTCAATGATTGAACCCACCAACATCAATCAAGCTTTGTCGGATGAATTTTGGATTTTAGCTATGTAGGAAGAATTGAATCAATTTGTAAGGAATAATGTTTGGGAGTTAGTAGAAAGACCTAAAATCAAAGTATTGTGGGAACCAAGTGGGTCTTTAAAAATAAGATGAATGATTCTGGTGTGGTGGTGAGAAATAAGGCAAGATTGGTGGCTAAGGTGTATAATCAGATAGAAGGGATTGATTTTGAGGAGACATTTGCCCCTGTAGCTAGATTGGAAGCCATTAGAGTGCTACTAGCCTTTGCCTGTTATAAGGGATTTAAGCTGTTTCAAATGGATGTTAAGAGTGCCTTTTTAAATGGGGTAATTAAAGAAGATATTTTTGTAGAACAACCCCCAGGTTTTGAGAGTTCCCAATATCCAAGTCATGTCTATAAATTAAAAAAGGCCTTATATGGATTGAAACAGGCACCCAGAGCTTGGTATGAGAGGCTTAGCACATTCCTATTAGAAAGAGAGTTTGTTAAGGGAAGCGTAGACACCACCCTTTTTTTGAGGAGATTAGGAGATGACTTACTCATTGTCCAGATCTATGTTGATGATATAATTTTTGGATCTTCTTATAAATATTTATGTGAAGAGTTTTCTAAAACAATGAGTAAGGAGTTTGAGATGAGTATGATGGGAGAATTGTCCTACTTTTTGGGGTTTAACATAAGGCAAACGGATGATGGAACCTTTCTAAATCAATCAAAATACACTAAGGACATTTTGAAGAAATATGAAATGGACAAAGCCAAGCCAATCAATACTCCCATGCCCTCCTCAGTTCAGTTAGATAAGGATTCAAATGGAAAATCTGTTGATCAGAAGAAGTATAGAGGGATAATAGGTTCACTGCTTTACCTGATTACTAGCCGACCTGATATCATGTTTAGTGTTTGTCTTTGTGCTAGGTTTCAGGCTGATCCTAAAGAGTCTCACCTGACTGCTATTAAGAGAATTCTTAGATATCTTTTAGGAACCCCAAACCTAGGAATTTGGTACCCTAGGCACAGCACCTCTTTTGAGATCATTTGATATTATGATTCTGATTTTGCGGGGTGTAGGGTGGATAGGAAGAGTACTTCTGGGACTTGTCAATTCATAGGACAGTCGTTAGTCTCCTGGTCCAGTAGAAAACAGAACTCAGTTGCACTTTCCACTGCTGAAGTTGAGTACATTGCCTTAGGGAGTTGTGTGGCCTAAGTTTTTTGGTTGAAGCAACAAGTCTTGGATTTAGGAGTACCTGTTGGCACAATTTCTATTCTGTGTGATAATACTAGTGACATCTATATCTCTAAGAATCCAATCCAACATTCTAGGACCAAACACATTGATATTAGGCATCACTTCATTAGGGACCATGTTACAAAAGGGAACATTGAGCTACATCACGTAGCAACTAAAAATCAGCTGGCTGACATATTCACTAAACCACTAGCCTTTGACTCATTCAACATTTTGAGAACCAGATTAGGAGTGACTGATATAAATGCTTGATTCTGATGACTGCTGATTTATGATTGTTCTGATTGCTATTCTGATTTCTGTTAGTTAGTTTTGGTATTATGATTTCTGATTTCTGTTAGTTAGGTTTGGTATTCTGATTTCTGATTTCTATTAGTTAGTTTTGGTTTGATTATTTGCTTTCAGTTGATTTTATTTCTTCTGCTGATTTCTGTGTTAGCCTTACTGTTAGTTTGATTTGTGTATTTACTTTGCTGTGATTTTCTACCTATTTTTATTTATTTACTGGTTCATATCTTGCACTTACTATTTTATGCTTTTCAAGATCTGATCACCGCTCACTACTTTTGGTGATCTGAATTTTTGACTGGGAGTTTTTACCTTGTTTTGGTTTGGAAGCTGGTAAGCAGTGATTGACTTTGCTGAATCTATTAAAGGGAAGAAACATTGATAATTGTTTCTCTTCCTCTAACTCCTTTACTGGTGTGTAGTTTCTTTTGAATAAAATCCTCTTCAAAATTAAAATGTTAGTTTTTGAAATAGAGATTATTTTATCTTCCTATAGTAATCTGCCTCATATCAATAGTGTTTTTCAAAGTCTTGAGTTATTAGTTTGATTTTCTAAACCAAGTGATTGCATTTATCATATGTTGTATGGCTTTTGTTTTGTGAATCGTTCGTCCTTACTATGGAGAGTCATCTCCTCTATCTGGAAGATAATCTCACAGCTGAGACTCTTTAATGATTTTGAAAAGGAGAAAGCTTATAAAAGACGGGAAGTGCGCCAGATAATTTAAAAAAGAGGCATAAAATGAGCCCAAAACTGAAAAGATGCGAAATTGTCAAATTGGATACACAAAGTGTATCAAAAATCAAAAGATGCGCAAAGCGCCAACCAATTTGAAAAAGAGGCACAAAATGAGCCCAAACCAAGCTTTCTTCCCTTTCAGATTGTTAAATGTCTAAGAGAAATATGTGCGCCACTTAATATTTTCAAAAGCATGAGTTTTGAAAATCTCGATTTCTAATTTTTTACTTTGTAACACTATTATATCAGATATTTTTCTGGAACGAGGCTTGAAAGGATCTTTTTTCAAATCTAATGTCTTTTCTTCTGAATCAGATTTTTGTTTTGAAAGAGGTTTGCATCGATAAGGTGCCCGGGGTCGGAGTTACGAAAGTTGATTATTTCTAACCTTTTCTAGATTTCAGTGCTGTCAATCGTCCTGTCATTGGTTTTTGAATCTAAAATCAAGGAATAATTCTGATTTTCCTATTTTGTAGTTGTTCTATTTATGTTTTATTTTCGTGTTCTATTTTTCCTCCTCCTTTTTGTGATGTCAAAAGGGGGAGTCAGTTGTGTAGTCATGTCTGTTTCTGTTTTATGAGTCATGTTTCCTGTATGGTTTTAGTTGTTAAACGAAAATTTGAAAAAATGTTTGTGTTTTGATCTTCTAGTTTACTTTTATTTTCAAACTACTTTACCAATGTTTGCCATCATCAAAAAGGGAGAGATTGTTGCAAATCTGGTTTTGATGATGACAAACATATTTCCAGTGTGTTTTGCTTGGCTAATCTGTTTCAGGCACAAAAGACCACGAGCCACTCAAGTCAACTCAAGATTGGGTCCAAGTGTGTCAAATGTATGATTTTTCCTTTTATTGAGTCAATTGTAATGTAACTGATCCCCTAGCTAAGTAACCTTGCACTCACACACTCAGGGGGAGAGCTTGAGTGAATTAGAGTTTCTGTTCAAATTTTGTTCAGATCATCATGGACGATTTCCACATCATCCTGGACGATCCAGCCAAAATAGAAACCCTAATTAGGGCGACTAAGTTAAGAGGGTCTGATTAAGCAAATCATCCTGGAAGATCTCTGGATCGTACGGGACGATATGCCCAAATCAGAAATTCTCAGCCGCCAGATCAAGTTAGGTAAGTTCTTATTTTTAGATACTTGGTCTGATCGTCCCGGACGATACGTGTATCATCCCGGACGATTCAGTACAATCATGCCTAATTTAATCTGGTAATTAAGGAAAGCAATTTATTTTTGGTTGATACGATCATATCGTCCTGGACGATCGCAGGATCATCCCGGACGATCATGATCGTTTAGTGCATTTCAGTGTTACGACCCGAACTATGTTCAGGATGATTTGGGGCCTTTTTGAACTAATCGTACAGGACGATGTCTCAATCGTCCTGGACGATCAAGTCATTTTTTGGTCGTCCAGCATAGTTTTCTCTGGACGACCCGAACTGTCTTCTGGATGATTTTCCTCGATTTGCACAAATCGCCCCGGACGATCGCAGGATCGTACTGGACGATATGAACAATTTTTTCTACTGATCGTCTAGAAGAGCCTAATCATCCAGGCTGAAACAGCTAAATTTGAACTGATCGTACAGGACGATCTATCGATCGTCCTGGATGATCTTGGCCGACTAGTTGAGATTTAGGGCAAATTTTAAGCCCTCCTATAAAAGAATTTTTTCTAAAAATTAGAAAGATCTTTTGCTGCCTTCCTTCCCTGAGAAACCCTAGAGAGAGAGAGAGTTGGGAGAGAGAGAGAAGATCTTGTGAGGGGGAGTTAGTGAGGGATTCACTAAGGTTGCTCCGAGCACGGATCAGATTCATCTTCTCCGCTTGTCGTCTTTCGTCTAGTCGGTGTTCGTCGTGGGAGGATCGTTCGCAAGAAGATCCGGGGTTCTCTGCCCGCTTCAGGTGGAAGCAAAAGGAGTTTGAAGGTTCTCTGCCTGCTTCAGGAGGAAGCGAAAGGAGGTCGGGTTCTCTGCCTCACCGTGTGGTGAAAAGGAGGTGTTTGTACAGGCTTCTCCGCCTTGCTGTGGGAGCAAAAGGAGAGACACTTTTTGTTTAGTGCAATACCCGGAGGGGAGGCTCTGGAGAGTGGACGTAGGTCAAGTTGACCGAACCACTATAAAATCTGGTTTGCTTTTCTAATTCAGTTTTGCACTTTACTTTTCTGATATTAACTGCTTGGGTGAATATCTGTGGTTGATCTTTTCATTCTTGTTTATGTGTTTCTGCTGCTACATATTGAAAAGATTTTCATTGTTATCGTGAAATTTTTAAATAACCAATTCACCCCCCCCCTCTTGGTTAGCCTCGGGACTAGTTCACTAGGGCTTAACATCCCTATCGAACTTTCACTTGGGTGTTATTGAATGAGTTGGAGAGGGATGGAATGGTTTGGAGTGGGTTTAGAAAAGAATTTGACCACTTAAACACTCTCTTTCCCTCTTGTTGACCAAGTTGACCAGTCAACAATCAATGGGAAGCTGAGGTGGCAGCCAAGAGAACTTAAGGAACTGGTTAGGTTGATTTGAAAAGGATTCTTAGAGTTAAGGATTTGAAGTTTGAATGGATGAGAGGTATTTTGACCAAATGTGAGAGTTTGACCAAGTCAAATGATGTATGATTTGACTTGGGGTGGATTCAATATAATTCAAAATATTCAAATGAATGATTTTTAAATTTCAAAAGGTTTGATTGAATTACATATCTCAACTAGATTCAATTGAATCAAATTTGACCAAGCTTGGGTTTGAGTTGACTTGGTTAATTTTGAAAGTTCGATAGGGATGTTAAGCCCTAGTGAACTAGTCCCGAGGCTAGCCAAGAGGGGGGGTGAATTGGTTATTTAAAAATTTCACGACAACAATGAAAAATCTTTTCGATACTTAGCAGTAGAAACAATTAAACAAGAACGAAAAGATTAATCTCAGATATTCACCCACACAGTTAATATCAAAAAGTAAAGTGCACAACTGAATCAGAAAAGCAAACCAGATTTTATAGTGGTTCGATCAACTTGACCTACGTCCACTCCCCGGAGCCTCCCCTCCGGGTATTGCACTAAATAAAAAGTTTCTCTCCTTTTGCTCCCACAGCAAGGCGGAGAAGCCTGTACAAGACCTTCTTTTCACCACACGGTGGGGCAGAGAACCCGACCTCCTTTTGCTTCCTCCTGAAGCAGGCAGAGAACCTTCGAACTCCTTTTGCTTCCACCTGAAGCAGGCAGAGAACCCCGGATCTTCTTGCGAACGATCCTCCCACGACGAACACCAACTAGACGAAAGACGACGAGCGGAGAAGACGACTCTGATCCGTACTTGGAGCAACCTTAGTGAATCTCTCACTAACTCCCCCTCACAAGATCCTCTCTCTCTCTCCCAAACTCTCTCTCTCTAGTGTTTCTCTAGAAAGGAAGGTGGCAAAAGATTTTTCTTGTTTCAAGAAAAAGTTCTTTTATAGGAGGGCTTAAAATTTGCCCTAAATCTCAACTGGTCGACCAAGATCGTCCAGGATGATCGATAGATCATCCTGTACGATCAGTTCAAATTCAGCTGTTTCAGCCTGGACGATCTGGCTCTTCTGGACGATCAGTAGAAAAAATTGTTCACATCGTCCCGTACGATCCTGCGATCGTCCGGGATGATTTGTGCAAATCGAGGAAAATCGTCCAGAAGACAGTTCGGGTCATCCAGAGAAATCTATGCTGGACGACCAAAAAATGACTTGATCGTCCAGGACGATAGGGACATCGTCCGGTACGATTAGTTCAAAAAGTGCCCAAATCGTCCTGAACACAGTTCGAGACATACAGCTAAAATGCACTAGACGATCCTGATCATCCGGGACGATCCTGTGATCGTCTAGGATGATATGATCGTATCAATCAAAAATAAATTACTTTCCTTAATTACCAGATTAATTTAGGCATGATTGTACTGAATCGTCCAGGACGATACACGTATCGTCCGGAACGATCAGACCAAATAACTTAAAATAAAAACTTGCCTAACTTGATCTGGCGGCTGAGAATTTATGATTTGAGCATATCGTCCCGTACGATCCAAAGATCGTCCAGGACAATCGGCTTAATCAGACCCTGTTAACTTAGTCGCCCTAATTAGGGTTTCTGTTTTTACCTGATCGTCCAGGACGATGTGAATATCGTCCAGGATGATATGAACAAAAAATGAACAGAAACTCTAATTCACTCAAGCTCTCCCCCTGAGTGTGTGTGTGCAAGGTTACTTATCTAGGGGATCAGTTACAATACAATTGACTCAATAAAATGAAAAACAGTACATTGGACACACTTGGACCCGATCTTGAGTTGGCTTGAGTGGCTCATGATCGTTTGTGCCTGAAATGGGTTAGCCAAGCAAAACACAATAGAAACATATTTGTCACCATCAAAATTATATTTGCAACAATCTCCCCCTTTATGATGATGTCAATCCTATGTTCAGTAGTTTTAAAAATGCAAGAGCTAGGAGATCAAAAAGAAATTTTTTTTTTAAATTTTTAATTTTCATTGAACCAACAAAGTAGTACAACCACAAGTACATAACATAACAGGAACAACGCTAGTACTGACTCCCCCTTTTGACATCACAAAAAAGATGGTAAATAAAATCAACAGAACCAGGCATGACAAAACAAAGCAGTGCAAACAAAATAGAAAAAACACGCAAAAGCAAAGATTTTTTTTTTTTGATCAAGCTGCTCGAGTAAATCAGAATTTTTCCTTGATTTTAGATTCAAAAACCAATAAGAAGACGATTGACAGCGCTGAAATCCAGAAAAGATTAGAAAAATTAACTTTCGTAACTCCGACCCCGGGCACCTTATCGATGTAAACCTCTTTCAAAACAAAAATTCGATTCAGAAAAAAAACATTAGATTTGAAAAGAGATCCTTTCAAGCCTCGTTCCAGAAAAATATCTGATATAATAGTGTTACAAAGTAAAAAATCAGAATTTTCAAACACAAGCTTTTGAAAGTAGTAAGCGGCACATGGATTTTTCTAAGACCTTTAACGATCTGAAAGGAAGGAAAGCTTGGTTGGGCTCATTTTGTGCCTCTTTTATAATTTAGTTGGCGCTTTGCGCATCTTTTCATTTTTGATACACTTTGTGTATCTTTTAGTTGGCGATTTTTCGCATCTTTTCAGCTTTGGGCTCATTTTATGCCTCTTTTTCAATCTATTTGGTGCACTGTGCATCTTTTGTAAGCTTCCTCCTTTTCACAATCATTAAAGAGTCTCAGCTGTGAGATTATCTTCCAGACATAGGAGATGACTCATCACAGTAAGGACGAATGATTCACAAAACAAAAGCCATATATCATATGATAAATGCAATCACTTGGTTTAGAAAATCAAACTAATGACTCAAGACTTTCAAAAACACTATTGATATGAGGTAGATTACTGTAGGAAGATAAAATAATCTCTATTTCAAAAATTAACATTTTAATTTTTAAGAGGATTTTTATCCAAAAGAAATTATACACCAATAAAGGAGTTAGAGGAAGTGAAACAATCATCAATGTTTCTTCCCTTTAACAGATTCAGTGGAATCAATCACTGCTTACCAGCTTCCAAATCAACACAAGGTAAAAACTCCCAGTCAAAAATTCAGATTATCAGAAGTAGTGAGCGGTGATCAGATTTTGAAAAGCATAAAACAGTAAGTGCAAGATATGAACTAGTAAATAAAAATAGGTAGAAAATCACATCAAAGTAAATACTCAATCAAACTAATAGTAAGGCTAAAATAGAAATCAGCAGAAGAAATAAAATAAACTAAAAGCAAATAATCAAACCAAAAACTAACTAACAGAAAATAGAATATCAATCAGAACAATCAAAAATCAGCAGTCATCAGAATCAAGCATTTATATCAATCACTCCTAATCTGGTTCTCAAAATACTGAATGAGTCAAAGGCCAGTAGTTTAGTGAATATGTCAGCCAGCTCATTTTTAGTTGCTATATGATGTAGCTCAATGTCCCCTTTTGTAACATGGTCCCTAATGAAGTGATGCCTTATATCAATGTGTTTGGTCCTAGAATGTTGGATTGGATTCTTAGAGATATAGATGGCACTAGTATTATCACACAGAACAGAAATTGTACCAACATGTAATCCTAAATCTAAGACTTGTTGCTTCAACCAAAGAACTTGGGCCACACAACTTCCTAAGGCAGTACTCAGCTTCAGCAGTGGAAAGTGCAACTGAGTTCTATTTTCTACTGGACCAGGAGACAAACGACTATTATATGAACTGACAAGTCCCAGAAGTGCTCTTTCTATCCACCCTACACCCCGCAAAGTCAGAATCAGAATATCCAATGATCTCAAAAGAGGTGTTGTGCCTAGGGTACCAGATTCCTAGGTTTGGGCTCCCTAAAAGATATCTAAGAATTCTCTTAACAGCAGTCAGGTGGGACTCTTTAGGATCAGCCTGAAACCTAGCACAAAGACAGACACTGAACATGATATCAGGTCGGCTAGCAGTTAGGTAAAGCAGTGATCCTATTATTCCTTTATACTTCTTCTGATCAATAGATTTTCCACTTGAATCTTTATCTAAATGAACTGAGGAGGTCATGGGAGTATTGATTGGCTTGGCTTTGTCCATTTCATATTTCTTCAAAATGTCCTTAGTGTATTTTGATTGATTGAGAAAGGTTCCATCATCTGTTTGCCTTATGCTAAACCCCAAAAAGTAGGATAATTCTCCCATCATACTCATCTCAAACTCCTTACTCATTATTTTAGAAAACTCATCACATAAATATTTATCAGAAGATCCAAAAATTATATCATCAACATAGATCTGGACAATGAGTAAGTCATCCCCTAGTCTCCTAAAAAAAAGGGTGGTGTCTACGCTCCGCTTAACAAACTCTCTTTCTAACAGGAATGTGCTAAGCCTCTCATACCAAGCTCTAGGTGCCTGTTTCAATCCATATAAGGCATTTTTTAATTTATAGACGTGATTTGGATATTGGGAACTCTCAAAACCAGGGGGTTATTCTACAAAAACATCTTATTTAATTACCCCACTTAAAAAGGCACTCTTCACATCCATTTGAAACAGCTTAAATCCCTTATAACAGGCAAAGGCTAGTAGCACTCTAATGGCTTCCAATCTAGCTACAGGGGCAAAAGTCTCCTCAAAATCAATCCCTTCTATCTGATTATACCCCTTAACCACCAATCTTGTCTTATTTCTCACCACCACACCAGAATCATTCATCTTATTCTTAAAGACCCACTTGGTTCCCATAATACTTTGATTTTTGGGTCTTTCTACTAACTCCCAAACATCATTTCTTATAAATTGATTCAATTCTTCCTGCATAGCTAAAATCCAAAACTCATCCGACAACGCTTGATTGATGTTGGTGGATTCAGTCATTGAGATAAAGGCAGAATGGTTTACTTCCTTCCTAAGTCCATGCCTAGTCTTAACACCTTCAGAAGGGTCTCCTAAGATCGGTTCTTTAGGATGACTCGAAGAATATCTCCAATCTCTAGGCAACGTGGTTTGAGGTTCTACCCTTTCCTCTAGATTTGTATTTCCAACCCCTTGGGTAACCTCAACAATCTCTTCATCTTCTACTTCAGATCTAGACTCTTTAGGATCAGATTCATCAAACACTACATGGGTTGTTTCTTCCACCACCAAAGTCCTCTTATTGAACACCCTAAAGGATTTCCCCACACTTGAATATCCTAAGAACACTCCTTCATCAGATTTGGGGTCAAATTTTTCTAAGGGTGTCTTCCCGTTGTTTAGAATGAAAACCTTACAGCCAAAGACATGGAGGTGGGACAGATTTGGAGTTCTACCCTTAATGATCTCATAAGGTTTCTTGTTCAGTTTGACTCTCATATTCACCCTATTCAGCACATAATAGGCAGTGTTCATCGCTTCAGCCCAAAAGTATTTTGGACGTGAATACTCGGCAAGCATGGCTCTAGCGGCTTCCACTAAGTTCATGTTCTTCCTTTCAGCTACCCCGTTCTGCTGAGGGGTCCTAGGAGCTGAAAAATTGTGACTAATCCCATCATCCTCACAAAAAATTTCAAATCATTCATTTTCAAACTCCCCTCCGTGATCACTATGGATGGTAATAATCTCACATCCTAACTTCTTCTGAATCCAGGTAGAGAAAGATCTAAACTCATCAAATGACTCAGATTTAAGTGACAAAAATTTAACCTAAGTGAACCTCGAATAATCATCTACAATCACAAATCCATAGACTCTCCCCCTAAGCTGGCAGTGCTAATGGGTCAAAAAAGGTCCATGTGAAGAACTTCTAAAGGTCTAGAGGTGCTAATGTCCTTAACAGAGTGAAACGAGGACTAGACTTGCTTCCCCAACTGACAGGCATCACACAGGTGATCCTTAGTGAACTTAAGCTTGGGCACACCTCTAACTAAGTCCTTCTTGGTGACTCTCCTAAGGGTTTTCATATTGGCATGACACAATCTCCTATGCCATAACCAAGACTCATCAGCAGCAGTTTTTAAGCAAATTGAATTATCAAATTTAATGTAACTTACATCCAGCTTGTAGACATTATTGATCCTTTGCCCCTACAAAACAACTTCATCATTTAAGCTTAAAATACAGCCAGTGGGCAGGAATTTGATGTTGTATCCCTTGTCACAAAGTTGACTGATGCTCAGTAAGTTGTGTTTCAGTCCATCTACAAGCAAAACATTATCAATCATAAAATTCTTTGAATCACCAATTATACCTGAGCCTACCACCTTCCTGGTGGTGTTATCTCCAAGTGTAACCTTGCCTCCAGCTCTGGCCTCCAGCGAAATGAACTGATTTGCATCTCCAGTCATGTGTCTAGAACATCCGCTGTCCAGGTACCACATGCTCTCATGAGGTCTTGTGTGAGAACACTCCTACAAAAATATCAAATGTCAGTCTTAGGAACCCAAACAGGTTTTGGTTCCTTCTTATGAAAAGAGGAATGCAATGCATACGTGCTGTGCTGTGAAACAGGTAGTTTGGGTCTCCACACCCAATGTGTACTACGGTGAACAGTGCAGGTGTGGGAAATGTGTCCTAACATGCCACATGAAAAACATCTAACACCAGGAAAAGGGTTAACTAATCTACATGGGTGATAGTGCCTCTTCCTAGATGTATATGAAACATGCTTTGATGAACTTGCAACAAATTTTTCAAAAGGTGGCGGTGCATAAAACTGTTCAAAAGTAGGCGGTGTTTTGTTCTTTTCAAAAGCACTAATTTTCACTTTCAAAAACTCAATATATTTATTTAAACTTACAATTTCAAAAGTTCTTGCACTTTCATTACTTTCTAAATCACATGCCATATCATTCAATTTCTTAAAAGCAACTTCTAATTCAACATGCGATGTTTTTAACAAATTATGCTCAACAATTAAATCAGAATATTTTTTGTTCAACTCATCGAATTCATCAAGCAAAGACATATAATTGGAATCAAGTGTGGAATAATCTTTTACTACAGAATCATGCTCTTTTTACAAAGTCAAATAATCTAATTTCAGACTAGCATAAGTTTTCTTAAGCTTCCTATACGATGTATGAATTTTTTTAGAAACTTCAAATAATTGATCATAAGTAAGCTCACATACCTCTTCCTGGTCCGACTGACCAGGGTGATCATCAGCCATTAGACACAAGTTTGTTTCCTCCTCTTCAGCTTCAATCTTAGAGGAGTCGGATGCAGAGTCTGCCTAGAACGCCTTTTGTATCCGCTTCTTATCCTTTCTGAACTTTGGTTTCTCCTCACCCTTCTCCTTGCTTGGGTGAGCCTTGAGTGTAGGACAATCCGCCTTTATGTGTCCAGGCTTTCTGCATTCAAAACAAACAGATTCAGATGAACCTTTAAAATTTCTTCTGGTCTTACCTTTGTTCCACTTGTGAAAATTCTTATTCTTCTTCCTTAGAAAGCTCTTATTCTTCTTCCTTGTGATTAAGGCAACATCATCGCTATCAGACCCGGAAGTGCTAGAATCTGAATCTTTGGCCTTTAGTGCCACTGTCTTCTCCTTCTTGTGTTCACCTGCATCAAGTTGCCTTTGGTTCACCCCTTGCTCGTAAGCAATGAGTGATCCAAGTAAGCTGTCAATAGAGTAAGTATTTAAATCTTTAGATTCAGTGATCACAGTAATCTTAGCATCATATGAAGAAGCCAAACATCTAAGAATTTTGTTCACTCTTTCGTAGTTAGTAAGTTCTCTACCTAAAGCATGCAAAGAGGTAACAATCTGAGTGAATCTTCTGTACATTTCTGAAATAGTCTTACTATGTTTCATGCGAAAAAGTTCGTAATCATGTAACAAGATGTTTAACCTAGACTGTTTGACTTCAATTGTACCTTCGTATGTTATACATAATCTATCCCAAATTTCTTTTCCCGTTGTACAAGTAGAAACATGCATATAGTCTTCAGATTTTAAAGCACAAAAGAAACAGTTCAAATATTTTGCATTTAACTATGCTAAGTCACGATCATCAAAAGTCCAATCTGCAAATGGGAGTTCAGTTTTAATTCCATTAACAAGTCGATGTGGTGCTTCATAACCATCCTTAACTAACATCCACATATGATAATCAATTGATTACAGAAAAGTAGACATGCGTGTTTTCCAAAAATCAAAAGGATTATTGTCAAACAACGGTAGTCTAGTAATAGAATAACCTTCAGCAGTATTACGATTATTACAGTTAGCCATGGATCAAATTCAAAAGTTTTTAAACCTAAATTTTGAATCCCTCTCAGAAACCACTTGAAAGTTCGATATGGATGTTAAGCCCTAGTCCTGAGGCTAACCAAGAGGGGGGGTGAATTGGTTATTTAAAAATTTCATGACAACAATGAAAAATCTTTTCAATACTTAGCAGCAGAAATAATTATACAAGAATGAAAAGATCAATCTCAGATATTCACCCACGTAGTTAATATCAAAAAGTAAAGTATAGAACTGAATCAAAAAAGCAAACTAGATTTTATAGTGGTTCGGTCAACTTGACCTACGTCCACTCCCAGGAGCCTCCCCTCCGGGTATTGCACTAAATAAAAAGTGTCTCACCTTTTGCTCCCACAGCAAGGCGGAGAAGCCTGTACAAGACCTCCTTTTCACCACACGGTGGGGCAGAGAACCCGACCTCCTTTTGCTTCCTCCTGAAGCAGGCAGAGAATCTTCGAACTCCTTTTGCTTCCACCTGAAGCGGGCAGAGAACCCCGGATCTTCTTGCGAATGATCCTCCCATGACGAACACCAACTAGATGAAAGACGACGAGTGGAGAAGACGACTCTGATCCGTGCTTGGAGCAACCTTAGTGAATCTCTCACTAACTCCCCCTCACAAGATCCTCTCTCTCTCCCAAACTCTCTCTCTAGGGTTTCTCTGGAAAGGAAGGTGGCAAAAGATTTTTCTTATTTCAACAAAAAGTTCTTTTATAGGAGGGCTTAAAATTTGCCCTAAATCTCAACTGGTCGGCCAAGATCGTCCAGGACGATCGATAGATCATCCTGTACGATCAGTTCAAATTCAGTTGTTTCAGCCTGGACGATCTGGCTCTTCTGGATGAACAGTAGAAATAATTTTTCATATCATCCCGTACGATCCTGCGATCATCCAGGACGATTAGTGCAAATCAAGGAATATCGTCCAGAAGACAGTTCGGGTTGTCCAGAGAAACCTGTGCTGGACGACCAAAATATGACTTGATCGTCCAGGACAATAGGGACATCATCCTGTACGATTAGTTCAAAAAGTGCCCAAATCATCCTGAACACAGTTCGGGACGTACAGGTGAAATGCACTAGACGATCCTAATCGTCCGGGACGATCCTGCGATCGTCCAGGACGATATGATCGTATCAATCAAAAATAAATTGCTTTCCTTAATTACCAGATTAATTTAGGCATGATTGTACTGAATCATCCAGGATGATATACGTATCATCCGGGACGATCAGACCAAATAACTTAAAATAAAAACTTGCCTAACTTGATCTGGCTGCTGAGAATTTCTGATTTGAGCATATCGTCCCATACGATCCAAAGATCATCCAGGACGATCGGCTTAATCAGACCCTATTAACTTAGTCGCCCTAATTAGGGTTTCTGTTTTTACCTGATCGTCCAGGACGATGTGAATATCGTCCAGGACGATCTGAACAAAAAATGAACAGAAACTCTAATTCACTCAAGCTTTCCCCCTGAGTGTGTGTGTGCAAGGTTACTTAGCTAGGGGATCAGTTACATTACAATTGACTCAATAAAATGAAAAATAGTACATTGGACACACTTGGACCCGATCTTGAGTTGGCTTGAGTGGCTCATGATCGTTTGTGCCTGAAACGGGTTTGCCAAGTAAAACACAATAGAAACATGTTTGTCATCATCAAAATCATATTAGCAACAATCTCTCACTTTTTGATGATGTCAAACCTATGTTCAGTAGTTTTAAAAATACAAGAGCTAGGAGATCAAAAAGAAAAAAAAAATTTTAATTTTTAATTTTCATTGAACCAACAAAGTAGTACAACCACAAGTACATAACATAACAGGAACAATGCTAGTACTGACTCCGCCTTTTGACATCACAAAAAAGATGGTAAACAAAATCAACAGAACCAGGCATGACAAAACAAAGCAGTGCAAACAAAACAAAAAAAATACGTAAAAGCAAAGATTTTTTTTTTGATCAAGCTGCTCGAGTAAATCAGAATTTTTCCTTGATTTTAGATTCAAAAACCAATAAGAAGACGATTGACAGCGCTGAAATCCAGAAAAGGTTGGAAAAATCAACTTTTGTAACTCTGACCCCGGGCACCTTATCGATGCAAACCTCTTTCAAAACAAAAATCCAATTCAGAAGAAAAGATATTTGATTTGAAAAGAGATCCTTTTAAGCCTCGTTCCAGAAATATATCTGATATAATAGTGTTACAAATTAAAAAAATCAGAAATCAGGATTTTCACAAACAAGCTTTTGAAAGTATTAAGCGGCACACGGATTTTTCTAAGACATTTAACGATCTGAAAGGAAGGAAAGCTTGGTTGGGCTCATTTTGTGCCTCTTTTACAATTTAGTTGGCGCTTTGCACATCTTTTCATTTTTGATACACTTTGTGTATCTTTTTGTTGGCGATTTTTCGCATCTTTTCAGCTTTGGGCTCATTTTATGCCTCTTTTTAAATTTATTTGGCATACTGCGCATCTTTTGTAAGCTTCCTCCTTTTCACAATCATTAAAGAGTCTCAGCTGTGAGATTATCTTCTAGACATAGGAGATGACTCTCCATAGTAAGGGCGAATGATTCACAAAACAAAAGCTATATATCATATGATAAATGCAATCACTTAGTTTAAAAAATCAAACTAATGACTTAAGACTTTAAAAAACATTATTGATATGAGGTAGATTACTATAGGAAGATAAAATAATCTCTATTTCAAAAACTAACATTTTAATTTTGAAGAGAATTTTTATCCAAAAGAAACTATACACCAGTAAAGGAGTTAGAGGAAGAGAAACAATCATCAATGTTTCTTCCCTTTAATAGATTCAGTGGAATCAATCACTGCTTACCAACTTCCAAATCAACACAAGGTAAAAACTCCCAGTCAGAAATTCAGATTATCAGAAGTAGTGAGCGGTGATCAGATTTTAAAAAGCATAAAATAGTAAGTGCAAGATATGAACCAGTGAATAAAAATAGGTAGAAAATCACATCAAAGTAAATACTCAAATCAAACAAATAGTAAGGCTAAATTAGAAATCAACAGAAGAAATAAAATCAACTAAAAGCAAATAATCAAACCAAAAACTAACTAACAGAAAACAGAATACCAATCAGAACAATCAGAAATCAGCAGTCATCAGAATCAAGCATTTATATCAATCACTCCTAATCAGTTCTCAAAATGCTGAATGAGTCAAAGGCCAGTGGTTTAGTGAATATGTCAGCCAGCTGATTTTCAGTTGCTATATGATGTAGCTCAATGTCCCCTTTTGTAACATGGTCCCTAATGAAGTGATGCCTTATATCAATGTGTTTGGTCCTAGAATGTTGGATTGGATTCTTAGAGATACAGATGGCACTAGTATTATCACACAGAATAGAAATTATGCCAACAGGAAATCCTAAATCCAAGACTTGTTGCTTCAACCAAAGAACTTGGGCCACACAACTTCCTAAGTCAATGTACTCAGCTTCAATAGTGGAAAGTGCAACATAGTTATGTTTTCTACTGGACCAGGAGACTAACGACTGTCCTATGAACTGACAAGTCCCAGAAGTGCTCTTTCTATCCACCCTACACCCCGCAAAGTCAGAATCAGAATATCCAATGATCTCAAAAGAGGTGTTGTGCCTAGGGTACCAGATTCCTAGGTTTGGGGTCCCTAAAAGATATCTAAGAATTCTCTTAACAGCAGTCAGGTGGTACTCGTTAGGATCAGCCTGAAACCTAGCACAAAGACAGACACTAAACATGATATCAGGTCGGCTAGTAGTCAGGTAAAGCAGTGATCCTATTATTCCTTTATACTTCTTCTGATCAACAGATTTTCCACTTGAATCCTTATCTAAATGAACTGAGGAGGTCATGGGAGTATTGGTTGGCTTGGCTTTGTCCATTTCATATTTCTTTAAAATATCCTTAGTGTATTTTGATTTATTGAGAAAGGTTCCATCATCCGTTTGCCTTATGCTAAACCCCAAAAAGTAGGACAATTCTCCCATCATACTCATCTCAAACTCCTTACTCATTATTTTAAAAAACTCATCACATAAATATTTATCAGAAGATCCAAAAATTATATCATCAACATAGATCTGGATAATGAGTAAGTCATCCCCTAATCTCCTCAGAAAAAGGGTGGTGTCTACGCTCCCCTTAACAAACTCTCTTTCTAACAGGAATGTGCTAAGCCTCTCATACCAAGCTCTGGGTGCCTGTTTCAATCCATATAAGGCCTTTTTTAATTTATAGACATGATTTGGATATTAGGAACTCTCAAAACCTGGAGGTTGTTTTACAAAAATATCTTCTTTAATTACTCCATTTAAAAAGGTACTCTTGACATCCATTTGAAACAGCTTAAATCCCTTATAACAGACAAAGGCTAGTAGCACTCTAATGGCTTCCAATCTAGCTACAGGGGAAAAAATCTCCTCAAAATCAATCCTTTCTATCTGATTATACCCCTTAGCCACCAATCTTGCCTTATTTATCACCACCACACCAGAATCATTCACCTTATTCTTAAAGACCCACTTGGTTCCCACAATACTTTATTTTTTGGGTCTTTCTACTAACTCCCAAACATCATTCCTTACAAATTGATTCAATTCTTTCTGTATAGCTAAAATTCAACTCATCTGATAAGGCTTGATTGATGTTGGTGGGTTCAGTCATTGAGATAAAGGCATAATGGTTTACTTCCTTCCTAAGTCCATGCCTAGTTCTAACACCTTCAGAAGGGTCTCCTAAGATCAGTTCTTTAGGATGACTCCAAGAATATCTCCAATCTCTAGGAAACGTGGTTTGAGGTTCTACCCTTTCCTCCAGATTTGTATTTCAAACCCATTGGGTAACCTTAATAATCTCTTCATCTTCTACTTCAGATCTAGACTCCTTAGGATCAGATTCATTAAACACTACATCGGTTATGTCTTCCACCACCAAAGTCCTCTTATTGAACACCCTAAAGGATTTCCCCACACTTGAATATCTTAAGAACACTCCTTCATCAGATTTGGGGTCAAATTTTCCTAAGGGTGACTTCCCGTTGTTCATAATGAAAACCTTACAGCCAAAGACATGGAGGTAGGACAGATTTGGAGTTCTACCCTTAATGATCTCATAAGGTGTCTTGTTCAGTTTGACTCTCATATTCACCCTATTCAGCACATAACAGGCAGTGTTCACCGCTTCAGCCCAAAAGTATTTTGGAAGTGAATACTCGGCAAGCATGGCTCTAGCGGCTTCCACTAAAGTCCTGTTCTTCCTTTCAGCTACCCCGTTCTGCTGAGGGGTCCTAGGAGCTGAAAAATTGTGACTAATCCTATGATCCTCACAAAAACTTCCAAATCTTCCATTTTCAAACACCCCTCCGTGATCACTATGGATAGTAATAATCTCACATCTTAACTTCTTCTGAATCCAAGTAGAGAAAGATCTAAACTCATCAAATGACTCAGATTTATGTGACAAAAAATGAACCCAAGTGATCCTCGAATAATCATCTACAATCACAAATCCATAGACTCTCCCCCCTAAGCTGGCAGTGCTAATGGGTCGAAAAAGGTCCATGTGAAGAACTTCTAAAGGTCTAGAGGTGCTAATGTCCTTAACAGAGTGAAACGAGGACTGGACTTGCTTCCCCAACTGACAGGCACCACACAGGTGATCCTTGGTGAACTTAAGCTTGGGCACACCTCTAACTAAGTCCTTCTGGATGACTCTCCTAAGGGTTTTCATACTGGCATGACACAATATCCTATGTCATAACCAAGACTCATCAGCAGCAGTTTTTAAGCAAATTGAATTATCAGATTTAATGCAACTTACATCCAGCTTGTAGACATTGTTGATTCTTTGCCCCTACAAAACAACTTCATCATTTAAGCTTAAAATGCAGCTAGTGGGCAGGAATTTGATGCTGTATCCCTTGTCATAAAGTTGACTGATGTTCAGCAAGTTATGTTTCAGTCCATTTACAAGCTAAACATTATCAATCATAAAATTCTTTGAATCACCAATTATACCTGAGCCTACCATCTTCCTGGTGGTGTTATCTCCATGTGTAACCTTGCCTCCAACTCTGGCCACTAGCGAAATGAACTGATTTGCATCTCCAGTCATATGTCTAGATAATCCACTGTCTAGGTACCACATGCTCTCACGAGGTCTTATGTGAGAGCACTCCTACAAAAATATCAAATGTCAGTCTTAGGAACCCAAACAGGTTTGGGTTCCTTCTTATGAAAAGAATAATGCAATGCATGGGTGCTGTGCTATGAAACAGGCAGTTTGGGTCTCCACACCCAATGTGTACTACGGTGAACAGTGCAGGTGTGCGAAATGTGCCCTAACTTGCCACATGAAAAACATCTAAAACCAGGAAAAGGGTTAACTAATCTACGTGGGTGATAGTGCCTCTTCCTAGATGTATATGAAACATGCTTTGATGAACTTGCAATAGATTTTTCAAAAGGTGGCGGTGCATAAAACTGTTCAAAAGTAGGTGGTATTTTGTTCTTTTCAAAAGCACTAATTTTTACTTTTAAAAACTTAATATATTTATTTAAACTTGCAATTTCAAAAGTTCTTACACTTTCATTACTTTCTAAATCACATGCCATATCATTCAATTTCTTAAAAATAACTTCTAATTCAACATGCGATATTTTTAACAAATCATGCTCAACAGTTAAATCAGAATATTTTTTGTTCAACTCATCGAATTCATCAAGCAAAGATATGTAATTGGAATCAAGTGTGGAATGATCTTTAACTACAGAATCATGCTCTTTTTGCAAAGTCAAATAATCTAATTTCAGACTAGCATGAGTTTTCTTAAGCTTCCTATACGATGTATGAATTTTTTCAGAAACTTCAAATAATTGATTGTAAGTAAGCTCACATACCTCTTCCTGGTCTGATTGACCAGAGTGATCATCAGCCATCAGACATAAATTTGTTTCCTCCTCTTCAGCTTCAGTCTCAGAGGAGTCGGATGCAGAGTCTGCCCAGAATGCCTTTTGTATCTGCTTCTTATCCTTTCTAATTTTTTGTTTCTCCTCACCCTTCTCCTTGCTTTGGTGAGCCTTGAGTGTAGGACAATCCGCCTTTATGTGTCCAGGCTTCCTGCATTCAAAACAAACAGATTTAGATGAACCTTTAAAATTTCTACTGGTCTTACCTTTGTTCCACTTGTTAAAATTCTTATTCTTCTTCCTTAGAAAGCTCTTGAATTACCTTGTGATTAAGGAAACATCATCGCTATCAGACCCGGGAGTGCTAGCATCTGAATCTTTGGCCTTTAGTGCCACTGTCTTCTCCTTCTTGCGTTCACCCGCATCAAGTTGCCTTTGGTTCACCCCTTGCTCGTAGGCAATGAGTGATCCAAGTAAGCTGTCAATAGAGTAAGTATTTAAATCTTTAGATTCAGTGATTGCAGTAATCTTAACATCGTATGAAGAAGGCAAACATCTAAAAATTTTATTCACTCTTTCGTAGTTAGTAAGTTCTCTACCTAAAGCATGCAAAGAGGTAACAATCTGAGTGAACCTTGTGTACATTTCTGAAATAATCTCACTAGGTTTCATGCAAAAAAGTTTGTAATCATGTAACAAGATGTTTAACCTAGACTGTTTGACTTCAGTTGTACCTTCATATGTTATACATAATCTATCCCAGATTTCTTTTCCCGTTGTACAAGTAGAAACACGCATATAGTCTTCATATTTTAAAGCACAAAAGAAACAGTTCAAATATTTTGCATTTAACTTTGCTAAGTCACGATCATCAAAAGTCCAATCTGCAAACGGGAGTTCAGTTTTAATTCCATTAACAAGTCTATGTGGTACTTCGTAACCATCCTTAACTAACATCCACATACGATAATCAATAGATTGCAGAAAAGTAGACATGCGTGTTTTCCAAAAATCAAAAGGAATATTATCAAACAATGGTGGTCTTGTAATAGAATAACCTTCAGCAGTATTATGATTGTTACAGTTAGTCATGGATCAAATTCAAAAGTTTTTAAACCTAAATTTTGAATCCCTCTCTGATACCACTTAAAAGTTCGATAGAGATGTTAAGCCCTAGTGAACTAGTCCTGAGGCTAACCAAGAGGGGGGGTGAATTGGTTATTTAAAAATTTCACGACAATAATGAAAAATCTTTTCGATACTTAGCAGCGAAAACAATTAAACAAGAACGAAAAGATCAATCTCAGATATTCACCCACGTAGTTAATATCAAAAAGTAAAGTGAAGAACTGAATCAGAAAAGCAAACCAGATTTTATAGTGGTTCGGTCAACTTGACCTACGTCCACTCCCCGGAGCCTCCCCTCCGGGTATTGTACAAAACAAAAAGTGTCTCTCCTTTTGCTCCCACAATAAGGCGGAGAAGCCTGTACAAGACCTCCTTTTCACCACACGGTGGGGCAGAGAACCCGACCTCCTTTTGCTTCCTCCTGAAGCAGGCAGAGAACCTTCGAACTCCTTTTGCTTCAACCTGAAGCGGGCAGAGAACCCCGAATCTTCTTGCGAATGATCCTCCTACGACGAACACCAACTAGACGAAAGACGACAAGCGGAGAAGATGACTCTGATCTGTGCTTGGAGCAACCTTAGTGAATCTCTCACTAACTCCCCCTCACAAGATCCTCTCTCTCTCCCAAACTCTCTCTCTCTCTAGGGTTTCTCTGGAAAGGAAGGTGGCAAAAGATTTTTCTTGTTTCAAGAAAAAGTTCTTTTATAAGAGGGCTTAAAATTTGCCCTAAATCTCAACTGGTCAGCCAATATCGTCCTGTACGATCGATAGAACGTCCTGTACGATCAGTTCAAATTCAGCTGTTCCAGCCTGGACGATCTGGCTCTTCTGGACGATCAGTCAAAAAAATTATTCATATCATCCCATACGATCCTGCGATCATCCGGGACGATTAGTGCAAATCGAGGAATATCGTCCAGAAGATAGTTCGGGTCGTCCAGAGAAACCTGTGCTGGACGACCAAAATATGACTTGATCATTCAGGACGATAGGGACATCGTCCTGTACGATTAGTTCAAAAAGTGCCCAAATCATCCTAAACATAATTCGGGACGTACAGCTGAAATGCATTAGACGATCCTGATCGTCCAGGACGATCCTGCGATCGTCCAGGACGATATGATCGTATCAATCAAAAATAAATTGCCTTCCTTAATTACCAGATTAATTTAGGCATGATTGTACTGAATCGTCCGGGATGATCGGACCAAATAACTTAAAATAAAAACTTGCCTAACTTAATCTAGCGACTGAGAATTTTTTATTTGAGCATATCGTCCCGTACGATCCAAAGATCGTCCAGGATGATCAGCTTAATCAGTCCTTGTTAACTAAGTCGCCCTAATTAGGGTTTTTATTTTTACCTGATCGTCCAGGATGATGTGAATATCGTCGAGGACGATCTGAATAAAAAATGAACAGAAACTCTAATTCACTCAAGCTCTCCCCCTGAGTGTGTGTGTGTAAGGTTACTTAGCTAGGAGATCAGTTACATTACAATTGACTCAATAAAATGAAAAATAGTACATTGGACACACTTGGACCCGATCTTGAGTTGGCTTGAGTGGCTCGTGATCCTTTGTGCCTGAAATGGGTTAGCCAAGCAAAACATAATAGAAACATGTTTGTCATCATCAAAATCGTATTTGCAACAAATTTGACCATGAATTGACCCATGATGGATTTAGGGATGTTCAAGACATCCAATGAGGTGGATTTGAGGGTTTAAAGGTCTTGATTTGATCAGATGGGTTAAAATAACCTATTAAAACCCTTAAAGAATACTTGAGTCAACCTAGGTTGACTTAGTCAACTAAGTTGACCAAAGGGGTAGGTCTAGGTCTAACAGGTTTAAAATGACAAAAGGGATCTAATGGAGGTGATTTCAGGACTCAAATGAGTCATTTAGATCAAATGACCTATTTAGGCCCTTAATGGGCCTAATGGGTCAACTTGGTTGACTTGGTCAACCAGGTTGACCCAGGGTTAGGGATTAGGTCCAACCAGTTTAGAATGATATTCGGAGTCCACTGGTGGTGGTCTCAAGGTCTGGGGAGGTCATTTGGTCAAAATGACCTGTTTTGACCCTAAAGGGCCTGTTCGGTCAACCTGGTTGACTTGGTCAACCAGATTGACCCAGGGGCTGGTTTGGGTTCAATGGGTTTGGTTTGACATTCAAAATTTGCTAGAAGTGACTGCATTTGATTTGGAGCTCATTTGGTTCAAATGACCATTTATACCCCTTAGGGGTATTTTGGTCATTTTGACCCCTGGTCAACTAGAGGTCAAATTGAGTCCAACAAAATACAGTTTAATGCTCAATGGGTCATAATCAAGGGTCTGGAAGTGATCTGAGAGTTTGGAGAAGGCTCCAAGGTCAGGATCCACTGGGTGGCAGGTCCAGTGGCATAGATTATAAATATTTGAAGGTTTTACAGCCTTTGAATTTCAATTCAATTTCTGGGGTTAGAGACCTCAGAATGAACTCAAATTTGGAGGGTTGCCTCTAGAGACATATCACATCAGTGTGGAACTAATAAACCTTGAATCAGAGGTCATTTGATAGGGTTTTGAAATGTTCAAAGATTCATTAGGAAAGGCTTTCAGGACTTAGACCTTTGGCCTTGGATTTGAATCTGGAAATCTAGTTTTGAATTGGATTTTGAGCTTGAATGATAGAGTTTGAATTAAGTCTAGATTGAATTGAAGCTTGGGTTGATCTAGAGTAATCCTAGGGTTTAGAGTAGGCCCTCGGGTCCAGGTCAGCTTAAAGGAATCCTAAGGTCTAGAATAGATCCTAGGGACTGAAGTCTGGGAAGATCCTAGAGTCTAGAAGTCCCAGGGTCTGAGGTCTAGATTAACCCTAAGATCTAAAAATCCTATTATCTAGAGGAAACTTAGGATCTAAAGGCATCTTAGGATCTAGAGTAGATCCTAAAGTCTGAATTCTAGGAAGATCCTAGGGTCTAGATAATTCCTAAGATCTAAATGGATCTGAAGGAATCCTAGGGTCTAGAATAAATCCTAGGATCTAAGAAGATCATATGATCTAGAATCTAGCAAAATCCTAGGATCTAGAGCAGATTCTAGGGTCTGGATTAATTTGAAGAGATCCTAGGGTCTAGAGCAGATCCTAGGGATTGAAATCTAGGGAGATCCTAGAGTCTAGATTGGTCTTAAGTTGTGTTGATCTGGGGCCAGGATTGATCTGGGGTTTGGATGGGTCCTACTGACCTCATACAAAAATGAGGTCAATAAATGGACCCCCAATATGTGTAATAGAATGAAGTTCTATTGCACATATTGGCGTTGATCGAATAAATGTTCAAGTGTAGAGTTTTGATCCTAAGGGGATGAAAAGTCTATCCCTGGGGAATTAAGTTTGAATTGATACTAGGGCAGTGCTAGGAAAAGCGTACTCTACCACTAGTGGGTCTGGTCCTAAGGGAAAGGAAGAATCTATTCCTAAAGGAGAAGAAAGTCTGGGTGATCCTATAGGATGGAAGGACTCCTAACTATAAAGGATTGAATCTAGATTTAATTCTAAGGGGGAAGGAAATCCTAACCCCAGGAGATTAAATTTGAAATGATATTAGTGTAGTGCTGAGGCAGCGTACTCTACCACTAGTAGATCTAATCCTAAAGGAAGGGAAGTCCTAACCCTAAAGGAAAAGAAGGTCTAGATGACCGTATAGGAAGGAAGAATTCCTAGCTATAGAGGATCAAGTTTGAATTTTGATACTAGGGTAGTGCCACAAGGGGCGTACTCTACCACTAGTAGATCTAATCCTAAGGGAAGGAAGAAATGCCTAACCCTAAGGAAAAGAAGGTCTGACTGTAGGTTTGGGAACTGAATCCAGGACGGTGTCAGAGTGGACTTATTCCATCACTGGGGAGTCTAATCCTAAGGGAAGGAGAAAGACCTAACCTTATTGAGAAGAAATTTTGATTTTAGAATTGGAAATTGATTCCAGGACGGTGCCACAAGGGACTTATTCCATCACTAGGGAATCTAATCTTAAGAGAAGGAGAATACTTACTCTGAAGAAAAGAGAACTGGATGATCTCATAGGAAGATAGTATTGCTTCCTATAGGAGATCAGACTTAAAGATTTGAATTTTGAAACTAGAATGGTGCCGCAGAGGGCGTTATCCATCACTAGTAGATCTAATCTTATGGAAAGAAAGCACGATGACTCACATCTGTCCTTAAGAAAAAGAAGACTGGAAGATCCTGTGAGAAGGAAGCATTGCTTCACATAGAATCGGATCTGGATTTTAAATATAGGATGGTGCCACAGAGGGCGTTATCCATCACTAGTAGATCTAATCCTAAGGAAAGAAAGCACGATGACTCACATCTGTCCTTAAGGAAAAGCAAAGTGGAAGAAGCTAGGATGGTGCCACGAAGGGCGTGCTCCACCACTAGCGGATCTAATCCTAAGGATAGAAAGCACGATGACTCACATTTAACCTTAAGGAACAGAAAACTGGAAGAAGCTAGGATGGTACCACGAAGGGCGTGCTCCACCACTAGCGGATCTAATCCTAAGGATAGAAAGCAAGATGACTCACATCTAACCTTAAAGAAAAGAAAACTGGATGATCCTGTGAGAAGGAAGCATTACTTCGCACCGAATCGGGTATGGAGTGATCATGTATAGAGGAAACTTGCTCTATACAGAGGATCAAGTCTGGAATGATCATATGTAAAGGAAACTTGCTTCACATAGGGGATCGAGTCTGGATGATCATATATAGAGGAAACTTGCTCTACACAGAGGATCGAGTCAGGGTGATCGTATATAGAGGAAACTTGCTCTATACAGAGGATCGGGTCTGGATGATCGTATATAGAGGAAACTTACTCTATACAGAGGATCAGGTCTGGATAATCGTATATAGAGGAAACTTGCTCTATACAGAGGATCGGGTCTGGATGATCGTATATAGAGGAAACTTGCTCTATACAGAGGATCGAGTCTGGATGATCATGTATAGAAGAAACTTACTCTATACATAGGATCATATTTTAATTTTGGAACTTGAGATTTGAATGATTTTTGAATTTAATTTGGTTTTAAATTTGAAAGTGTTTGAATTTGAAATTTGATTTGACAAATTTAAATTTGAATAGTTTTGAATCTAGGATGTGTTTTGATTTGAATTTGATTTGTTTGGGTTTGATGTTGTTTTGAACTTGATTCAATTTAATTTTAAATTTCAAAGGTTTTGAAATTTGATTTTGAATTTGAAAAACATAGACAAGATTGAGTTGAATAGATCCAAAATTTGAAAATTTTATTGATTCGAAATTTGAGCTACATCAAGTATAGTATTTTTTTAGGAATCGCCCATTTACAGGAAGCATTGGGTGATCTCCTTTACAATCCACTAGCTGATACGAGCCTCCTTCGTAGACTGTTTCCACTATGAAGGGTCCTTCCCAGGTTGGTTCAAACTTCCTGCCGAGCTTTCGGTGGGCTAAGATAGGCCTCCGAAGAACCAAGACCAAGTCACCTACTGAGAAGGTTCTAGGTCGCACTAACTTATCGTGAGCTTGAACCATCCTGGCTTTATAGAGTTCTAGATATTGCTGGGCTTGGAGACGACCTTCTTCAAGACCCTCAAGCTCTTCAAGTCGAAGTTGTGCATTCTGTTCTGTTATGATCTGATTCTAAACTGCAGTTCTGAGCGAAGCAATTTGAATTTCCAGAGGGAGTACGGCCTCGGAACCATACACTAGTGCAAATGGTGTGGATTGGGTCGGGGTTCGATATGTGGTCCTGTAAGCCCACAAAGCTTCCACCAACCTCTCATCCCACTGACGCTTATTGTCATACAGGGTCTTTTTGATGATTTGTACCAGAGTTTTATTGAAGGCCTCAGCCAATCCATTAGCCCATGGGTAATAAATCGTTGAGTATCTCCAAACAATACTGTGGTGACTTGCAAAGTTATTGATTTTTATAAACTTGAAAGCGGACCCATTATAGGATATGATTCTGCGAGGCATGCCAAATCGATATACGATATGGTCACGAAAGAATTTCATTACATTATGTGATGTTACATTTCTTAGTGGAACTGCTTCTGCCCACTTTGAAAAGTAATCAGTCGTTGCTAAGATGAAGCGATGACCCCTTGAAGAAGGAGGGTCAATTGGCCCGACGATATTCGTGCCCCAACATTCGAAGGGCCACGAGGCTATCGTAGGATGTAACACATTAGGCGGCTGATGTAAAACCACACCATGAACCTGGCATTGATGACAACATTTTGCAATTTTCATGCAATCGTCAATCATCGTAGGCCAGTAGTAGCCAAGTCTTTTAATTTTCATTTTCATCTTTGGATCCGATTGATGAGCACTGCACAGTCCAGCATGGACTTCGTTAACGATCTTCAGGGCCTCTCATTTGTCTAAACAACAGAGCCACATCTGATCGAATGATCGTCGGTATAATGTATCGTTGACTAGTGCATATGATAGGGCACGTTTCTTGATTTGATTGGCAAGAGACCTATCGTGGGGAAGCTTGCCTTCTTGCAGATACTTGATTATTAGTTGTCTCCAATCTTCTTCTTCATCAACTGCTGAAGATGTAGAAAGGACCTGGGAAGATTGTTGGTTAAGGTACTCCATGTCTACAGCGGACAGGACTTGACGACCCTGAACTTTTATAGGGATAAAGTCTTCTTCTGGGCAAGCAA
This sequence comes from Dendrobium chrysotoxum, assembly GCA_019925795.1. NCBI lineage: Eukaryota > Viridiplantae > Streptophyta > Magnoliopsida > Asparagales > Orchidaceae > Dendrobium > Dendrobium chrysotoxum. Next base: position 50,212,009 of record CM034313.1, read on the forward strand.
ATTCCTTTGCAAGCTTTGCTAGGGCATCCGCCGAGGAATTACTTCCACAAGGAACCCTATACATAGTTATAATGGGAATTTTCTCGAGCAAGTGCATTGTGTATTGGTGATATTTCAGGAGTTTAGGATTCAAGACCTTATAGGTCCCTGCAATTTGGTTGATCACCAGTTGAGAGTCACCATAGATCTTAATCTCTTTAATCTAATCGCAAGTTCCAGACCAGTTATCAAAGCTTCGTACTCAACTTCATTGTTCGTACAAGGTTCTGATAAATGGTAGGAAAAGTGCATCATTCCCTTATCCGGTGTTATGAAAACCAGACTGACTCCGGCTTTCCCAGGAATAGTGGATTAAGGTGTTTTGCCCCGTTGAGAGGATGCTGCACCATCAAAATTCATTTCCCAGGTTTGAGCATTGGACTCCTCAAAACTCATGATTTGCTCGTCAGGTAAATCATCATTTAGAGGAGATTCCGGTGGTAGCGGGTGTGCCGCAAGGAAGTCTGCGACGGCCTGCCCTTTCACAACACGCAGCGGAATGAAAGTAATTTCAAATTGTAATAATATCATAGACCAACGAGCCAGACGTCCTGACAATGTGGTCCGATTCATTAGATATTGCAAGGGGTTGACACTGGAAATCAGACTGACCTGATAAGAAAGCATGTAATGTCTTAGTTTTTGTGCTGCAAAGACTAAGGTAAGGAAATGTTTCTCAATTGTAGGGTAGCGGATCTCCATTGGAAGTAATCTCCGACTCAGGTAGTAGAGGACATTCTCTTTCCCATCATCATTGATTTGAGCTAGAAGAGCCCCGAGAGATTCGTCAAGGGCTGCAGTGTAAAGGATTAAGGGTCTCCCCGGAATGGGGGTTGCCAAAACTGGCAGATTTGTCAGGTATTGTTTGATATTTTCGAAAGCATTTTGACATTTCTCATCCTAAATGAATTTGGCGTCCTTTTTATCCAAGATAGAAAATGGTTGACATCTTCCAGAAAGATTGGAAATGAATCTTCTTATATACGCCAGCTTGCCCTGGAGAGATCTCAGTTGGGTGAGACTCTTAAGAGGCGGCATATTTAAGATAGTTTCAATTTTGGCAGGATCAATTTTGATTCCACGGTGCCTGACTATGAAACCTAAGAATTTCCCTGACGTGACGCCGAAAGCGCACTTCAAGGGATTCATTTTAAGGTCGTAGCGGCACAACCGCTCGAAGACAGTTCTTAAATCATAAAGATGAGCCTCTTTTACTCTACTCTTGACAGCTAAATCATTGATGTAACATTCGACTTGATTGTGTATTAAGTCATCAAAGATATGAGTCATGGCCCGCTGATAGGTTGCACCAGTATTTTTGAGGCCAAAGGGCATCACTTTATAACAAAAGATCCCTATAGGACTTCTGAATGCAGTGTTTCTCTCATCTTCTGGGGCCATCTTAATTTGATTATAACCAGACGAGCCATCCATAAAGGAGAAAACGACATGTGAAGAGGCAATGTCCACCATGAGTTCTGGGATTGGCAAAGGAAATTCATCCTTATGACATGCCTTGTTCAGGTCTCTATAGTCAACACAGACTCGGATTAGACCGTTCTTCTTTTGAACTGGCACGATGCTGGCTACCCAAGAAGGATATTATTCTTCTCGAATAAATCCAGCCTCTACCAACTTCTTGACTTCAGAAATGACTTATTGTTCAATCTCCAAACGCATGCGTCGTGGAGCTTGTTTGACAGGAATGGCATCATACCGGATTCCAAGTTTATGGACTACTACGTCAACGGACAACCCCGATATTTCGTCGTATGTCCAGGCGAAGCAGTCTTTAAACTCAGAGAGAAGTTGAATTAGATTCTTAGACTCATCCTCACTTAACAAATAACTTATGAAAGTGGGGCGAGGGTCATCCTCTGTTCCAAGGTTGATTTCTTTAAGTTCATCGACTGTTGATTTAATTTCTTCTTCGAATTCAGGGGGTTCATCCCGAACCTGAAGTTCGTCAGAATCATCTAAAGTCTCCAAACAAAGTCCATCGAATGAATCAATGACTTCAGTAGGGACATTTTTAAATTCAGGATGATTAGTTATCATTAGATAAAATTCATCATCGTCAAATGATCTAACGGTACCAAAGCCGATACTACTGGTCCAAAGTTTATTAAATTTTGAATTCCAAAGACTTTCGTGGTATCTAGCCTGACCCTTAGTCCATTGACTCGGAGCAAAACCTTTAGAGATAAGAGATTTAACACCAGTAGGAAAGTAGCCAAAAGATAATTCCATTAATTCATTGAAATTTGCCTCCTCAAGGATTACATCATCTTCATTCCTTGAGGAGGAAGAGCCAGGGAAGAACTTCTTGACTTTCCTTACTTCTCCATCTAAGTTAGGAGCATCCTTAATTACTAACCCTGAGACCCCGTCAGCAGACAGTGGGGTTAAGGTTAAGGATTCAACCGTTCTATTAAGCTTTCCATACATACTCAATTCAGGCTCGTCACTTTAAAATTTTAATTTTGTACCCACCTGGTCGCTATCTGATTCTAAAGTGAGATCAAACTTCAGAGGAGGATTGATTTTTGTATAGTCAAAAGCAAATCTGGAACCCCTTTTTCTTGAGTCTTCATCAGAACTTGTTTCAAGTTCGATGTAAATCGAGGAATTTCTTTTTTCAACTGAAGGGCGGCCTCGACCATGTGCTCTTTTGGCCATCCTCCCACCTCTTTGAGGTATAATGTTTGGAGGCATGAAGATCACATGCTCTACGTTGTCTTCACTACTTGAGTTTTGTTTCTTTTGATTTTTGACTTTTTCTTTTCTCAATCTCTAAATTGCTTTTGAACTTTGACTTTCTGCTTTTTCCTCCTTGACGTTGATCTCTACCTTAGGATAGGTATTGGACCCTTTAGGTATGTAGTACGCCACATCCTCGTAGATCATGATCTCGTGAATAGAGAATGGTTGCAGATCACCCTTAATTTCAAACTCAATGCCATCTGATTGGTACTTGATGCATTGATGTAGGGTAGAAGGAATCATCCTATATTCATGGATCCAGGGTCTTCCTAGGAGCGCGTTAAAGGACATTGCCAAATCAATTATATGAAATTTCACTTCAGTTTTCAATTATCCTATCTCTAGAAGAAGGGTAACTAAACCTAAAGCCTTCTCGCCCTTTTCATTGAACCCACAAAGCACTAACTTGTCAGTTGAGAGCTTGCTAGTATCAATTCTAAGGTATGCGACAGTCTTTATGTTCATCACATTGACAGATGCACCCTGGTCAACTAGAACTCTTGATAACTTAAACTTACCCACATTTACGGTGATGTAAAGTGGACGATTGTGGTCGACAGTTCCAAGGAGTAAATCTTCATCAGAGAAGGTAACCCCAGGGATTTCCTTAAAGTACAAAGCTTCTTCCTTAGAAGTTGAGGCTAATTGAGCTAAGCAAATCTCTGGGTTGAGAAGTGCTTTAATTAGAGTCTCCCTCATCTCTTTTGAAAGGATAAGGGCATCATAAATGCTCAATTTGGCAGGCAACTTCCTAAGGTGAGCTAAGACATTATAATCAATGCTTGGAACATTAACATTAGGACCCGGTGAATTTGAAAGAATTGGAGTTGATTGTTGAGCAGGGATTTGAATTGGATCATCGAAAATAACTTATTTTCCTTTATCCTGAGGGGGTAGACTAGGGGGTAAGACCTTGCCACCACGTAGCTATACTTGCACGACTTCATCGGAAGAACAAACTACAAGGGAGTCTACACTCTCCATAGGCAATTGATTGTCATTATCTAAGCGAGAGTCCGAATCTGAAAAGTCTATCACGACAGGACTCCCTTGAAAGTTAATTTCAGGGGTTTCACTATCTGATAAAACATCAGATTTGTTTCTCTCTTGAAGGGTCAAATCTGGAGAGCTGAGTGTTTGAATTTCTTGATTGATCTCAGCTTGTTCTTGATTATTTTCAATAGAAGAGTCATTTATATTTTCATTCTCAATATTAATCATCAAGATATGAGCAGAAGGATCAGACTTTTTATTCAATTTTTGACCCTTTGCCTTTGATGGGGCAAAGTAAAAGTCAGATAATTTTAGTGGTAACAGAGGTTTTGAGCCACCATCAACCACTTATACAGATCTCTCATCAACAAATTTCCTCTCTACAGAAGATTCACTCTTTTTATTTTTATTTAATACAGTAGTTCCTAAGACTACTGGAGAGGAAACTGTCCCAACGTCCTCCTGCGAAGCCTCGAGGTCAACCTCCCAGATCGGGTCCCGGGCTCTCATCGGTAACTGAGATAGATTTGACATACCCCAGATTCGGATCGACTAGGTACTCCTTTGGAATTATAATATGACCTTGACGGAAGTTCTTTTCTAGCCAATCTTTGAAGACAATGCAGTCTTCAATTGTGTGGCCTAACATGCGATGGTAGGGGCAAAAAGTTGGATCATCCTTCTTATTTGCCTCTTCCGGCTTCTTGGCCTCCGGCATTCGAAAATTTGGCTTCTTCTAAAGACTTTTAAAGATCTTTCTCACCGACTCCCTTTTAAATGGATATGTACGAGCCAATCTCTCTTTAAAAGAAATCTGGTGAGAATCTCTAGTAGGTTGAGAAGTTACCTGAAAAGGTGGAGATTTCTGAGTTTGTTGTGTTGGAGGATTACTGGACTGAACATTCATTGGTTTCTTCCCCTCATCAACAGCTGAAACCATTGTTGTTCTCTTTTCAAAGGACTTCAATGGTTTGCTAGCTTTCTTTTCCTCAGTAGAATCCTTCAGGAATGGCATTTTGGAAGCCTCTTCCTGTAGATTACTAGCCTTATTCAAAAGTTTTTTGAAGGTTTTAATAGTGAAACCCTTCAGGAGAAAAGCAATAGGCCCGTGGATATTCTTTAAAAGAATCTCTACTGCATGTTACTCTTGCAACTGGGGTTCACACTTCATCGAGAGATTTCGCCATCTCAAGATGTACTCAACTAAAGACTCTCCCGATTTTTATTTTTCAATGACGAGATCAGCAACGGTTACACGCTGTTGAGCTCTTAAGAATCTCTTTAAGAATAGACTCTCGAGCTCTGTGAATGTTTTCACTAAACCATTAGGTAGATCTGTGTACCACTCAAAAGTAATACCGGATAGACTACTCACAAACTGGCAAAAGAGTAGAGCATCTGACCCTCCTGCGTTGCAACAACTCGCTCGGAAGTGGTCCAAGTGCTACCCACTAAAAACTTTGAATGAAGGTGGCACAAAGCCTTTAGGATAAGAAACTAAATCATATTCTTCAGGGTAGGGTCTACCCTTTGGAATAGATGTAGTCCCTTGAGAATGGGCTAAGGCCTCCCTTACCTGGGTTTCGATCATCTGGCAGATATCTTTGTCGGCTGGTGAGGTTGGGGAAATAATCTATGGAGTACTAGGACTTGATTCTGTCTTCCTACTGTGCTCACCCACTATTTGTGTTGTAGGTTGCAACTGCTCGGATTGAGACTGCTGTGCTTTAATCATCTGATTTTACCTTTGTTCCATTCTGAGCATTATCTGTTCAATTTTGTTCTCCAAACTCTTGATGTACTCATCTTTCTCATTTAACTTAATTAATCCATCAGAGTCTGAATCTACCACTGCAGAGGCTTCTTCCTTACCAGATCGGTGTCTTGAAGGCTCAGCATCTTTATTTGATGCTCTGGTTTCAACCATGCAAATGTTCCCAGTTGAATCTTCCTCCATCAAATCATCTGCTTCTGGATCAAAAACTTTAATTGCCTTCTTCTTAAGTATATCTCTTATTTCCTGTACCACCTCATCGACTGGTCTACCCTCAATTGATTCGAGGTTGATTGGTAGGTACCCCTTATAGTTAATCATTTCTTCAAATTCCTCATCTCCTAGTTTGGTGAGGACTTCTTGAATCTGCAAGTCATCAGCGGTAGGTTCAGCTACCAACTGATCTAACATTTCTTCATTATCCTCAAGCTCTATCCCCTCCCCTCCGACTGTCCCGGGGTCGGTAGTCGTGAGGGTGACATCCTCAACAGGGTGAGGGATATCTAACCTAATAGGTGACAAAGGAGTTTGACTTGTGGGAACTCCAACATCAATCTGAAGAGAATCCTCACATCCCTGAATGAGGAGTCGGGGGACTTTAACAGGTAACTGAACTGGAGTATCTCTGATCTGAATCCCAACAGTTCTACTTATCTTCATCGGTACATATGGTTCATCTAAAGGTATGGGCCTCTTGCCCTTAACATCAACTGACTGTAAGTCTTTAACAATCTCTTTTGATTTGGCTACCACAGGGGCCAACTTTGAAAGTCTTGAAGGGGGAACTGAAGGTCTACCACTATGGGGGTGACTCCTACCAGATCCAGTTAAAACTATCTCCTCAGTTTTTGTAGTTGGGAGAGAGGCACCTAGTGGTATCCATCCACTAAAACTGAAGCGACTGGTTGTTTGACAAACTTTTTATTTCTCCTCATTGGCTGAGGGGTCAGGTTTCGGGCTTCAGAATTTTCCTCTTTTAAAACTTCTTTTTCAAGCTTATATGAGATCACCCCCTTTAGGTGTCTCATATACTATTCTTTTGTCTGACCTGTCTCAGCAGCACAGGTATGGATGATGTTCCTCAACATCCTGGTTCTTAAAGTATTCTTCTCCTTTGTAGTCCTCTTGACGGTATAGTCAACCGGGCTAGGTGGAGAGCTAGCAATCCGCATGACTCTCTCCTCCCCTGTAGCAGCTGCGAGGGGATGAAAATGACTCCCTTTCAGGAGTAGAGAAGAGGCAGGGATAGGCAGCTCCTCAACAGCCTCAGGCTCAACTAGACTCAGGGCCTTCTGTTCAGCTATCTTTCTAGACTTAGTGATTTTCTTTCTTATCCTTCTCAGATAGTTCTTTCTAGCACTCTTAGTGCCAAATAGTGCTCCAGAACTAGAGGATCCTTTCTCGACAGTAGACTTCACCTCAGTCTTCTTGTCCTCATTTTGGACAGAGGGTACAGAATGTGTAAAGGTAGCACCTGCTGCCAGCTCTAACATTGGGGGAAGGTCACTTGTAGCCCCCACAGCTAATTCAACTATCGGACCATTCTCTCCCTCAGCAGCGAGATTGATGATTGTTCTACCATTCATAGATAATTTCAAAGTCTTGAAACCCATTCTGAACTGAATAGCACTGTTATGGATTAACTCTTCGACTTGAAGGTCTCGGTCAATTGAGAACAGAAGTTTTCCAGCCATTGCAGAGGGTTTGATTGTCTGAAATTTAAGAGAAAAGATTTGGATCAAATTTTTGAATTTGAATTTTGACAAGAAATTTTCTATATTTTATCACATAAATCGAATTATAAGAATTATAATCCGATATATAATGATAAAGTATATATATCAATTTTGACTTGAAAAAAATTTGAATTCTTGTTGTATATATTTAACTACAAGAGAATGTTATAGAAAATATATAACAACAACGGTCTGAATTTGATTTGAAAGAATTTGACGGGGGATTTAAAATTTTGAAGATTGAAAGATTTTCTTTGAATATTTGAAACCAATAAGTTGAGTTTGATTTCAACTTAATAGTTAACAAATATCAAAGGAAATCAAAGAGTTTTGACTCGACTCTCTTATCCCACTGATCAGGCTAGGGATAAGATGTCAGAGGTTTAATTTGATGAAAAGATTAGATGTTTAAGCTTGAATCTGGAAATGATACATGTTATACTACAAGAGAATATTGTAGTAGTACATGTGATAATGAAAATTGAATTTGAATTGAAAGGGAATTTAAGTGACTCAAAAATCCGGCAATATCTCCCCTTATTTTTGAAACTCGAGGTGTTGAATTTGCATTCAACGCAACGGTTTACAAATGTTAGGGAAGATTTTACAGGAAGGAACTCGACTCTTTATATCTTATCAAAGATGAAATGTCAGAGTTTAAAGATTTGAAAGATACTGAAAATAAATATTGAATTTGAATTGTCAATGTTAATCTATAAGAGGTATTATAGAGGAACATATGACAAGTGACGAGTAAAATTTGAAGAAATTGAATGGATGCTTTTGAAAACTTGAATTTCCGGCAGCACCTCCCCTTACATTTGAAACCCGAGGTGTTGAATTTGCATTCAACTCAACAGTTTACAAATTTTAGGGAAGAGCTAGGGAAAACCACTTGACTCTTTTCATTTCAAAAGAGTGATTTATAATGAAATGTCAAAGATTGATTTAACCGAAAAAGTTTAAAGAAATATAGCATATATTAAACTACAACAATTGTTATAGAGAAATATATGACAATGCATTTTAAACTTGATTGATTTTGAAAGGATATTTAAAAATTTCAAAAATTCGGCGGCATCTCTCCTTATTTTCGAAACTCGAAGTGTTGAACATATGTTCAACATAACGATTTACAAACTATAAGAGGGAGATTCTAAAAGATCAACCTGACTCTTTCATTCCGACGAGTGATTCAGAATGAAATGTCAAAGACTGAAATAACTGGAGAAATTGAAAGTACATTGACTATATACAACTACAATCATTATTATAGAAATATATAGTTGCAATGATTACTATAACTTGAAATGGATGTTGAAAATTTTGAAATTTCAGCAGCATCTCCCCTTATCTTTGAAACTCGAAGTGTTGAACGTGTGTTCAACATAACGGTTTAGAAAAATTTTAAATGAGGAGACACTAAAAGCTAACCCGACTCTTTCACTCCAACGAGTGATTCGGGATTGAAATGTCAAAGGTTAGATAACCAGAAGATTTCAAACTTTGAATTAAAATTTGGAAGAGAAGTCTATATCCTATTACACATATTAAATTATAAGAATTATAATCTTATATGTAATGATAAAATATAAGAATCAATTAAGATTTGAAGAAGCTGAAATTTTGCTAGACAGTTGAAACTATGATTTTGAAATTGGAGAATTTTCTATAAATTGTAAAACTTAGCATGCTATGATTTACTTACATGCTAGTTTGCAATATATACAGAAAGACTTTGAAAAGCTTGGCCAGACTCTTTTGCTCTACCAATAAACTTGGAGGCAAAATGTCAAAGCCAAACTTGGAGGGAGGTATCCTACACTCACCTCTCTTTTCACATATCTTAATTGAGTTGGCCTCACTCACCCAAGGAAGAAATGGGAGAAGGACCAACGGAAGAAAGGTAGTCAAAACTACCGATACGATAAAATTCGTAGCACTATTAAAGATGGAGAGAGAGAAATTCCCCAGCGGAGTCGCCATTTTTGTTTTGATTGAAAAATATATGTTTTGAAAAGGTGTTTAATTTTCTTTGGGAAATATTTAATTTCTGGAATTTAAATTTTATAATCGACCACTTATTATGAATGATATATCACCTCGAAAGGTGAACATATCATTCCCTAATAGTTTCAAATTATAAATCTTGATTTATCCTAATTATCATGGTCAAACTCAAGGAGAAACAACATATAATCCCTAAGAATCAAAATGATGTTAAATCCAATGTTTAACTACAATAATCTAGTAAAGAGATCATTAATTTCATAATCAAAGTTACAATAATAGAATGACATATCTATCTGGAGAAAGAAAATATCGCTCATTATTAATCATTTAAAAATGCCGATAATGATCGTTATATTTAATTTTACCAAAGATAATCAATTAAAGATTTTAAAAACTTAATTTTGAAAATCAGGTCTGGGTTTCTAAATCTCCTACGAGCGTAAGCCCTCGTAGTTAATTACATCGTAGGAAACCAGAAATTTCCTATGAAAACTCTCGATTAAAATAGCAATATGAATTTTATTTAAGATTTCAACGTTTGATATCAAAGGAGGTAGGGACTGGAATTTTTAAATGGGATTGGTTCAAAATTGAACACTTATTTTTGGAGTCAAAGGGAGAAGAGTAGGAGGTGTTTTAAGATTCTGAATCACTTCAGAAACACCTCAACCTATCCTAGGTGTTGGGCTTGAATTTAATTGAAAAAGATTTAATGTTTAAGTGGTTAATTTTATTAGAAAGTGGGAATTAGATTCCCGAAAGTTGAGGTCTTAAGATTGAAAATTTGCCTCAGATCCTAAATCTAAAATGGGTACTGAAAATCAGTGATCCAGAACCTAGCTAATGCAATGCAATCTGGACTTTCCCCGGCCTGGATTGGGGAGCCAGCTAAACCACCTAAGCGCTTTAAACCATGTGTCCGATCTTTATGAAAGAGTGGTTAAGGATATTATTTAAGATTAGTTTAAGGAGAGCGGGGCTGACATCTAGAGCAGATTCCTAATTAGCCCCTTAACACATGTTGGGTGAGATGTCTAAAATAAAATGCAATTAAGAATTAGACTCATTTTTAATTTGTTACTAATACAATGCATGCTAGTTGACTCGATTAAATGCTTAAATCAATATGAAGCAGTTTTAAAATCAGGCTTAAAAATAGATTTTATCCTAGGGATTGCACAATATCCCCTTGGACAGAACTGCACCCTAATAGGTCAGGTGGTCTGCCAAAACCCGCAGGCGGGGAGGTGCCTAACACAGATGAGAAAAGTCAATATGAATGTATGAAAAACCCCCGGCGAGTCCGGGCTTACTTCTTAAAAGCGTTAGAGTTACTATCTGAGCCTAAAGTTTTTAAATTTTAGTTAAAGTAGAAATAGTTCATGACCATACCCTCACGAGCCTCCGATCGGGTTCCAGGCTAAATCAAATACGACATGCAAGATCGCCAAATAAACTATTAAAAACATGCGGGTCCTTAATCGTAATCAATGAATCAATCAAATCAATTAAATAAATATTCAAAATGAAAGTCCATAGGCAAGTGCCTTTTAATTATATAACCCAAGGTCTGCAGGAAAAGTAAAGTGGCCGGGTACCACTGACTACAACCTGAATTCTACTCCTAAGACTCAAGCGACTTTGAGATTTGAGATTCTTCTCGTTCTTCACTTCTTCGTCTTCTGGGAACTCATTGGATCGTCGGGTCTGGATATCCAAATGAAAAGAAACTCCCCCTAAATAGGGGTGTTATCTTTTCTCTTTGGATATTTGAATTCATCCTAATTTGGATCTCCAAATGGATAGGAACTCTCCCCTAAGGGATGTTCCTTCCTCTTTGGATTCCAAATTGGATGTTTAAACCTCTCAATCTCAAAGTACTTTAAATAATTTACAACTTAATTTAAATCAAATTACATCAAAAGAAATTAAAAATCTAGACTCAACAACCTGCAAGGTTATCCTAATAATCAGCAGTTTATATTTGACATCCCAATCAATTAATATATTAAAATTTAAATGCTCAAAACAAAGTTATACTTGGCCATGCTCTTTTTGATTTAAAGGGGGCTTAGCATATTTTTTGGAGCACCTGTGCAATTTATTATTTATGAATTTACCCCCCTTAATTTATGCCCTGCATGAGCATGGTCACCTGCATAAGATTAAATTAGTATAAATCATTCCTAACCTAAGGGTATGTCTAACGTATAATCAATCACATCGTAGAGTGCAGTAAATAAATAAACAATTACATCAACATTAATTACTTAAATCTAGCAACCAGCATGCAATGAAAATCATGAAAAATCTGGCACACATAAGTAGCAGGAAAATAAACACCGGCCTAGCCTAAGACTAGAGTTGGTTGTCCTAACAAATCATCTAAAGTGTGTGTAAAGGTTGTGTTGTTTTGATATGTCTTAAATAGGTATTTGATTGAAGTTGCTTGAGGTTCTGGTTGGTTGAAAGGTTTCAAGGGAGTTTTAATTTGAGTTTAAATCTTAATGACTTGAAATTGATTTTAAAATTGATTTTAATTGTTTGTTGGATACCACCTTTATTGCACATCGAGGTCGTGAAGTTTATTTCACCTTCCTTGGGGCTAATTTAATAGCCTCGTAGGCCTGGGTTACCTAGTGGTACCCGGTATAATTAAGTGCTTTAAGTTTAATTAAGGGTTTGAAAGTTGATAAATTTTATTTAAATTGATTGATTGCTGGTTTTAAGTTTGAATTAATATTTTCTGGAGTTTTTGAAGATTTATTGAATTTTGAGATTTTTTGGATTATTTTATTGATTTAATTAAGGGATTAAAAGTTGACTTTTTGATTTACAGTGTTTTCTGGAAAGTTAATATTTTATTAAAATACTAGACCTTAATACAATCAGTTAGACAGTAAGTACGCTGAAATTGGATTTTTCTAGATTTTATTATGAATGTTTGAAGTTTTGACTTGAATTTGAACTAGGTTTGACCAAAAGTTAACATTTTCAAATTTGATTGATTTCTAGAAACTTAACATTTTTAACAAATATTAGACCTTGAGATGAGTGGTATGCCTTTGAGTTTTCTTAATTGGAGTTTATTTGAATTAGTTATAAATTTTTGAAGTTTTGACAATTATGGAATTTTTAAAATTTGTTCAATTAAGGCCCTTTTTGTGATTTGAATCAAAATGACCTCCAAACTCCTTGAAATCAACTCCAACGGTCAGGAATGACCTAAGGAGTGATTATCAAGTGTTTGAGAAGTTTTTGGAATTTTAAATTATTTTTAATTAATTAAATTAATTAAATATTAAATTTTAATTAAAGTTAAATTAAACTTAATTTTGAAGACCAATCAAGGGGCTTTTATTTTTCATTGATTAAGGGTTCAATTATAGTCAGTTTGAGGTATTATGTGTAATTTTTGGATTTAAACTTGATTTATTAGAATTTCTGGAAGTTTAATTGGCTTAATTAAGCTTTGATTTTGATTAGATTAATTAAAGGGCTTAATGATTTTAAAATTCAGTGAGAAAATTTCTATGGGCTAAATATGTCACTAAGTTCATGTGTTCAAAGTTTCAAGTCAATTAGAAGTGTATCCTAATTATTAGAGATTTTCTAAGTTCTCTAAATGAGTCCTTAATTATTGTCCTTAATGATGTCATTAAGTTTAATAGGCTTGAATCAATGTTTTGACTAACCCTTAAACAAATACATGAAATATACACACAAGCATCACAATACATTCCTAAATCTAGGAGAGCCCTAAGTGTGTGTGTGCACCTACACATGTAAAGATTAATGCTAATTAAATATACTTAATTAGATTAATGAATGATTAGAGCATAATCATTCATTAACATTCCCACATGATTTCTATTCAAATATGTTGATCTATGTTTAAAATTCCAAAGTAGATCTCTCAACCTAAAGGATTTAAATACATATATATTATTTTAAAGTAATTTTAAAATATATTTATAATATACATGAACTTATATATGTATACACATAGATTTTAAATTTAAAATACTTGAAAAAAAATGGTTTGGGTAAGTTAAATATCTAAATGAGAGATCTACTGATCTACTAAGGTCATTTGAAAATAAGTTTTTAATTTTTAAAATAATTAACTTAGTATTTAATTAGATATTAATTAAATACTAAAATAATTATGTAATTAAAATAACTTAAAATTAATCAAGTTTTGATCTCTGAATTTGATTTCAAATTAAAGTGCTTAATTTTCTGAAAATTTTAATATATTATATTTAATTTTTCGATTTAAAATGAATTTATTATGAATTTTTGAAGTTTAAATCAATTAAAAGGAATTTTTAAATAATTTTAAACTAATTAATGACTAAAAATAATTTTAAAATCAGTTAATTTAAAACTTAAGAATTTTCTGAAATTTTAAAATTATATATATATATATATATATATATATATATATATATATATATATATATATATATATATATATATATATATATGTATATATTAATTTTCAAAAGTATTTAAATTATTAATCATTAATTAAATATTAATTAATAATTAGATATTTAGTTAATTGAAATATAAGATATAATTTGAATTGATTTAATTTCAAAATTAGAATAATTTAAAATTAATTAATTAATTATTGGATATTAATTAATTAAATCCATGAATATAAATTAATTATTTAATTATTAAAATATTATAAATCATTTAAATAATATTAAATAATTTAATTAGATTTTATTTAAATTTTCAAATATTTTTAAGATTAATATTAAGTTTAAAATTAATTAAGTATTAATTAATTATTTAAATATTTAATTAGAATATTAAATGATATTTAAATATTTCAAATTATTTTAAACTTTTAAAATATTTTTAATGATATTTAAACTTTTCTAATTAAAATTAACATTAATTAAAATGTTAAATCATTTAATATTAATTAAAGTAATAAATTGTTTAATATTAATTAAAATATTAATATATATATATATATATATATATATTAAAGTGTTAAATCTTTTTAATATTAATTAAAATTAATCAATTATTTAATATCAATGAAAAATTCAAAATTATATATTAATTAAAGTTTTAAAATTATTCAAAATTAATTAAAGTTAATAATTTATTTAATATTACCAAAAATCTTAAAATTATTTAATATTAATTAAAAATTATAAATTATTTAATTTTAATGAAAATATTAAATAATTTATATATTAATAAAAGTTTAACATCATTTAATATTAATTAAAATAATAAACTATTTAATATTAATTAAAATATTAAATAATTTGATATTAATTAAAACTAATATTTAAATTTTAAAACTGATTAATTAATTTCAAAACAATTTTATAATATATATAAATATATATATATATATTAATTTAAAATTAATTTCTATTTTTTTTTAAATAATAATAAAAAAAACAAAGCGGCGGTGCCGGCGCCGGCGGAGTCTACGTGGCGGTCTCCTATTCACCCACCTAAACCGCGGGGCAATCATTGCCGGAGGTGCAATGATTGCATCATTGCGCCGCCAACAATAATTAGGCAATCAATACCACGGTGATGCGGTATTACTAATCCACGTCGGACGTGGATCTGGAACCATCGGATGATCCGCGGTTTGAATTGAGTGGTCCTGATTGCACCGAACTGTAAGCGAAACAGCGAGATCACATACACGGCTGGATAGAACCACAGAGAGGCGGGATCTGGACCGTTGATCGAATGATCAACGGTCCAGAAAACATACACCTGCACCTGAATACGTAAACGCCCTAGACATTATTTTTTGGCTCGTTCTTTCGATAGGGTGCGCCAAATTAATTAAAATTTTAAACCTAGATTATATAGATGTACAGAAATCGTGTGGAATTGGTTTAATACCTTAAAAATTTCTATTAAAGAAGCTAATTAATGTTAAGTGTTTGAGATAGGGTTAGAGTTTTTGAAGGATTTTACCGATGGATTTGGGATTTTTTGGATCCTCTGAACTTGTAGACTATCCTCGCAAATTTTTGTAGAAGTCTCCTCGGCTTGATGACGTCTGGATCGATCTCTACGATCCTTTGAACGTAAAACACCTCGGTTTGCCGTGAAGCTTACCGCCGGGGAGGTCTGACCGGTGGATCTTGGTCTAGAAAGCTTGAAGAACTCTTAGGAAGCTTAGAGAAGCTAAGGGCTAGACTTTGGGAGGCTGGAATGGAGAGAGAGTGTAGGGATGTGAATGAGACCTCCTTAGCAGGTTTTGCCCTATTCAATCCATTCTAGATTGAATGGAGGGCTAAGATTAATTGCATGGACTCTCTGATGGCTGCCAAGTGTCCAGGGGGTTGTTGGGAGTAGGAGGAATCAAGGACAAAGGTACATCCTAGGTGGAGAGGGAGTTTTGTCCTCTAGCAAGCATGTGGAAATGATCCAAACCATTGGATCCTGATCTGAGGGCTGGAGTGAGTCCTGGGAAGGTTCTAGAATGGTTTAAAGCTGCTGGAGGGGATTAGGGAAGAGTGGGTTAGGTTTAAGATGGGTTTTGACCATCTTTGACCACTCTAAAACCTTGTTTTGACTGTTTGACCAGTCAAAGCTCCTTAGACTGCTGAGGTGGCAGTAAGAGAAAACCTTGGGTGCTATTGAATGAGTTGGAGAGGGATGGAATGGTTTGGGTGGGTTTAGAAAAGAATTTGACCACTTAAACACTCTCTTGCCCTCTTATTGACCAAGTTGACCAGTCAACAGTCAATGGGAAGCTGAGGTGGCAGCCAAGAGAACTTAAGGAACTGGTTAGGTTGATTTGAAAGGGATTCTTAGAGTTAAGGATTTGGAGTTTGAATGGATGAGAGGTATTTTGACCAAATGTGAGAGTTTGACCAAGTCAAATGATGTATGATTTGACTTGGGGTGGATTCAATATAATTCAAAATATTCAATGGAATGATTTTTAAATTTCAAAAGGTTTGATTGAATTACATATCTCAACTAAATTCAATTGAATTAAATTTGACCAAGCTTGGGTTTGAGTTGACTTGGTCAATTTGACCATGAATTGACCCATGATGGATTTAGGGATGTTCAAGACATCCAATGAGGTGGATTTGAGGGTTTAAAGGTCTTGATTTGATCAGATGGGTTAAAATAACCTATTAAAAACCTTAAAGAATACTTGAGTCGACCTAGGTTGACTTAGTCAACTGAGTTGACCCAAGGGGTAGGTCTAGGTCTAACAGGTTTAAAATGACAAAAGGGATCTAATGGAGGTGATTTCAGGACTCAAATGACCTATTTAGGCCCTTAATGGGCCTAATGGGTCAACTTGGTTGACTTGGTCAACCAGGTTGACCCAGGGTTAGGGATTAAGTCCAACCAGTTTAGAATGATATTCTGAGTCCACTGGTGGTGGTCTCAAGGTCTGGGGAGATCATTTGGTCAAAATGACCTGTTTTGATCCTAAAGGGCTTGTTTGGTCAACCTGGTTGACTTGGTCAACCAGATTGACCCAGGGGCTGGTTTTGGGTTCAATGGGTTTGGTTTGACATTTAAAATTTGCTGGAAGTGACTGCATTTGAATTGGAGTTCATTTGGTTCAAATGACCATTTATACCCCATAGGGGTATTTTGGTCATTTTGACCCCTAGTCAACTAAAGGTCAAATTGAGTCCAACAAAATGTATTTTAATGCTCAATGGGTCATAATCAAGGGTCTGGAAGTGATCTAAGAGTTTGGAGAAGGCTCCAAGGTAAGGATCCTCTGGGTGGCAGGTCCAATGGCATAGACTGTAAATATTTGAAAGTTTTATAGCCTTTGGATTTCAATTCAATTTCTGGGGTTAGAGACCTCATAATGAACTCAAATTTGGAGGGTTGCCTCTAGAGACATATCACATCAGTGTGGAACTGATAAACCTTGAATCAGAGGTCATTTAATAGGGTTTTGAAATGTTCAAAGATTCATTAGAAAAGGCTTTCAGGACTTAAACCTTTGGCCTTGGATTTGAATCTGGAAATCTGATTTTGAATTAGATTTTGAGCTTGAATGATAGGGTTTGAATTAAGTCTAGATTGAATTGAAGCTTGGGTTGATCTAGAGTAATCCTAGGGTTTAGAGTAGGCCCTCGGGTCCAGATCAGCTTAAAGGAATCCTAAGGTCTAGAATAGATCCTAGGGACTAAAGTCTGGGAAGAGCCTAGAGTCTAGAAGTCCTAGGGTCTGAGGTCTAGAATAACCCTAAGATCTAAAAATCCTATTATCTAGAGGAAATTTAGGATCTAGAGGCATCTTAGGATCTAGAGTAGATCCTAAAGTCTGAATTCTAGGAAGATCCTAGGGTCTAGATAATTCCTAAGTTCTAAATAGATCTGAAGGAATCCTAGGGTCTAGAATAGATCCTAGGGTCTAAGAAGATCATATGATCTAGAGTCTAGCAAAATTCTAGGATCTAGAGTAGATTCTAGGGTCTGGATTAATTTGAAGAGATCCTAGGGTCTAGAGCAGATCCTAGGGATTGAAATCTAGGGAGATCCTAGAGTCTAGATTGGTCTTAAGTTGTGTTGATCTGGGGCCAGGATTGATCTGGGGTCTGGATGGGTCCTACTAACCTCATACAAAAATGAGGTCAACAAGACCTCACCCTTAATCTATGATCTCCCATGATTTTGACTGGACTATTGTTAACTTAACCATTAGGAATGTGTGTTCAAATCAAAACCAACCTCTAGTCCAAACTCTAAATCAAAATGCCCGTATAATCCAGCATGTTCTTCTCACTTCTATTATACCCAAAGCTGGAGATCAGGTTAACATAACCCCACTTCTTTCTATTATCACTTACCTGATAATGTCGAATACTCAGTTCGATGAAGCTCAAATGATTCTTGGCTATTTCCACAACATGACTGATATTCGACATCCAAACACCTATAGAAAATAAAATGTAGCATTAAGACACATTATAGACTACACCCTTCACCATAAATACTAACTCACCTCCTGCTCCACCCGATACTATCCCTATTTTCTATGCAGATGCCTCTTTCCGTATCCTTTTTCATTGGGAGTAAGAGCACATTGAGTCGGATTTTGATGAAAAAGGGGATGCTGCTCCTGTAGGAGGACCACACTGCCACCACCAATACCACCACCTGTACTTACCAACCCTACCTACCCTCGGGATGATATTGTTCAGCAGCTTGAGCGACTAGAAACTCGACTGAAATATAATATCCAATAGCAACACTAGCAGCACAAGGATAATATACGATGGTTTAGAGAAAGATTTACCTCGATAGATAATTAATTTGCCTCCATCCATCAGTTCTTTTAGCCACCACCACCACCACCTGATCAGGATCCACCTTACCAGTAGTCTGTATTTGTTTTGTCTTACTTTTTTTTCTTATACTGCTTTCTTGCTTTGGTTATTCCTCCTCTTTTTGGTGATGTCAAAAATGGGAGAAAATATTTGGTTTTTTAGTTATTGTTATATATTTGTTTTGTTGTATGTGTACTTGTAGAAATTCTTATTTTTTATTATGTATTTTTTTTCTATTTAAAAAAACAAAAAAATAAAAAGAGGTAGGCAACCCTTATTTTTTAACACCTTTTACTTAGTAAGGGGGAGCTTAGGATCAAAAATCTTTCAAGCTACACTTCAACCAAATTTATTTACCTTCATCAAAAAGGGGGAGATTGTTGTAAATCTAGGATCCCTAGCCAGTGATTTTTGTGATGACAAATCTTATTGATTGAATTGTATATTCTCAGGATATATGTTAGATATTGTTTGTATCTTGTACACTGATGACTACAGGTACAATACTCAAGATGACTAATGACTCAAGATTGGGTAGGTTATGATGTTAAGTCAAAAGAGTTTATATTTATATTTTCTTTAATTTTTTATTTTCTTGAGCCATGCCACATCAGAGTGTATGCAATTGGGTGACTGAGCACACACACATAGGAGGAGTGAGAATTTTTTTTTTAATTTAAAGTTTTCTAACTAATCATACTATATGATCAGTTGATTTAAAGGTTAGCTCAACAACTAATTAAAAACTCATGTTCTGTGAATTAATCATACTATATGATATATATCGTACTGTATGATTCATTTCATTATCAAAACCCTAGCCACCAGATTAATTAAGTAAGATTTTAAAATTGATTTTTGAACTAATTATACTGTATGATGTTAATTATACTATAAGATGTTAATCATACTGTATGAAAATTTGAAATCTTGCTAAAATTAACCTCCCATAATTAATCAATCAAATCATAGTTTAATTAATGATAGTCAATTGTACTGTATGATGTAGATCATACTAAACGACTGACAGAGATGAAATCTGGTCATTCTGGAGATCATACCAAATGAAACCATAATTTTTGAACTAATCATACTATATGATGTCGATTGTACCAAACGACTGGTAGAGATGATTTTGGTCATCCCGAAGATCATACCAGATAAAGCTATGATTTTTAAACTAATCGTATTGTACAATATTCATTTCATACTTAATGATTTACATAAAAATAACTAATCATTTTGTATGATGAGAATAGTATAGGATGAGTGATAGAGATGATTTCAGTCATCCCAGGAATCATTATAAAAATTTCTGTTGTACTTTTTTATTTTCTGCATTTTACTTTTTTGTATTTAATTTTTGTTATAACTGCTTGGTGAATTTTTGAGATCAATGTTTTGTTGTGCAATTTAAAATTTCATCATCATTATTTTCAAATTGTAGTTAATGTGTTACCTTCTGCATTGTAAAATTAAATTGCTTATTTCAAAAGTCTGAAAAATCTTTAAAAATTAGTACTCTTGTTTAGGATTATTTTTAAAGTGTCAATTCACCCCCATCCCCCCTCTTGGCGCATCTCAAACTTTCAAGCATGACATTGTAGCTAGGGAACATGAAAATCTTAAAGTTAAACATTCTACTTTAGATGAGTATGCTTCTCTACTTAATGAATTTAAAGAATTAAATAAGAAGCATATTAAATTAAGCAAGTCATATGAATCCTTAAGATTTGATCATATTAAACTTGAAAAAGCATCCACAAAACTAGAGATAATTGCAATGGAAAAGTACTCTAGTGAGCATGCATTGTTACTTGAAATTGAGAGTTACAAGAGTGCAAATGAATATTTAAAAATGAAAGTGTATGCACTTCTAAATAGTACATCACTACCACTATTCGCATAAAAGCCTCAACCTACACCAGTATAAATGGCACTCCCTAAGACATAGCATGCATAATACATACCTAAGAAGAGGGACAACCACTCATATAGGTTAGTAAACCCATTCCTAGGTGTTAGGTGCTATTCTTGTGGCATGGTAGGACTCATTTCCAAAATTTACACCGTACACCATGTATCACATTTTGTGTGGAGGTCTAAATCATTTTTAACACAGCATAACATGCATTCCACTCATTCATTAAAGCATGAAGTGAAACCTAAGTGAGGTTCCCAAACCTAACCACTGATTGATTTTATAGAGATGCTCTCACAAAAGGCCTAATTAAAGTATGTGGTACTTAGACAACGGGTGTTAAAGATATATGATGGGAGATATGAAGCAATTTATCATGCTGGAGGCCATCGCAGGATGTAAGATAACACTAGGTGATAACATAACTAGGAAAGTGGTGGGCTCAAGTATGATTGAAAATTCAAAACATTTTAATATTAAAAATATTATTTTAGTAGATAGATTAAAATACAACTAGCTTAGTATTAGCCAACTTTATGATAAGGGCTTTGGTATAAAATTTCTATCTATTAAATACATGATTAGTTTACCCAAAAAATTATCTTAGAAGCAAAAAGGTAAATAATGTTTACATGATTGATTTATCTTGTAATAATAACTCAAATACTACTTAGTTTAATACTATTATTGATGAACCGTGGCTACGTCATAGGCGATTATACCATGCAAGATTGAAAATCCATAGTAATATTATGCAAAAATACCTAGTTAGAGGCATACCAAGCTACACTTTATTAAGGATCATCTAGATGGTGCCTGCTGAAAGTTCGTGAGGGTGGTTAAACCCTATAGAACTAGCACGAGGCTAACCAAGAGGGGGGGTGAATTAATGTTTTAAAAATTCTTAAACAAAAATGAAACATTTTTTTATCTTTTTAAATATTTTAAAAACTAAACAATCTTAAGTGAAAGCAGATATCAAAATCAAAGATTTCAACCATAGAAAAAATCATAGGAAAGTGCGAAAATAAAATACAAAAAAGTAATAAGAAAGAACACACGTAATTTTATAGTAGTTCGATCAAATCTGACCTACATCGACTCCCTAGAACCTCCTATTCCAGGTATTACACTAATCAGTTAGTGTCTCTCCTTTTGCCCCCATAGTAAGGTGGAGAAGCCCTTACAAAATCTTTCCACTGACCTGGTGAGGCAGAGAATCTTGAATCCTTTTTTACCCTCCTAGTGAAGGCAGAGAATCCAAAATCCTTTTACTCCCACCTAGAGTTGGCAAAGAACTACGAAATCCTTTTACTCCCTCTTAGAGTAGGCAGAGAACCTGATAAACCTTATACTCCCTTCTGGAGTAGGCAGAGAACTTGGATCTGATGTTAATGATTGTCTCTCCAGAGCCACCAAGGAATTAAGGATGAAGAAGGAAGAAGACGATCGAATCCTTGCTTGGAGAAACTATTGTGAATCCCCTCACAAACTCCCCCTCATAAGATCCTCTCTCTCTCTCCCAAACTCTCCTTCTCCTTCTCTAAGCTCTCTCTCGTTAGAACACCAACAAAAGATATAATCATCAATAATTAAGAGAGCTTAAATAGGAGGCCTCAAAAAATGCTCTAATTTTTAACTTGCCATCAAAGATTATCCAGGATGATTTATCAATCGTCCTGTTTGATCAATATAAATCAGCCCATCTAGGTAGGACGATCTGAGTTGCCTGTACGATTAGAGGAACAAATTTATACTAATCGTTAAGGAAGATTACTATACCATCCTATACGATTAGTTCAAAATATGATTTATCATCTGGTACATCGTTCAGGATGTCTAGGATGATTAGAAGAAAAATGTACTGACCGTCCTGAATGTTCTTGTGATCGTCCTGAATGTTCTTGTGATCGTCCTATATGATTTGTTCAAAATATGATTTATAATTTGGCAGATTGTTCGGGATGTTAAGGATGATTAGAAGAAAAATGTACTAATTATCCTAAACGATCTTACGATCATCCTATGCAATTAATTCAAAACTTGATTTATTATCTCGAAAAATTGTTTGAAACATCCAATACATTTAGAAGAAAAATCATGGATCATCCTATACGATCTTAGATGATCGTCTTGTACAATATGATCGTTCAATTTAACCATACTTAGATCCCTAATCACAGGATTAATTTAGGCATGATTGTTATACATCGTCCAGGATGATCAGAATTATCCTATACGATTAGAAAAAAAATTTTAATTATCAAATCTTACCTAAATCATGTCTGGTTGCTGGATTTTTTGATTAATGCATATCATCTTGTACGATGATAGTATCATTCTAGATGATTAGTTTAATAAAGCTTATTTGACACATAAGCCCTAATTAGGGTTTTGAGTTAAATAGATCATCCATGACGATACATAATCGTCCTATACGATTTGTTCAAAAAATTGAAATTTTCCTAACTTACTTACTTACTCCCTTGTGTATGTGTGCAAGATTACTTAGCTTCAGGATCCACAACATTAAATTTGGCTCAAGAAAAGATAAAAAATGTATTGGAATTCAAATTATAGACTGACTTAGTCCCAATCTACCCAATCTTGAGCTGGCTTGCAAGTGAGCTTGTGATCCTGAAATGTTAGCCCATAACAAAGAAAAATAAGTGTGCAATAAACTCAAATATAAGGAATTAGCAAGGTAAGCAAAATAATACTATTTATTATCATCAAAATCACAGTGCTTAGGCCTCAATTTGTAACACCTGCCAATTATGAAAATAAATTATGTCATCTTTTTATTTCATTAAGGACATTGCCACAGCTAAACAACTAGAATCTTGCATATGGATTTATTTGGTCCCATTAGTACAACCAACTTAGCTGGTTAAAGTTTTGGGTTTGTAATTGTTGATATTTTTTAACGATTCACTTTGGTTAAATTTTTATCTTATAAAAGTGAGCCATTTGAAGAATTTAGAGTATTCTCCACTTGGATACAGAGGAAGCTAGGACTTATGATTTTCACAATCCATAGTGATCATTATGGAGAATTTGAGAATAAAAAATTTTAATCTTTTGAATTAAGCATAATTTCTCTGCCCTGGGATCCCTTAGTTGAACAGAATAGCTAAAATGAAAAATAGAACTTTAGTAGAAGTTGTTAGGGTTATATTAGTTGAATATTCCCTTCATAAATACTTTTAGACAGAAGCAGTAAATATTACTTATTGTATTTTAAATAGGGTAAATATTACATCAAAATTAAATAAAACATCTTATGAGTTTCTTAAGGGTAGGACACCCAGACTTTCACATCTCTATGTCTTTGGGTGTAAATATTTTATCCTTATCAATGGAAAATATCCTTTAGAAAAGTTTAATCCGAAGTACGATGAGTGAGTCTTCTTATGATATTCTTCTGTAGGTAAAGCCCATATGATCTTTAATAAGAGAACCTTAGTTATAGAGGAGTCCACCCATAAAGTTTTTGATGAATTTGATAAATCTGGTGAGCCTAGGTTAGAGAAAGATGAAGAGGTAGAGATTATCCAAGGAGTAGAGCCTATTGACCTAGGAGATAGAGAAAAAGATTAGGAGCCATTGCTTAAAGAATGGAGATACTCATCTAGTTATCCTATATAGCTCTTCTTAGAAGATCCTTCTGTAGGAGTTAGAACCAGGCATGGACTTAGGAAGGAGGTTAGTCATTATGCATTTATCTCTACAGTAGAACCCACAAATATAAACCAAGTCTTATCTAATGAATTCTGGATCCTAGCTATGTAAGAAGAGTTAAACCAACTTATTAGGAATGATATTTGGGAGTTGGTTAGCAAACATAAGGACCAGTGTAGTAGGTACCAAGTTGGTTTTCAATAATAAGATGAATGATTTTGGAGAAGTGGACAGAAATAAGACTAGGTTAATTGCTAAGGGGTATAATCAAATAGAAGGTAATGACTTTGAGGAGACTTTTTCCCCTGTAGCTAGACTAGAAGCTATAAAAGTCTTAATGGCATTTACATATTTTAAAGGATTCAAGTTGTATCAATTGGATATGAAAAGTGCCTTTCTAAATGGGATTATTAAGGAAGATGTCTATGTAGAATAATCCTCCGGATTTGAAAATTTATCCTTTTCTAACCATGTGTGAAAATTAAAAAAGGCTTTATATAGGTTGAATCAAACACCTAGGACATGGTATGAAAGGCTTAGTACATTTCAACTAGATAGATCATTTCTTAAAGGTAGTGTAGATATCACCCTATTTATTAAGAAAGTATAAGATGATTTACTCTTTATTTAAATATATGTGGATATATTCTTTGGATCAACTAATGAAAATCTTTGTAATGAATTTTTAGAAATTTTGAGTAGAGAGTTTAAAATAAGTATGATTGGAGAATTAATATATTTTTTTGGTTTTAGAAGCAAAGAGATGATGGTACCTTTCCCAGTCAGACCAAGCATGTTCAGGAAATTTTTAGGAAATTTGATATGAAAGGTTCTGAAGTAAAAAATACACCAATAAGCTCAATCATTTAATTAGACTAGAATGTAAGTGGTAAATCAATAGATCAGAAAAAGTATAGGGGGATAATAAAACCACTTCAGTATTAGATTTCTAGTCTACTGATATAATATTTAATATTTATCTATTATTTGATTCCAAGTCAATCACAAAGAATCTCATATGACTACAATTAAGAGAATTCTTAGATATCTTATGGGCTCCCAAAACTTAGGAATCTAGCATCTCGAGCATAGCTCTTCTTTTAAAATTATAGGATAATCAGACTCGGACTTCGTAGGGTGTAGAATAGATAGGAAAAGCATTGTTAGAACTTTTCAATTCATAGGTTAATCATTAGTTTCCTAATCTAGTAGAAAACAAAAACTTGTAACCTTATACATCGCTGAGGACGAATATATAGCAATAAAAAGTTGTGTTGCTCAAGACTTATGGCTAAAGCAATAAATCCTTGACATTGGACTTTCTATAGGTGTTATACCAATCATGTATGATAACACTAGTGTTATCTATATTTTCAAAAATTTAATCCAACATTCTCGCACAAAGTATATAAACTTTATACATAACTTCATTAGAGATCATGTAGCCAAAGCAGATATAGAACAACATCATGTAGCTATAGAAAATTAATTGGAAGATATTTTCACAAAACCCTTGAATTATGACACCATTAGCACACTTAGAACTAAATTAGGTGTCATTGACAATCATGCTTAAATAATTTGGAGTTGAGGTAAAACTAGAAGTATGAATAGTTTTTTTTTGTTCTCTCTCTTTTTTTGCTTGCACTTATATTTTTCTATCTATTTTTGGTTAGTTGTGAAAGCTTAACTATCATAGATGTTTTTCCTAATTATCACACACAAAATAACCTTTTGAAATTTAAAAAAAAAACATTTTAAAAAAATAATTAAAAAATTCACATAGTATTGTATGATCAACACCACACTGAGTATCCTCGCCATTCACTAAATCAACGGCCCAAATCTGCTCAATTATTGGCATTCATACTGTACGATACACGTGTCAATAGACATTGGACAAATTAAGTCGGTTGGTACAAAATTAAAAGTGACTTTGTATTATATGAACACATGTTCGTATTGTATAAACTTTTTGGTTGAAGGTCGTACCAGATGATTCCTTGAGACGAATGTATTTTATGAATATTGTCCAGTAAAATATGGATTTTACTATATGATTTGATTGCTTTTTTGATAGATCATACAGAATAATTTAACTTTTCTTAATTGTCCAGTACGATCCCTTATCGTACTATACGATCGATTGATAACTTTAAAAGGAAGAGAAGGGCTAAGGAAAGCACCAGGCTGTGTTGTGTTTTTATCATCATAGTTTGTGTTATTTATTTCATTTTATTTATGCCCTCCTTTTTAATGATATTAAAAAGGGGAGTAGGATGTTGGTAGGTTGCATCTTTATTGATTTTAGTTTAGTTGTATATATACTCTTGTAATTATTGTGTGTTTTTTTAATAAAAAATAAATAAACAAAAAATTCTTATTTAAAAAAAAAGTAAACTACTCTCCCTATTTTTACAAGAACTAAATTAGTAAGAGGGAGATTAGGAGGAAATAAAATTAAACTTTAAAATTTAACCCACAATATTTGTCATCATAAAAAAGAGGGAGATTATAGCAATTTGGGATCTCGAGCTTATGATTTTGATAGTAATAAATATTATTAGTTTTCTATTTTGTTTCTCCTAGTATTTATATTATATATTTCCCTTGTGTTCACTAATATTTTAGGTACATCGTACATCATGCAACAAAGGATGAAGACTCAAAATTGGGTAGAATATGTGATGTTTTGCAAGAGTATATATTTTCATTTATTTATTTTTATATTTTATAAGTCAAATTTCCTATAAAAGGTATATGTCAGCTTAGCGACCGTGTACACACACATTTGGTAGGAAATTTAAATATTTTAATTTCTAAGACTTTCGTACTGTATAATTTAAAATGTTCCGTATGATCTTGAAAAATAGGGATTAATCAAAATATTTAAATAAGAAATTTTAACTTTGTGCTAATCGTATTGTATGATCCATATCAGACGAGATGATTAGTTGAAATCAAGAACTCTGCCGCTAGTCATAATTAAGGTAATATTTTAAATT
Organism: Dendrobium chrysotoxum; assembly: GCA_019925795.1. Lineage (NCBI taxonomy): Eukaryota > Viridiplantae > Streptophyta > Magnoliopsida > Asparagales > Orchidaceae > Dendrobium > Dendrobium chrysotoxum. The sequence goes on from CM034313.1 coordinate 50,239,250, forward strand.
TCAAATTTTGGTATATTTATATAGTTCAAACCGGTTCATATTATATGATATGTAATTTATTACCTAAATTAAGCCCATAAATTTAGTTAATCAAATCAAAGTCAATTAGCCATTACAAATTGTACGATATGATGTAGATCATACTAGACGATCGATAGAGATAATTTTTAATCATCCAGGGGTTCGCACCAGATGAACTATGATTTAATTGAATTAATCATATTGTATGATTTAGATCATATGGATGATTAGCATAGATGGTTTTTAATCGCCTAAGGGTTCATACTAGACGAACTATGATTTAATTGAACTAATCATACTACACAATCCTCAGATCGTATTGGATGATAAGTTGAATAAGTTTAAATTTATCATACAACATAACACTTATTATATAGTACTAAAGATATTTTTGAACTAATTGTACTGCACGATCCATACAATCCTCATATTATATTATACTAACAGAGTCGGCTAACTTGAATTTTAGGGTGATTTTGAGCCCTTATTTAAATATCATCCCTAATCCATCTTAGGGAATCTTTTGACACTTTTTCTAAGGGAGTGCTTCTGTGAGAAGGGTTTGAAGATGGAGCATTGATTTTGGAGGGAGAGAGGTAAGGTCTTGAGTGTGAAATTCTTGTGGGCATAAGAAAGTGTGTGTGAGAGGTGATTCTACATTCTGTTGCTCAGTGATCATGAACCTTCTTCCTCCTAGGTCGATAACTTTACTTTAGAGAAACTCTGGGAAAAGTCTCTTTATTGAAAGGATTTGACTACTCTGCTGCACCGGGGAAGGTGAAAGGGATTCGACTACTCCACCATATCGAGGAGGTGAAAGGGATTCAACTATTCCACTGCACCGAGGAGGCGAAAGGGATTCAGCTTCTCTACCGCACCAAGGAGGTGGAAGAGATTTGTAAGGGCTTTTTTACCTTCTATAGGGGAAAAAGGAGGGTCACTAAGTTTTAGTGCAACTCTCTAAGTGGAGGACTCTGAGGATTGTATGTACATCAAGGTTGATCAAACCACTATAAATTTCTAATGTATTCTTTCGTGGTTTGAGCCTTTACTTTTCCGCACTTTATTTCTTCCATTTTACTTATTACAAAAATTTGGGATTTGTGAGCTTTACTGTATTAGATTTATATTTTAATTTTTCTCCAAAATAAAATAGAAAAATAAATTAAAAAATCAAAATGACAAAAATATTTTTCTTTGCAAGTTTTCTTTTATATAAAAATCAAAACAAAAATATTTTCTTTGATAGATTATATTATTTTTTCATGCAATTATAATCTTTCAAAAATGATAAATTTTTAAGAGAATTTTTTAAACACTCATTCACCCCCCTTCTCTCTTGGTGTGCATTTGTAGTTTAGTAGTCTTACAACGCACATTTAAAATTTCAAAGACCAATTGAGCAATATGGCTTTGGAGACCTAATTTTATAGGGTTTGAGTTGACTTAACACTTGACCCAAGTCAACCTAAGAGCTAGGCTGAGTAGGGTAGGTCCACCTAACCTAAGGCCACCTAATACAAGTGTCAATTTGGCTTGGTGAAGCCTAGGTTGGAAGTTGGTCCAAGGCAAGGTGGTTTTGGGCACTTTGGGCTAGCCAAACTCCTAGCTCAGCCCATGGGCTTGGCCTCTTAGGGTGGATAAGGGAATCATAGGGGACCCAATATAAGTGTTGGTTTAGTTCAGCTTGGCTTAGATTGATAAATGGCTCAAGAAAAGCCTCTTTAGACTACTTGGATTGAGCCATGTGGTTAGCTCAGATAGACCCAAGGGTTGGGTCTCCTGTGGCTGACTTTAGGGGTCCTAAGGGACAAGCCCAAGCGTCCAAATTATTTTGATAATGCTTAGAGCATTGGATTTGGGTTGGGCTTAGGTGTAAGGTTGATCGATTAAACTAGGTTGATTTGGTCAACTAGGTTTAACTAAGAGTTGGGGTTAGGTCCAACAAGTTTAAATGGATGTTCTGAACTTAATGGAAGTGGTCCCATACAATAGAAAAATCATCTTGTATGAAATGTATATTTGAATGGCGTATGGTTCATTTAGTCAACTTAGGTTGACTAGGTCAACTAAGCTTGACCAAGACTTGGGTTTAAGTTCAATACATCCCAAATGATGTTAAGAATGCATTGGAGGAGGTTTCAATCCTTGGTTTGAATGAGCTATGCTGAGGTTTCAGGAAAATTTTGATTTTAGGAGTCTTAGGGGCTTGGCGTTCAAGTAGCCCTATGTTCAACCAAGGTTAACCATGGCCCAACAAGGCCTTGGTGCTTGTTCAATACATTATGAGGATGACATTAAACAAGACTAAGGGTTTTGGGGAGAGTCCCAAGGTTAAATTCCACAAGATGCATGATTCAGTGGCATGGGCTATAAATATATGAAGGGTTTTCAACCTTTGAAATTCAATGAAGTCTTGAAGGTTAGAGAGATTGGATTATTCTCAAATTTGAAGGATTAATCCTAGGGACATTTCTAGTCAATATGCAATCGATAAATCATGATTCCAAGGTCATTTGATTTGGTTTTAAGGTGATTGAAAAATCATTCAAAATAGGTTATGAAATAAAGGATTTTAGCCTTGACTTTTGGTTTGAAATTTTGGATCAAGTTTTGGCTTCGAATTTGGTTAATTGGATTTGATTTACTCACATCATTGGCAATCATTTAGATGATTATTAGTAATTGAGTAGCAGAGATCAAATTTTAGTCACTAGGTGACTACAACTTAATGAGATTTAGGTTTAATTTGGATTAAATTTGACTTTGATTTGAATTGGGGTTGAATTGAGTTAATTTTGGTTTAGTTAACCTCATTTAAAAATGAGGCCAACAGTCATGCAGTCCCACATGGTCATCACCCAGGTATCTAGAGAATCCATCACCTCCATCAAGTTAGTGCCATCTACCATCACAACCCTCCCTTCAACAACATTGAGCTCGTTTGTGAAAGTGCAAACAGGTTGTTAGACCTATTGCTCAATGTCCCTAAGCTAACCAAGAGGGGGGGTGAATTGGTTCTTTTTAAAATTACTCTTGATATTTTAGAAAATTTAAAAGATAATCGTACAATACGATATAACTTCATACAGTACGAACAGAGATAATTTTTGCTCTTTCTTTTAAAATAGAAATTCAACCACAACGAGAATAAACTGCAGAAAATAGAAATGCAGAAAAATAAATAGTGAACAGAAAACACCAGAATTTATAGTAGTTCGGTCAAACACGACCTACATCCACTCCCTAGAGACTCCTTCTCTAGGTATTGCACTAAAACTAAGTGACTCTCCTTTTGCCCCCACAGCAAGGCGGAGAAGCCTTTACAAACTCTCTTCCACCAACCCCGGTGCGGCAGAGTATCGTCGTCCTTTTCACCCTCCAAGTGCGGCAGAGAACCGTCATCCTTTTCACTCTCCAAGTGTGGCAGAGAACCGTCATCCTTTTCACTCTCCAAGTGCGGCAGAGAACCGGAATACTTTCGAACAATACTCTTGCAAAAGTCTCCAAGGAACTAGGAAGATGCTTGAAGAACAAGTAAAAGAAATCCTCTCAATTGGATAACCTTGTGAATCTCCTCACAATTTTCTCTTGAAAGATCTCTCAAAACTCACTCCCAAACACTCTCCCAATCACTCTCCTCTCACTTCCCAAAAGAATTTTTGCAGAAGGATTTTTTCTCCAAACAGTTTTGAGTCATTTTTATACTTAGGACAGAAAAACTGTCCAAAACTGAATTTTCAAGTTAAGACCGTGCCGATCGTCCCATACGATCGACAATCGTACTGTACGAATAGTTTAAAAAATTAAACAATTCATCCTGTATGACTCATCAGACGAACAAATCAGAGCCATTCGTACACATAGTTCATCCCGTACGAACCCTTGGACGATCAAGTCAGCAAGCTTCGTCCGAACACTTCGTCCCGTACGAACGCTTAGACGATAAAGTCAGTAAGCATCGTCTGAAAACTTCGTCCGGTACGAACGCTTGGACGATCAAGTCAGTAAGCATCGTCCGAACACTTCGTCCCGTACGAACGCTTGGACGAATCGAACAGAGAGCTTCGTCCGATCCATTCGTCCCGTACGAAACTCTGGACGAACCCAATTTTGAGTTGTTCGTACAGCAAAAACTCATGTACGAATGGTATTCGTACTGTACGAATATGCCTTAGAAAAATTTTCTAGTATGATGGGTTCTCCCTGGAGGACATACTCTTCATATTGTACTGTACGAAATAAATTCGTACTGTACGATAAGTTTAAAATATTTAAACTTTTTACTCCCCCATTATATGTGTGTGCACAGTTATCCAACTTACAATCATACTCTCTCAGACTCAAGAAAAAGAAAAAATTTACAGACTTCATTTATAGTGAACAAGTGAACTTGAAGTCTTCAACAGTCTTGAGTGTGAATTTCCTGAAAAATACTTTAGTACACACAAACAAAAACTCAAATATATATTAGAAGATGAATTAGACAAACAATAAACTTTTGTAATCATCAAAAACATAAACTTAGATTAGAATTCTCATGAACAAAACAATTCACTCAAATCAAAACAATCTCCCCCTTTTTGATGATGGCAAAACAACTATTATTTGATAATATACAAAAATAGATCTTCTAACATTCACATTGATCTTCTAACATTCACTCAATGTATCCCCTTTAAATAAAAGATCTACACTCCCCCAAAATAACCTAAATCCCTAAAATTGACTTATCCTATCCTTAAGCTCCCCTTAAAGACAAATCAAGATATTTGAGGATAGACAAGAGAAGGGAAGAAAAGAGTGTAGGAATGAGCAACAAAGCACATACAAACATACAATACACATACAACCATACAATATATACCAAGCACATACAACCATACAAGAACATAAGTCAAACAATAAAGCTCACAATACACATACAACCATACAATACATACAAAGCACATACAACCATACAAGAACATAAGTCAAACAATAAAGCTCTCCCCCTTTTGCCAACAGCAAAAAGAGCACTAAAAGATAGCTGAGAAATGGAATTATGTTAAATGAAGTTGAATTACAATATTGAAATGAGATGCAAAAACTAAAGACTCAAAAATGTTAGATTTCAAAGTATGTGAAGGACAAGAAAAGTTGATCTAAAGTAGTAATGTATTAGACATGTTTAGTAGTCTCAATTTTTTGTATAGAAGGAGAGATAACATTATCAAAAATTCTAAGTCTAAAGTGACAATTATTGATTAGAGAAAAAGAGAATAAAAAACTAAAGGAAAGAATATTTGGCGACTTTGCGCATCGTTTGATTTGATGACACACTTTGTGTGTCTTTTTACAGTTGGCGACATTGCGCATCTTTTGCTTTGATGACACACTTTGTGTTGTCTTTTTACAATTGGCGACATTGCGCATCTTTTGATTTGATGACACACTTTGTGTGTCTTTTTACAGTTTTGCTTTGAATTTAAGATTCTTTCCAATAATATTATCTCTTTAGTCACAAATACAATAATAAACACAAAGATAAAGAATGTGAGAATAATGTTAAAACATCAAACATACATAAATTTAGACTAAGTAATACATGTCTAAATAAAATTTAAGTAAGATCTTCTAATCCACACCACAACATAACAAAATCAACAAATTTGAAATTTTAAAGTTATGCATAGTATTTTTTATTGTAATATGAACTCAATTAACATTCTAGATCAGTAATCAACTATATTCAAGTGTAACAAGGCCATTCACTAACACAAAAAGAATAAATACAGAAACACTGGAACATTTCATTACTAATAATTTCACAACATACAACCATAGCAAGTTACACGTTTAAGGCACATCTCATCATATAAAGAACTTGCTAAAACATATTCAAAATAAAAAACTCACAACAAAAATAACTTAAAATATATAAAGAGTAACACAATCACATCCAAACTAGTACTGAGAGGGACCCTGATCAGGAGGTGGAGGAGGTGGTATACCACCGAACAACAAAAAATAGTTGTTAAGAGTAGCAATATTTATGTTAACAGCATCAAACTTATCATCCTGTCTCTTCAAATGAGCCTCCATGTCATCAAACCTTTGGTCCATTCTATCAAAACGTTGGACCATGTTTTGATAGAAATCCTGTGAAGGTCCAGGTGCAGTTGAGGGTGCACCTGAAGGAGCAGTAGCAAAATGAGGCTCATCATCTGAGCTGTCAGCTGTACCCTCTTTCCCAAATAATGCTCTAAAAGAAGCATCGGTGAAGTATAGTGGGAGCTCTGAAGGACCAGAAGGATGAACTAGGTTATATTTTCTCTCTAGGATGTAACACACAACATATCCTAAAGCAATATTTTTCTTCCTCTTCACACTAGCCAACCCAATGTCAGACAGATAATAGATGTAATCTAAGATCAATTGGGCTTCATCTATAGGCTGACCAGTCATAATAAGAAATGTCATTGAAGAAAGAAGTGAAGTCATATTAACTCGATCTCCTGCTTTAGGTATTATTGATGTCCTAAGCACATGTTGGATTATCCTAGCATTTTGATTCAACATTTCTACCCGAGCGACATGTGTAGGTATGCTTGCACCTCTAAGAACTTGGTTAATTTCAGACCAACCATTTTCAGGTCTTGTGGAGAAGGTATGAGCTCTAATCCCTTGAGTTCTAAGATGAACATATTCTCCTAGATCCTCCTTAGTTATCACAACCTTTTGTTTAAGAACATAAGAAGAAATGGCTGTATGATCCTCGTTAAAAGTCATGTTTGCCAGGAAAACATGAAACAAGTCCTTATTGAAGAAATAGATCAAGGTCAATAGAAAAGAAAACTGTGTCGAGTCAAAGAGGGGCATAACTGTAAAATGGATGTTTTCTTGCAGTAGAATGCGGGAAGGAGTAACCTTAGATGCAGCATACCTAAGGTATGCTTCCTCATTCTCCTCACTAAGGAAATTTTCATCACATTCCCTTCTAGACGCCGGACACCTAGCCACTCGTGCCCTTTTTCCACTGCCAGACATTTTCTCTCAAGGCTCTAAAGGTTTCTAGATAGATAGTGAAATGAAAGAAAATGACCCACCTTTATATATGAAAAACCTGATATCGTACTGTTGTTTGATTAAAAAAATATAGTTTTGAAAAGTGTTCTAATTTTCTTTGGGAAAGTTAAATTTCTGGAATTTTGATGTTTATAATCAAACACTTATTATGAATAATATATCACCTCGAAAGGTGAACATATCGTTCCCTAATAGGTTCAGATTATAATTGTTCGAATTTATCTGATTATCGTAGTCAAACTCAAGGAGAAACAATATATGATCCCTAAGAATCAAAATAGTGTTTAATCCATTATTTAACTATAATAATTCAGATAAGAGATCATTAATTTCAAAATTAAAATTATGATTGTAATTGATATATCTATCCAGAGAAAGAAGATATCAATCACTATCGATAGTTTAAATATGACGATAATGATCATTAGGTTTGAATTTCCCAAAGATAATTAATTAAGGGTTTTGAAAAAGCTTGATTTTGAAATCAGGTCTGGGTTTCTAAATCACCTACGAGCGCAAGCCCTCGTAGTTAATTACATCGTAGGAATCCAGAAAATTTCCTACGAATACTCTCGATTAAAATAGCGATACGAATTTCATTTAAGATTTTCAAAGCTTGATATCAAGGAGGTTAAGGATTGGGATTTCAAGTGGGAATGGTTCAAGGTTGAGCACTTATTTCTGGAGTCAAAGGAGAAGAGTAGGAGGTGTTTTGAGATTCTGAATTACTTCAGAAACACCTCAAACTATCCTAAGTGTTGGGCTTGAATTTGATTGAAAGAGATTTTTAATTTGAATGGTCAATTTTATTAGAAAGTGGGAATTAGATTCCCGAAAGATTGAGGTCTTAGGATTGAAGATATGCCTCAGAACCTAAGTCTAAAATGGGTACTGAGAATCAGTGACCCGGATCCTAGCTAATGCAATGCAATCTGGACTTACCCCGGCCTGGATTGGGGAGCCAGCTAAACCACCTAAACGCTTTTAAAACCATGAGTCAAAGTCTTTAAATGTAGAGTGGTTAAGGACATTGATTAAGATTGGTTTAAAGAATTGGGGTCGACATCTAGAGCAAATCCTAATTGACCCCTTAACATATGTTGGGTTAAATGCTTAAGCTAGAAATACAATTAAAGATTTAGACTCAATTTTTAATTTGTTACTAATGCAATGCATGCTAGTTGACTCGATGAAATGCTTAAATCAAAATGTAGCAGTTTTAAAATCAGGCTTAAAAATAGGTTTTATCCTAGAGATTGCACAACATCCCCTTGGACAGAACTGCACCCTAATAGGTCAGGTGGTCTGCCAGAACCCGCAGGCGGGGAGGTGCCTAACACGGATGAGAAAAGTCAATATATATGCATGAAAAACTCCCGGCGAGTCCGGGCTTACTTCTTAAGAGCGTTAGAGTTTCTATCTGAGCTTAAAAATTTTAAATTTTGTTTAAGTAGAAAAAGTTAATGACCGTACCCTCACGAGCCTCCGATCGGGTTCCAGGCTAAATCAAAATCGACATGCAATAGTGCCAAATAAACTACTAAAAGCATGCGGGTCCTTAATCGCAATCAACACATCAATTAAATCATTTAAATAATTAAATCAATTAAATAAATACTCAAACTGAAAGTCCATAGGCAAGTGCCCTTAATTATACAACCCAGGGTCTGCAGTAAAGTAAAGTGGCCGGGTACCACTGACTACAACCCGAATTCTACTCCTAAGACTCAAGTGACTTTGAGATTTGAGATTCTTCTCATTCTTCACTTCTTCGTCTTCTTGGAACTCCTTGGATCGTCGGGTCTCGATATCCAAATGAAAAGAAACTCCCCCTGAATAGGGGTGTTATCTTTTCTCTTTGGATATTTGAAATTCATCCTAATTTGGATCTCCAAATGGATAGGAACTCTCCCCTAAGGGATGTTCCTTCCTCTTTGGATTCCAAATTGGATGTTTAAACATCTCAATCTCAAATCACTTAAAATTTATAACTCAATTTACATCTCAAATTACATCAATTGAAATTAAAAATCTAGACTCAACAACCTGCAGAGTTATCCTAATAATCAGTAGTTTATATTTGACATCCCAAGCAGTTATTACATTAAAATTTAAAATACTCAATCACAGCCACGCTTGGCCATGCTCTTTTTGATTTAAAGGGGGACTTAAGCAATTTTCTGGAGCACCTGTGCAACTTAGTAATTATAATTTTGCCCCCTTTAATTTATGCTCTGTATGAGCATGGCCACCTGCATAAAATTGAATTAGTACAAAACGTCCCTAGCCTAGGGGTAGATCTAACGTACAATCAAATCAACACAGAATGCATTAAATAAATAAACAATCACATCCACATCAATTCTATGTCTAGCAAACAGCATGCAGTGAAAGCTCGAAAATCCGGCACACAGCAGAAAAGTAAACATCGGCCTAGCCTAAGACTAGAGTTGGTTGTCCTAGCAAACCATCTAGAGTGTGTGAGGTAGGCTGTGTGGCTTTGATATGTCCTAAATAGAATAATTTGATTGAAATTGTTTAAAGTTCTAGTTGGTTGAAGGCTTAAGAGAAGATTTAATTTGAATTTAAATATTAATGACTTGAAATTGATTTTAAATTTGATTTTAATTTTTTGTTGGATATCACCTTTGTTTCACACCGAGGCCGTGAAGTTTATTTCACCTTCCTTAGGGCTAATTTAATAGCCTCGTAGGCCTGGGTTACCTAGTGGTACCCGATATAATTAAGTGATTTGATTTTAATTAAGGTTTGAAGGTTGATTAAATTTTAATTAAATTTGATTGGTTGCTGGTTTTAAAGTTGATTTGGTGTTTTCTGGAATTTTTGATAATTTATTGGATTTTGGAATTTTTTGATTATTTTAATGATTTAATTAAGGGGTTAAAAATTGACTTTTTGATTTAAAGTGTTTTCTGGAAATTTAATATTTTATTAAAATACTAGACCTTAATAAGATCAGTTAGACAGTAAGTACACTGAAATTGGATTTTTCTAGATTTTATTATGAAGGTTTGATGTTTTGACTTGAATTTGAACTACGTTTGACCAAAAGTTGACTTTTTCAAATTTGATTGATTTCTGGAAACTTAACATTTTTAACAAATATTAGAGCTTAAGATGAGTTGTATGCCTTTGAGTTTGCTCAATTTGGAGTTCATTTGAATTAGTTATGAATTTTTGAAGTTTTGAGTATTTAATGAATTATTAAAATTGTTTAATTAAAGTCATTTTTATGATTTGAATCCAAATGACCTCCAAACTTCTTGAAATCAACTCCAAAGGTCAGGAATGACCTATGGAGTGATTTCCAAGTGTTTGGAAATTTTCTGGAATTTTTAATTATTTTTAATTAATTAAATTAATTAAATATTGAATTTCAATTAAAATTAAATTAAATTAAATTTTGAAGTCCAGTCAAGGGGCTTTTAATTTTCATTGGTTAAGGGTTCAATTCTGGTCAGTTTGAGATATTAAATGTAATTTTTGGATTTAAATTTGATTTATTATAATTTTTTGAAAGGTTTTAAGGCTTAATTAAGGTTTAAACTTGATTAGGTTGATTAAGGGGCTTAATGATCTCAAAAGTCAGTAGGAAATTTTCCTAGGGCTGAGGGTGTCACTATGTTCAAATGGTTTGAGTTTCAAATCAATTGGAATTGAATCTTAATTATTAGAATTTTTCTAAGTTTTCTAAATGAGTCCTTAATTGTTGTCCTTAATGACACTAGGTTTGAATAGGTTCAAATCAAGGTTTTGCTAACCCTTAGATATAACATATGCATGATAAATACACATATAAACACAATCAATCCTATGTCTAAGAGAGCCTTAAACTAAGTGGTGTGTGTATGTCCTTAAACATGCATAAATTAATACTTAATTAAATGTGAACAATAATTAGATTAGTGAATGATTAGAGCATAATCATTCACTAACACTCCCACAAGATTTCTTATTCAAATATGCTGATTTATGTTTAAAATTCCAAAGTAAATCTCTCAACCTAAAATATTTAAGTATTTATGTATATATTTCAAAATAATTTCAAAATACACTAAATCTATTCATAGAATTATATATAGATATAGGTTTTAAATTAAGAATACTTAAGATATGATTAGGGTGATTTTAATATCTAATTGAGAGATCTACTGATCTACTAAGCTCATTTAAAAATAAGTTTCTTAATTTTCAAAATAATTGACTTAATATTTAATTAGATATTAATTAAATATTAAAATAATTAAGTAATTAAAATAAGTTAAAATTAATCAAGTTTTGATCTCTGAATTTGATTTCAAATTAAAGTGCTTAATTTTCTAAAAATTTTGATATATTACACTTAATTTTCTGATTTAAAATGAATTTATTATGAATTTTTAAAGTTTAAATCAATTAAAAGGGGTTTTTAAATAATTTTAAATTAATTAACGATTAAAATAATCTTAAAATTAGTTAATCTAAATCTTAAGAATTTTCTGAAATTTTAAAATTATTTATATATGGATATATATATATATATACTAATTTTTAAAAATATTCAAATTATTATTCATTCATTAAATATTAATTAATAATTAAATAATTAGTTAATTGATATATAAGATATAGTTTGAATTAATTTAATTTCAAAATTAGAATAATTTAAAATTAATTAATTAATTATTGGATACTAATTAATTAAATCAATGAATATTAATTAATTATTAAACTATTAAAATATTATAACTCATTTAAATAATATTAAATAATTTTAATTAAATATTATTTAAATTTTCAAATATTTTTAAGATTAATATTGAATTTAAAGTTAATTAAATATCAAATAATTATTTAAATACTTAATTAATATATTAAATAATATTAAACATTTAAATTAATTTCTAAATTTAAGATATTTTAAATAATATTTAAAATTTTTCAGTTAAGATTTAACATTAGTTAAGATATTAAGTCATTTAATATTGATTAAGGGAATAAATCACTTAATATTAATTAAAATATTAAATATTATATGTTAATAAAAGTTTTAAATAATTTGATATTAAATAAAATAATAAATTATTTAATAAAAAAAATTATATATTAAAGTTTTAAATAATTTAATATTAATTAAAAAAAACAATAATAATAAACTATTTAATATGAACTAAAATATTAAATAATATATATTAATTAAAGTTTTAAATAATTTTAGTATTAATTAAAATAATAATTTATTTAATATTAGTTAAAACATCAAATAATTAATTAAAATAATATTTATTTAATATTAATTACAATTAATAGAATTATTTAATGTGTATTAAAATAATAAACTGTTTAATTTTAATTATAATATTAAATAATTTAATATTACTTAATATTAATATTTAAATTTTTTAAAATTAATTAATTAAATTCAAAATAATTTTATAATATATATATAAATATATATATTAATTTAAAATTAATGTTCTAATTTTTTATTTTTCTGTATTTTAAAAAAATATTTAAATTATTTAAAATTTAATTTAAAAGAATGGCGGCGGCGGGGCCACGTGGCAAGCTCCAATTGGCCGCTTCAAACCGCGGGAGCCACGTGGCGCATCCGGTTTGGCGGGCGAAACTGCGGGCAATCATTGGAAATGATTGCGCCGCCGCGCAATCATTTCCAATGATTGGTGGTGGCGTGGTTTCGATCCTCGTGGTACTTAACCACGTCAGCACGTGGTTTCGACCGTTGGATCTCCGCTGTTTCGAAATGGACGGGTATGATCAAGCCGGACGAGGTACGTAGCCGCCTGATCAACCGCGCGGTCGAACGAAACCGCGGAAGGCCTTGATCTGGACCGTTGATCGTTTGATCAACGGTCCAAAGGAAAGCCCAGTTGAACTTAGTTCAACCGAAACCCTAGAGTGGGTTTTTTGCCTCATGTGCTTGATCCGGTTAACCAAATTAAACGAAATTTTAGAACTAGATCATCTATATGAACAGAAATGATGTGGGTAGTTTGATTCGACTTAAAACGAACTTAATCAAAAGTTAATTAAACTAGAGTGTTTTAACCTAGGGTTTAGGATTATACCTTACACAATCGATGGATTTAGATGAACTCGAGCTCTCTGAATTTGTAGTTTGTCCAAGTGTAGTTCTCCAGAAGACTTCTCGAGCTAACGACGTCTGGATCTGGACCTATAGCCTCTTGGACGGATTTGGCTTAAGCTCGCCGGAATCCACTCGCCGACGGGCTCTGACCGGAGGAATTCCGATGGGAAGTTGAAGAAGGATCTATCTAAAGCTCAATGGAATAGAGGTTGAGGTCTGAGGCGGCTTTAGAAGAGAGAGAGAGGTTGGGTTTGAATGATGTTCTAAGGAAGGGTTTTACCCTATTCAATTCCTTCCAAATTGAATCAGTGGCTGGGATGGGTTTGTTTGAGCTCTATGATGTTGCCAAGTGTCCCTAGGGTGGTTGGGAGCAGTGGGCAAGGACGAGTATTGGACATCCTAGGTGTAAAGGAAGTTTTGTCATCTTGTGAGCATGTGGAATGGCTAAGAGCCATTTGATCAGGATCCAAGGGTTTAAAACAGCTCTAGGAATGTTCTGGAATGAATCTTAACAGCTGGGGTTAAATGGTGTTTGATTTAGAAGGGTTTAATCAAATATTTAAACCATTCAAAGGCTACTTTGACCCTCCATTGACTGTTTGACCAGTCAATGGGTCAATGTAGCTGATGTGGCATGCAAGATGGCACCACACATTGGATGGAATGAAAGTTAAATCATGCAATTGGAGTTTGAAATAATATAGAAGGATTTAAATGGGTTTGACCAAAATTTGGGATTTGACCAAGTCAAATGATATATGATTTGACTTATGATGGATTTGAGATAATTCAAAATATTCAATAGAATAATTTTTTTAGTTTTAGGAGGTTTAATTGAATTGTATATCCCAACAAGATTCAATTCAATCAAATTTGAATAAGCTTGAATTTAAGTTGACTTGGTCAACTTTGACCAAAATTTGAGTAAGGGTGACCTTAGAAATGTTAACACCATAAGCTAGAAAATATTTAAGGACTTGATATAGATGTGATAAGCTAAATGGGTCAAAATGACCCATTAAAGGCCTTAAAGGGGTTTTAGGTCAATTAAAGTTGGTCTGGTCAACTAGGTTGACCTAGGACCTGAATTTGGGTTTAGTAGATTTGATTTGATGTCGAAAGTCTGGTAGATATATCTCAGGAGTTTAAATGTGTTATTTGGATCAAATGACCCGTTCAGGCCTTTAATGGGCCTAATGGGTCAACTAGGTTGACTTGGTCAACCAGGTTGACCCAGAGTCAGGGATTGGGTTCAATCAATTCAGAATGATATTCTGAGTCTATTGGTGGTGGTCCCAAGGTCTGGGGAGGTCATTTGGTCAAAATGACCTATTTGGGCCTTTAATGGGCCTTTTAGGTCAACCCTGGTTGACTTGGTCAACCAGGTGGGTCCAGGGTCTGGAAATGGGTTCAACAGATTTGAAATGACATTTGGAGTCCAATGGAGGTGGTCCCAAGGTCAGAGGAGGTCATTTGGTCAAAATGACCTGTTTTGACCCTAAAGGGGCCTTTTAGGTCAACCCTGGTTGACTTGGTCAACCAGGTGGGTCCAGGGTCTGGGAATGGGTTCAACAGATTTGAAATGACATTTAGAGACCAATGGAGGTGGTCCCAAGGTCAGAGGAGGTCATTTGGTCAAAATGACCTGTTTTGACCCTAAAGGGGCCTTCTAGGTCAACTAGGTTGACTTGGTCAAACAGGTTGACCCAGGGGCTGGTTTTGGGTTCAATGGGTTTGGTTTGACATTTGAAATTTGCTGGAAGTGGCTGCATTTGATTTGGAGGTCATTTGGTTCAAGTGACCAGTTACACCCCCCTAGGGGTATTTTGGTCATTTTGACCCCTGGTCAACTGGGGGTCAAATTGAGTCAAACAAAATGCATTTTAATGCTCAATAGGTCATAATCAAGGGTCTGGAGGTGATTGGAGGCTTTGGAGAAAGCTCCAGGGTCAAAATCCACTGGGTGGGAGGTCCAGTGGCATGGACTGTAAATATTTGAAGGTTTTACAGCCTTTGGATTTCAATTCAATTTCTGAGGTTAGAGATCTCAGAATGATCTCAAATTTGGAGGGTTGCCTCTAGAGACATGTCACATCAGTGTGGAATTGATAGATCTTGAATCAGAGGTCATTTGATAGGGTTTTGAAATGTTCAAAGATTCACTGGAAAAGGCTTTCAGGACTTAGACCTTTGGCCTTGGAATTTGATCTGGATTTCTGGTTTTAAGCTGGATTTTGAGTTTGAATGATAGGGTTTGAATTAAGTTTAGATTGAATTGAAGCTTGGATTGATCTAGAAGAATCCTAGGGTTTAGAATAGGTCCTAGGGGCCAAATCAGCTTAAGGGAAATCCTAGGGTCTAGAACAGATCCTAGGGACTGGAGTCTGGGAAGATCCTAAAACCTAAAAGTCTTAAGGAAATCTTAGGATCTGGGGTCTGGAAGAATCCTATAATCTAGAAGAATCCTAAGATCTAGGAATCCTAAGATCTAGATTGATCCTAAGATCTAAAATCTAGGAAAGATCCTAGGATCTAGAATAGTCTGGAAATTTGATTGATCTGAGATCAAGGTTGATTTGAATTTGGATTGATCTTAAAGTCTAGATTGATCTAAGATCAGATTGATCCTAGGGTTAAGATTGATCCTAAGGATTGGCAAGATCCTAAGGTTTGGACTGGTCCTACTGAGCTCATACAAAAATGAGGTCAACAAATGGAGCCCCAATATGTGTAATAGAATGTAGTTCTATTGCACAAATTGGTGTTGACCGAATAGAATGGTCAAGTCTGGAGTTTTGATCCTAAGGGAAAGAAAAATCTATCCCTGGGGAATCGGGGTTTGAATAGATACTAGGGTAGTGCTAGGAAAAGCGTACTCTACCACTAGTGGGTCTGGTCCTGAGGATAGGAGAATCCTAACCTTAAGGGTAGAGGAACCTGGGTGATCCTATAGGAAGGAAGAACTCCTAACTATAAAGGATTGAAATTAAATTTGATTCTAAGGGAAAAGAAAACCTTACCCTAAGAAGATTGAATTTGAAAATATACTAGAGTAATGCTGGGGACAGCGTACTCTACCACTAGTAGATCTAGTCCTAAAGGAAAAGAAAAGTCTATCCCTAAGGGAGAAGAATGTCTGGAGTATTATATAGGAAGGAAGAGCTCCTACCTATTGAGGATTGAATCTAGATTTGATTCTAGGGAGAAAGAAATCCTAATCCTAGAAGATTGGGTTTGAAATTGAATCTAAGGGAAGGAGGTCCTAGCCCTAGAAGATTGAATTTGAAATGATATTAGGGTAGTGCTGAAGCAGCGTACTCTACCACTAGTAGATCTTATCCTAAAGGAAGGGACGTCCTAACCCTAAAGGAAAAGAAGGCCTGGGTGATCGTATAGGAAGGAAGAATTCCTAGCTATAGAGGATCAAGTTTGAATTTTGATACTAGGGCAGTGCCACGAAGGGCGTACTCTGCCACTAGTAGATCTAATCCTAAAAGAAGGAAGAAGAACCTAGCCCTAAAGAAAAGAAAGCTTGATTGAGATTGATTCCAGGACGGTGCCATAGAGGACTTACTCCATCACTAGGAAGTCTAATCCCAAGGGAAGGAAGAAGAACCTACCCTAAGGAAGAGAGAACTGGATTTTGAGATTAAACCCAGGATGGTGCCATAGAGGACTTATTTCATCACTGGGGAGTCTAATCCTAAAGGAAGGAGAAAAGCCTAACCTTGAGGAGAAGAGAGTTTGATTTTGGAGTTGAAATTGAATCCAGGACGGGGCCACAAGGGACTTATTCCATCACTGGGGAATCAAATCCTAAGAGAAGGAGAATACTTACTCTAAGGAAAAGAGAACTGGATGATCTCATAGGAAAGTAGTATTGCTTCTTAGGAGATCAGGCTTAAAGTTTTGAATTTTGAAACTAGAATGGTACCACAGAGGGCGTTATCCATCACTAGAAGATCTAATCCTAAGAAAAGAAAGCACGATGACTCACATCTGTCCTTAAGGGAAAGAAGACTAGAGGACCCTGAGGGAAGGAAACATTGCTTCCCGCAGAAGGTCGGATCTGGATTTTGAATCTAGGATGGTGCCACAGAGGGCGTGCTCCACCACTAGAGGATCTAATCCTAAAGAGAGAAAGCACGATGGCTCATATCTGTCCTTAAGGAAAAGAAGACTAGAGGAACCTGAGGGAAGGAAACATTGCTTCCCACAGAAGGTCGGATCTGGATTTTGAATCTAGGATGGTGCCACAGAGGGCGTGCTCCACCACTAGAGGATCTAATCCTAAAGAGAGAAAGCACGATGGCTCATATCTGTCCTTAAGGAAAAGAAGACTGGATGATTCTGTGAGAAGGAAACATTGCTTCGCACAGAATCGGATCTGGATTTTAGATCTAGGATGGTGCCACAGAGGGCGTGCTCCACCACTAGAAGATCTAATCCTAAGGAAAGAAAGCACGATGACTCACATCTGTCCTTAAGGAAAAGAAACTGGATGATCCTGTGAGAAGGAAGTATTGCTTCACACAAAATCGGATCTGGATTGATCGTATGTAAAGGAAACTTGCTTTACATAGAGGATCAGGTCTGGATGATCACGTATAGAGGAAACTTGCTCTGTACAGAAGATCGGATTTGGAATGATCGTATTGTGAAGGAGACTTGCTTCACATAGAGGATCGAATCTGGATGATCGTGTATATAGAGGAAACTTGCTCTATACAGAGGATCAGGTCAGGATTGATCGTATATAGAGGAAACTTGCTCTATATAGAGGATCAGGTCTGGAATGATCATATATGAAGGAAACTTGCTTCACATAGAGGATCGGGTCTGGAATGATCATATGTGAAGGAGACTTGCTTCACATAGAGGATCGGGTCTGGAATGATCATATGTGAAGGAAACTTACTTCACATAGAGGATCGGGTCTAGATGATCATGTGTGAAGGAAACTTGCTTCACACAGAAGATCGAGTCTGGAATGATCGTGTATAGAGGAAACTTGCTCTATACAGAGGATCGGGTCTGGATTCTGGAACTTAAGAATTGAATGATTTTTGAATTTGAATTGATTGAGTTTTGAATTTGAAGAAGTGTTTTGAATTTGATTCGAATTGGTTTTGAGTTTGAAAATTTTGAATTTGAGATTTGATTTTAATTGATGTTGAATTTGATTTCGAATTTTGAATTTTGATTTTGGATTTTGAAAAACTTGGACAAAATTGAGTTGAATAGATTCAAAATTTGAAGATTTTATTGATTCAAAATTCGAGCTACATCAAGCATAGTATTTTTTTAGGAATCGCCCATTTACAGGAAGCATTGGGTGATCTCCTTTACAATCCACTAGCTGATACGAGCCTCCTTCGTAGACTGTTTCCACTACGAAGGGTCCTTCCCAGGTTGGTTCAAACTTTCCACCAAGCTTTCGGTGGGCTAAGATAGGCCTCCGAAGAACCAAGACCAAGTCGCCTAGTCGGAAGGTTCTAGGTCGCACTAACTTATCATGAGCTTGAACCATTCTGGCTTTATAAAGTTCTAGATTCTGCTGGGCTTGGAGACGACGTTCTTCAAGACCCTCAAGTTCTTCAAGTCGAAGTTGTGCATTCTGTTCTGTTGTGATCTGATTCTGGACTGCAGTTCTGAGTGAAGGGATTTGAATTTCCAGAGGGAGTACGGCCTCAGACCCATACACTAGTGCAAACGGTGTGGATTGGGTCGGGGTTCGATATGTGGTCCTGTAGGCCCACAAAGCTTCCACCAACCTCTCATCCCACTAACGTTTATTGTCATCCAGGGTCTTTTTGATGATTTGTACCAGGGTTTTGTTGAAGGCCTCAGCCAATCCATTAGCCCGTGGGTAATAGATCGTTGAGTATCTCCAATCAATACCATGGCGACTTGCAAAGTTATTGATTTTTGTAGACTTGAAAGCGGACCCATTATCGGATATGATTCTACGAGGCACGCCGAATCGATATACGATATGGTCATGAAAGAATTTCATTACATGATGTGATGTTACATTTCTTAGTGGGACTGCTTCTGCCCACTTTGAAAAATAATCAGTCGCTGCTAAGATGAAGCGATGACCCCTTGAAGAAGGAGGGTCAATTAGCCCGACGATATCCGTGCCCCAACTTTCGAAGGGCCACGAGGCTATCGTAGGATGCAACACATTAGGCGGCTGATGTAAAACCACACTATTAACTTGGCATTGATGACAACATTTTGCAATTTTCATGCAATCGTCAATCATCATAGGCCAGTAGTAACCAAGTCTTTTGATTTTCATTTTCATCTTAGGACCCGATTGATGAGCACCACACAGTCCGGCATGGACTTCGTTAACGATCTTCAGGGCCTTTTATTTGTCTAAACAACGGAGCCACATCTGATCGAACGATCGTCGGTACAACGTATCGTTGACTAGTGCATATGATAGGGCACGTTTCTTAATTTGATTGGCAAGAGACCTGTCGTGGGGAAGCTTGCCTTCTTGCAAATACTTGATTATTGGTTGTCTCCAATCTTGTTCTTCATCGACTACTGAAGATGTAGAAAGGACCTGGGAAGATTGATTGTTGAGGTATTCCATGTCTACAGGGGATAGGACTTGACGACCCTGAACTTCTATAGGGATGAAGTCTTCTTCTAGGCAAGCAAATTCCTTTGCAAGCTTTGCTAGGTCATCCGCCGAGGAATTGCTTCCACGAGGAACCCTATACATAGTTACAATGGGAATTTTCTTGAGTAGGTGATATTTCAGGAGTTTAGGATTCAAAACCTTATAGGTCCCTATAACTTGGTTGATCACCAGTTGAGAGTCACCATAGATCTTAATCTCTTTAATCTCCATTAGGATTGTAAGTTCCAGACCAGTTATCAAAGCTTCGTACTCAACTTCATTGTTCGTACAAGGTTCTGATAAATGGTAGGAAAAGTGCATCATTCCCTTATCCGGTGTTATGAAAACCAGACCGACTCCGGCTTTCCCAGGAATAGTAGATTGAGGTGTTTTGCCCTTTTGAGAGGACGCTGCACCATCAAAATACATTTCCCAGGTTTGAACATTGGATTCCTCGAAACTCATGATTTGCTCGTCAGGTAAATCATCATTTAGAGGAGATTCCGCCGGTAGCGGGTGTGCCGCAAGGAAGTCGGCAACGGCCTGCCCTTTCACAGCACGCAGGGGAATGAAAGTGATTTCAAATTGTAACAATATCATAGACCAACGAGCCAGACGTCCTGACAACGTGGGCCGGGTCATAAGATATTGCAGGGGGTTGACATTGGAAATCAGACTGACCTGATGAGAAAGCATGTAATGTCTTAGTTTTTGTGCTGCAAAGACTAAGGCAAGGTAATGTTTCTCAATTGCAGGGTATCAGATTTCCGTTGGGAGTAATCTCCGACTCAGGTAGTAGAGGGCGTTCTCTTTCCCATCGTCATTGATTTGAGCTAGAAGAGCCCCAAGAGATTCGTCAAGGGCTGCAGTGTAAAGGATTAAAGGTCTTCCCGGAATGGGGGCTGCCAAAACTGGCAGATTTGTCAGGTATTGTTTGATATTTTCGAAAGCATTTTGACATTTCTCGTCCCAAATGAATTTGGCGTCCTTTTTAGCTAGGACAGAGAATGGTTGACATCTTCCAGAAAGATTAGAAATGAATCTTCTTATATACGCCAACCTGCCCTGGAGAGATCTCAGTTGAGTGAGACTCTTAGGATGCGGCATATTTAAGATAGCTTCAATTTTGGCAGGATCAATTTCGATTCCACGGTGCCTAACTATGAAACCTAAGAACTTCCCTGATGTGACGCCGAAAGCGCACTTCAAGGGATTCATTTTAAGGTCGTAGCGGCGCAACCGCTCGAAAATAGTTCTTAAGTCATAAAGATGAGCCTCTTTCACTCTGCTCTTGACAACTAAATCGTCGATGT
Source organism: Dendrobium chrysotoxum (assembly GCA_019925795.1). Lineage (NCBI taxonomy): Eukaryota > Viridiplantae > Streptophyta > Magnoliopsida > Asparagales > Orchidaceae > Dendrobium > Dendrobium chrysotoxum. The sequence goes on from CM034313.1 coordinate 50,260,398, forward strand.
AACATTCGACTTGATTATGTATTAAGTCATCAAAGATATGAGTCATGGCCCGCTGGTAGGTTGCACCAGCATTTTTGAGGCCAAAGGGCATCACTTTATAACAAAAGATCCCTATAGGACTTCTGAATGCAGTGTTTCTCTCATCTTCTGGGGCCATCTTGATTTGATTATAACCAGACGAGCCATCCATAAAGGAGAAAACAACGTGCGAGGAGGCAATGTCCACCATGAGTTCTGGGATTGGCAAAGGGAACTCATCCTTAGGACATGCCTTGTTCAGGTCTCTATAGTCAACACAGACTCGAATTTGACCATTTTTCTTTCGAACTGGCACGACGCTGGCTACCCAAGAAGGATATTGTTCTTCTCGAATAAATCCCGCCTCTGCCAACTTCTTGACTTCAGAAATGACTTGTTGTTCGATCTCCAGACGCATGTGTCGTGGAGCTTGCTTGACATGAATGGCATCATGCCAGATTCCAAGTTTATGGACTGCTACGTCAGCGGACAACCCCGGCATTTCATCGTATGTCCAGGCGAAGCAATCTTTAAACTCGGATAGAAGTTGAATTAGATCCTTAGACTCATCCTCACTCAACAAAGAACTTATGAAAGTGGGGCGAGGGTCATCCTCTGTTCCAAGGTTGATTTCTTTAAGTTCATCGACTGTTGATTTAATTTCTTTTTCGAATTCAGGGGGTGCATCCTGAACCTGAAGTTCATCAGAATCATCAAAAGTCTCCAAACAAAGTCCATCGAACGAATCAATGACTTCAGTAGGGACATTTTTAAATTCAGGACGACTAGTTATCATTAGACAAAATTCGTCATCGTCAAACGACCTAACGGTACTAAAGCCGATACCACTGGTCCAATGTTTATTAAATTTTGAATTCCAAAGACTTTCGTGGCATCTAGCCTGACCCTTAGTCCATTGACTCGGAGCAAAATCTTTAGAGATAAGAGACTTAACACCAGCAGGAAAGTAGCCAAAAGGTAATTCCATTAATTCATTGAAATTTGCCTCTTCAAGGATTACATCATCTTCATTCCTTGAGGAGGAAGAGCCAGGGAAGAACTTCTTGGCTTTCCTTACTTCTCCATCTAAGTTCGGAGCATCCTTAATTACTAACCCTGAGACCCTGTTAGCAGACAGTGGGGTTAAGGTTAAGGATTCAACCGTTCTATTAAGCTTTTCATACAAACTCAATTCAGGCTCGTCACTTTGAATATTTAATTTTGTATCCTCCTGGTCGCTATCCGATTCTAAAGTGAGATCAAACTTTGGAGGAGGATTGATTTTTGTATAGTCAAAAGCAAATCTGGCACCCCTTTTTCTTGAATCTTCATCAGAACTTGTTTCAAGTTCGACATAGATCGGGGAATTTCTTTTTTCAATTGAAGGGCGACCTCGACCGCGTGCTCTTTGGGCCATCCTCCCACCTCTTTGAGGTACAATGTTTGGAAGCCTGAAGATCACACGCTCGACGTCCTCTTCACTACTTGAATTTTGTCTCTTTTGATTTTTGACTCTTTCTTTTCTCAATCTTTGAATTGCTTTTGAACTTTGACTTTCTGCCTTTTCCTCCTTGACGTTGATCTCTACCTTAGAACAGGTAGTGGACCCTTTAGGAACGTAGTACGCCGCATCCTTGTAGATCCCGATCTCGTGAATAGAGAATGGTTGCAGATCACCCTTAATTTCAAACTCAATGCCATCTCGTTGGTACTTGATGCATTGATGTAGGGTAGAAGGAATCATCCTATACTCATGGATCCAGGGCCTTCCTAGGAGCGCGTTAAAGGACATTGCGAATCAATTATATGAAATTTCGCTTCAATTTTCAATTCTCCTATCTCTAGAAGAAGGGTAACTGAACCTAAAGCCTTCTCGCCCTTTTCATTGAACCCACGAAGCACTAACTTGTCAGTTGAGAGCTTGCTAGTATCAATTCTAAGGTATGCGAGAGTCTTTATGTTCATCACGTTGACCGATGCACCCGGGTCAGCTAGAACTCTTGATAACTTAAACTTGCCCACATTTACTGTGATGTAAAGTGGACGATTGTGGTCGGCAGTTCCAAGGAGTAAATCTTCGTCAGAGAAGGTAACCCCAGGGATTTCTTTAAAGTACAAAGCTTCTTCCTCAGAAGTTGATGCTAATTGAGCTAAGCAAATCTCTGGGTCGAGAAGTGCTTTAATTAGAGTTTCCCTCATCTCTTTTGAAAGGACAAGGGCATCATAAATGCTCAATTTGGTAGGCAACTTCCTAAGGTGAGCTAATACATTGTAATCAACACTTGGAACATTAACGTTGGGACCCGGTAAATTTGAAAGAATTGGAGTTGATTGTTGAGCGGGGATTTGAATTGGATCATCAGAAACAACTTGTTTTCCTTTATCCTGAGGAGGTAGTCTAGGGGGTAAGACCTTCCCACCACGTAGTTGTACTTGCATGACTTCATCGGAAGAATAAACTACAGGGGAGTCTACGCTCTCCTTAGGCGATTGATTGTCGTTATCTGAGCGAGAGTCCGAATCTGAAAAGTCTATCACGACAGGACTCCCTTGAAAGTTAATTTCAAGGGTTTCACTATCTGATAAGACATCAGATTCGTTTCTCTCTTGAAGAGTCAAATCTGGAGAGTTGAGTGTTTGAATTTCTTGATTGATCTCAACTTATTCTTGATTATTATCAACAGAAGAGTCGTTTACATTTTCATTCTCAACATTAATCATCAAAATTTGAGCAGAAGGATCAGACTTTTTATTTAATTTTGGACCCTTTGCCTTTGATGGGGCAAAGTAAAAGTCAGATAATTTCAGTGGTGACAGAGGTTTTGAGCCACCATCAACCACTTGTACAGATCTCTCATCAACAAATTTCCTCTCTACAGAAAATTCACTCTTTTCATTTTTATTCAGTACAGTAGTTCCTAAGACTACTGGAGAGGAAACTGTCCCAACGTTCTCCTGCGAAGCCTCAAGGTCAACCTCCCAGATCGGGTCCCGGGCTCTCGTCGGTAACTATTGAGAAAGATGAAAAGATTTATTAATCGACTTTTTAAATGCCCGGGATAGTGCTATATCCCAACCATCTTCAATGGACAGAGAAAAGTTAGAATTCATACCTGAGATAGATTTGACAGACCCCTGATCCGGATCGACCAGGTACTCCTTTGGAATTATAATATTACCTTGACGAAAGTTCTTTTCTAACCAATCTTTGAAGATTTTGCAATCTTCGATTGTGTGGCCTAACATGCGATGGTAGGGGCAAAAAGTTGGATCATCCTTCTTATTTGCCTCTTCCGGCTTCTTGGCCTCCGGCAATCAAAAATCTGGCTTCTTCTGAAGACTTTTAAAGATCTTTCTCACCGACTCCCTCTTAAATGGATATGTACGAGCCAATCTCTCTTTAAAAGAAATCGGGTGAGAATCTCTTGTAGGTTGAGAAGTTACCTGAAAAGGTGGAGATTTCTGAGTTTGTTGTGTTGGAGAATTACTGGACTGAACATTCATTGGTTTCTTCCCCTTATCAACAGCTGAAACCATTGCTGTTCTCTTTTCAAAGGACTTCAATAGTTTACTAGCTTTCTTTTCCTCAGTAGAATCCTTCAGGAATGGCATTTTGGAAGCCTCTTCCTGTAGATTACTAGCCTTATTCAAAAGTTTTTCGAAGGTTTTGATAGTGAAACCCTTCAGGAGAAAAGCAATAGGCCCGTGGATATTCTTTAAAAGAATCTCCACTGCATGTTGCTCTTGTAACTGGGGTTCACACTTCATCGAGAGATTTCACCATCTCAAGATGTACTCAACCAAAGACTCTCCCGGTTTTTGTTTTTCGATGACGAGATCACCAACGATTACACGCTGCTGAGCTCCTGAGAATCTCTTTAAGAATAGACTCTCGAGCTCTGTGAATGTTTTCACTGAACCATTAGGTAGATCTGCGTACCACTCAAAAGCAATACCGGATAGACTACTCACGAACTGGCGAAAGAGTAGAGCATCTGACCCTCCTGCGTTGCAACAGCTCGCTCGGAAGTGGGCCAGGTGCTGTCTTGGATTTTCTAAACCACTAAAAACTTTGAATGAAGGTGGCACAAAGCCTTTAGGATAAGAAACTGAATCATATTCTTCAGGGTAGGGTCTACCCTTTGGAATAAATACAATCCCTTGAGAATGGGCTAAGGCCTCCCTTACCTGGGTTTCGATCATCTGGCGGATATCTTTGTCGGCTGGAGAGGTTGGGGAAGTAACCTCTGGAGTTCTAGGACTTGATTCTATTTTCCTGCTGTGCTCACCCACTGTGTGTGTTGTAGGTTGCAACTGCTCGGATTGAGATTATTGTGCCTTGATCATCTGATTCTACATCTGTTCCATTCTGAGTATCATCTGTTCAATTTTATTTTCCAAACTCTTGATGTATTCATCTTTCTCATTTAACTTAATTGATCCATCAGAGTCTGAATCTACTGCTGCAGAGGCTTCTTCCTTACCGGATCGGTGTCTTGAAGGCTCAGCATCTTTATTCGATGCTCTAGTTTCAACCATGCAAATATTTCCAGCTGAATCTTCTTCCATCAGGTCATCTGCTTCTGGATCAAAGGCTTCAATTACCTTGTTTTTAAGTATGTCCCTTATTTCTTGTACCACCTCATTGATCGGTCTACCCTCAATTGATTCGAGGTCGATTGGTAGGTACCCCTTATAGTTAATCATCTCTTCAAATTCCTCATCTCCGAACTGGGTGAGGACCTCTTGAATTTTCAAGTCATCAGCAGTAGGTTCTGCCACTAACTGATCTAACATCTCTTGATCATCCTCAAGTTCTGTCCCCTCCCCTCCGACTGTCCTGGGGTCGGTAGTCGCAAGGGTGACATCCTCAACAGAGTGAGGGATATCTAACTTAACAGGTGACGAAGGAGTTTGACTTGTGGGAACTCCAGCATCAATCTGAGGAGAATCCTCACATCCCTGAATAAGGAGTCGGGGGACCTTAAGAGATGACTGGACTGGTAACTGAACTGGTGACTGAACTAGTGTATCTCTAATCTGAATTCCAACAGTTCTGCTTATCTTCATTGGCACATAAGGTTCATCCAAAGGTATGGGCCTTTTGCCCTTAACATCAACTGACTGTAAGTCTTTGACGATTTCTTTTGATTTGGCTATCACAGGGGCCAACTTTGAGAGTCTTGAAGGGGGAACTGGAGGTCTACCACTGAGAGGGTGACTCCTACCAGACCCAGTTAAAACTATCTCCTCAGTTTTGGCAGTTGGGAGACGAGGCACCCAATGATATCCATCCACTAATACTAAGGCAACTGGTTGTTTAACAAACTTTTTGTTTCTCCTCACTGGCTGAGGAGTCAGGTTTCTTGCTTCAGATTTTTCTTCCTTTAGAACTTCTTTCTCAAGCTTGTGTGAGATCACTCCCTTCAGGTGTCTCACATATTGTTCTTTGGTCTGACCTGTCTCAGCAGCACAGGTATGAATGATGTTCCTTAACATCCTAGTTCTCAAAGTGTTCTTCTCCTTAGTAGTTCTCTTAACAGTATAGTCGACTGGGCTAGGTGAAGAGCTAGCAATCCGCGTGACTCTCTCCTCCCCTGCAGCAGCTGCAAGGGGATGAAAACGACTCCCTTTCAGGAGTGGAGAAGAGGCAGGGATAGGCAGCTCCTCAGCAGCCTCAGGCTCAACTAAACTCAGGGCTTTCTGTTCAGCTATCTTCCTTGACTTGGTAATTTTCTTCCTTATCCTTCTCAGGTAGTTCTTCCTAGCACTCTTAGTGCCAAACAGTGCTGCAGAACTAGAAGACCCCTTCTCAACAGTAGATTTTACTTCAATTTTCTTGTCCTCACTTTGGACTGAGGGTATAGAAGGTGTAGGGGTAGCACCTGCTGCTAGTTCCAACACTGGGGGAAGGTCACTCGTAGCTCCCACAGTTAGTTCCACTACTGGACCATTCTCGCCCTCAGCAGCGAGATTAATGATTGTTCCACCATTCACAGACAGTTTAAGAGTCTTGAAACCCATCCCAAACTGAATCGCACTGCTATGAATTAACTCTTCGACTTGGAGGTCTCGGTCAACAGAGAACAAAAGTTTCTCAGCCATTGCAGAAGATTTGATTGTCTGAAATTTGAAAGAGAAGATTTGAATCAAACTTTTGAATTTGAATTTTGACAAGAAATTTTTTATATTTTATCACATAAATCGAATTATAGGAACTATAATCTGATATATATTGATAAAGTATAGATATCAATTTTGACTTGAAGAAAATTTGAATTTTTGTTGTATATGTTCAACTACAAGAGAATGTTGTAGAGAGCGTATAACAACAATGATCTGGATTTGATTTGAAAGAATTTGACGGGGGTTTGAAATTTTGAAAATTGAAAGATTTTCTTTGACTATTTGAAACCAATAAGTCGGATTTGATTTCAACTTAATAGTTAACAAAATATCAAAGAAAATCAAGGAGTTTTAACTCGACTCTCTTATCCCACTGATCAGGCTAGGGATAAGATGTCAAAGGTTTGACTTGATGAAAAGACTAGATGATTAAATTTGAATCTGGAAATGGTACATGTTATACTACAAGAGAATGTTGTAGTAGTACATGTGACAGTGAAAATTGATTTTGAATTGAAAGGAATTTTAAGTGACTCAAAAATCCGGCAGCATCTCCCCTTATTTTTGAAACTCAAGGTGTTGAATTTGCATTCAACAAGACAGTTTACAAACATTAGGGAAGATTTTACGAAAAGGAACTCGACTCTTTATATCTTATCAAAAATAAAATGTCAGAGTTTAAGTATTTGAACGATACTGAAAATAAATGTTGAATTTGAATTATCACTGTTAATCTACAAGAGGTATTGTAGAAGAATATTCGACAAGTGACGATTAAAACTTGAAGAGAATTGAATGGATGTTTTTGAAAATTTGAATTTCCGGCAGCACCTCCCCTTATTTTTGAAACTCGAGGTGTTGAATTTGCATTCAACTCGACGGTTTACAAATGTTAGGGAAGAGCTAGGGAAAACCACTTGACTCTTTACATTTCAAAAGAATGATTTAAAATGAAATGTCAAAGATTAATTTATCCGGAAAAATTTGAATAAATATTGCATATATTAAGCTACAATAATTGTTATAGAGAAATATATGGCAATGCATTTTGAACTTGATTGATTTTGAAAAGAGATTTGAAAATTTTGAAAATCCGGCGGCATCTCCCCTTATTTTTGAAACTCGAAGTGTTGAACATATATCCAACATAACGGTTTACAAACCTATAAGAGGGAGATTCTAGGAAATCAACCTGACTCTTTCGTTCTGATGAGTGGCTCAGAATGGAATGTCAAGGACTGAAATGACCGGAGAAGTTAAAAGTGCATTAACTATATACAACTATAATTATTGTTGTAGAATATATAGTTGCAATGATTATTATAACTTGAAAATAGATGTTTAAAAAATTTGAAATTTCGGCAGCATCTCCCCTTATTTTGAAACTCGAAGTGTTGAACGTATGTTCAATATAACGGTTTACAAAAATAGGGGGGATGTTATAAGCTAACCCGACTCTTTCATTCTGACTAGTGATTCGGGATTGAAATGTCGAAGGTTAGATTAACCAGAAAATTTCAAACTTTGGATTAAAATTTGGAAGAGGAATCTATATCCTATCACACATATTGAATTATAAAAGTTATAATCCTATATATAATGATAAGATATAGGAATCGATTGAGATTTGAAGACACGCTATGATTTATTTGCGTGCAAATTTGCAACATGTACAGAAAGACTTTGAAAAGCTCAGCTTGACACTTTCGCTCTACCGATGAACTTGGAGGCAAAATGTCAAAGCCAGACTTGGAGGGAGGTTTCCTACACTCACCTCTCTTTTCACATGTCTTAATTGAGTTGGCCACACTCTCCCAAGAAAGAAATGGGTAGAAGGACCAACGAAAGAAAGGTAGTCAAAACTACCGATACAATAAAATTCGTAGCGCTATTAAAGATGGAGAGAGAGATTTTCCCCAGTGGAGTCGCCATTTTTTTTGTTTGATTAAAAAAATATAGTTTTGAAAAGTGTTTTAATTTTCTTTGGGAAAGTTAAATTTCTGGAATTTTGAGTTTATAATCAAACACTTATTATGAATAATATATCACCTCAAAAGGTGAACATATCGTTCCCTAATAAGTTCAGATTATAATTGTTCGAATTTATCTGATTATCGTAGTCAAACTCAAGGAGAAACAATATATGATCCCTAAGAATCAAAATAGTGTTTAATCCATTATTTAACTATAATAATTCAGATAAGAGATCATTAATTTCATAATTAAAATTACGATTGTAATTGATATATCTATCCAGAGAAAGAAGATATCAATCACTATCGATAGTTTAAATATGACGATAACGATCATTAGGTTTGAATTTCCCAAAGATAATTAATTAAGGGTTTTGAAAAAGCTTGATTTTGAAATCAGGTCTGGGTTTCTAAATCTCCTACGAGCGCAAGCCCTCGTAGTTAATTACATCGTATGAAACCAGAAAATTTCCTACGAATACTCTCGATTAAAATAGCGATACGAATTTCATTTAAGATTTTCAAAGCTTGATATCAAGGAGGTTAAGGATTGGGATTTCAAGTGGGAATGGTTCAAGGTTGAGCACTTATTTCTGGAGTCAAAGGAGAAGAGTAGGAGGTGTTTTGAGATTCTGAATTACTTCAGAAACACCTCAAACTATCCTAAGTGTTGGGCTTGAATTTGATTGAAAGAGATTTTTAATTTGAATGGTCAATTTTATTAGAAAGTGGGAATTAGATTCCCGGAAGATTGAGGTCTTAGGATTGAAGATATGCCTCAGAACCTAAGTCTAAAATGGGTACTGAGAATCAGTGACCCGGATCCTAGCTAATGCAATGCAATTTGGACTTACCTCGGCCTAGATTGGGGAGCCAGCTAAACCACCTAAACGCTTTTAAAACCATGAGTCAAAGTCTTTAAATGTAGAGTGGTTAAGGACATTGATTAAGATTGGTTTAAAGAATTGGGGTCGACATCTAGAGCAAATCCTAATTGACCCCTTAACATATGTTGGGTTAAATGCTTAAGCTAGAAATGCAATTAAAGATTTAGACTCAATTTTTAATTTGTTACTAATGCAATGCATGCTAGTTGACTCGATGAAATGCTTAAATCAAAATGTAGCAGTTTTAAAATCAGGCTTAAAAATAGGTTTTATCCTAGAGATTGCACAACTTCCCGAGGACAGAACTGCACCCTAATAGGTCAGGTGGTCTGCCAGAACCCGCAGGCGGGGAGGTGCCTAACACGGATGAGAAAAGTCAATATGTATGCATGAAAAACTCCCGGCGAGTCCGGGCTTACTTCTTAAGAGCGTTAGAGTTTCTATCTGAGCTTAAAAATTTTAAATTTTGTTTAAGTAGAAAAAGTTAATGACCGTACCCTCACGGGCCTCCGATCGGGTTCCAGGCTAAATCAAAATCGACATGCAATAGCGCCAAATAAACTACTAAAAGCATGCGGGTCCTTAATCACAATCAACACATCAATTAAATCATTTAAATAATTAAATCAATTAAATAAATACTCAAATTGAAAGTCCATAGGCAAGTGCCCTTAATTATACAACCCAGGGTCTGCAGTGAAGTAAAGTGGCCGGGTACCACTGACTACAACCCGGATTCTACTCCTAAGACTCAAGTGACTTTGAGATTTGAGATTCTTCTCATTCTTCACTTCTTCGTCTTCTTGGAACTCCTTGGATCGTCGGGTCTGGATATCCAAATGAAAAGAAACTCCCCCTGAATAGGGGTGTTATCTTCTCTCTTTGGATATTTAAAATTCATCCTAATTTAGATCTCCAAATGGATAGGAACTCTCCCCTAAGAGATGTTCCTTCCTCTTTGGATTCCAAATTGGATGTTTAAACATCTCAATCTCAAATCACTTAAAATTTACAACTCAATTTACATCTCAAATTACATCAATTGCAATTAAAAATCTAGACTCAACAACCTGCAGAGTTATCCTAATAATCAGTAGTTTATATTTGACATCCCAAGCAGTTATTACATTGAAATTTAAAATACTCAATCACAGCCACGCTTGGCCATGCTCTTTTTGATTTAAAGGGGGACTTAAGCAATTTTCTGGAGCACCTGTGTAATTTAATAATTATAATTTTGCCCCCTTTAATTTATGCTCTGTATGAGCATGACCACCTGCATAAAATTGAATTAGTACAAAACATCCCTAGCCTAGGGGTAGATCTAACGTATAATCAAATCAACACAGAATGCATTAAATAAATAAATAATCACATCAACATCAATTCTATGCTAGCAAACAGCATGCAGTGAAAGCTCAAAAATCCGGCACACAGCAGAAAAGTAAACATCGGCCTAGCCTAAGACTAGAGTTGGTTGTCCTAGCAAACCATCTAGAGTGTGTGAGGTAGGCTGTGTGGCTTTGATATGTCCTAAATAGAATAATTTGATTGAAATTGTTTAAAGTTCTAGTTGGTTGAAGGCTTAAGGGAAGATTTAATTTGAATTTAAATATTAATGACTTGAAATTGATTTTAAATTTAATTTTAAATGTTTGTTGGATATCACCTTTGTTTCACACCGAGGCCGTAAAGTTTATTTCACCTTCCTTAGGGCTAATTTAATAGCCTCGTAGGCCTGGGTTACCCAGTGGTACCCGATATAATTAAGTAATTTGATTTTAATTAAGGTTTGAAGGTTGATTAAATTTTAATTAAATTTGATTGGTTGCTGGTTCTAAAGTTGATTTGGTGTTTTCTGGAATTTTTGATAATTTATTGGATTTTGGAATTTTTTGATTATTTTAATGATTTAATTAAGGGGTTAAAAATTGACTTTTTGATTTAAAGTGTTTTCTGGAAATTTAATATTTTATTAAAATACTAGACCTTAATACGATCAGTTAGACAGTAAGTACACTGAAATTGGATTTTTCTAGATTTTATTATGAAGGTTTGAAGTTTTGACTTGAATTTGAACTAGGTTTGACCAAAAGTTGACTTTTTCAAATTTGATTGATTTCTGGAAACTTAACATTTTTAACAAATATTAGAGCTTAAGATGAGTTGTATGCCTTTGAGTTTGCTCAATTTGGAGTTCATTTGAATTAGTTATGAATTTTTGAAGTTTTGAGTATTTAATGAATTATTAAAATTGTTTAATTAAAGTCATTTTTATGATTTGAATCCAAATGACCTCCAAACTTCTTGAAATCAACTCCAAAGGTCAGGAATGACCTATGGAGTGATTTCCAAGTGTCTGGAAATTTTTTGGAATTTTTAATTATTTTTAATTAATTAAATTAATTAAATATTAAATTTCAATTAAAATGAAATTAAACTTAATTTTGAAGTCCAGTCAAGGGGCTTTTATTTTTCATTGGTTAAGGGTTCAATTCTGGTCAGTTTGAGGTATTAAATGTAATTTTTGGATTTAAATTTGATTTATTATAATTTTTTGAAAGGTTTTAAGGCTTAATTAAGGTTTAAACTTGATTAGGTTGATTAAGGGGCTTAATGATCTCAAAAGTCAGTAGGAAATTTTCCTAGGGCTGAGGGTGTCACTATGTTCAAATGGTTTAAGTTTCAAATCAATTGGAATTGAATCCTAATTATTAGAATTTTTCTAAGTTTTCTAAATGAGTCCTTAATTGTTATCCTTAATGACACTAGGTTTGAATAGGTTCAAATCAAGGTTTTGCTAACCCTTAGATATAACATATGCATGATAAATACACATATAAACACAATCAATCCTATGTCTAAGAGAGCCTTAAACTAAGTGGTGTGTGTATGTCCTTAAACATGCATAAATTAATACTTAATTAAATGTGAATAATAATTAGATTAGTGAATGATTAGAGCATAATCATTCACTAACACTCCCACAAGATTTCTTATTCAAATATGCTGATCTATGTTTAAAATTCCAAAGTAAATCTCTCAACCTAAAATATTTAAGTATTTATGTATATATTTCAAAATAATTTCAAAATACACTAAATCTATTCATAGAATTATATATAGATATAGGTTTTAAATTAAGAATACTTAAGATATGATTAGGGTGATTTTAATATCTAATTGAGAGATCTACTGATCTACTAAGCTCATTTGAAAATAAGTTTCTTAATTTTCAAAATAATTGACTTAATATTTAATTAGATATTAATTAAATATTAAAATAATTAAGTAATTAAAATAAGTTAAAATTAATCAAGTTTTGATCTCTAAATTTGATTTCAAATTAAAGTGCTTAATTTTCTAAAATTTTGATATATTACACTTAATTTTCTGATTTAAAATGAATTTATTGTGAATTTTTAAAGTTTAAATCAATTAAAAGGGGTTTTAAATAATTTTAAATTAATTAATGATTAAAATAATCTTAAAATTAGTTAATCTAAATCTTAAGAATTTTCTGAAATTTTAAAATTATTTATATATGGATATATATATATATATATACTAATTTTTAAAAATATTCAAATTATTATTCATTCATTAAATATTAATTAATAATTAAATAATTAGTTAATTGATATATAAGATATAGTTTGAATTAATTTAATTTCAAAATTAGAATAATTTAAAATTAATTAATTAATTATTGGATACTAATTAATTAAATCAATGAATATTAATTAATTATTAAACTATTAAAATATTATAACTCATTTAAATAATATTAAATTATTTTAATTAAATGTTATTTAAATTTTCAAATATTTTTAAGATTAATATTGAATTTAAAGTTAATTAAATATCAAATAATTATTTAAATACTTAATTAATATATTAAATAATATTAAACATTTAAATTAATTTCTGAATTTAAGATATTTTAAATAATATTTAAAATTTTTCAGTTAAGATTTAACATTAGTTAAGATATTAAGTCATTTAATATTGATTAAGGGAATAAATCACTTAATATTAATTAAAATATTAAATATTATATGTTAATAAAAGTTTTAAATAATTTGATATTAAATAAAATAATAAATTATTTAATAAAAAAAATTATATATTAAAGTTTTAAATAATTTAATATTAATTAAAAAAACAATAATAATAAACTATTTAATATGAACTAAAATATTAAATAATATATATTAATTAAAGTTTTAAATAATTTTAGTATTAATTAAAATAATAATTTATTTAATATTAGTTAAAACATCAAATAATTAATTAAAATAATATTTATTTAATATTAATTAAAATTAACAGAATTATTTAATGTGTATTAAAATAATAAACTATTTAATTTTAATTATAATATTAAATAATTTAATATTACTTAATATTAATATTTAAATTTTTTAAAATTAATTAATTAAATTCAAAATAATTTTATAATATATATATAAATATATATATTAATTTAAAATTAATTTTCAAATTTTTTATTTTTCTGTATTTTAAAAAAAAATTTAAATTATTTAAAATTTAATTTAAAAGAATGGCGGCGGCGGGGCCACGTGGCAAGCTCCAATTGGCCGCTTCAAACCGCGGGAGCCACGTGGCGCATCCGGATTGGCGGGCGAAACCGCGGGCAATCATTAGAAATGATTGCGCCGCCGCGCAATCATTTCCAATGATTGGTGGTGGCGCGGTTTCGATCCGCGCGGTACTTAACCACGTCAGCACGTGGTTTCGATCGTCGGATCTCCGTTGTTTCGAAATGGACGGGTATGATCGAGCCGGACGGGGTACGTAGCCGCCTGATCAACCGCGCGGTCGAACGAAACCGCGGAAGGCCTTGATCTGGACCGTTGATCGCGCGATCAACGGTCCAAAGGAAAGCCCAGTTGAACTTAGTTCAACCGAAACCCTAGAGTGGGTTTTTTGCCTCATGTGCTCGATCCGGTTAACCAAATTAAATGAAATTTTAGAACTAGATCATCTATATGAACAGAAATGATGTGGGTAGTTTGATTCGACTTAAAATGAACTTAATCAAAAGTTAATTAAACTAGAGTGTTTTAACCTAGGGTTTAGGATTATACCTTACACAATCGATGGATTTAGATGAACTCGAGCTCTTTGAATTTGTAGTTTGTCCAAGTGTAGTTCTCCAGAAGACTTCTTGAGCTAACGACGTCTGGATCTGGACCTATAGCCTCTTGGACGAATTTGGCTTAAGCTCGCCGGAATCCACTCGCCGACGGGCTCTGACCGGAAGAATTCCGATGGGAAGTTGAAGAAGAATCTATCTAAAGCTCAATGGAATAGAGGTTGAGGTCTGAGGCGGCTTTAGAAGAGAGAGAGAGGTTGGGTTTGAATGATGTTCTAAGGAAGGGTTTTACCCTATTCAATTCCTTCCAAATTGAATCAGTGGCTGGGATGGGTTTGTTTGAGCTCTATGATGTTGCCAAGTGTCCCTAGGGTGGTTGGGAGCAGTGGGCAAGGACGAGTATAGGACATCCTAGGTGTAAAGGAAGTTTTGTCATCTTGTGAGCATGTGGAATGGCTAAGAGCCATTTGATTAGGATCCAAGGGTTTAAAACAGCTCTAGGAATGTTCTGGAATGAATCTTAACAGCTGGGGTTAAATGGTGTTTGATTTAGAAGGGTTTAATCAAATATTTAAACCATTCAAAGGCTACTTTGACCCTCCATTGACTGTTTGACCAGTCAATGGGTCAATGTAGCTGATGTGGCATGCAAGATGGCACCACACATTGGATGGAATGAAAGTTGAATCATGCAATTAGAGTTTGAAATAATATAGAAGGATTTAAATGGGTTTGACCAAAATTTGGGATTTGACCAAGTCAAATGATATATGATTTGACTTATGATGGATTTGAGATAATTCAAAATATTCAATAGAATAATTTTTTTAGTTTTAGGAGGTTTAATTGAATTGTATATCCCAACAAGATTCAATTCAATCAAATTTGAATAAGCTTGAATTTAAGTTGACTTGGTCAACTTTGACCAAAATTTGAGTAAGGGTGACCTTAGAAATGTTAACACCATAAGCTAGAAAATATTTAAGGACTTGATATGGATGTGACAAGCTAAATGGGTCAAAATGACCCATTAAAGGCCTTAAAGGGGTTTTAGGTCAATTAAAGTCGGTCTGGTCAACTAGGTTGACCTAGGACCTGAATTTGGGTTTAGTAGATTTGATTTGATGTTGAAAGTCTGGTAGATATGTCTCAGGAGTTTAAATGTGTTATTTGGATCAAATGACCCGTCTAGGCCTTTAATGGGCCTAATGGGTCAACTAGGTTGACTTGGTCAACCAGGTTGACCCAGAGTCAGGGATTGGGTTCAATCAATTCAGAATGATATTCTGAGTCTATTGGTGGTGGTCCCAAGATCTGGGGAGGTCATTTGATCAAAATGACCTATTTGGGCCTTTAATGGGCCTTTTAGGTCAACCCTGGTTGACTTGGTCAACCAGGTGGGTCCAGGGTCTGGAAATGGGTTCAACAGATTTGAAATGACATTTGGAGTCCAATGGAGGTGGTCCCAAGGTCAAAGGAGGTCATTTGGTCAAAATGACCTGTTTTGACCCTAAAGGGGCCTTTTAGGTCAACCCTGGTTGACTTGGTCAACCAGGTGGGTCCAGGGTCTGGAAATGAGTTCAACAGATTTGAAATGACATTTGGAGACTAATGGAGGTGGTCCCAAGGTCAGAGGAGGTCATTTGGTCAAAATGACCTGTTTTGACCCTAAAGGGGCCTTCTAGGTCAACTAGGTTGACTTGGTCAACCAGGTTGACCCAGGGGCTGGTTCTGGGTTCAATGGGTTTGGTTTGACATTTGAAATTTGCTGGAAGTGACTGCATTTGATTTGGAGGTCATTTGGTTCAAGTGACTAGTTACACCCCCCTAGGGGTATTTTGGTCATTTTGACCCCTGGTCAACTGGGGGTCAAATTGAGTCCAACAAAATGCAGTTTAATGCTCAATAGGTCATAATCAAGGGTCTGGAGGTGATTGGAGGCTTTGGAGAAAGCTCCAGGGTCAAAATCCACTGGGTGGGAGGTCCAGTGGCATGGACTGTAAATATTTGAAGGTTTTACAGCCTTTGGATTTCAATTCAATTTCTGAGGTTAGAGATCTCAGAATGACCTCAAATTTGGAGGGTTGCCTCTAGAGACATGTCACATCAGTGTGGAATTGATAGATCTTGAATCAGAGGTCATTTGATAGGGTTTTGAAATGTTCAAAGATTCACTGGAAAAGGCTTTCAGGACTTAGACCTTTGGCCTTGGAATTTGATCTGGATTTATGGTTTTAAGCTGGATTTTGAGTTTGAATGATAGGGTTTGAATTAAGTTTAGATTGAATTGAAGCTTGGATTGATCTAGAAGAATCCTAGGGTTTAGAATAGGTCCTAGGGTCCAAATCAGCTTAAGGGAAATCCTAGGGTCTAGAACAGATCCTAGGGACTGGAGTCTGGGAAGATCCTAAAACCTAAAAGTCTTAAGGAAATCTTAGGATCTGGGGTCTGGAAGAATCCTATAATCTAGAAGAATCCTAAGATCTAGGAATCCTAAGATCTAGATTGATCCTAAGATCTAAAATCTAGGAAAGATCCTAGGATCTAGAATAGTCTGGAAATTTGATTGATCTGAGATCAGGGTTGATTTGAATTTGGATTGATCTTAAAGTCTGGATTGATCTAAGATCAGATTGATCCTAGGGTTAAGATTGATCCTAAGGATTGGCAAGATCCTAAGGTTTGGACTGGTCCTACTGAGCTCATACAAAAATGAGGTCAACAACTGTACGAATAACATTCGTACAAGACGATCCTAGATTCGTCCGGGATGAATGAAAATTCATCCGAGACGAACGAAAACAGTCAAAATGAAATGATTTTTCATAAACTGCTCGTCCCGAGGCATCCTTTCGTACAGGCTTTTTGACTTCCTGATCGTACAGATGATTACGTGTTCGTCCGGGACGATCAGAAAATTAAAGGTCGTTCAGGCGACGGTTAGGTTCGTCCCTCACGCGAAACGACACATGGATCGTACAGATGAATGACGTATTCGTACGTACAATCCTCAATAATAACTGCTCCTAACCATGTTTCTTCTTCGTTCGTACAAATGAAATGTGGGTACGATGATATTATCGTACAGTACGATTACATATCATACAGTACGAATACAACTAAAAAACCAACACTTCAAAAACTTGCATGCCTTTCAACATTCAAATAAGGAACAAATAAAAACATAATTCAAAATTCAAACAAGAAACAAAAACATAATAATGAAGATAAATCAACGAACAAACTAACAAACATAAACAAATAGAAATATATTTGCAGAAAATTTCAATCAAGCATTTAGATCTATCACACCTAGCCTTGTCCTCAACATGCTAAATGTGTCAAAGGCTAAGGGTTTTGTGAAAATATCTGCAAGCTGATCTTTAGTAGCCACATGATGTAGTTCAATTTCACTTTTCACTACATGATCTCTTATGAAATGATGCCTTATGTAAATATGCTTAGTTCTAAAATGTTGAATAGGATTCTTTGAAATACAAATGGCACTAGTGTTGTCACAAAATATTGGAATGGTGCCAACTACTAATCCTAAGTCACTCAATTGTTTTTTCAACCAAAGCACCTGTGCTACACAACTCCCTAAGGCAATGTACTCTGCTTCAGCTGTAGAAAGTGCTACTGAATTTTATTTTCTACTGGACCAAGATACTAATGAATTTCCAATGAACTGACATGTTCCAGAAGTACTTTTCCTATCCACCCTACAGCCTGCAAAATCTGAATCTGAGTATCCAATTATATCAAAAGAAGAACTGTTCTTAGGATACCAAATTCCTAAATTTTGAGTTCCCAAAAGATATCTTAAGATCCTTTTTACTGCTGTTATATGTGATTCTTTTGGATCAGCTTGAAATCTAGCACATAAGCAAATACTAAACATAATGTCAGGTCTGCTAGTAATCAAATAAAGCAAAGATCTAATTATTCCTCTAAACTTCTTTTGATCAACAGATTTTCCCTTTGGATCCTTATCTAATAGGACTGAGGAACTCATGGGTGTAGTGACTGGTTTAGCATTATCCATTTCATACTTTTTGAGGATTTTCTTAACATATTTAGATTGACAAAGAAAAGTTTCTTCCTCATTTTGCTTTATGCTAAAGCCAAGAAAATAAGTCAAATCACCCATCAGACTCATCTCAAATTCACTACTCATTATTTTTGAAAATTCATCACATAAAGCTTTATCAGTTGATCCAAAGATGATATCATCCACATATATTTATACAATGAGTATTTCATTCTCAAATCTTTTCATAAACAGAGTGGTATCCACACTTCCTTTAACAAATGATCGATTTAACAAGAAAGTGCTCAACCTCTCGTACCATGCTCTAGGTGCCTGTTTTAGTCCATATAATACCTTTTTCAATTTAAAAATATGATTAGGGTATTTAGAATTTTCAAAACTTGGAGGTTGTTCAACATACACATCCTCTTCTATCACCCCATTTAGAAAGGCACTTTTAACATCCATTTGGTACAATTTAAAATCTTTAAAACAGGCAAAGGCTAACAAAACTCTTATTGCTTCAAGTCTTGCTACATAGGCAAATGTCTCCTCAAAATCAATTCTTTTAATTTGATTATACCCCTTAGCTACTAATCTAGCCTTATTTCTAACAATTACTCCTGAATCATTCATCTTATTTTTGAATACCCACTTAGTCCCAACTACACTTTGATCTTTTGGCCTTTCAATTAATTCCCAAACATCATTTCTCTTGAATTGATTCAACTCCTCTTGCATGGCCAATATCCAAAATTCATCCAAAAGTGCTTGTTCTATGTTTGTGGGTTCTATCATTGAAATAAATGCTGAATGATTCACTTCTTTCCTAAAACTATGCCTAGTCCTAACTCCTTCACTTGGTTCACCTAAAATCAATTCTTTTGGATGACTCCTTACAAATTTCCATTCTCTAGGCAATTGATTTTCCTCTTCTTTTTCAACTTTATCTTCAACTTTTTGATATTCAAGCTTTTGATTTATCACCTCAACCTCATCTTCATCCATCTTAGACCCTTTACTATCATAGGATTCATCAAAAATAACATGTGTGGTCTCTTCAACGATCAATGTTCTCTTATTAAAAACTCTATAGGATTTTCCAACACTTGAGTATCCTAGAAAGATTCCTTCATCTGATTTCGGATCAAATTTTCCAAGAAGAGTTTTATCATTATTATGAATGAACACTTTACATCCAAAAATATGTAGATGTGAGAGGTTGGGACTTCTACCTTTAAGAAGTTCATAGGGTGTCTTATTCAATTTAGACCTTATGTACACCTTATTCAATACATAACATGCTGTACTAACTGCTTCAGCCCAAAAATATTTAGGAAGTGAATATTCTGCCAACATGGTCCTAGCAGTTTCCACTAATGTCCTGTTCTTTCTTTTTATAACTCCATTATGTTGAGGTGTTCTCGGTGCTGAGAAGTTGTGTTTAATTCCAAGAGATTTGCAAAAATCATTAAACATTTCATTTTCAAATTCTCCCCTATGATCACTTTGGATACTAACTATTTCAAAATCAAGTTTTCTTTGAATCCAAGTGGCAAAATCTCTGAACTCATCAAATGATTCACTCTTATGATTCAAAAATCTAATCCAGGTGAATCTAGTATAGTCATCCATAATAACATACCCAAATATTTTTTTCTCCTAAACTTAAGGTACTAACAGGTCCAAATAAATTCAAGTGAAGAATTTCTAGGGGCTTGCTAGTCCTAATTTCCTTGATAGAATTGAATGAGGATCTCACTTATTTTCCTAGTTGACATGCATCACACAAGTGATCTTTAGTAAAATCTAATTTGGGTACTCCTCTAACTAGTTGCTTTTGAGTGATTTTCCTAAGATTTTTCATGCTAGCATAACAAAGCCTTCTATGCCACAACCATGATTCATCAGATACAATTTTCAGACACAAGGCAGTAGATGCTTTAACAGAATTAAAATCTAGCATGTAAACATTATTTACCCTATCACCATTCAAAATAACAGTTCCATTTAGACTAATAACACAACTTGTAGGTAAAAACTTAATATGATAGCCCTTGTCACATAATTGACTAATACTCAACAGATTGTGTTTCAAGCCTTCAACTAACAGTACATTCTCAATAACAAAATTTTCTAAATTTCCAATTATACCTGTACCTACCACTCTCTTGGTGGTATTATCTCCAAGCGTCACTTTACCTCCATTCCTGGCTTCTAGCGATATAAATTGACTTGTATCTCCGGTCATATGCTTTGAGCATCCGCTGTCCAGGTACCAAATACTCTCACGAGGTCTTCTATGAGAGCGTTTCTGCAAAATAATCAAACATTAGCCTTGGGAACCCAAACAAGTTTGGGTTCACCTCTTGATAACTTTAAACCAGATGCATGTGTGATATGCTGTGGTTTCTGCACCTTAGGTCTCCATACTAAATGTGTTCTATACTTCAAAGTACAGGTATGGGAAATGTGTCCTAAACTACCACAAGAAAAATACTTTATCCCTGGAAAGGGATTCACTAATTTATTCTTCCTAAAAATATTCTTTTTAGATCTTAAGTCAATGTTCTTGTGGTAAGATTCATGAAACTCTTCAAGCTTAGGTGGTATTTTATTTTTCTTAAGTGCTTTAATCTGAACTTTAAGATATGCATTGGCACTTTCTAAAATCGAGTTATCAATTTTCAACTCTTGCTCTCTAGAATCTGATTCATCCATAAAAGTCTTAAAATCTTTTTCAAGTTCAGCATGTGATGATTTTAAAAGATTGTGCTGTTTTTTTAAATCATCATACTCATCCAACAAAGTCATGTGGTTGCTATCAATTAATGCATGATCTTTTCTGAGGATCTCATAATCTTTTTGCAGCTCTATGTAATCCAAATTTAACTTAGCATGCAGTTTTTTAAGTTTCCTATATGCAGAATGTGTGTTCAGAAACTTCAAATAATTCTTCATAGCTTAAATCACATACCTATCCTCATCTGAATGGTCGAGATTATCAGCCATTAAGCACAAATTGGTAATTTTCTCTTCTGGTGCTGTTTCTGATGAATCTGAAGCTGAGTATGCCCAGAAAGCTCGTTGTACTCTCTTTTTACCCCTTCTATCCTTTGGTTTCTCCTCGGTCTTCTCCTTGTTAGGATTTCCTTTGAGATTGGGGCAATCTGTCTTGATGTGACCTGGCTTTCTGCACTCATAGCAAATGACTTCATTCGAAGCCTTGACATTCTTCTGAAACTTACCCTTGTTCCAATTCTAACGTCTTCTCTGCTTCCTTTTTAGGAAACTTCTAAATTGCCTCGTCATCAGGGCAATATCCTCTTCGTCCTCAGGTAGCGATTGATCACTTTCAGAGTCATCCACCTTTAAAGCAATGTTCTTCTCCTTTCGCTTCTCACCTGCATCAATCTGTCTTTGAGTCATCGATTGCTCATAAGCAATTAGTGATCCAAGAAGATTGTCAACAGAATAAATATTCAAATCTTTAGATTCTGTTATTGCAGTTATCTTTGCATCATATGTAGGAGATAAACAACGTAATATCTTGTTAACTTTCTCAGCATTTGTTAACTCCCTACCTAAAGCATGCAATGAAGTGGCTATGTGTGTAAAGCGAGTGTACATGTCAGAGATTGATTCATTCTGTTTCATGCGAAAAAGTTTATAGTCGTGCAAGAGAATGTTCAATCTAGTTTGTTTCACTTCATTTGTACCTTCATATGTGATGCAAAGTCTATCCCAAATTTCCTTTCCTGATTTACAGGTAGACACAAGCATGTAATCTTCCGATTTTAAAGCACAAAAGAAACTATTCAAACACTTAGCATTCAGTTAAGCTAGTTCACGTTCTTCTACAGTCTAGTTTGCAAAAGGTGTTTGAACTCTTATTCCTTCTACAATCCTAGTTGGTTCAGTATAACCATCCTGAACTAACATCCACATACGATAGTCAAGAGATTGCAGAAAAGTAGACATGCGAGTTTTCCAAAAATCAAAAGGAATATTATCAAATAACGGTGGTCTAGTGATCGAGTATCCTTCCATAGTATTTCTATTTCCAAAATTAGCCATGATCGAAATTTCAAATAGTATTTAAAACAGTTATTTTGAAATTATCTCTGATACCACTTGAAAGTGCAAACAGGTTGTTAGACCTATTGCTCAATGTCCCTAGGCTAACCAAGAGGGGGGGTGAATTGGTTCTTTTTAAAATTACTCTTGATATTTTGGAAAATTTAAAAGCTAATCGTACAGTACGATATAACTTCGTACAGTACGAACAGAGATAATTTTTGCTCTTTCTTTTAAAATAGAAATTCAACCACAACGAGAATAAACTGTAGAAAATAGAAATATAGAAAAATAAATAGTGAACAGAAAACACCAGAATTTATAGTGGTTCGGTCAAACACGACCTACATCCACTCCCTAGAGACTCCTTCTCTAGGTATTGCACTAAAACCAAGTGACTCTCCTTTTGCCCCCACAGCAAGGCGGAGAAGCCTTTACAAACTCTCTTCCACCAACCCCGGTGCGGCAGAGTACCGTCGTCCTTTTCACCCTCCAAGTGCGGCAGAGACTGTCATCCTTTTCACTCTCCAGGTGCGGCAGAGAACCATCATCCTTTTCACTCTCCAAGTACGGCAGAGAACCGGAATCCTTTCGAACAATACTCTTGCAAAAGTCTCCAAGGAATTAGGAAGATGCTTGAAGAACAAGTAAAAGAAATCCTCTCAATTGGATAATCTTGTGAATCTCCTCATAATTTTCTCTTGAAAGATCTCTCAAAACTCACTCCCAAACACTCTCCCAATCACTCTCCTCTCACTTCCCAAAAGAATTTTCACAGAAGGATTTTTTCTCCAAACAGTTTTGAGTCATTTTTATACTTAGGACAGAAAAATCGTCCAAAAACTGAATTTTTAAGTTAAGACCGTGCCGATCGTCCCGTACGATCGACAATCGTACTGTACGAATAGTTCAAAAAATTAAACAATTCAACCTGTACGACTCATCAGACGAATAAATCAGAGCCGTTCGTACACATAGTTCGTCCCGTACAAACCCTTAGACGATCAAGTCAGCAAGCTTCGTCCGAACACTTCGTCCCGTACGAACGCTTGGATGATCAAGTCAGTAAGCATCGTCTGAAC
This sequence comes from Dendrobium chrysotoxum, assembly GCA_019925795.1. Classification (NCBI taxonomy): domain Eukaryota; kingdom Viridiplantae; phylum Streptophyta; class Magnoliopsida; order Asparagales; family Orchidaceae; genus Dendrobium; species Dendrobium chrysotoxum. Next base: position 50,283,710 of record CM034313.1, read on the forward strand.
ACTTCGTCCCGTATGAACTCTTGGACGATCAAGTCAGTAAGCATCGTCCAAACACTTCATCCCGTACGAACGCTTGGACGATCAAGTAAGTAAGCATCGTCCGAACACTTTGTCACGTACGAACGCTTGGACGAATCGAACAGAGAGCTTCGTCCGATCCATTCGTCCCGTACAAAACTCTGGACGAACCCAATTTTGAGCTGTTCGTACAGCAAAAACTCATGTACGAATGGTATTCGTACTGTACGAACATGCCTTAGAAAAATTTTCTAGTCTGATGGGTTCTCCCTGGAGGACATACTCTTCATATTGTACTGTACGAAATAAATTCGTACTGTACGATAAGTTTAAAATATTTAAACTTTTTACTCCCCCATTGTATGTGTGTGCACAGTTATCCAACTTACAATCATACTCTCTCATACTCAAGAAAAAGAAAAAATTTACAACTTCATTTATAGTGAACAAGTGAACTTGAAGTCTTCAACAGTCTTGAGTGTGAATTTCCTGAAAAATACTTTAGTACACCCAGACAAAAACTCAAATATATGTTAGAAGATGAATTAGACAAACAATAAACTTTTGTAATCATCAAAAACATAAACTTAGATTAGAATTCTCATGAACAAAACAATTCACTCAAATCAAAATAATCTCCCCCTTTTTTATGATGGCAAAACAACTATTGTTTGATAATATACAAAAATAGATCTTCTAACATTCACATTGATCTTCTAACATTCACTCAATGTATCCCCTTTAAATAAAAGATCTACACTCCCCCAAAATAACCTAAATCCCTAAAATTGACTTATCCTATCCTTAAGCTCCCCTTAAAGACAAATCAAGATATTTGAGGATAGACAAGAGAAGGGAAGAAAAGAGTGTAGGAATGAGCAATAAAGCACATACAAACATACAATACACATACAACCATACAATATATACCAAGCACATACAACCATACAAGAACATAAGTCAAACAATAAAGCTCACAATACACATACAACCATACAATACATACAAAGCACATACAACCATACAAGAACATAAGTCAAACAATAAAGCTCTCCCCCTTTTGCCAACAGCAAAAAGAGCACTAAAAGATAGCTGAGAAATGGAATTATGTTAAATGAAGTTGAATTACAATATTGAAATGAGATGCAAAAACTAAAGACTCAAAAATGTTAGATTTCAAAGTATGTGAAGGACAAGAAAAGTTGATCTAAAGTAGTAATGTATTAGACATGTTTAGTAGTCTCAATTTTTTGTATAGAAGGAGAGATAACATTATCAAAAATTCTAAGTCTAAAGTGACAATTATTGATTAGTGAAAAAGAGAATAAAAAACTAAAGGAAAGAATATTTGGCGACTTTGCGCATCGTTTGATTTGATGACACACTTTGTGTGTCTTTTACAGTTGGCGACATTGCGCATCTTTTGCTTTGATGACACACTTTGTGTGTCTTTTTACAGTTGGCGACATTGCGCATCTTTTGATTTGATGACACACTTTGTGTGTCTTTTTACAGTTTTGCTTTGAATTTAAGATTCTTTCCAATAATATTATCTCTTTAGTCACAAATACAATAATAAACACAAAGATAAAGAATGTGAGAATAATGTTAAAACATCAAACATACATAAATTTAGACTAAGTAATACATGTCTAAATAAAATTTAAGTAAGATCTTCTAATCCACACCACAACATAACGAAATCTACAAATTTGAAATTTTAAAGTAATGCATAGTATTTTTTATTGTAATATGAACTCAATTAACATTCTAGATCAGTAATCAACTATATTCAAGTGTAACAAGGCCATTCACTAACACAAAAAGAATAAACACAGAAACACTGGAACATTTCATTACTAATAATTTCACAACATACAACCATAGCAAGTTACACGTTTAAGGCACATCTCATCATATAAAGAACTTGCTAAAACATATTCAAAATAAAAAACTCACAACAAAAATAACTTAAAATATATAAAGAGTAACACAATCACATCCAAACTAGTACTGAGAGGGACCTTGATCAGGAGGTGGAGGAGGTGGTATACCACCGAACAACGAAAAATAGCTGTTAAGAGTAGCAATATTTATGTTAACAGCATCAAACTGATCATCCTGTCTCTTCAAATGAGCCTCCATGTCACCAAACCTTTGGTCCATTCTATCAAAACGTTGGACCATGTTTTGATAGAAATCCTGTGAAGGTCCAGGTGCAGTTGAGGGTGCACCTGAAGGAGCAGTAGCAAAATGAGGCTCATCATCTGAGCTGTCAGCTGTACCCTCTTTCCCAAATAATGCTCTAAAAGAAGCATCGGTGAAGTATAGTGGGAGCTCTGAAGGACCAGAAGGATGAACTAGGTTATATTTTCTCTCTAGGATGTAACACACAACATGTCCTAAAACAATATTTTTCTTCCTCTTCACACTAGCCAACCCAATGTCAGACAGATAATAGATGTAATCTAAGATCAATTGGGCTTCATCTATAGGCTGACCAGTCATAATAAGAAATGTCGTTGAAGAAAGAAGTGAAGTCATATTAACTCGATCTCCTGCTTTAGGTATTATTGATGTCCTAAGCACATGTTGGATTATCCTAGCATTTTGATTCAACATTTCTACCCGAGCGACATGTGTAGGTATGCTTGCACCTCTAAGAACTTGGTTAATTTCGGACCAACCATTTTCAGGTCTTGTGGAGAAGGTATGAGCTCTAATCCCTTGAGTTCTAAGATGAACATATTCTCCTAGATCCTCCTTAGTTATCACAACCTTTTGTTTAAGAACATAAGAAGAAATGGCTGTATGATCCTCGTTAAAAGTCATGTTTGCCAGGAAAACATGAAACAAGTCCTTATTGAAGGCATATATCAAGGTCAATAGAAAAGAAAACTGTGTCGAGTCAAAGAGGGGCATAACTGTAAAATGGATGTTTTCTTGCAGTAGAATGCGGGAAGGAGTAACCTTAAATGCAGCATACCTAAGGTATGCTTCCTCATTCTCCTCACTAAGGAAATTTTCATCACATTCTCTTCTAGACGCCGGACACCTAGCCACTCGTGCCCTTTTTCCACTGCCAGACATTTTCTCTCAAGGCTCTAAAGGTTTCTAGATAGATAGTGAAATGAAAGAAAATGACCCACCTTTATATATGAAAAACCTGATATCGTACTGTACGAATAACATTCGTACAAGACGATCCTAGATTCGTCCGGGATGAATGAAAATTCATCCGAGACGAATGAAAACAGTCAAAATGAAATGATTTTTCATAAATTGCTCGTCCCGAGGTGTCCTTTCGTACAGGCTTTTTGACTTCCTGATCGTAAAGACGATTACGTATTCGTCCGGGACGATCAGAAAATTAAAGGTCGTTCAGGCGACGGTTAGGTTCGTCCCTCACATGAAACGACACATGGATCGTACAGATGAATGACGTATTCGTACGTACAATCCCCAATAATAACTGCTCCTAACCATGTTTCTTCATCGTTCGTACAAATGAAATGTGGGTACGATGATATTATCGTACAGTACGATTACATATCGTACAGTACGAATACAACTAAAAAACCAACACTTCAAAAACTTGCATGCCTTTCAACATTCAAATAAGGAACAAATAAAAACATAATTCAAAATTCAAACAAGAAACAAAAACATAATAATGAAGATAAATCAACGAATAAACTAACAAACACAAACAAATAGAAATATATTTGCAGAAAATTTCAATCAAGCATTTAGATCTATCACACCTAGCCTTATCCTCAATATGCTAAATGTGTCAAAGGCTAAGGGTTTTGTGAAAATATCTGCAAGCTGATCTTTAGTAGCCACATGATGTAGTTCAATTTCACTTTTCACTACATGATCTCTTATGAAATGATGCCTTATGTAAATATGTTTAGTTCTAAAATGTTGAATAGGATTCTTTGAAATACAAATGGCACTAGTGTTGTCACTAAATATTAGAATGGTGCCAACTACTAATCCTAAGTCACTCAATTGTTATTTCAACCAAAGCACCTGTGCTACACAACTCCCTAAGGCAATGTATTCTGCTTCAGCTGTAGAAAGTGCTGCTGAATTTTATTTTCTACTGGACCAAGATACTAATGAATTTTCAATGAACTGACATGTTCCAGAAGTACTTTTCCTATCCACCCTACAGCCTGCAAAATCTGAATCTGAGTATCCAATTTTATCAAAAGAAGAACTGTTCTTAGGATACCAAATTCCTAAATTTTGAGTTCCCAAAAGATATCTTAAGATCCTTTTTACTGCTGTCAAATATGATTCTTTTGGATCAGCTTGAAATCTAGCACATAAGAAAACACTAAACATAATGTCAGGTCTGCTAGTAATCAAATAAAGCAAAGATCTAATTATTCCTCTAAACTTCTTTTGATCAACAGATTTTCCCTTTGGATCCTTATCTAATAGGACTGAGGAACTCATGGGTGTAGTGACTGGTTTAGCATTATCCATTTCATACTTTTTGAGGATTTCCTTAACATATTTAGATTGACAAAGAAAAGTTTCTTCCTCATTTTGCTTTATGCTAAAGCCAAGAAAATAAGTCAAATCACCCATCAGACTCATCTCAAATTCACTACTTATTATTTTTGAAAATTCATCACATAAAGCTTTATCAGTTGATCCAAAGATGATATCATCCACATATATTTATACAATGAGTATTTCATTCTCAAATCTTTTCATAAACAGAGTGGTATCCACACTTCCTTTAACAAATGATCGATTTAACAAGAAAGTGCTCAACCTCTCGTACCATGCTCTAGGTGCTTGTTTTAGTCCATATAATGCCTTTTTCAATTTAAAAATATGATTAGGGTATTTAGAATTTTCAAAATCTGGAGGTTGTTCAACATACACATCCTCTTCTATCACCCCATTTAGAAAGGCACTTTTAACATCCATTTGGTACAATTTAAAATCTTTAAAACAGGCAAAGGCTAACAAAACTCTTATTGCTTCAAGTCTTGCTACATAGGCAAATGTCTCCTCAAAATCAATTCTTTTAATTTGATTATACCCCTTAGCTACTAATCTAGCCTTATTTCTAACAATTACTCCTGAATCATTCATCTTATTTTTGAATACCCACTTAGTCCCAACTACACTTTGATCTTTTGGCCTTTTAATTAATTCCCAAACATCATTTCTCTTGAATTGATTCAACTCCTCTTGCATGGCCAATATCCAAAAGTTCTTGTTCTATGTTTGTGGGTTCTATCATTGAAATAAATGCTGAATGATTCACTTCTTTCCTCAAACCATGCCTAGTCCTAACTCCTTCACTTGGTTCACCTAAAATCAATTCTTTTGGATGACTCCTTATAAATTTCCATTCTCTAGGCAATTGATTTTCCTCTTCTTTTTCAATTTTATCTTCAATTTTTTGATTTTCAAGCTTTTGATTTATCACCTCAACCTCATCTTTATCCATCTTAGACCCTTTACTATCATAGGATTCATCAAAAATAACATGTGTGGTCTCTTCAACGATCAATGTTCTCTTATTAAAAACTCTATAGGATTTTCTAACACTTGAGTATCCTAGAAAGATTCCTTCATCTGATTTCGGATCAAATTTTCCTAGAAGAGTTTTATCATTATTATGAATGAACACTTTACATCCAAAAATATGTAGATGTGAGAGGTTGGGACTTCTACCTTTAAGAAGTTCATAGGGTGTCTTATTCAATTTAGACCTTATGTACACCCTATTCAATACATAACATGCTGTACTAACTGCTTCAGCCCAAAAATATTTAGGAAGTGAATATTCTGCCAACATGGCCCTAGCAGTTTCCACTAATGTCCTGTTCTTTCTTTCTATAACTCCATTATGTTGAGGTGTTCTCGGTGCTGAGAAGTTGTGTTCAATTCCAAGAGATTTGCAAAAATCATTAAACATTTCATTTTCAAATTCTCCCCCATGATCACTTTGGATACTAACTATTTCAAAATCAAGTTTTCTCTGAATCCAAGTGGCAAAATCTCTGAACTCATCAAATGATTCACTCTTATGATTCAAAAATCTAATCCAGGTGAATCTAGTATAGTCATCCATAATAACATACCCAAATCTTTTTCCTCCTAAACTTAAGGTACTAACAGGTCCAAATAAATCTATGTGAAGAATTTCTAGGGGCTTGCTAGTCCTAATTTCCTTGATAGAATTAAATGAGGATCTCACTTATTTTCCTAGTTGACATGCATCACACAAGTGATCTTTAGTAAAATCTAATTTGGGTACTCCTCTAACTAGTTGCTTTTGAGTGATTTTCCTAAGATTTTTCATGCTAGCATGACAAAGCCTTCTATGCCACAACCATGATTCATCAGATACAGTTTTCAGACATAAGGCAGTAGATACTTTAACAGAATTAAAATCTAGCATGTAAACATTATTTACCCTATCACCATTCAAAATAACAGTTCCATTTAGACTAATAACACAACTTGTATGTAAAAACTTAATATGATAGCCCTTGTCACATAATTGACTAATACTCAACAGATTGTGTTTCAAGCCTTCAACTAACAGTACATTCTCAATAACAAAATTTTCTAAATTTCCAATTATACCTGTACCTACCACTCTCTTGGTGGTATTATCTCCAAGCGTCACTTTACCTCCATTCCAGGCTTCTAGCGATATAAATTGACTTGTATTTCCGGTCATATGTTTTGAGCATCCGCTGTCCAGGTACCAAATACTCTCACGAGGTCTTCTGTGAGAGCGTTTCTGCAAAATAATCAAACATTAGCCTTGGGAACCCAAACAAGTTTGGGTTCACCTCTTGACAACTTTAAACCAGATGCATGTGTGATATGCTGTGGTTTCTGCACCTTAGGTCTCCATACTAAATGTGTTCTGAACTTCAAAGTACAGATATGGGAAATGTGTCATAAACTACCACAAGAAAAACACTTTATCCCTGAAAAGAGATTCACTAATTTATTCTTCCTAAAAATTTTCTTTTTAGATCTTAAGTCAATGTTCTTGTGGTAAGATTCATGAAACTCTTCAAGCTTAGGTGGTATTTTATTTTTCTTAAGTGCTTTAATCTGAACTTTAAGATATGTATTGGCACTTTCTAAAATCGAGTTATCAATTTTCAACTCTTGCTCTCTAGAATCTGATTCATCCATAAAAGTCTTAAAATCTTTTTCAAGTTCAGCATGTGATGATTTTAAAAGATTGTGCTGTTTGTTTAAATCATCATACTCATCCAACAAAGTCATGTGGTTGCTATCAATTAATGCATGATCTTTTCTGAGGATCTCATGATCTTTTTGCAGCTCTATGTAATCCAAATTTAACTTAGCATGCAGTTTTTTAAGTTTCCTATATGCAGAATGTATGTGTTCAGAAACATCAAATAATTCTTCATAGCTTAAATCACATACCTATCCTCATCTGAATGGTCGAGATTATCAGCCATTAAGCACAAATTGGTAATTTCCTCTTCTGGTGCTGTTTCTGATGAATCTGAAGCTGAGTATGCCCAGAAAGCTCGTTGTACTCTCTTTTTACCCCTTCTATCCTTTGGTTTCTCCTCGGTCTTCTCCTTGTTAGGATTTCCTTTGAGATTGGGGCAATCTGTCTTGATGTGACCTGGCTTTCTGCACTCATAGCAAATGACTTCATTCGAAGCCTTGACATTCTTCTGGAACTTACCCTTGTTCCAATTCTAGCGTCTTCTCTGCTTCCTTTTTAGGAAACTTCTAAATTGCCTCGTCATCAGGGCAATATCCTCTTCGTCCTCAGGTAGCGATTGATCACTTTCAGAGTCATCCACCTTTAAAGCAATGTTCTTCTCCTTTCGCTTCTCACCTGCATCAATCTCTCTTTGAGTCATCGATTGCCCATAAGCAATTAGTGATCCAAGAAGATTGTCAGCAGAATAAACATTCAAATCTTTAGATTCTGTTATTGCAGTTATCTTTGTATCATATGTAGGAGATAAACAACGTAATATCTTGTTAACTTTCTCAGCATTTGTTAACTCCCTACCTAAAGCATGCAATGAAGTGGCTATGTGTGTAAAGCGAGTGTACATGTCAGAGATTGATTCATTCTGTTTCATGCGAAAAAGTTTATAGTCGTGCAAGAGAATGTTCAATCTAGTTTGTTTCACTTCATTTGTACCTTCATATGTGATGCAAAGTCTATCCCAAATTTCCTTTCCTGATTTACAGGTAGACACACGCATGTAATCTTCCTATTTTAAAGCACAAAAGAAACTATTCAAACACTTAGCATTCAGTTAAGCTAGTTCACGTTCTTCTACAGTCTAGTTTGCAAAAGGTGTTTGAACTCTTATTCCTTCTACAATCCTAGTTGGTTCAGTATAACCATCCTGAACTAACATCCACATACGATAGTCAAGAGATTGTAGAAAAGTAGACATGCGAGTTTTCCAAAAATCAAAAGGAATATTATCAAATAACGGTGGTCTAGTGATCGAGTATCCTTCCATAGTATTTCTATTTCCAAAATTAGCCATGATCGAAATTTCAAACAGTATTTAAAACAGTTATTTTGAAATTATCTCTGATACCACTTGAAAGTGTAAACAGGTTGTTAGACCTATTGCTCAATGTCCCTAGGCTAACAAAGAGGGGGGGGTGAATTGGTTCTTTTTAAAATTACTCTTGATATTTTGGAAAATTTAAAAGCTAATCGTACAGTACGATATAACTTCGTACAGTACGAACAGAGATAATTTTTGCCCTTTCTTTTAAAATAGAAATTCAACCACAACGAGAATAAACTGTAGAAAATAGAAATATAGAAAAATAAATAGTGAACAGAAAACACCAGAATTTATAGTGGTTCGGTCAAACACGACCTACATCCACTCCCTAGAGACTCCTTCTCTAGGTATTGCACTAAAACTAAGTGACTCTCCTTTTTCCCCCACAGCAAGGCGGAGAAGCCTTTACAAACTCTCTTCCACCAACCCCGGTGCGGCAGAGTACCGTCGTCCTTTTCACCCTCCAAGTGCGGCAGAGAACTGTCGTCCTTTTCACTCTCTAAGTGCGGCAGAGAACCATCATCCTTTTCACTCTCCAAGTAGGCAGAGAACCGGAATCCTTTCGAACAATACTCTTGTAAAAGTCTCCAAGGAATTAGGAAGATGCTTGAAGAACAAGTAAAAGAAATCCTCTCAATTGGATAACCTTGTGAATCTCCTCATAATTTTCTCTTGAAAGATCTCTCAAAACTCACTCCCAAACACTCTCCCAATCACTCTCCTCTCACTTCTCAAAAGAATTTTCGCAGAAGGATTTTTTCTCCAAACAGTTTTGAGTCATTTTTATACTTAGGACAGAAAAATCATCCAAAAACTGAATTTTTAAGTTAAGACCGTGCCGATCGTCCCGTACGATCGACAATCGTACTGTACGAATAGTTCAAAAAATTAAACAATTCATCCTGTACGACTCATCAGACGAATAAATTAGAGCCGTTCGTACACATAGTTCGTCCCGTACAAACCCTTAGACGATCAAGTCAGCAAGCTTCATCCGAACACTTCGTCCCGTACGAACGCTTGGATGATCAAGTCAGTAAGCATCGTCCAAACACTTCGTCCCGTACGAACGCTTGGACGATCAAGTCAGTAAGCATTGTCCGAACACTTTGTCCCGTACGAACGCTTGGACGAATCGAACAGAGAGCTTCGTCCGATCCATTCGTCCCGTACAAAACTCTGGACGAACCCAATTTTGAGCTGTTCGTACAGCAAAAACTCATGTACGAATGGTATTCGTACTGTACGAACATGCCTTAGAAAAATTTTCTAGTCTGATGGGTTCTCCCTGGAGGACATACTCTTCATATTGTACTGTACGAAATATATTTGTACTGTACGATAAGTTTAAAATATTTAAACTTTTTACTCCCCCATTGTATGTGTGTGCACAGTTATCCAACTTACAATCATACTCTCTCATACTCAAGAAAAAGAAAAAATTTACAACTTCATTTATAGTGAACAAGTGAACTTGAAGTCTTCAACAGTCTTGAGTGTGAATTTCCTGAAAAATACTTTAGTACACCCAGACAAAAACTCAAATATATGTTAGAAGATGAATTAGACAAACAATAAACTTTTGTAATCATCAAAAACATAAACTTAGATTAGAATTCTCATGAACAAAACAATTCACTCAAATCAAAATAATCTCCCCCTTTTTGATGATGGCAAAACAACTATTGTTTGATAATATACAAAAATAGATCTTCTAACATTCACATTGATCTTCTAACATTCACTCAATGTATCCCCTTTAAATAAAAGATCTACACTCCCCCAAAATAACCTAAATCCCTAAAATTGACTTATCCTATCCTTAAGCTCCCCTTAAAGACAAATCAAGATATTTGAGGATAGACAAGAGAAGGGAAGAAAAGAGTGTAGGAATGAGCAACAAAGCACATACAAACATACAATACCCATACAACCATACAATATATACCAAGCACATACAACCATACAAGAACATAAGTCAAACAATAAAGCTCACAATACACATACAACCATACAATACATACAAAGCACATACAACCATACAAGAACATAAGTCAAACAATAAAGCTCTCCCCCTTTTGCCAACAGCAAAAAGAGCACTAAAAGATAGCTGAGAAATGGAATTATGTTAAATGAAGTTGAATTACAATATTGAAATGAGATGCAAAAACTAAAGACTCAAAAATGTTAGATTTCAAAGTATGTGAAGGACAAGAAAAGTTGATCTAAAGTAGTAATGTATTAGACATGTTTAGTAGTCTCAATTTTTTGTATAGAAGGAGAGATAACATTATCAAAAATTCTAAGTCTAAAGTGACAATTATTGATTAGTGAAAAAGAGAATAAAAAACTAAAGGAAAGAATATTTGGCGACTTTGCGCATCGTTTGATTTGATGACACACTTTGTGTGTCTTTTTACAGTTGGCGATATTGCGCATCTTTTGCTTTGATGACACACTTTGTGTGTCTTTTTACAGTTGGCGACATTGCGCATCTTTTGATTTGATGACACACTTTGTGTGTCTTTTTACAGTTTTGCTTTGAATTTAAGATTCTTTCCAATAATATTATCTCTTTAGTCACAAATACAATAATAAACACAAAGATAAAGAATGTGAGAATAATGTTAAAACATCAAACATACATAAATTTAGACTAAGTAATACATGTCTAAATAAAATTTAAGTAAGATCTTCTAATTCACACCACAACATAACGAAATCTACAAATTTGAAATTTTAAAGTTATGCATAGTATTTTTTATTGTAATATGAACTCAATTAACATTCTAGATCAGTAATCAACTATATTCAAGTGTAACAAGGCCATTCACTAACACAAAAAGAATAAACACAGAAACACGAGAACATTTCATTACTAATAATTTCACAACATACAACCATAGCAAGTTACACGTTTAAGGCACATCTCATCATATAAAGAACTTGCTAAAATATATTCAAAATAAAAAACTCACAACAAAAATAACTTAAAATATATAAAGAGTAACACAATCACATCCAAACTAGTACTGAGAGGGACCCTAATCAGGAGGTGGAGGAGGTGGTATACCACCGAACAACGAAAAATAGCTGTTAAGAGTAGCAATATTTATGTTAACAGCATCAAACTGATCATCCTGTCTCTTCAAATGAGCCTCCATGTCATCAAACCTTTGGTCCATTCTATCAAAACGTTGGACCATATTTTGATAGAAATCATGTGAAGGTCCAGGTGCAGTTGAGGGTGCACCTGAAGGAGCAGTAGCAAAATGAGGCTCATCATCTGAGCTGTCAGCTGTACCCTCTTTCCCAAATAATGCTCTAAAAGAAGCATCGGTGAAGTATAGTGGGAGCTCTGAAGGACCAGAAGGATGAACTAGGTTATATTTTCTCTCTAGGATGTAACACACAACATGTCCTAAAACAATATTTTTCTTCCACTTCACACTAGCCAACCCAATGTCAGACAGATAATAGATGTAATCTAAGATCAATTGGGCTTCATCTATAGGCTGACCAGTCATAATAAGAAATGTCGTTGAAGAAAGAAGTGAAGTCATATTAACTCGATCTCCTGCTTTAGGTATTATTGATGTCCTAAGCACATGTTGGATTATCCTAGCATTTTGATTCAACATTTCTACCCGAGCGACATGTGTAGGTATGCTTGCACCTCTAAGAACTTGGTTAATTTCGGACCAATCATTTTCAGGTCTTGTGGAGAAGGTATGAGCTCTAATCCCTTGAGTTCTAAGATGAACATATTCTCCTAGATCCTCCTTAGTTATCACAACCTTTTGTTTAAGAACATAAGAAGAAATGGCTATATGATCCTCGTTAAAAGTCATGTTTGCAAGGAAAACATGAAACAAGTCCTTATTGAAGGCATAGATCAAGGTCAATAGAAAAGAAAACTGTGTCGAGTCAAAGAGGGGCATAACTGTAAAATGGATGTTTTCTTGCAGTAGAATGCGGGAAGGAGTAACCTTAGATGCAGCATACCTAAGGTATGCTTCCTCATTCTCCTCACTAAGGAAATTTTCATCACATTCCCTTCTAGACGCCGGACACCTAGCCACTCATGCCCTTTTTCCACTGCCAGACATTTTCTCTCAAGGCTCTAAAGGTTTCTAGATAGATAGTGAAATGAAAGAAAATGACCCACCTTTATATATGAAAAACCTGATATCGTACTGTACGAATAACATTCGTACAAGACAATCCTAGATTCGTCCGGGATGAATGAAAATTCATCCGAGACGAACGAAAACAGTCAAAATGAAATGATTTTTCATAAACTGCTCGTCCCGAGGCATCCTTTCGTACAGGCTTTTTGACTTCCTGATCGTACAGACGATTACGTATTCGTCCGGGACGATCAGAAAATTAAAGGTCGTTCAGGCGACAGTTAGGTTCGTCCCTCACGCGAAACGACACATGGATCGTACAGACGAATGATGTATTCGTATGTACAATCCCCAATAATAACTGCTCCTAACCATGTTTCTTCTTCGTTCGTACAAACGAAATGTGGGTACGATGATATTATCGTACAGTACGATTACATATCGTACAGTACGAATACAACTAAAAAACTAACACTTCAAAAACTTGCATGCCTTTCAACATTCAAATAAGGAACAAATAAAACATAATTCAAAATTCAAATAAGAAACAAAAACATAATAATGAAGATAAATCAACGAACAAACTAACAAACACAAACAAATAGAAATATATTTGCAGAAAATTTCAATCAAGCATTTAGATCTATCACACCTAGCTATGTCCTCAACATGCTAAGGGTTTTGTGAAAATCAGAGCCGTTCGTACACATAGTTCGTCTCGTACAAACCCTTAGACGATCAAGTCAGCAAGCTTCGTCCGAACACTTCGTCCCGTACGAACGCTTGGATGATCAAGTCAGTAAGCATCGTCCGAACACTTCGTCCCGTACGAACTCTTGGACGATCAAGTCAGTAAGCATCATCCAAACACTTCATCCCGTACGAACGCTTGGACGATCAAGTCAGTAAGCATCGTCCGAACACTTTGTCCCGTACGAACGCTTGGACGAATCGAACAGAGAGCTTCGTCCGATCCATTCGTCCCGTACAAAACTCTGGACGAACCCAATTTTGAGCTGTTCGTACAGCAAAAACTCATGTACGAATGGTATTCGTACTGTACGAACATGCCTTAGAAAAATTTTCTAGTCTGATGGGTTCTCCCTGGAGGACATACTCTTCATATTGTACTGTACGAAATAAATTCGTACTGTACGATAAGTTTAAAATATTTAAACTTTTTACTCCCCCATTGTATGTGTGTGCACAGTTATCCAACTTACAATCATACTCTCTCATACTCAAGAAAAAGAAAAAATTTACAACTTCATTTATAGTGAACAAGTGAACTTGAAGTCTTCAACAGTCTTGAGTGTGAATTTCCTGAAAAATACTTTAGTACACCCAGACAAAAACTCAAATATATGTTAGAAGATGAATTAGACAAACAATAAACTTTTGTAATCATCAAAAACATAAACTTAGATTAGAATTCTCATGAACAAAACAATTCACTCAAATCAAAATAATCTCCCCCTTTTTGATGATGGCAAAACAACTATTGTTTGATAATATACAAAAATAGATCTTCTAACATTCACATTGATCTTCTAACATTCACTCAATGTATCCCCTTTAAATAAAAGATCTACACTCCCCCAAAATAACCTAAATCCCTAAAATTGACTTATCCTATCCTTAAGCTCCCCTTAAAGACAAATCAAGATATTTGAGGATAGACAAGAGAAGGGAAGAAAAGAGTGTAGGAATGAGCAATAAAGCACATACAAACATACAATACACATACAACCATACAATATATACCAAGCACATACAACCATACAAGAACATAAGTCAAACAATAAAGCTCACAATACACATACAACCATACAATACATACAAAGCACATACAACCATACAAGAACATAAGTCAAACAATAAAGCTCTCCCCCTTTTGCCAACAGCAAAAAGAGCACTAAAAGATAGCTGAGAAATGGAATTATGTTAAATGAAGTTGAATTACAATATTGAAATGAGATGCAAAAACTAAAGACTCAAAAATGTTAGATTTCAAAGTATGTGAAGGACAAGAAAAGTTGATCTAAAGTAGTAATGTATTAGACATGTTTAGTAGTCTCAATTTTTTGTATAGAAGGAGAGATAACATTATCAAAAATTCTAAGTCTAAAGTGACAATTATTGATTAGTGAAAAAGAGAATAAAAAACTAAAGGAAAGAATATTTGGCGACTTTGCGCATCGTTTGATTTGATGACACACTTTGTGTGTCTTTTACAGTTGGCGACATTGCGCATCTTTTGCTTTGATGACACACTTTGTGTGTCTTTTTACAGTTGGCGACATTGCGCATCTTTTGATTTGATGACACACTTTGTGTGTCTTTTTACAGTTTTGCTTTGAATTTAAGATTCTTTCCAATAATATTATCTCTTTAGTCACAAATACAATAATAAACACAAAGATAAAGAATGTGAGAATAATGTTAAAACATCAAACATACATAAATTTAGACTAAGTAATACATGTCTAAATAAAATTTAAGTCAGATCTTCTAATCCACACCACAACATAACGAAATCTACAAATTTGAAATTTTAAAGTTATGCATAGTATTTTTTATTGTAATATGAACTCAATTAACATTCTAGATCAGTAATCAACTATATTCAAGTGTAACAAGGCCATTCACTAACACAAAAAGAATAAACACAGAAACACTGGAACATTTCATTACTAATAATTTCACAACATACAACCATAGCAAGTTACACGTTTAAGGCACATCTCATCATATAAAGAACTTGCTAAAACATATTCAAAATAAAAAACTCACAACAAAAATAACTTAAAATATATAAAGAGTAACACAATCACATCCAAACTAGTACTGAGAGGGACCCTGATCAGGAGGTGGAGGAGGTGGTATACCACCGAACAACGAAAAATAGCTGTTAAGAGTAGCAATATTTATGTTAACAGCATCAAACTGATCATCCTGTCTCTTCAAATGAGCCTCCATGTCACCAAACCTTTGGTCCATTCTATCAAAACGTTGGACCATGTTTTGATAGAAATCCTGTGAAGGTCCAGGTGCAGTTGAGGGTGCACCTGAAGGAGCAGTAGCAAAATGAGGCTCATCATCTGAGCTGTCAGCTGTACCCTCTTTCCCAAATAATGCTCTAAAAGAAGCATCGGTGAAGTATAGTGGGAGCTCTGAAGGACCAGAAGGATGAACTAGGTTATATTTTCTCTCTAGGATGTAACACACAACATGTCCTAAAACAATATTTTTCTTCCTCTTCACACTAGCCAACCCAATGTCAGACAGATAATAGATGTAATCTAAGATCAATTGGGCTTCATCTATAGGCTGACCAGTCATAATAAGAAATGTCGTTGAAGAAAGAAGTGAAGTCATATTAACTCGATCTCCTGCTTTAGGTATTATTGATGTCCTAAGCACATGTTGGATTATCCTAGCATTTTGATTCAACATTTCTACCCAAGCGACATGTGTAGGTATGCTTGCACCTCTAAGAACTTGGTTAATTTCGGACCAACCATTTTCAGGTCTTGTGGAGAAGGTATGAGCTCTAATCCCTTGAGTTCTAAGATGAACATATTCTCCTAGATCCTCCTTAGTTATCACAACCTTTTGTTTAAGAACATAAGAAGAAATGGCTGTATGATCCTCGTTAAAAGTCATGTTTGCCAGGAAAACATGAAATAAGTCCTTATTGAAGGCATAGATCAAGGTCAATAGAAAAGAAAACTGTGTCGAGTCAAAGAGGGGCATAACTGTAAAATGGATGTTTTCTTGCAGTAGAATGCGGGAAGGAGTAACCTTAAATGCAGCATACCTAAGGTATGCTTCCTCATTCTCCTCACTAAGGAAATTTTCATCACATTCTCTTCTAGACGCCGGACACCTAGCCACTCGTGCCCTTTTTCCACTGCCAGACATTTTCTCTCAAGGCTCTAAAGGTTTCTAGATAGATAGTGAAATGAAAGAAAATGACCCACCTTTATATATGAAAAACCTGATATCGTACTGTACGAATAACATTCGTACAAGACGATCCTAGATTCGTCCGGGATGAATGAAAATTCATCCGAGACGAATGAAAACAGTCAAAATGAAATGATTTTTCATAAATTGCTCGTCCCGAGGTGTCCTTTCGTACAGGCTTTTTGACTTCCTGATCGTACAGACGATTACGTATTCGTCCGGGACGATCAGAAAATTAAAGGTCGTTCAGGCGATGGTTAGGTTCGTCCCTCACATGAAACGACACATGGATCGTACAGATGAATGACGTATTCGTACGTACAATCCCCAATAATAACTGCTCCTAACCATGTTTCTTCATCGTTCGTACAAATGAAATGTGGGTACGATGATATTATCGTACAGTACGATTACATATCGTACAGTACGAATACAACTAAAAAACCAACACTTCAAAAACTTGCATGCCTTTCAACATTCAAATAAGGAACAAATAAAAACATAATTCAAAATTCAAACAAGAAACAAAAACATAATAATGAAGATAAATCAACGAACAAACTAACAAACACAAACAAATAGAAATATATTTGCAGAAAATTTCAATCAAGCATTTAGATCTATCACACCTAGCCTTATCCTCAATATGCTAAATGTGTCAAAGGCTAAGGGTTTTGTGAAAATATCTGCAAGCTGATCTTTAGTAGCCACATGATGTAGTTCAATTTCACTTTTCACTACATGATCTCTTATGAAATGATGCCTTATGTAAATATGCTTAGTTCTAAAATGTTGAATAGGATTTTTTGAAATACAAATGGCACTAGTGTTGTCACTAAATATTGGAATGGTGCCAACTACTAATCCTAAGTCACTCAATTGTTATTTCAACCAAAGCACCTGTGCTACACAACTCCCTAAGGAAATGTACTCTACTTCAGCTGTAGAAAGTGCTGCTGAATTTTATTTTCTACTGGACCAAGATACTAATGAATTTCTAATGAACTGGCATGTTCCAGAAGTACTTTTCCTATCCACCCTACAGCCTGCAAAATCTGAATCTGAGTATCCAATTATATCAAAAGAAGAACTGTTCTTAGGATACCAAATTCCTAAATTTTGAGTTCCCAAAAGATATCTTAAGATCCTTTTTACTGCTGTCAAATGTGATTCTTTTGGATCAGCTTGAAATCTAGCACATAAGCAAACACTAAACATAATGTCAGGTCTGCTAGTAATCAAATAAAGCAAAGATCTAATTATTCCTCTAAACTTTTTTTGATCAACAAATTTTCCCTTTGGATCCTTATCTAATAGGACTGAGGAACTCATGGGTGTAGTGACTGGTTTAGCATTATCCATTTCATACTTTTTGAGGATTTCCTTAACATATTTAGATTGACAAAGAAAAGTTTCTTCCTCATTTTGCTTTATGCTAAAGCCAAGAAAATAAGTCAAATCACCCATCAGATTCATCTCAAATTCACTACTCATTATTTTTGAAAATTCATCACATAAAGCTTTATCAGTTGATCCAAAGATGATATCATCCACATATATTTATACAATGAGTATTTCATTCTCAAATCTTTTCATAAACAGAGTGGTATCCACACTTCCTTTAACAAATGATCGATTTAACAAGAAAGTGCTCAACCTCTCGTACCATGCTCTAGGTGCCTGTTTTAGTCCATATAATACCTTTTTCAATTTAAAAATATGATTAGGGTATTTAGAATTTTCAAAACCTGGAGGTTGTTCAACATACATATCCTCTTCTATCACCCCATTTAGAAAGACACTTTTAACATCCATTTGGTACAATTTAAAATCTTTAAAACAGGCAAAGGCTAACAAAACTCTTATTGCTTCAAGTCTTGCTACATAGGCAAATGTCTCCTCAAAATCAATTCTTTTAATTTGATTATACCCCTTAGCTACTAATCTAGCCTTATTTCTAACAATTACTCCAGAATCATTCATCTTATTTTTGAATACCCACTTAGTCCCAACTACACTTTGATCTTTTGGCCTTTCAATTAATTCCCAAACATCATTTCTCTTGAATTGATTCAACTCCTCTTGCATGGCCAATATCCAAAATTCATCCAAAAGTGCTTGTTCTATGTTTGTGGGTTCTATCATTGAAATAAATGTTGAATGATTCACTTCTTTCCTCAAACCATGCCTAGTCCTAACTCCTTCACTTGGTTCACCTAAAATCAATTCTTTTGGATGACTCCTTACAAATTTCTATTCTCTAGGCAATTGATTTTCCTCTTCTTTTTCAACTTTATCTTCAACTTTTTGATTTTCAAGCTTTTGATTTATCACCTCAACCTCATCTTTATCTATTTTAGACCCTTTACTATCATAGGATTCATCAAAAATAACATGTGTGGTCTCTTCAACGATCAATGTTCTCTTATTAAAAACTCTATAGGATTTTCTAACACTTGAGTATCCTAGAAAGATTCCTTCATCT
The DNA here is from genome assembly GCA_019925795.1 of Dendrobium chrysotoxum. NCBI lineage: Eukaryota > Viridiplantae > Streptophyta > Magnoliopsida > Asparagales > Orchidaceae > Dendrobium > Dendrobium chrysotoxum. Next base: position 50,302,891 of record CM034313.1, read on the forward strand.
GATTTCGGATCAAATTTTCCTAGAAGAGTTTTATCATTATTATGAATGAACACTTTACATCCAAAAATATGTAGATGTGAGAGGTTGTGACTTCTACCTTTAAGAAGTTCATAGGATGTCTTATTCAATTTAGACCTTATGTACACCCTATTCAATACATAACATGTTGTACTAACTGCTTCAGCCCAAAAATATTTAGGAAGTGAATATTCTGCCAACATGGCCCTAGCAGTTTCCACTAATGTCCTATTCTTTCTTTCTATAACTCCATTATGTTGAGGTGTTCTCGGTGCTGAGAAGTTGTGTTCAATTCCAAGAGATTTATAAAAATCATTAAACATTTCATTTTCAAATTCTCCCCCATGATCACTTTGGATACTAACTATTTCAAAATCAAGTTTTCTCTGAATCCAAGTGGCAAAATCTCTGAACTCATCAAATGATTCACTCTTATGATTCAAAAATCTAATCCAGGTGAATCTAGTATAGTCATCCATAATAACATACCCAAATTTTTTTCCTCCTAAACTTAAGGTACTAACAGGTCCAAATAAATCCATGTGAAGAATTTCTAGGGGCTTGCTAGTCCTAATTTCCTTGATAGAATTGAATGAGGATCTCACTTATTTTTCTAGTTGACATGCATCACACAAGTGATCTTTAGTAAAATCTAATTTGGGTACTCCTCTAACTAGTTGCTTTTGAGTGATTTTCCTAAGATTTTTTATGCTAGCATAACAAAGCCTTCTATGCCACAACCATGATTCATCAGATACAGTTTTCAGACACAAGGCAGTAGATGCTTTAACAGAATTAAAATCTAGCATGTAAACATTATTTACCCTATCACCATTTAAAATAACAGTTCCATTTAGACTAATAACACAACTTGTTGGTAAAAACTTAATATGATAGCCCTTGTCAGATAATTGACTAATACTCAACAGATTGTGTTTCAAGCCTTCAACTAACAGTACATTCTCAATAACAAAATTTTCTAAATTTCCAATTATACCTGTACCTACCACTCTCTTGGTGGTATTATCTCCAAGCATCACTTTACCTCCATTCCTGGCTTCTAGCGATATAAATTGACTTGTATCTCCGGTCATATGTTTTGAGCATCCGCTGTCCAGGTACCAAATACTCTCACGAGGTCTTCTGTGAGAGCGTTTCTGTAAAATAATCAAACATTAGCCTTGGGAACCCAAACAAGTTTGGGTTCACCTCTTGACAACTTTAAACCAGATGCATGTGTGATATGCTGTGGTTTCTGCACCTTAAGTCTCCATACTAAATATGTTCTATACTTCAAAGTACAGGTATGGGAAATGTGTCCTAAACTACCACAAGAAAAATACTTTATCCCTGGAAAGGGATTCACTAATTTATTCTTCCTAAAAATTTTCTTTTTAGATCTTAAGTCAATATTCTTGTGGTAAGATTCATGAAACTCTTCAAGCTTAGGTGGTATTTTATTTTTCTTAAGTGCTTTAATCTAAACTTTAAGATATGCATTGGCACTTTCTAAAATCGAGTTATCAAATTTCAACTCTTGCTCTCTAGAATCTGATTCATCCATAAAAGTCTTAAAATCTTTTTCAAGTTCAGCATGTGATGATTTTAAAAGATTGTGCTGTTTGTTTAAATCATCATACTCATCCAACAAAGTCATGTGGTTGCTATCAATTAATGCATGATCTTTTCTGAGGATCTCATAATCTTTTTGCAGCTCTATGTATTCCAAATTTAACTTAGCATGCAGTTTTTTAAGTTTCCTATATGTAGAATGTATGTGTTCAGAAACTTCAAATAATTCTTCATAGCTTAAATCACATACCTATCCTCATCTGAATGGTCGAGATTATCAGCCATTAAGCACAAATTGGTAATTTCCTCTTCTGGTGCTGTTTCTGATGAATCTGAAGCTGAGTATGCCCAGAAAGCTCGTTGTACTCTCTTTTTACCCCTTCTATCCTTTGGTTTCTCCTCGGTCTTCTCCTTGTTAGGATTTCCTTTGAGATTGGGGCAATCTGTCTTGATGTGACCTGGCTTTCTGCACTCATAGCAAATGACTTCATTCGAAGCCTTGACATTCTTCTGGAACTTACCCTTGTTCCAATTCTAGCGTCTTCTCTGCTTCCTTTTTAGGAAACTTCTAAATTACCTCGTCATCAGGGCAATATCCTCTTCGTCCTCAGGTAGCGATTGATCACTTTCAGAGTCATCCACCTTTAAAGCAATGTTCTTCTCCTTTCGCTTCTCACCTGCATTAATCTGTCTTTGAGTCATCGATTGCTCATAAGCAATTAGTGATCCAAGAAGATTGTCAACAGAATAAACATTCAAATCTTTAGATTCTGTTATTGCAGTTATCTTTGCATCATATGTAGGAGATAAACAACGTAATATCTTGTTAACTTTCTCAGCATTTGTTAACTCCCTACCTAAAGCATGCAATGAAGTGGCTATGTGTGTAAAGCGAGTGTACATGTCAGAGATTGATTCATTCTGTTTCATGCGAAAAAGTTTATAGTCGTGCAAGAGAATGTTCAATCTTGTTTGTTTCACTTCATTTGTACCTTCATATGTGATGCAAAGTCTATCCCAAATTTCCTTTCCTGATTTACAGGTAGACACACGCATGTAATCTTCCGATTTTAAAGCACAAAAGAAACTATTCAAACACTTAGCATTCAGTTAAGCTAGTTCACGTTCTTCTACAGTCTAGTTTGCAAAAGGTGTTTGAACTCTTATTCCTTCTACAATCCTAGTTGGTTCAGTATAACCATCCTGAACTAACATCCACATACGATAGTCAAGAGATTGCAGAAAAGTAGACATGCGAGTTTTCCAAAAATTAAAAGGAATATTATCAAATAACGGTGGTCTAGTGATCGAGTATCCTTCCATAGTATTTCTATTTCCAAAATTAGCCATGATCGAAATTTCAAACAGTATTTAAAACAGTTATTTTGAAATTATCTCTGATACCACTTGAAAGTGTAAACAGGTTGTTAGACCTATTGCTCAATGTCCCTAGGCTAACCAAGAGGGGGGGTGAATTGGTTCTTTTTAAAATTACTCTTGATATTTTGGAAAATTTAAAAGCTAATCGTACAGTACGATATAACTTCGTACAGTACGAACAGAGATAATTTTTGCTCTTTCTTTTAAAATAGAAATTCAACCACAACGAGAATAAACTGTAGAAAATAGAAATATAGAAAAATAAACAGTGAACAGAAAACACCAGAATTTATAGTGGTTCGGTCAAACACGACCTACATCCACTCCCTAGAGACTCCTTCTCTAGGTATTGCACTAAAACCAAGTGACTCTCCTTTTGCCTCCACAGCAAGGCGGAGAAGCCTTTACAAACTCTCTTCCACCAACCCCGGTGCGGCAGAGTACCGTCGTCCTTTTCACCCTCCAAGTGCGGCAGAGAACTGTCGTCCTTTTCACTCTCCAAGTGCGGCAGAGAACCATCATCCTTTTCACTCTCCAAGTACGGCAGAGAACCGGAATCCTTTCGAACAATACTCTTGCAAAAGTCTCCAAGGAATTAGGAAGATGCTTGAAGAACAAGTAAAAGAAATTCTCTCAATTGGATAACCTTGTGAATCTCCTCATAATTTTCTCTTGAAAGATCTCTCAAAACTCACTCCCAATCACTCTCCTCTCACTTCCCAAAAGAATTTTCGCAGAAGGATTTTTTCTCCAAACAGTTTTGAGTCATTTTTATACTTAGGACAGAAAAATCGTCCAAAAACTGAATTTTTAAGTTAAGACCGTGCCGATTGTCCCGTACGATCGACAATCATACTGTACGAATAGTTCAAAAAATTAAATAATTCATCCTGTACGACTCATCAGACGAATAAATCAGAGCCGTTCGTACACATAGTTCGTCCCGTACAAACCCTTAGACGATCAAGTCAGCAAGCTTCGTCCGAACACTTCATCCCGTACGAACGCTTGGATGATCAAGTCAGTAAGCATCGTCCGAACACTTCGTCCCGTACGAACTCTTGGACGATCAAGTCAGTAAGCATCGTTCAAGCAATAAACTTTTGTAATCATCAAAAACATAAACTTAGATTAGAATTCTCATGAATAAAACGATTCACTCAAATCAAAACAATTTGTACCCTTGAACTTAGTTTCTGACTTCAAAGCTGTTAACCTTCCATTAATTTCATTTAACAAAATCTGTTCAGAAGGAAAGATGAGATCAGTAAATTGGGTATATTTGGGAGAAGCCATCGGCTACCCAGAAGCCTTATCCACAACTCGCGCCTCAACAGCTCCTTCAATTCTTTTAGCAGTTATAGTAGTTTCCAAACTACCTCTCACTCTGGCACAATCTCCTCCTTCGGAAAGACCTTGCCCATGCTCCCTTATACACTTCTTGGAAAAAAAAAGGATGATTTTCCTCATCATCAAGCCCTCTGCCTTCATTGATCATGCGTCTCGCCATCAGGACAACACAAATAGCTATCTCTACAATCCGCACAGCTAGACCAGACGACTGGTCATCCCCAATGAAAATTGGTTTTCCTACCTAAGCTCACATTCTCTTCAATAGAGAACCTATGATTAGATCGATTGAGTCAACAGACACCAGCCCCTCTTCTCTAATAATAGGCTTACTCAGCATAACCTCCTCCTTATTCCCAGCCCCCATACCAAAGGTTACTCGCGCCTTCTTGTAAGTAGCCTTCTAGGAAGCTTGAACACTAAGAGGAATGAAAGGGTCTATCTCACCAAAGTCAAGTAAGGCACTTAGTTGAAAAGAAAAGTCAAACATCTATCTGACCCGAAGCTAATAATAGAGAAACCTAGAGATGGGATTGTCCAGTCTTAGACGGAATGTGAACTTCAAGATCCGTAAAGGATTTTGAGCAATAAATTTATATTTACTCATGCTCTTCATTTTGATTTTCATTTATCTGACCTTTTTGACATTTGATGTTCAAAGGGTCACATAAATTAAGGAACTAAATATACACCTATGAATAGCTATGCATGTACCAGTCTGTGGGTGCCTTGTAGGTCGTGTTTGGGTCGAGCAAAAGAAGGATCTACTCCTCTCTAGAGCAGTTTGTATGATGGATTCTCTTAAGAGCGAGAAATGAGCTTAATAGTGGAGCACGGTGGACCAACACTGGCCACCTCTTCTAGCCAGTTGCCCCCAAGCGAGAGAAACCTTAGAAGTTTCTTTTCAAACAAACAAATCTTTATTCGTCTCAACTAGAGTCAAGATTCTCACACGGGATATATCCAACAACGGGCGATATACGCCACCCTTGCAGACATCTCTCGCAACCAAATCAATCTAAAGGCCTTACCAAGACATCACTCACCCTTTTCATCTCACAACAGGGTGACCACATAATGGCCTAATAGTCTACATTAGCTCGTCATCCTAATTACACTCTAATGATACTTTCCCCCTCTCATCTCAATGAGGGCTGTCGGATCAGCTCTCACAGCTAATGACGATGAGTGTTTACAAGCCCATTTGACTTGCCCTTCTCAATCATTAACTCAGCACTGACAATCGACCTACAACATAGACTAACAATACAACCATCATGTCAAAGACGTACCATATGTAACTCTCCAAGCATCATAAAAGAGGAGGACAAAGGAGAAATGGAGGATTTTCTTCTCGAATAGGGCATCATTACAAGAGAGAAACCATAAGGAAGAACCACGAGAGGGAAAAATGAGAGATGTTATTTCTTTTTCTAATCTATAACTTCAGCTTTTCACCAACTTGTATCTCTAGCCTAGATAATAAAGATTTCATCTTGATTCATACAATCTCTTATCTTCTCTCTCTTTTTCTTCGCATTCATATTTTCCTATATTCTATCTCGAGTGATAATGTCCGACATCATCTACCAGACAATACAAGATTCAACAATGACAATATTAATCAATAATTGTTATATTATTAACAAAGTTCAACTTAATTAGACTAATTAATGCACCAAAAGTTATAGCATTTTAATTAAAAATAAATTAAAAAAATTATAGTGGGCTGGATTAGGGTCTCTCTCAGCTCCCAAAAGAAAATCTATGTAAACCCTGGTCGTGCCGCGGTTTCTTTTGTGTAGCCGCTATTCAAAAAAATTAGCCGCCGATGGTATAGCCTAAAGAAACAGCACGTTGAGCCGCAGGCACAGCTTATTCGTGAGAGGGTCTAGAGGCTTCCCGAAAAAAGAGGACTTTAGGGGATAAAACCGTAATTATGTGGAACTACAGGGGTACCTATTTTACTGCCTAGTCATTGGTCACTTTAGCTATAAATATTGCTTCCGTCTGTAGCCATACTAATCCGCGAATTGAATTATTGTTTCTGCATTTTCGTTCTTGGTTTCTGTCGACGTCGGTTTGGTAATGGAGGCGTTCTTCGAGGGGCAGACCGGCAGTTGGGGCTATGATTCGCTCAAGAATTTCCGGCAGATCTCTACGTCTGTACAGAAGCACCTCAAGCTGGTGAGTACTTCTCCGGCTTGTTGCTTTCTCGGCTATCTTTAGGTTGAGTATTAGGCGTTTTCTCGGTCTTTATAGGGTTTGTGTATTGTGCTTGCGAATCGGTACTTGGCTTTCTCTACCTTCACGCTTTTGATTGTTTAGGAAGAATTCTTGATGATGTTTACGGCGTTGACCCCTTTTAGTCGTTCAATTTGATGCTCTGGTTGAATTTTGGGGCTCTTTTTTTGTTTCATTGGTATTCCAGGGTTTACTTGCTGCATCTCTTGTTGCATGATGTTTTGTCTCTCACGTGTAGGTTTTGGTGGGGTTATCTTGTTTTATATTGGTACTGAATGATTTTCCCCTTTTCTCTCCAGCAGTCTACCCTTAATTTCTTAACTTTATTCATCTAGTTCATGAGAGAATTTATTTGAATTACTGTTTAAAAGTTTGTCTCAAGATGTGCTAATGCTTTTGATTTCTGTTTTTTGTTAACATTAGACTGGTTATTTTGAGTTCTTTTATGCCAGGGTATTTGCTTATGATGTAATTAATCTATGGATCTATTTTGCAGGTTTACTTGACACTATGCTCTGCTCTTGTGGCATCTGCGGCTGGTGTTTATTTACACATCTTGTTCAACATTGGTGGTATCTTAACCATGCTTGGATGTTTTGCTGGCATAACATTTGTTATGAACACGCCTCCTTCTGAAAATGTATTGTTTTCATCTTCTTGTTACTTTTGGGATCTTTTCTCTATTGTTAGTTGATTTATCTTTATTTTTCATTTTTGTTGATATTTGCTTCATTTTATTTGAGCAGAGGAAGAGGCTTGGTTATTTGATGGCAACAGCCGTACTGGAGGGGGCATCTATTGGTCCACTTTTTGAGCTTATTCTTGACTTTGATCCAAGGTAATGCCATATATCTAATGAAATTGTAGCCCTTGTGATAATTTAATGTTTTTGGTAAACATATAACGTATGTGTGGCACACTCCTTTGTGCAATCTTCATGAAAAATCATATGAATTTGTTTTTTTATTGTAAATTTGTGAATTAGAAAAATATTTTCCCCAATTATAAGAACTAAAATATTGAGAATTTCATAAGCCTTTTGACTTCCGAGCAGTCGACTCTCAACTATTTTTATATAAAATTATCTCATTCATTTTGATCCAAGATTCAATAGTTTATGTAGCAAAATGTTTTTTTAAATGATTCAAGAGTCGTAGGTACAATATTGTAAGGTTTAGTGGTCAAGCTGATGGATTTTTAATCCTTCCCTTCTCTATTTGCTGGATGTCTATCTAAATGGCTATAATTTTTAGTCTAGATATTGAAACTTAATATTCTGGACATTTTACATTTTAATTGTGACATCCTAAGGTGAAATTTAGTTTCATGGGCTTTTAGTGAGTCAATGAAAATTTGTTCTAATGCAATCCAAGTGCTAGAGATGGAGGAAAAAGAAGTTATCCATTCAATGTCTTCATGAGTTGGCTAACACTTAAAGGGATAGAGAGAAATGATGACGAGGTTAGGTAGCCTAATCTTGAAATTTTAGAATTGTAGTTGATGTTTTAACTTTATTGTATCAAATGACTTCGATTTAAAATGCATAAGCACATTTCTAATCCTAACTAAAATTTAGGTGAGGAAATCTCTTTAAATTTCAAATTATAAGTTACGTTTAATAGATTTTATATAACTATTTTCTTAAGTACAAAGAATTTCTTTTATAAAGGTTAAAAATCTAAGAATAAATATGGAAAGGATGAAAACACAACATTTAAATAAGATTCAACCCTAAATGGTTGAGTTGAACCATTAGAACCAATTTAGAGTCTAATTTACTAACCCTTGACCACTTTAGAGTATAATTTGCTAACCTTTTGATTATTAGGACTCATTGCCACCAACTTGCATTGTTCCTACTAGCCTAATTGGTTGTCTATTACAAGAGATTAACCTGGATGATGGCTATATCCATTTTGATTCGCACTTGTGAATAGTAGTAAATTATGATGCACCGACACTTCTCCTATAAAAGGGGTGCAGTGTGACGTGTGTCCGACACGACACGCGTCCGACATGTGCTAGACAAGTCAAAAAGGTTCTGATTAAAAAATATTAAATACAAATTGAACACTCCTGTCCGACACCCGTGTCTTAAATACTTTTTTTTTAAATATAATTTTTTGTATTTAAAATTTTCATTTATTTAAAGAATAAAAACTAAATTTCTTATTTCCTATCTATGACATCAAATCAATCATCTGCGCTCTATACCCCATTCATCAAACATTCTCATTTTCATTTCTTTTTGGCAAGTCACGATTTTATTTTCACAACAATACTCGATGTCATCTCAACAACGACGTCTGATGTTGTTACACATAGGGGTGTCAAAAACGGGTTGCGGGTCGGGTTCGGGTCGAACCTGACAGTGACTTGCTACTGTTCGATACGACTTGAATCCGACCCATTTTTATAAACAGGTCAGATTTCACAACCTAAACCTAACCCACTAAAAACCCGGGTCAACCCACCCTTACATGGTTGATCTAAGGCTTGGTAGGAATCACAAGCGAAGTGGCGAACGCTGCCGCAAGCGCAAGGGTTGGAATTACAACGGGTGGGAAGCGGCCCGATGCAACCGGATCGGACGTGCTGCAGTGCGACTGGCGAAGTTAGGGCTTGCTGCACAGGGGTTGGAATCGCGGCAGGTGGATCACAGGCGGTGCGATTTGATGCGACGTTATGCGTGGTTAGGTCGTTAGGGCTTGCTGGTAGTCGGCAGGAGTGGTAATCTGGCTTGTTGTTGAAGTCTGGACGTGAGCAAGTGCGATCTAGGCATCGTAGGCGTTAGGCAACTCGGGCAAAGCAGGGTCGAGAGCACGCGGGGTGATGTTGGGTCGGTTCCGGGTTGATGTTGGGTTTTCGGGTTGATCCAAGCCCAACTAGAATTTGCAATCGGGTCAAGATTTTAAACATGAACTTGACCCGTTTCCTAAACGGATTGACCCTAACTTCGAATTTTCAGGTTGGGCTCAGGGCGAGTTTTCGGGTCGTGTCAAATATTGACACTCGAGTTACACATCGAGTGTCAATATTTGATGTTGGGTTTTCGGGTTGACCCAAGCCCAATTAGAATTTGCAATCGGGTCAATATTTTAAACATGAAGCCGACCTGTTTTCTAAACGGCTAACTTGGAATTTTCAGTTTGGGCTCAGGATGATGTAGTCAAAGAGAGAGAGAGAGAGAGAGAGAGAGAGAGAGAGAGAGAGAGAGAGGGGGGGGTTGACTCATTCTTGGCTTTTGGGCTGATTTGGTTCCTTGGTTTGGGCTTGGCTATTCAGGTGGAGCTGCTATGGTTGGGAGTTGCTATGTTTTCAGCTCATTATTTTTTTCAGTTCTTCTCCTTTTTAGCTCATTAAGGGATGTGGGCCTGGTTCTTTCCCCCTCTCTGTGGCCTTTTAGTTCCTCCGCCTGGCTCCTGTCCCGTGGCTGGTTTTTCCTGTTCCCATAGCTGCCTCTTCATGTCACCTGTGTGGTCCCTTCGAGTGCTGATTCTGGTGCCATCTGTTGGCCTTCTGTTTCCCCTTTCCTGATTGGATTGGCTGGAGGCATTTGGGGCTATTTGGCTTCCACTTTTCTCCTATATATATGTGATGTTTTTTGCATAAAAAGTGTGTGAAATGGATAATTTTTGGAGCTAAAACCTGAGGGTTTTTCTTTGATAGCTTGCGAGCTATGTTCTCCTTTATCTTCTCCTCTCTATAGCCTTCGAGCTATATTTCGTCTTGACTTCTTATCTATTTCTTCTCTTCGCAAGTGTCCACCTTAAATGTATCTTTTTTCTCAAGCTTCTTTAGGTTGTCAATGAGTCTTGTTTTGTTTGTCATTTGCAAAATTATCTATAAAGGTGTCTTTGTTAAGTTATATTTAGGAAAGTCTTGTTTATGTGGTGTTTTTTAATATTATTGTTTTTGTTTGAAAAGGAAGATGTATAGTTGTTTTTGCAATCGTAGTTGTCCTCTATTTTGACTGCATCAATTTGGTATCAGAGCCTAGGTTAGTAAATCCTAGGTTGTCGTGTTAGTGTGTGTCTTCCTTTTTAGTTTTGAGTCTTGATATGGATATTCCAACAAGCAAATGGGTACCAACGCAAGGCAGTTCAATGGATCCAATTCAGAACAAGCTTTACAAACTTTAAGATAAAATGATATTGTGCAATGAAAAATATGAGAAGAAGAAGAATCAACTTCAAGCTCAATTCAAGCAAGAACGCGAAGAAATCCAAAGAAAGTTGATGTAGGCAAGAAAAATTGCCTACAAATACAAAATTTGCAAGTCTTCCAAAATTGACCTACATCAAACCAAATATATTGAAAGAACGACTAAGAGGACGACTTAACGACAAAATTATAAATTATAGATGATATGATAATAAAGACACTTTAAAAGACACTTAAACACCTAATACATTGATAATAAGATAAGTTGAGAAGAAAGATACAATGGAGTGGTAACCATGGAGAGAAGGAGGAGGTTAGAAGACCGAGACGAAGTTATAGAAGAAAGAGAAGAAAAAGAGGCATAGCTCGCAAGCTATCCAGAAAACCCTCAGGTTTTACATTTTTCAAATATTCTTTCACATATCACACTTTTAAAACAACCCAAAACAATCCTTTATATAGTAGGAAAGAAGCCCAAAAGCCCACAAAAAAGCCCTCATAAATTAAAGAAATGAAGCCCAAGAGTCACCCAATCAGCCCATATTAAATTGGAGAAGAGGAATCCTAAAAGTCACCATAAATTAGGAATTCCAAAAGTCAAATCAGCCGCCCCCACTCAAGCCAACCAGAAAAGATAAAGGCAGCAATTAAGGCTCCTAGAAACCGAATCACCACAGCTAGGAATCGAGATAGAAATAAGAACCGAGGGACCCAGGCAAAGGAACGCTAAGCGGACAGGGAACCGAACAGCCCAGCAGACAGGGAATCGAACAGCCAACCCAAGCAACCAAGAACCAGCTGGCTCCTCCCATTTTGCTTGCATCAATTCTCCCCTGGTGGAAGAACCTCATCTCCTGATGAGTTCGATTCCCTGATGAGTTCGATTCAGACCCCTGGTGGAAGAACCTCATCTCCTGATGAGTTCGATTCAGAATTTTCTTTGCTTGATCGATCCAATTCCTCAATCATAGCAGCATACTTTTGTTCAATCAATTCCTTTTCTTGATTAAATTCAGTGAGAAGTACCTGAGTTCTTTTCTCAAATTTCTCGTCACATAAGTACATCAATCTTTGTATCTTGTAAAGTTCATTTTGAATCGGGTCTATTGAATCTCCTTCGGGCGAGAGATTGATGTCTGTTGGAATGCAAACTTCATGAGTACTGGGCAATGGTGTTTGACTTTCTACATTGGCAGGATCGTATTCATCTTAAAATTCTATCGGCTTTTGACTTGAGATTCCCATAGGATGATGGTTTGGACTGCTCATTATTGTAAATATATATTTTCTAAAGACTCACAGAAAAGACTTGCACACAACCTAAAACTCTGATACCATTTTGATGTAGGCAAGAAAAATTGCGTACAAATAGAAAATTTGCAAGTCTTTCAAAATTAACCTACTTCAAACCAAATATACTGAAAGAACAACTAAGAGGACGACTTAACGACAAAACTACAAATTATAGATGATATGATAACAAAGACACGTTAAAAGACACTTTAACACCTAATACATTGATAATAAGATAAGTTGAGAAGAAAGATACAATGGAGTGGTAACCATGGAGAGAAGGAGGGTAGAAGACCGAGATGAAGTTATAGAAGGAGAAGAAGAAGATGCATAGCTTGCAAGCTATCCAGAAAACCCTCAGGTTTTACATTTTCCAAATATTCTTCACATATCACACTTTTAAAACAGCCTAAAACAATCTTTTATATAGGAGGAAAGAAGAAGCCCAAAAGCCCACAAAAAGCCCTCATAAATTAAAGAAAAGAAGCTCAAGAGTCACCCAATCAGCCCATATTAAATTGGAGAAGAGGAATCCCAAAAGTCACCATAAATTAGGAATTCCAAAAGCCAAATTAGTCGCCAACCAGAAAAGAGAAAGGCAGCAATTAAGGCTCCCAGAAACCGAACCACCACAGCCAGGAACCGGGACAGAAGGGTTTTACATTTTCCAAATATTCTTCACATATCACACTTTTAAAACAGCCCAAAACAATCTTTTATATAAGAGGAAAGAAGAAGCCCAAAAGCCCACAAAAAAGCCCTCCTAAATTAAAGAAAAGAAGCCCAAGAGTCACCCAATCAGCTCATATTAAATTGGAGAAGAGGAATCCCAAAAGTCACCATAAATTAGGAATTCCAAAAGCCAAATCAGTCGCCCACTCAAACCAACCAGAAAAGAGAAAGGCAACAATTAAGGCTCCCAGAAACCGAATCATCACAGCCAGGAACCGGGACAGAAACAGGAACCGAGGGACCCAGGCAAAGGAACCGAACAGCCAAGCGGACAGGGAATCGAACAGCCCAGCAGGCAAGGAACCGAACAGCCAACTCAAGCAATCAAGAACCAACCGGCTCCTCCCATTTTGCTTGCATCACAGGTCGAGTTTTCGGGTCGTGTCAAATATTGACACTCGAGTTACACATCGACATTTTAATACCTTCTTAACATCAAAGTTTGACACTGTCTTGACATTGATGCTAGCAATTCCTGCACCCACAACTTAACAGCTCATCTTTGTTCGTCGTCGTCTTAACATGGATGAAGCACGCTTTCTCAACATTGATGTCAGATGCCCTCTTAATATCGACACCTGATACTTATTGCATAACATCGATGCTCAACTCCTAACAACATTGTCGTCTCGTCTCTCAATGCCTGATATACAGTATCGACGCCTAACTCTAGACATCTTAATATTAATTAGCACAAGTTCTAGTTAAATGAATTATTATTTTTAATATTATATTTATTTAATTTTTATACACTATTTTTAAAATATAAAAATTATAATATCATGTCCAACTCGTCCGTGTCATATATTGTTAATAATTGATGTGTTTCGTGTCTGTGTCGTGTCGTATTCATGTCTGTGCATCATAGGTAAGAGTCGGGCTTCTTTTTCCTTTTAACTCATCTTTAAATTTTCCCTTTTTAGCTTTTTTGGAGGCCTCCTTTAATCTTAGTGATTGTCATATCCATAATGGGATCCTTCTTTAATAAATCTTTAAGTTTAATATTGAGATCCCTAATTATATGAATCACCTTTTTGTATTCCTCTTTGACATCTAGCAATGACTGCTCTAATATTTTAGATTCTTTGAATTAAAAAACAAAGTTAAGTCTCATTTTGGAAGGTAGATCCTATTGTATTGCATTTTCATCAATTTTCGACAAAATTCATAATAAACTACAATGGATGATCTTGAACTTTTGTCCTTCACCTTTAATTCCATCCTTCCTGGTTCTACCGAACTAAATCACATTCTCACAAAGTCAATTTATTTTTTGTTTGTCATTGGAAGCCTTTTATTTTTCTTATGTCTTGTAAGTTTTCTTTCACCTCATGATGGATCTTGTGAATTTTCTTTAAGAAATTATATATACTGCAATTGATGATCATTAGGCTTTCCTTAACTATTGCTCTTCACTATTGCCATATTCCTTACTGCAAATTATAAATTTTAGGTCAAAAGACCTCTGTTGTCCGTAATTCAAACACCATGATGACTTTGATGTTGATTGATAAATGATATAGATGAAGGCAAATTGTATATATGGAAGTCTCATTCTAAGTTTTTGGATTTCATGAATTATAGCTCCTCAACAGCATTGTCTTGTTCTTTCAAAAAATGAAAAAAAAAATCTTGTTCACCATTTCTGTTTTCTTATTTTTTGTGAATTAAAGATGGTGTTTTATTTCATCTAAGTGTTTATCTAAACCCAAAGTACTTCCAAATGTACGGGAAAAACAACCATGTAGAGTTATTCTTATAATAGTCTTTCTAATGAAAGAAGGCATACTATCTTATTGAAATGATCTACTATGATGAATAGGTAATTAAACCATCTGTTTCTCTGGTAATCCTTCTAAATGTTTATTGAAATGGATTCTTACAGTTGGCTGGGTATATGAAAGAGTGCATTGAAACACATCTTCCAATTTGAAGGTTTGAATGTGCTATATAGTTGACATCTCCCCAAAATTCTTTTCACATCCAAGCATATCTTTTGACCAATCAACAAAGTACTTTAGATTTTTTGGAGTCTCTTCCAGCAGTGTAAACTATTAAAGAGATTTAATCATTTCCAGTTTTCTCTCCACTTCCCTACTGTGCAATTGATCTGTGTCAGTTCTCAGGAATTTCATGATTTCTGTTAGAGCTTGATTTAATCTCCACCGTAGGTTTTTAACAAACTGTTTTGATATTTATGTAATTCTCTTTTTGCTGTTTAGTTATATATATGTAACTACAACCTGCTACAGTTAATTATCAATGAAGGTTTGATTACAGTAGTTTCTGTTTTTCTCTACTTCTTCTCTTTACCTGTCTCTCTGCTGCTTCTATAGTTTGTATCTAGCTTCTCTTCTTATCAAGTAATTCAGGCATTTTATCATGGTATAAGAGACCTCTGCATAACTGCTATGGATACTCCTCAACATTCCTCTACAAACACACCACCAACCTCTCAAACTGTACTCACTGATCCCACCATCGCTCCCTCTTTGAAGTTCTTGGGGTTTCAAAAATTAAAAATTTCATGCACATTCAACTTGTTGCCGACAAAGAACCCACTTGGCGCACACAAGTCCAAAAACTCTTTCTCGCAAATGGATTTGCCGACTTTCTCGACGATGCCACTATCTGCCCACCTCAGCATATTCTATCACCCTCTGGTCAGTCCACCATTAATACACTTTATTTGAAGTGGCTTCTTCTTGATCAGAACCTCTCGGTTGCACTGTGCTCAACGATTTCACCTTCTCTTTTACCTTATATCATCAACCTAACCTCCTGTCATTCCATTTGGGCTACACTTGAGCGGTGTCTCTTCTTGACCAATCGATCGAGGGTTATTTAGTTGAAGAACAAACTCCACACCTTAATGCGAAATCAGTCCATGACCGACTACTTCTCTACAGTTAAATGCTTATTTGACAACATTGCTGCCGCTGGAGGAGTCGTTGATACCGAAGATATCATTTTATACATATTGAACGGACTTCCTGTAAATTATCAAGCATTTAAGACCGCCATTCGCACCAAACTCATTCCAGTCTCTCTTGATGACCTCTCCTCATTGCTGTGCAGCGAAGAAGTCAACCTCGCCACTTATGCAGTCAAAGAACTTACCTTGTCGGACTCCTCTGCTACATCTGATTCCCAGTTTGCCTTGGCTTCCACCAGATGTTGTGGACGCTGTCGTCGGTATCCCCAGTTTTGCAGTCGTGGTCGCTTCTCTCCAACTGCTGTCCTGATTGCTACTTCACTCAAGGGCGGCTGATCTCGTCCCCTCATTGGCTGTCAAATTTGTGGAAAGAGAGGGCATTTCGCATTTTAATGCTGGCATCAGACAAATCTCCTATACACTCCAGCAGCAACATCTGCCTTTCGCGGAGACTCCTCGCCACCTCCGCCCTCTCCATGGTACCTTGACAACGGTGCAAGGGCCCATTTGACCCCCGAACTCCATTTGCTACAACATCTAGCAACTTACCAAGGGCCTGATTAAGTTGTCATCGGCAACCGAATTGCACTTCCTATCTCTCATTCCGAAAAAGGCTTACTCCCTACCCCCAACCGTATGCTTTTCTTATCATCACTTCTTCACATTCCTTATTTATCTCACAACTTATTATCCATTTCTAAACTTACCTCTGATAACAATTGCTATGTCTTATTCGATTCTTCTGGTTCTGTCATCAAGGATCGAAAGACACATCAACTTCTTCATCAAGGTCTCGGCCTTAATGGTCTCTACCCAGTCTTGCCACCAAATTGATCTACCTCAACTCGTGCTCTCCTCACTCCATCCACCTCGTCTCATATTTGGCATCGTTGTTTGGGTCACACCATTTCTATAGTCATGTCTGTTATCTCTAAGTCAATTCCAAGTTTATGCATTTCTTCTTTTTCTTCTATTTGTAGTGCTTGTGCTTTAGCAAAAAGTCACAAATTGTCCTTTAATGAATCAAATAGTATCTCTTCTATGCCCCTTGAATTACTTCATGTTGACATCTCCCTCTTCTATTATATCCACACATGGTTTTCATTTTTATTTACTTATCGTAGATGATTACTCTTGCTATAGCTGGGTTTTTCCTATGAAAGAAAAATCTGAAACTACACACCTCTTCATTAACTTCAAGCATTTCATTGAAAAACATCTTCATACATCAATTCGTACTCTCCGTATTGACGACAGAGGAGAATTTCTAAATAGCATTCTTATTAATTTTCTTTCACAAAATGGAATCCACAATCAGTATACTTGTACTCATACACCTCAACAGAATGGTATTGCTGAACAAAAATATAGTCATCTGATTAAAACCATTCGTACTCTCCTTTGTGACTCTAAACTTTCCTACCATTTCTGGGTTGATGCTCTCTTCACTGCTGCCTACCTTATTAATTGATTTCCATCTCCCACAACATCCAATATATCACCCTACCAACTTCTATATCACAAACTGCCAGATTACTCTCTCCTCCGATTATTTGACTGCCATTGTTACCCATGGCTTCGCCCCTACGTTCCGCATAAACTTGCTCTTCGATCTACACCTTGTATCTTTCTTGGCTATGCTCTCAATCAATAAGGGTACAAATGCTATAATCCCATCACCGGTCGTATGTTTCTCCGACATGTTCTCTTTGATGAAACAACCACTTCTGAAGTTTTTCAATCAACCACCCAGCCACAAACTGAAACCAACACAACTCCATTTTCTCCCTTTATCCCAAACTCCACTTCTCCAGCTAATCCAATCCCGCCTTATACTCCACCACAAAACCCTTTTCCCCCACTATCCTCAAATGCCACTACTTCTCGTAGCAGCAACCCTCTTACTTCCAATTCATCCTCATCCTCTCTTCCCAGTTTATCACCTCCACCACCACAATGCCATCCCATGACCACCTGCTTACACACCGGTTCTTTAAACCTCAGCAAATTCTTGACCTCCACCATAACCTATATTATCCTCCAATTACACCTACCTCTTATACCTCTGCCATGAAAGACCCTAATTGGCACCAAGCACTTTTCGATGAATTCAATGCCTTGCAGGCTCAAGCTACTTGGACTCTTGTTCCACCTCACCCAAATCAAAATGTCATAGGCAACAAATGGATTTTCAAAATTAAAAACAAATTTCAGATGGATCCATTGCTCATTA
This sequence comes from Dendrobium chrysotoxum, assembly GCA_019925795.1. Classification (NCBI taxonomy): domain Eukaryota; kingdom Viridiplantae; phylum Streptophyta; class Magnoliopsida; order Asparagales; family Orchidaceae; genus Dendrobium; species Dendrobium chrysotoxum. The sequence goes on from CM034313.1 coordinate 50,320,812, forward strand.
CAAAGCGCATCTTGTTGCCCAAGGCTACAAACAAGAGTATGGGAGTGACTATCATGTGATGTTTAGTCATGTTGCCAAATCTCCAACAATCCATCTTTTCCTCACCGTTTCTCTCCACTTCCAGTGGCCTATCCTGCAACTAGACATTGCTAATGCCTTTCTCCATGGTCAACTAACTGAAATTGTCTTTATGTCTCGACCTCAAGGCTTCCATGATCCACAATATCCTAATCATGTATGCCTTCTAAAAAAAGTTCTCTACGGGCTTAAACAGCTCCTTGACAATGGTTTTCTACTTTATCTTCATATCTCAATCTCCATGGTTTTATTCCAGCACTGTAGACTCTTCACTAATGATTTACAACATCGATAATATACGAATTTATATTCTTATATAAGTTGATGACATTCTAATCATCCGAAATAATAAAATGTTTATCACTAATCTGTTTTCCAAACTCACTTAACGCTTCCATATGCTTCCATATGCGTAATCTTGGCACACTATCCTAGTTTCTTGGTGTTGATGTGCTTCACAACAACGACACTTATCTTTCCATCCACTTGGACAAAACGAACCTCTTCTGTGATAACATTTTAGCTCTCTATTGCCAACAATCCCATTTTTCTCTCCCGAACTAAGCATATTGAGATTGATCATCATTTTATCAGGGAAGCTATACAGTGCAACATATATCATCAACAGATTAGATTGCTGACATTTTTACCAAAGCTCTACCAAACTCTACCTTCTCCAATCTGAGGCACAAGTTGTCGATCACGGATACATCAAACTTGAGGGGCGGTATTAAAGAGGTTTAAACATTTCCAGTTTTCTCTCCACTTCCCTGCTGTGCAGCTGATCTCTGTCAGTTCTTAGGAATCTCATGATTTCTGTTATAGCTTGATTTAATCTCTGTCGTAGCTTTTTAACAAACTATTTTGGTATTTCTGTAATTCTCTTTTTGCTGTTTAGTTATATATATGTAACTACGACTTGCTATAGTAATTATCAATGAAGGTTTGATTACAACAGTCTCTATTTTTCTCCACTGCTTCTCTTTACTTGTCTCTCTGCTGCTTCTACCATTTGTCTCTAGCTTCTCTTCTTATCAAGCAGTTCAGGCACTTTATCATAAACCCATTGAGCCGAGCTTGAGTCAGCCCTAATTTGAGCTTGATTAATTAATTGAGTTTGAGTTTGAGCTTAATTCGACGAGTCTGAGCCGACTAAAAAACCGGCTCGATATAATAGAAGAGAGAAAATGATTATGATTCAAATAATTATTATATTAAAATTATAAAAAGAATAAAAAAAATAAAAGATAATAAAGAATAATTTGATATAAGAAAGTGAGATTTTTTTTTTTAATATTTTTAATAACTTTATATTTAAACTCTTGAATTTTAACATATTTTAAGTTTATTTTATAGCAATATCTTTAAACGGGCCTCCTCACAAACTAATGAGTCAAGTCAAGGTTGGCTCAAGTTTGACTAATTAGCCTATTGAGATCGGTTCACGAGCCATTGAGTTGAGCTCAAGCCCGGCTTATAAGTCGGCTTTGGCTCACTTATACCTCTAGTCTCTTCTTTGCGCCAAATATCATGTTACTTGTCTTTTTTTTTTTTTGGTTTTGTTTTGTGAAGCCATGAGCTAAGAGAAAGTCCCTTTCAAGTCCATTTGTGCTTTCCAGCACGGTAGCACCTTTTGTCTCATATTGATTGGATATTGGATCAACCTTTTTGCTTTGTTGCTCCATATATTTGGTGGGGGTGTTCTTTCTTCACCAATTTTTCTGACAGACAGAATTTGTCTATCCAATGCTAAACAAGTGATTGAGTTAAGCTAATAAACATTAAAAATCCTCTTTAAACAAATAAATCATTAAGCTAAGTAAATAACTATGCAAAAGGCAAACATCTAATGCGGCTAGTGAGGACAGGGAATGGTCAAAGCTAGAAGGTAAACCAAATTTATGTGCATTTTCTTGGATATATCATAAATTAATTGCCTTTTTAAAAAATGTGATATTGAGGGGACATATCAATTATGCTAAGGAAACACAACGTTTTGATAATTAATTTTATTTTTGGTTAAGAACCCTCCCTTGCAAGTAATCAAATGAGCAAATGAGGTTGCATTTACACTTTGGTAGAGCGTTAATCCATTTTTATCAAAACTTAATGGCAATCCACCAATGTCGTGGCAATTTGTACGACAATACCAAGGCAATCCAGAGCGTCAAGAGCATACCAAAGCAACCAGGCAACTACTAGAGGCAAATTAAAGAACTGGGCAAGTAGACAATTTAGGGGCAATGTCGTCACAGGTTGGACTTCTCGGGCCGTGATACACTGGGCGGAATAAGGCATTGATGATGGGACTCCTGCGTCCTACAACGTATGTCATTGTTGGACTATTTTTGGTGAAGTCCAACTTTGGTACTTAACCTAGGTTAATTATCATCACTTCATCATGAAATCAAATTCGGAAACCCAGTAAATAATCTGCTCCCAAATCCGTATGACTTAAAACTTAAATTAAACTATTTAGTATTTATTTACATCTTATAACAGTGAGAAAAAGGATGTCGCCTGGACAATAAGCACAAAGGAAGGACTTATGATTATGGTTCCGGTGATAGCAACTCTTGACATCAGCAGATAAGAAGAGGTCATTGATTGGCGAAGGAGAAAACATATGCCAAGTAGAGTACGACACAATGTTGAAAGCGAAAAGAATTGCTATGTAGAAGGTCTAAGAGGATGAGGTCTAAGAGGATGAGGAAGTAGGCTATCGAGTGGGGGATGGACAAGGAGGGTGGTTCAGCAACCTTGATGATCTGAAAGAGGAATGAGTATGCAGCAAAACCTTAAACCGACTATTTTAAATCAACTTGAGTGATCCAGAATTAAGATGGCTGTTTGTTAGGCTGTTGGGTTGGGTAGCCAAGTTGCGGTGCTACAGGAATTTTTATGTGGTCTGCTATATTCTACAATTTTTTAAAGAATCTTTCTAAGTATTTATTTTTTTAACGGTTCCCTTGTTCGATCTACTAAATTTTTGAGCTAGAATCCTGCCAAGCTGAACTCCTAGAAAACGGTGTCTTCGTTCCATAGGTCTCATAATTAGTTACGATATTGCCAAGTATATTTTTATATTTAGTCAACTTTTGAACAAAATGGAGATTGCAAGTAAAGTTTATATTTTTTGATGTCTTAAAAACTGATCCAAATATTCGGTAGGATTTAGTGATATGATTATTTTCTTTTTTTTTTTTTTGAGAAAAATTGAGGCCTAAGCCCATATCATTAAGAAATGAAAAATTACAGTAAAGAAAAAATCAGATGCCACAAAAAAACCGGTAGCAAATGACAAAACCCTATCAGCAAAAGCTGCTGAAAAGAAAAGACAATGTCAAAAAAGAACGAAATGGCGAAAAAGCCAGCATACAAGGACTCAGTGTGCAAATAAACGGTAGGGTCCGCCCACAGAAATCAAAACTCATCTAAGAAGATGAAAGGTTTCCCCTGGTTGCCGGAAGAAGGCCGTCCAAGGGGAGGCAAAACAAGTTTGCACTCATCATTGTCCTTCAAAAGACCCGTCACTGGTTGCCAAAAAAGGCCATCCAAGGGGTCGAAAAAACTCAAGTAGCAGTTCAGCAAACGGAAACCAACAGAGAACCCACCAAGCAGCAATCCAGCACATAAGTACCACCAGTTAGTTGTGAAGCAGCTTAAAGCCTTTACGCAGATAGGCCTTGCAAGAAACAGCTCTTTTAATCTTGGCAGCAATAGTCAAGTGGCATTCAATAGTATTGCCAAAAACTCTGTCATTTCTCACTCTCCAGATGAAGTAAATTGTAGCGCAAAGAAGCATGTAATAGGAATTTTTCCTGTTTTTGTCAATATCCCAATCCTCAATGCAAAGGAAAGCTTGCCAGATGTTAGGTCGCATCAGCATATTGCTCATAGAGGGAAAGATGTTCTTGAGTATCTTAAAAGTGTAATCACATTCAAAAAGGAGATGATTATGGCTCTCATGAGCTTCTTCAAGACAAAAGGCACAAGTAGGGGAGACAGGAATACCACAAAGAATTAAAGCATCTGTCGTTTTCAACCCATGTTTAAAGGCTAACCAAGCATAAACAGAGAAACGTAAAGCAAAATACTTGTGCCAAATCAGATTATGCCAAGGCACTTTTTCATTTTCAGAGAAAAAATTCATGGTGAAAGTTTTGAAATTCGGCTTAGGGACATTAATCCACTGACAGTTATCCCCTAAGCAGCAGACCGGGATAGCAGATATCGTAGCAGCAAGGGTGGCAGGGATGCTATTGGGGAAACACCAATTCCCATTAGAAATAAAGGAGCTAACTGGAAGATTTTGGAGATTTGAAAGGTCTGAATCCAAAAGATCCAATCTAAGTCTATCTGCAACAGAAATACCAGAGCACCAAGGGTCCCAAATGAAAGATAACTCGCTATTAGCAGTGATTTTGAAATCCAGGCAGCTTTTAATACGATTGGCCACCCCACAGAGAAATTTCCAGAAAGCAGAGCCACGAGTTATGTTGGAGTTCCAAAAAGAGGAATAGAATTCCTTCCACCAGCTGAAAAGTAAGCTCTCCGCATTGTAAAACCTCCATATAACAGAGCAGCCAAAGGGATGGTATAAAGAGTCAATAGATTTGATACCAAGGCCCCCAAAAAGTTTAGGTTTACAGGTATCCTTCCAAGAAACCATATGCAATTTTCTCTTGTGAATGTCTCCAAAGAACAGAAAACGGGAACAAATTCTGTTAATCATCTTGTAACAACCTTTTGGAATAATAGTGCTTCTAATCCAAAAAGAAAGAATGTTTGAGGTAGTGTATTTTAGGAATTGTAGCCTCCCAGCTAAAGAAAGGGTTTTGGCCTTCCACCCATCCAAAGAGCATTGCAGCTTCTGAAGTAAAGGTTGAAAATCAAAATGTTTGAGTCTCCTGTAGAAGATGGGGATTCCCAGATACTTGATGGGGTTGTTTGAGATCGGAATGTTCAAGGTAGAAGCAATGGCAGACTCGTCTGGCACACCCTTGGATAATAGAAGAATGCTTTTATCATTGTTTACTTGCAGTCCCGAGAAGGAAGCAAACTTTGCTAAAATATTATTAAGGGTTTGAGCATTCTGGATATTAGCCCTGCCGAACACCAATAAATCATCAGCATATAGGAGATGGGTTATGGAAATGCTACCAGCAGAAAATCCAAGGAAGGAATTGTTGTAGGTGGCTTCCTCAAAGTAGGAGGAAAGACTATCCATGACGATGCAGAAGAGGTAGGGAGATAGGGGGCAGCCCTGGCGAAGACCAGATGTGGAATTAAAATAGCCTTCAAGAGCTCCATTAATGGAGATAGAGAAATGAATATCTGTGATACATCCTTTAATCCAAGTAACAAAGGGTGCAGGAAACCCAATTGCAAGCATACGTTTAAGCAAGTAATCCCTCGAGACTGTATCAAATGCCTTGTGAATGTCAAATTTTGCGCAGAAGAACTTTCGTCTAGCATTAGAATTGAATTCTTTCAGAAGCTCAGCCGCTAAGATGGTATTGTCTGAAATAATTCTGTCTTTAATGAAACCAGATTGGCTGGGGTGAATGATAAAAGGCATAACCTCTTTCATTCTATTGGCTAGGATCTTGGCAATGATCTTGTAGAAAGTGTTGCAAAGAGAAATTGGTCTATAATCTGTAATATCAGTAGCATGGGGGTGTTTGGGTATAAGGGCAATGGCAGTAGCCTTGACATGCTTAGGGAGAGCCCCCGTAGAAAAAAAGGATAAGACTGCCTCACAAAGTTGTTTCCCAATGATATTCCAAGTCGATTTGTAAAACTCAAAGGAGTAACCGTCAGGTCCAGGAGCTGAGGAGTTGGGAGAGGAAAAAATAACAGATTTTATTTCATCCACCGTGATAGGACAAATTAATTGAGAGGCAAAACTGTCAGGAATCCTGCGGTAAACCAAAGCATCCTGACCGTTTGGAGCATAAGGGGTATTAAAAATCTTTTGAAAGTGACGGATAGTAGCATTGCTAATATCAGAAGGATTGTAGAAGGCACCCTCAGCCGTAGAAATGGATTTAATGAGGTTGTGGTTGTGTCTGGCATTAATTCTGGAGTAAAGAAATTTAAGATCGTCTTCCCCGCTAGAAAGCCATTTAGCTTTTGCCCTTTGAGAAATCCAAGTAGACCAGTCAGCATTCTTCTCAATAAGTTTGATATTGATGTCTTTTAAAGCCATGTTGAGAGATGAGTCTAGAGGATTGTCTTGGATCTGCCTCAGGAAAAGGTTTTGAGTGGTAGTAAGATCATCAATATCATGTTTTAGGGAGTTCGAAGAGGCCCAAGGCCTATTCTTAATGCGAAGCTTCAGAGTCTTGAGTTTTTGGTAGAAAGAGCAGATGTGGCTACTATGCAATTTTTGGGAGAAAATAGAGATCAGGCAGTCCCAAAATTCTGGATTGGAAACCCAGTAATTTTTAAAAAGGAATCTATGCTTTTGATGTTGGTGGTGATCGTTGTGAAGGATTATAGGTGAATGATCAGAAATCTGTGGGTCGTCCACATTGTAGAAGGAATTGGGGTATCTGTCAAGCCAAGCATCATTAACCAACATACGGTCTAATTTGATGTGAATGAGATTGTCACTTCTCTGGTTGAACCAAGTGAAGTAGTGACCAACAGAAGAAAGTTCGTGAGCCCCAATGTTAAAAATGAGAGTATTGAAGTCAGCAAGTTTGTTGTTAGGGAGGATAGCACCACCAGCTTTTTCATGAGGGAATCTGCAGCAGTTAAAGTCTCCAAGGATGATCCATGGAGAGGTGATGTTTGTGGCAATATCAGAAATGTTTTTCCATAGAATTTGTCTCTCAGAAAAAGAGTTGGAAGCATATATAATAGTAACAAAATAAGCCTCATCAAAACCAGAAAAGACCAGACCATGAACTATCTGATTAGAGGTACGAAGAGGCTTAAAGTTCACCTTTTGAGAATTCCATTTGATCCAAATCCTGCCAGGATTGGAGTGGGCAAAATTGTGATAGGAGCCTTCAACAGGAAAAATGGTGTGGTTAGAGAGAAACCAAGGATTTTCAGCAACAGCCGGAGAAATCCTAGTTTCCAAAATGAAAATGAGGTCTAGATTGTATTTTCTGACTAATTGTTTGCAGCACAACGTCTTGTCCGGGTTATTAAACCCACGGGTGTTCCAAGCAGCCATAAGAGGAGGGTAAATCATTGGGATTTAGCAGGGGTGGATGCCTTTTTGGCGTTTTTGGCTCTAGTGGATTTGCTTTGAGGTGGGTTATTTTGTGTATGGGCATTATGGCTATTTTCAGTGATCAGGTTTGGTATTTGGCCCAGAATTCCCAAATCTGGAAGCTGGGGATTGTTCGCTAAGGAGGGTTGGCTAGAAGGGGGGTCATGTTTATCAGAGAGGGAGTCAAATTTGTTTGTGATGGGGACATTAGGAGATTTTTTAGTTCCAGCTGAAAAGAGGGGGGGGGGGGGGGGGGGGGGGGGAGGAACCATTATGAGGGGGTATAGGTGATGAAGAGGGCTTGTCTCCTGAAGGTGAATTAAGGTTTGGTAATACAGTTTGGGTGATAGTGTGTGAGGGCTGTGGGTCTGTAGGAGGGGAAGGGTTTGGGAGAGTGATCGAAGTAGCATGTGTGGTTGGTGGAAGGGGAGGTTTTGGGATGGAGAGTTTGGGTGGTGGTGGGCGAGGTCTGCGGCTCGTGCTGCGCCCCCGAGGGCGAGCAGTTTCGGTTTGTTGAGGTGTGGGGTTTTGGGGGCAGGAGGTAGGGGGATGCATAATAGAATTGCAATGAGAGCAGGGGATTGGTTTCTAATCATAAAGCACAGTTAGGGGAAAAGTTTTTCCATCCACAGTGTAGTAAATCTCATCTGGGAGTGGCGAGGAGCTGCTCACCTGGACATAGACCCGCGCAAAGGTGAGTCTGGTTTTGGCTGCAGTTAGGGCGTCGACCGCCAGCGGAATCCCGACACAACTTGCGATTCTTGAAATTCCCTCAGGTGTCCAGCAAGAGAGAGGGAAGTTCTTTATCTTGATCCAGAGCGGGATCGAAGGAAATTCCTCACGTTTCGGGACGAAGTCTGGCGTCCATTTTTGGAGGATGAACGGCTTGCCGAAGAAGAACCATGGACCTCCAGACCATGCCATGTCATAGTCCTCCCTATTGTTGAATTTGAAGAGGAAGAAACCTTCATCTAGGGTGAGCAGAGAGAGGGAGCCTTTGGGAGACCAAGTCTTTTTAACAGTGGTGAGGAGAGCTTCATAATACGGCCTACGCCCAATGGAATAACCAACCAAGGATAGAGACCATTTATGAGCACCAGCGTTGAACTGGGAAGAAGTGAAATGGGCCGTTGCATTTTCGGTGGGGTAGTTGGATATTGAGGAGGTGAACTCGTTTGACACCAATGGTTGAGAAGCAATAAGGAGCTTCCAGTCACGGGGGGGACCAGTTACTGGGGAGGGGGGAATCATCTGGGTGTGAAGTAGGGGAGGAAAATCGGAGGAGGACATCCAAGAGGAGATCCTTCCCGGCGAGGGGAAGGGGGCGGCCAAAAATTGCAAAAAACCCTAGCAGAGCTCCAAACAAACCTAACCGACAACCATCACAGGACGGGATATGATTATTTTCAAACCTTCTTTCTTTTTTAATTCCTTGTTAATTAATACCTATTATTTTTTTGGGGATTGCAGGATCTTGGTAACTGGACTTGTTGGCACTTCTGTAGCCTTTGCTTGCTTTTCAGTTGCAGCTATTGTGTCGAAGCGTAGGGAGTTCCTTTACCTTGGTGGCCTGCTGTCTGCTGGCTTTTCAATTCTCTTTTGGCTGCGGTTTGCATCATTCATCTTCGGCAGCAGTGCTTCCATGTTCAACTTTGAGGTAAGCAAGCAGACGACACGAACATTGAGATCAAAATTTGGAATTGTCCATTGCTGTAGTTGCTGTAAAGTATTTTTTGTTTTAAATTATTTTTTTAAATGATATTTGTGGTGATAACCTCTTCCCCTTTGCAGCTTTATCTTGGTCTGTTGATTTTCCTGGGATATATTGTGTTTGATACCCAAGAAATCATTGAGAAGGCCCATCATGGCGACCTAGACTACGTGAAGCATGCTTTGACCCTCTTTACGGATTTCATTGCAGTTCTTGTCCGCATCCTTTTTATCATGGTAAACATGAATGACTTTTATGGTCATCTGATACAATAATTAATATGCAAATAATCTTTATAATGTTTTGGTTGTTTGTCATCTTCGTAGTTAAAGAACTCTGCAGAGAAGAAACGCGAAGAGAACAAGAGGAAGAAGAGGTCATAAATATGATGTCTGAAGGTTATCATCTTTTCCTGACGAGTTTCTGTAGAACTGTGTTTGTGATGTGTCTATAACCGACTTCAGCGTCAGTATCTTGGATGGATAGTTACAGAGCTTTCTATATTCTTCTTTAATGTTCCGTGGTCACTTTAAACAGCATGGTCTATTTTATCAAGTTCCTGAGGACTTATTTGATTAATTAAAATTATGAAAAAAATAGTTTAAAAATAATTAATTTTTATTTGGTTCAGGACTACAGAGATTGACTGTTTTCTATAGGATTTCCTGTATTTGAGGTGTTAGAACAGAGTGGCGAGCTTATTTTGCTTGGTTCTTTAAAGAAAAAGAAGCTTCTAGTTAATTATGCTCAGAATCACTGAAACAAGCCTCGCAATAGGTATTAATCTGTAAGCTTAAGTAAGCTCTCTGGGCATAAAGAGATGTATTTGTAGGATATATCGATCAAATGAGTGGCGTTGCTATTTTGGAATTATTCCGGAAATTAATTTGATATATCCACAATTATTGATGCCTGCATCTTTTAAATAGTTTTGCATATGGGTCTCTATATTAACCCAAGAAATCGTTCTACTGTTATGTGATGAATGTGGGAAAGGCAGGCTTGCCTATCGCAGTCCAAGCAATCTAGGCTAAATGATTCCAACATATATCTGTCAAAAAATTTTATCACATTTCGGTTTTCAGAGGATCAAGTTTGGATGCGTGGCCCAATGATCAGGTTTTTTCCCTGGTATGAATGAATCGAGCTAAACTAGGCCCCAAGTTTTGTACATTGATACGAGCTGCATAAGTAGGTGGGCTTATAATTGTGAAGTTTGTATGTTAAATTTCTATTAGATGGAAGTCAATAAATAAGTTCAACAAGTAGAATTTGCACATCATTAATAGATAGGCAAAAAATAGGGGTGAAGCGACCTTCCCAACCCAAGGCCTTTTTAATTAATATGAAATACGGAAACATAAATGTTAGACATCGAAAGAAAGTGATATGTCAAAAAATCAAAATGCGGAAAAAGATGATTATGATAACAATTGAATGTATGGGAGAAATAATATAAAATATAAGATGTGATATGTTAAAATGTTAGTAATTCAAATTATAATTGTATAAAGTTTTATTCAGTTGAATTAAATTTACACAAGTAGCGAAATAAAGATGTTGTGCTACTGTAAGTGGTTGATTAAGCTAATAAAGTTCCACGACTGGTACATGGTTATAGGACTTTTCTTTTCATTCTTGTAAACCCCAGGATATGTATGCCCAAAATAAGGTATAATGATGATGTTAGAAAAATTATGCCCTATATTAAGCATTATGAGTATTTTTATTTATTTATTTATTTATTTATTATTATTACTTTTTTTAGTAAGCATTATGAGTATGTTTACTCAACTAGTTAATATATAAAGCAAAGATAAAACATATCACCACAGGAACATAAAGGAATATAGATGATCAGTAAAATATATATCATATAAGTAAATTATAAAGGAATTAATTTAATCAATATTAATTTGGTTCAGCCATCTATTAATTGGAAAGCAGGACACAGAGGTAGGGCGAACTCAACAAACATTAGTTGATTATAGACAAATTAAACATCATCAATATTAATGTGATTCAACCTGAAGAAATATATGGACAATCCAAGAATAATGAATGCAGCTGAATTGAATTCTTGTATTCATCATGTTTATGTATTACATGATACAAGTATATGTTTATAGATGTAGAATACATGTCAAATACAATACTACAAGATGTGGGATTAATTGCATATCTGTTATTACTCCTCAAGCCGACGGACATGTTTGGACAGTAAGCTTGTATCGAAGCATCTGAAACCTTGGAGTAGAAAGTGATTTTGTGAGAATATCGGCTATTTGATCTTTAGTGTTAACCGGAATTATACGAATTGTATGAGATTAAATATAATCTCGAATAAAGTAGTGAGCAATCTCTATATTTTTTGTCCTTGCATGAAATATTGGATTGTTTGCTAGTGTTGTAGCGGATGTATTATCGCAACATAGATCGGTAGGTGCAATCTACTGTATGTGAAAATTTTGTAACAATTTCTGAAGCCATATGATATTTGTGATTGCTGAAGCCAACGCTCTATACTCCGCTTCTGTTAAAGATCTTACTACAGTATGTTATTTCTTAACATTCCATTCCATGATATTAGATTGTTACCAAGAAATGTACAATAATCTGATGTAGATCGGTGAGTTTCTCTATCTCCTACCCAATCAGCATCTGAAAAAGAATGTAGTTTTAAGGGCCCTGGTGATATTGGTATTCCATAGTGCAATGTGCCCTTAATGTATCGAATTAATCTCTTAAGCAGATATACATGTTGACATGTAGGATTATGCATATATTGGCATAGTAAATTGAATGCAAACACTATATCAGGCCTTATAATGGTTAGATATTGAAGTGAACCAACTACTTGTCTGTATTTTTTAGGATCGAACAACAGCTTCTCAGTTGAACAGTTCTCGGGCATTTTAGTGCACATTGGATTGGAGAGTGGTTTACATTATTGCATTTCTGCACTCTGAATAATAGATGAGGCATATATAGCTTGGGATAGAAAGTAATATTGTTTACTGTGAGATATTTGAATTCCCAAGAAGTTGTTAGCAATTCCCAAAAGTTTTATAGCAAATTGTTGATTGAGTTGATATACAATGTCATTCACAGTATCTTGATTGTTTCCAGTAAGTAGAATGTCATCTATATAAATGAGTAGATACATTTGAATATTGTTTTTGTGAAATATAAGTAGTGACGAATTAGCTTTGTCGTGAGTGAAACTGAGAGACTTTAGATATGTTGAGAATGTATTGAACCGTTGCCTCGGTGATTGCTTCAAACCATAGAGAGCTTTACGAAGAAGACATACATAGTATGGATTAGTATTGTCTTCAAATCCTTTTGGTTGTTTCATATATATATGTCTTCCTCAAGTTTTCCATGTAGATAAGCGTTGGTCACATCCATTTGATGAATTGATCAATTTTGAATGAGAGCAATTGTAAGCAAAATTCTTATGGTAGGAAACTTAGCTACACGATTAAATGTTTAAAGATAGTTTATACCATATTCTTGACGATTTTCTTGTGCAACAAGCCTTGTTTTGAATCTAGCAATAGATCCATTTGAATGAAGCTTTGTGCGAAACGTCCACCTACAGCCAAGGATGGGTTTATTGTTCGGAGGTGGTACCAAAGTCCAAGTACCTTGTTGTTGAAGTGTTAGAAATTATTCTACCATTGCTTGCTTCCAATGCTAAAATTTTACTGCTTCCGCATATGTTGTTGGATCAGATGTGGAAGAGGGAGTTTGATTGTTATGAATATGTAACATATTAAGAACGTGGCATGGTTTTAGAGAACCATTTTGAGTCTAGTAACCATATGATGAGTTGGTTGTATTGTAGGTAGTGTGATAGGAGAGGATGAAGAATCTGTTTGAGGAGCAATGTTAACCAAAACTTGTGGAGAATTTGTAGACGACATTGGTGATGATACATGTAGAGTATTTGAAATTGAATCAATTTTCTCTGTGGATGATGGATTACAGTAGGTGGATGTGGGAATAAGCAAATGTGGATTGTTTGGTAGACAAGTAGATGGTTGCTCTTTAATAGATTGTTGGTTTTGAAATGGAAATGAATTTTCATCAAATGTTACATGTTTAGACGTGTAAATGTGATTTGTTGTGGGATCAAGACATTTGTATCCCTTGGATGTATCAACATAACCAATGAATACACAATATATTGATCTTGTTTCAAGTTTATTTTGGTAATGTGGAGGAATCCAGGGAAAACACTTGCATCCAAATGTGCGAAGCAAAGTATAATCTGGTTCTTGATTGTATAGCAATTGGAGAGGAGATTTATGATTTGTGGATCTAGAGGAAAGTTTATTTATGAGGTAGGATGCAGTTAGCACTACATGAAGCCAAAATGTGGATGGAATAGACGCTGTATGAAGAAGCATTCTAGTTATTTCAATTAAATGGCGATGTTTCCGTTCAGCCACTTCATTTTGTTCAGGCATATAAGGACATGAAATCTGATGTAATATTTCATGTTGATTAAGAAAAGTAGTAAACTGAGAATTAACATATTCCTTGCCTCCATCTTATCTTAAGCATTTAATTTGATAAGATATTTGCTTCTCCATAAAAGTCTTGAATTTCACAAAGATAGAGAAGACTTCAGATTTGTATGTCATAGGAAATACCTATATAAATCGCAAGTAATCATTTATGAAAAGAACATAATATCTAAAATCTTGATGTGATTTAACGGTGAAGGACCCCATACATCAGAATGGATGAGAGCTAAAGGTTGATTGGATTTAATAGATGAATGAGAAAAAGACAATTTGTGGTTGTTAGATACCTTACAATTTTCACAAATTGAAATAGAGGTAGGTATACGAAGAGATTTATTACTGTTGGAGATGAGTGTTAACACTTGATGATGGGGATGACCAAGACGTTTATGCCAAATAGAAGCAACCTGACTAACAGCCGACAACATAGAGATTCGGTATGATGAACTAGCAAACTGAATTGGATATAGGCCTTTATGATTTGGTCCCTTGAGAAGGACATAATTTGTCTTCAAATCCTTGATGGAAAAATAGTGAGCATCAAATGAAATAGAGATTTGATTATCATGGATTAGATTAGATATTGAAAGGAGATTATGAGAAACTTTTGGTATATGAAGAATGGGTGAAAGTTGAAGCTTACGATATGACGTAGGAAGAATGCCATTACAAGAGTGAGCAATGAGAAGCGCACTACCATCTCCAATGGTAATATTATCATTACCAGTATAAGAAGTAGGATTTATGAGATTATCCAAAGAATTTGTAAGATGTACTGAAGCTCCGGAATCCAGATACCAATCTGGATTTGACTGATCGTTTGAAGCAATCAGAGCTTTGGATGAAGCATTGACTGTTGAATTAGATTCCGAATGAGTGTAGTTAAGATTGAGCCTGTGCCACCATGTTGATGCCGAATGACCTCTCTTATTGCATATTTGGCATATGACTGGACTTCGATTAGTTTGCATTGATGATCTACCTTGTCCTCTACGTCCGCTGCCTCTATATGAATACAAAGCAGTTGACGAATTTGCTACAGTCAAATGGCTTAATGATTCTGCATTTAGATTTATTTCTTCACTAATCAGCAATGAATATAGATCATCTAAATTGATCGAATGAAGTTTTGTTCTAATTGCTGTCTTGAACGCCTGATACGATAGTGGAAGTCCATTGAGAGTGTACAATATAATGTCTTCAGTATCAACATTGGAGCCTGTTGATGCTATATTATCAACTATGGTTTTAATCTCAGCAACATATTGAGCCATAGTTAGATTTTTCATCTTCACATTGTGTAACTCATTCTTGAGTTGAATTACCCATTGATCTATTAGACACCTGTAGACGACGTTCTATTGTTGTCCAAATTGCATAACATGAATCAAGATATATTACATATGGCAAGATCGACGACGAGATCGTAGAGCATATAGCAGCTGCTAAATTTTGATCAATTAAAAGCCATTCAGTGTACCTTAGATTTACAGTAGTTGTATTATCTGGTAGTTGAATCAAACGAGACGAAGGAGCTGTTGTTGATAGAAGAAAAGTTGAGAATCCATTTGCATTGAGGAGTTTTAGTACCCGAGACTTCCAAATGGAGTAATTTTCTTGTGAAAGCTGATTGGAAACAATTGCTTTGATGTTTGAAATGACGAATTTGAGTGAAGACGGAATATTGATTTGTTCAGAAAGAATTGCAGTCGGAGAATCACCGACTTACGATGAAGAAGATTGAGCAATGGCAGAAGGGTGGGTTTTTAAACTAGCTCTGATACCATGAAGAAATATATAGACAATCAAGAATAATGAATGCAGCTGAATTGAATTCTTGTATCATCATGCTTATGTATTACATGATACAAGTATATATGTATAGATGTAGAATACATGTCAAATACAATACTATAAGATGTGGGATTAATCACATATCTGTTATTACAACCAATTGATTTTCAAACCCATATATCCTCATGTTAGGTTGAAATTCTGCTTAGGACACATGGATTGGGAGGTCGAACTCATCCAAAGATCATGAACTTGCAAAAATTTATAGACTCATTAAGAGAATTCGCTTGAACCTAATTGGCTCCAAGGAATATTAGACTATTTGCCCAAAAGTTAGCTCGCTTGAGCTAATCCAGAAAAAATTAGATACCACTTTTGCATTAGGTGATTACGATGCTTAAGTTGAGATTTTAGTTAATCAATAGCATGCAGTTTGTCAAAATCCTTGCCAGAGAGTAAGGACATATTTCCTTATATTGGGAATGCACCATCAGCAGTTTAATAAATGGTTATTATGTTTTATTATAATGTCAAATCCTAGGACTAAGCCTATAAAATAGGTGGTATAAAGGAAGGGTAAGATCATCACATTATTGACAAGCAGATAATACACTCTCTCTCTCTCTCTCTCTCTCTCTCTCTCTCTCTCTCTCTCTCTCTCTCTATGAGATGGCGAAGCAATTCCGTGAATGATTGAACTACCATAGAATATGTCATTATGGTCCCTTTAAGGGGAAATTATTCTATCCGGATAGCGTACGTTCGGACATTGATGTCCAAAGTGTGTACAAAATTTTTGTACACAGTGTGTAAATTTTATACACACTGTGTACATCATAAATCCGAACGTACGCTGTCCGGACTGAATAATTTCTCCCCTTTAAGAGCAGAAGCAATTGAGGGATCGTCTAACTCGATCATTTAGAGAAAGTTGCTAGGAAGATGACACCTATTATTCTAATAGCATGAGAAATCAATTCCTATCAACGATTTCAGTTCATTTAGATTATTAAATGATCTTATTTTTATTTTGTTATTAAGTCAAATTTAAATTTAATAGAATTTCTTAAAAGAGTTTTGAATAATGATCCGATGATGATCTAGTAAAAATTTCAAGTCAATTTAAAATGTTTATGATTTTTTTATTTATTAATAAATTTTATTATAAAAATTATTCAAATGTATTTTATGATTTTTATTTCTTAAAATTTTGATTCTCGCTATTTTTAATAATTATCAATTAAAAAATTATTTTAATTTTTTATCATTTTATTTGAATTTTGAGTGGATTTTGAAATTCCATGTCATTTGAAAATTCTAGTGGCACTAAAAAGTTTGGTTTATGATTTAAGTGTCCGAATGAGCTTAATCTTTTAGGAAATTTTTAAAATAAGGCAATGACACTAAGAAGGTTCATTGAAAAATATTGGGACATTTGAAATTTTCATGATTTATTTTGATTCATTAACTTTAATATTAGCTTAGGGTTTAAATTTAAGTTAGTTTAGTTTTTTATTTCAAATTTTGTGAAATATATTTTTCTCTAGTTTTAGAGTTCATTAAAAGTTTAGTGTACTTTATTTTGTATCTTATGATTTTTATACAATTAATTATATTTTTTAAAGTTTCAAAATTAAAATTAGAGTTTCTCTTGTGTTGAAATTAGATTTTGATATTTGACAAACAAAATGGGCTTCAATTTTCATAAAATTTGGAGCATAGATCATTACTAATCTAAAGACCATTCTCTTAAAAATTTAGCTTGTTGGTTATGTTTAGACTTTGTTTCAAGTTATTTTATATTTTTAAGATTTTTATTGAATTATTAGAAAAATATTTAAATCTTCATGTTCGTAGTTATTCTAAACTTATTCGTTTGGGATGGCTTTTTTATTGCTTCTTAAAATGGAGTTTTTGTACAAAAATTTTATTTTTTATACTAAAACTCCATTTTAAGAAGCAATAAAAAAGCCGTCCCAAACGAAGCCTAAAATCTAAAAGTTTTTAATGACCTTAAGATCATTCTCTAAAAATTTTAAATTATTTGGAATTGAAGTAAATTTTTTAAGTAGTCTGTTATTATATTCCTATTGATTTATTAAAGGTTCTAGAAGAAATTTTAAGCTTTGTGAAAATTTTCCTTTGATATGTGAGATTAGATAAGTATATTTTTAAAAATTTCAAATTGTTTTAGATTATAGATAATTTTTAATGATTTTTCAAAGTTTAGGGAATGACCTTAGATTTTGAAAAATTAACTAGCATTTGACAAGGCTTCAAATTAGCTTGGAAAAATTTAGGAGTGTGCACGATATCCCAAAGAATCTTCCTATTGAATTTAAGGTCAATCATAGGTAACTAAGGTGAATAATTTCTTAAATAATCTTATATATTATTTAATTAAAATAATATATAAAACTAGTTGACGGTATTTTTATTTTTTTTATTATTTTCCTCATTATTTTTATGAATTTAGAGAGGGTTTATTTGCATTTTTTGAATTTATAATAAAATTGTTATAAAATTTGAAGTTTTGAATCATTTTGGAATTACTTAAATCCATGTGAAGGATTTTATTATGTCATTGTTGACTCATCATCTCTTTATTTGTGGAAGTATGTAAAATTGGTTTCTCTTAATATCAATGGTTCTCATGTTACATGTAATCATTAATCTTAGACGTATGATTTTAGATTAGATGACTTAGATTAATTTTCAAAAGAGTAAGGGAGGTTGTATCAGAAGTATGTACAACCAAATCACCATCGTCCATTCTATTCATTTAGAATGGATGGTTGGGATTTCATTTTCACCTTTATCTATTAATAGAGATTGTTGAGCTTTTTTCCGTCTATTTGAATCATTCTATGAATAGATCTTCATCAAATTAATCAATGAGGATAAGAGGAAAATGAGCTTGCAATCCAATCATTAGATCCAGTTGAATTGCAAGTTGGTTAATGTATGAAACCACATTAATTCTATGCTCAAAATTATTACATACCTAGATCCACTAGCTTTTAGTTGTAATTGGTGTTAGATGTGAGTTTGTCTAGCCTTGAGGAACAATTATAATAACCCCAAAATTGATTTTCCTAAATTCCTAAAAATTCATTTGAGGGAGCGTTGTGGCACTATGGCTATGAGGTGCTAGGGTGCCAAGCTCTTGAATTTTTTAGAGTTTAAGGTAGCACAATGAAGCTGGGGTCTTGGGCACCACAACGCTAGGTTTGAAAATTTTTTAATAAATTATCAATTACCATTTGCTTAAAATCCCTGATCGTCATCCTCTCCCCATTCATTTGCTTGGTGGAGGGAGGAGAGAAAGGAAGAGAGAGAGGAAGGAGAGGAGAGAGAAAGTTGCTTCAAGTTCATTTTTGTCCTTCCCCCTAGTTGTGAAAAATGTTCTTAATCCTACATCTGCTTTCAATAATTTTATTTTTGTCCTATTTTCTCCATTCAAAATTTTATAAAAATATAATATATCTTGTTTTAGCGATTTTCCACTGGGTAACTTTTAACATGTGGTATATATCATTATCCTGGATATTGTTATCTGATTTATGTTGAAATTTGACTAATTAATTTCATATATATATCATTTCATATGAAATGAGTAGATAAATATTGAGCATAAAAATCAAGAGTTAGTGTACTACATTTGAGCATAAAATATATAATGTGCACTCATTTATTGTTCATCTGGTCCAATATATATTTTTGGCATATTGACGAGTATATTGAGTAGGTTTATATGTGATGAGCATTGCATGTGATGTGTATATAGTTTATGTTATTTTGATATACATAGCATGAAATATGTGTAAAAGCAAGACATGTTGACTAGAAATGATTTACTAATTGAGGTTGGTTAGAGACATATTAATATATACAACAGGGTGGGATGATAGATTTTTCTTTAAATAAGATTTGTGGCGTAATCCTAACTGATATGAAATTAGAGGAATAATGAGACTGAATGACAAGATATTGTACACCGTCGGGTAGGAAGTGATGACTTCTTATATGAAGCCACCTGACTTGTGATAGGTTATATGAGATTGATTCTCAAGAAAAATATCACAGATATCAAGATCTTTTATCTTTTTTTCATATGCTTATGATATGAGCAAACATAAAAAATTGCTTAAATGACATGATATAATTGATTGATACATTCACAAGACTGATAAGACTAATATAAGGACATACGATGCATAAGAAATACATGATACACATGTTACATTGCACATAATAAAAATGCATGATATATATGCATTAATACTTAATGTTATATGACATGTATGGAACAAATATACATTTGTTTGATGTGATAGGTAGACTGATATATAAATAAGAAATAAAAAATACTATATGTGATAGAGGTCACATTTGATCTAGCCAAGTATCACATAGTTGCTATTATTTCTCATATATTATATTAATTTAGTGATATACATCTTAATAACTTCCTAGATGGATTGTCACTTATGAGGGATATTGAATATGTTTAACTTCATCGCAGGTTTTTAACTACCAACTTTACTTCACTATTAAGTGAACTCTATAAAATACGTAAATGAACTATTTAGGGAAGGCTTCCTCAAGGAAAGCTTAAGTGCATGTCTAGTTCTAATACTACTGACCCTAAAGAAAGATGGCATTTTGAGAATGTGCATAGATAGCAAATTCATGAATAAGATCATAATTAAATGTAGGTTTTTAATTCACATATAAGATGTCATGCTTGATCTTATTATTAACTCTAAATATTTTTCCAAAATTAACTTTAAAAGTAGGTACCATTAAATTAGGATCAAATGACAGTTAGAACCTCAGATGACCTTTATGAATGGCTGGCTAGTCATAACACTACAAGAAAAATACTCATTTACAGTGGTCATATCTGTAGGAAAATGAGCACAATCAGCTAGAAAAGCAGCTTTTTGGTGGAAAAAGATTCAATGGTAAAACGCGAGTCGGACATGTGCCTTCGACAAAAAACATCTATTGAAAATATTTCTGATGGATTTACAGCGAAGTTTTGAAGGATTTCCGGCAGAACAATGGACAAAAAATGACA
Organism: Dendrobium chrysotoxum; assembly: GCA_019925795.1. NCBI lineage: Eukaryota > Viridiplantae > Streptophyta > Magnoliopsida > Asparagales > Orchidaceae > Dendrobium > Dendrobium chrysotoxum. The sequence continues at coordinate 50,341,241 of CM034313.1, forward strand.
TTTTTTTGAATTCAATTATCGACGGATTCATTCACCAAAATTTCCTGCGGAATTATCCGCTGGAATTTTTGGCACTTTATCCACTGGTTATTTCCGACAGAAAAATTGCTGGAATATTCAAGCTAAAAAACTACCACAATTTATAATGGACAGTTCTGATGGAAGTACCGCTGATTTTCCTGGCAGACATTTCCGACTGAAATTCAATCGGTATTTCCGGCAGATATAGAAAGCTAGAAATTTCTTTACAATTCGCCGTATCATCATTTCCAGTGGATAACCCGCCAGAAATCAATCGGATAATCCTCCAAAAATCTATCAAAAACCTATAGCACAGACAAAAAATAGCACCTTCCCTTAATTATTGTACAGCACAACTGTTCTACAACCATAGACAAAAAAATATACATATATTATCCTCACATTTCAACATTACACATAAATACTAATGCTAAAGTAATAATGCATTAAATGAAAAGCAAATATTATATAATTATCAAATAGTTTTATAATAAATGTCTAGTTCTTATACAATAAAAACTCAATATAAAATCTACAAACACATATAGTTTAGTCAGAATATGTTTCGTCATTCTCCTCCTTTGTCAATGCTAGCTGCTTACCACTAAACTGCTCTCTTATTCTCTGCAGCTCCTCCAATATCTAACTTTGTTGCATCTACATCTACATGGTAGCTTGTTATTTTTCGATATGCTTTAGCTCTGCTATAAGGGCAGCCACTTGTTGGCTATATAAACTCTCATGGCTACTTCTTGAGAAGTTAGAGCCACTAGAGGACTATCTTTTGTATATATATGCTTGTGAGCTTAATCCATAAACTCATCCATTCTATACTCCATCTAATGCCTGCGACCAAATGCGGTAGTTAGAGTAATTACAACTAAAGTCTAAATAATTGAATAAGTTTTTATATGCATTAAAATTTTTAAAATTGCTTACATATATCCACTTTAAAACATGTAAGGCGATCTAGAAAGTCAATCAAAGAATTGATAATTAAAGATGTGAGAAAAAAGTAATCCTTTGTGTTGAATGGAAAATAATCACAAAATAGTTGGCTAAAGAAAACTTACGTGGTGAAGAGCGAGGATGAACTGTCTCGGAGAGCAAGTTAGACGGAAGAGGAAATGGCTGCCAAATTGAGCGATGAATGGGAGCAAAATGGGAGAGGACTTTCATACGTAGCTGGGCGAATGGGAGCGAAACTAGAGAGGTTATCGTATGCAGCTAAAAATTTGCATAATTAGACAGAAGACATTGCATAATGTTGAAGTAGAGCCTTCTTCGGTGAAATTTCTAGTTGAAAATATCGCTGGTCTACTTAAAACCGGCGGTATTTTTCAGCAGAAATACTGCCAAAAAATTTCTGGCGGAAATTCCATAAAAAATTGCTGGTATTTTTGTCGCTATTTGTGGCAACCTGTTAAACACCGTAAATAACCATTTTTTCTATAGTATACTGTCAGAAATAATTGTTTCTTCTGTAGTGTAATTTTTTGTTTATTTAATGCCCCTAGCACAATCATGATTTAATGAATATGATCTAAAAATCTTTTATTAGAAAATTTCTAGTCGTGTACATTTATGACATTCTCATCTTCAACCCTAGTTGACAAAGCACCTAAACATCTAAGGTTACTTTGACTAAATTGAGGTAAGCCAAGCTATATGTCTATCTCAAAAAATGGTTTCTCAAGTTGAGATTGTCTTCCATATTTTAATGGGGTTGTTAATGAATTGAAAGCAATTACTATAAAAATTAATGCTTTTCTTGATTCTAAACCCAAAGATTTTCATATATATGTTATGAGCTTCTATGGTATAGCTACCCTCTATAAATATGGATTTATCTGAATGTTTTAGCATGATATTAACCAAGGGCGGAACCAACCTTAATTTTTTGGAGGGGGCAAACTTATAAGTAACTGTTGGTGTTGCCTCAATTTTGGCTTGACCCTTTACTACAAGAAAATAAGATAATAGCGACAAAAAAAATAGAGATAAAAAGAAAATGGTAGATATCCTTTAGCTACCAAAAGTAACTAAGGCCTCTAAATAATAAGAAAACTTAATATTCACTACCAAAAAGAATAAAAATTGCCTTATAATTTTGTCGCTAAAAGTGTAGAGAATATATATATATATATATCATTTTAGTTACTAATGATTCTTTGTACTTGAGTACATAATACATTTTAAAAATATCATTAATATTTTATATAATAACAATTATTCTTAAGCAAAATTTAGGTTGAAGTATGGATGATTTGTTTGCAAAAAAAAAAATTAAAATAATGTAATTGATTAATCTTTCAATTTCTATAAAATGTATGTTGGAGTTGCCTTGAATTTGGCTCGACCCCTATTTGTTTATATCCTTGACCGTCTTACGCTTCACAAATATGTCGGGGGTCCAAGGGGGCAGCGCCCCTTGGTGAGGTTTGACCCACCCGGTCAGGTCGCGGGATCAAGGGGCAGCACCCTTGTGGGTGTTTCCGGGGGCAGCGCCCCTAGAACAAATTTTGATAAATAAAATGATGAATTCCTTTTACTATTTCTCTTTGTATTTGATTCATCATTCCCTAATAATAACACCTCTACACAATGTGTTTAATTATATTGGGGGCAATTGCCTAAAGATTATTATATTTTAAAATTTTTAGGAGGGGCAATTGCCTAAAAACTCTTGTAATAAAGGCTAAGAAATAGTTAAAGGGGGACAAATTACCTAAAGAATCATATAATAAAGAATTTTTTTATTTTTTTAGGGGGGGCAATTGCCCTCCTGAGCTAAAGGAGGATCCACCCCTGATTATAACTCCCATAATTGGACTACATCAACTCAAAAAGTTATTGAATGTATAAAAATTCTTATAACCTCATCCCTTGTTCCTATGCTCCTAGACTTTAACAAAATATTTCAAATCACTTGTCATGCTTTTGGTATTGGTACATGAAGCATACTTGGTTAAGAGAATTACCTAGTAGCTTTCTAAAATGAGAAGTTAAATGATGTAAGAGAAAGATATTTCACATATAATAGAGAGTTCAAAGTCATCATTCAATCTCTCAAATATTAGGGGCCTACTTTTTTTATTGAGAGTTTATCTTTAACATGAACCACCACATAGTTAAATTCATAAATACTCAAAGAAAGTTAAGCTAGAGGGCAAACTAAATGTGTTAAATAACTTTAGGATATCATTTTTACATTTAAAATAAGCTTGGGGTAGACAATAAACCAACATACACCCTTTTAATGGTTTATGATAGCTACATCTTTGGAAATTAAAATTTTTGGATTTGAAAGGCTAAAGGGTGATTATGAAATCTTTCCAGACTTACGTAATTTATTTAGATTATATATATCCTTCTATAGCTCTTACATAGTGATCATAGGATATCTATGTAAGGAGAAAATGTTATACATCCCATAGACTTTCATGAGGTCATTTCTTAACGTGGAGTTAAATTTTGGCAAGTTCAAAATTACATACCTAGTTGAGAATATATTTTTCCCCACCTATAAAGAGAGATGTTGAGAGAGAATTCACTAAGTGCTATACATGCAAAAAAGCAAAAAGCATGAAACAAAATTCAAGAAAATATTCTACTTTATTTATCCCTTTTAGGCTCTGGGAGGATACTTATGTGGAATTTTTACTTGGCCTTCCTAGAACTTTAGGGGACATGATAGAGCATATTAATTGTTCTTGATCATTTCTCTATAATGTCTCATTTTTTATCTTGCTCAAAATTCAATGATACATCACATTTAGCTATGTGATTTTTCAAGGAGATAGTTATAATCATAGACTTCCATCCATAATTAATTTCAATAGCGATGTTCATTTTTTGTCACATTTTTAAAAATTATTATGGGCAATAATAAGTACTAACTTAAAATTTTCTTATAGTATTTCACCCTCACTATGATGGGCAGATTGAGAAAGTAAATAGGCATTAGATAACTTCGTAAGGAGTTTGGCATGTAAAAACTTAGGGAATTGAGATTTACATCTACCTATAGTAGAGCTTGCATAAAACAATACTATTTTTAGATTTATAAAGTAAAACACCCTTTGAAATAGTCTACTGCTATAACCTAAAGAAACTAATAGATCATTGTAGCATAACTTCACATTTACTTTTTGTTTCAACATTCAATTTTGTAAAATATTTTTAAATCCTTTATGACAATGTGAGACAATTATTAGAAGTCACAAATATAAAATACGCTGAACAAATGATTAGGATTTGACTTGAGAGAAATTCATTTACAAACTTGAGAAATTTATAAGTTAGGGCATATGAGCCCTTGAAAGATTATTAGGAAACTTAACACAAGTGTATATACTCTTGAATTGTAAAAAGATATATTTATTAGTCCTATTTTTATAAAAGAATATTTCATATCATATAAAAGAGTTAACAAACCTCTAAATGTGTCATACTGCTATTTATAATTTATTATCCTATGTGTGCCTTAATATTTCTTTTTCTTCTGCCTGTATATCTTTTTCTCCTTTTTTATATGTGAAAAGGGGAGTAGTAGCAGTTGGTTATATATGTCAATGTTACATTTACCCATGATTATAATTCTATTAGTTCATTAATCCTATTTTTACATATTATATTGTTATTATTTTATATGCATCAATTTATGAATAAAAATATATAAAAAAGAACTCTCGATGATTCTATATAGCTTATTTGGTTATCATTGCCAAAATTTATTAAAGCATAAATTCATGTGGTACTACAAAACTGTGATATATATATATATATATATATATATATATATATGCAATCAAAGTATATTGTACATTATCAGAAATGAGGAGATTAATGTTCTATGAGCTTAGAGCTATATTATAAACTTTTGATGAACACCAATATAATTTGTTTGAGATTATTTCTTTCAAATAAATCCATCTTTACACAAGTTTAGTACTAGTAAGCTACAATGACTAGGTGTGATGTGAAAATTGGGAGCATTCAAAAACTTAAGCAACGGTCAAGAAGAAAATGTTCGGATTAGGGGCTCGAGCTCGATTAGTTGATGAGCTCATGAGTCAAGCTTATACCATTCCTTTTTATTGATCCACAAGTTCAAGCTCGAGCTTAGATACGAGCTCGTATATTAAACGAGCTCGAGCTAATTGTATGATGCACATCGTATCAAATACATATATCCTGATTTAATCAAAATAATCTATGGTAATTAATCACACTATATGATTAGCATTTAATGAGATGATCCATCATAACTTGATTTTCATGAAATTAGACTATTTGTACTGATCGTACTCGATATTGTGTGCATCGTATTATATGATCTTATTGTATTTTCAATATAATTTACTTAATGATTTGATTTTTGAATACTTATATATAAACCCTAAAGTGAGAAAAAGCTCAAAAAACTAATGTATTATCTAACCATGCATTTGAAATTTGCTCAAAGCTAATGTATTTCAAATACACTAAAAAAAATTGGAGGGTAAGATTTATGATTCATACCCAAAATACTTTTCGTCTGCACAATTTTTCAAAATTGTTAATCGATCAATATACAATTAAAAAAGATGATAATAAACACTGCCATATCTTTTTTTGCGGGGATATTGAGCCAATTAAAGTAAACCATAGACACATTACATACGAAAATTTCGAATCGAAGATTTCTTGGTTGATAGCCAAAGCTCCAACTAATAAATCAAGTGAGCTACATTAAGTAGCTCTTTTTGATCCATTTGTTGTGAGTTTTGACTACTAAGTAAGAGGCTTTGGATTTGAATTTTGTATATGTGATAGATGTGAATTTGTCTTAATTGAACTAAATTTAAAAAAAAAAAAAACAAAAAGTTGACTTGCTTTTTACTGCGATATCTGCTTTACTATCGGAAGACTACCACGAACTGCCAGAATAACATGACTAAAATACAGCATAAGGAAACTAAAGTGAAAAGTTTCCAATTTATTTTTCCTTTCATCTCATTCAATGTAGACTGGCCCCTGAGGCCTATACACACAGTATCAAAAAAGTATTCAAATAGAAGCTATTTCAAATCTTTCATCCTTGGCACACAAATAGGGAATAAAATCAAATTTTACAATCGAATTCATCAATCAAAGCAACTGCCATTCAATCCTTGATCCTGCTGGCACCGTGGAGGCTGCCATCGCCGGTGCGGCGACTGCGTCGAACATCTCCCACTGGGTCGTTACCACAACCTGCTGCCTCTGTTGTTGTTTCTGCAGATAAGGAGAAGAAGAATGTATAGGCTCTGAGTTCTTCAGCTTGATCTGGTCCAGTTTCTCCACATTCCTCTGCACTCTCCTGACCTGCACAAGATTGATGTCAACATTAGTTGAATAATGTTAGGAATTTCATTTCAAGTGTTGAAGTTGTGACTGTTTATTAAAATTTATTTTGAACACTGATACAAGCGGACTGATTGATTATAATTGTTATAAAATTATAATGTTTTAATTTAGTTACACCATACTAGTTAATAGAAAGTGAAAATTCTATAAGGATTTTTTTTTGAGAAAAATTATCAAAATTATTTTGAATCTCATTTTCAGATGAAATAATTAAATTTAAAAGAGTTTCATTCATTTTTAATGAATAAAAAAACTTTTTTGATTGATTCATCTAATCAAATTTAAAAATTTTTCAGAATTTTTCCTTTGGTGCTGTAAAGGAGTTCCCAATAAGTTGAAGAACCAAATGGAGATAATAAGCAAGCAACAACGCGCGGATTTGAATGCCGAAGGCCGAACAAACCTGAATTCCTCTCTTCCTCTTGGCCTCGCCCTCCTCCACAGCGATGGCATCGAGCTTTACAAGCTGCGCCATGAGCAGCTCGATCAACTCCACCACGTCCTTCTCTGCTACTCTCATGCCCGTCCCCAGGACCGCCGTCTCCATCTCCGATACCTAGGACGATTTACCAAAATTCACTTCTAAAATCTCCAGTTTTGAACAAAGAAAATTCACGAAAAGTTAAAAAAAAATCCGAAATTGGGAGGAAGGAAGAGGTAAAAGAGGCCTCTTGATCAGGGAAGCGATACCTTTGATACCAGCCCGTCGACATCGACGGCGACGGCAGCGACTGACTTTGCCGCCCGCTCAGCTTGGGCAAGACGGCGCATCTCAAGGAGCCGCTTCGCCCGAGCGGTGAGATCTTCCTCGAGCACCATCCTCGAACCGTCCTTGACGCCGGCGGTGTCAAGATACGCTGACGAGTCTCTCTCCTTTTCTTTAAAAAGAATTCTCTGCTCCTGAGGATGTAAGCCCGTTTTCTCCCATAATATCTTTTTCACTTCCCCTGGATTTGGAATTAGAAGACGGGTATGTATACCTTTTATTAGTTTTCTTTGAATTGGAATTGCATTAGGATTGTATTTCACCTACCGAAGGTGGATTGGGAGCTGAGATAGATCTCATGGTGGGCGAGGCCGTGTTTGATGCGGAGGCGTATGGCTGGGACTGGCGGTGCGGCGTCGGGGGAGGTTCCGGCGAGGCGTTTCTGGACGAGCATGCCGCCAGGGAGGACTTCCCAGTCAGCCGGCGGCGGAGGAGGCGGCGCCGGCGAGTGGTTTGATCTTTTTCGCATCATACTACCGGAGGAATGAGATCGCCGGAGGAAATTCGAGAAGAGAAGGGAGTGAAGAATGCAGCGAATGAGGACGTGCTGTTTTGATTTGTGGGCAGAAGCGAAGATGAGAGGCGAGCGAACGGGCCTTGAATGGAAATTAGGGGAGAATGAGTAATATATAAATAATGGTATATAATTGAAAAATATTAAAAATATGCTGATATAAAATGCATTAAAATGAATTTTAAAATTTTTAAATTTACGTTGCGATTAGTAGATAGGTTACTATGAAATATACTAATTTAAATATAAGTTTAAAAATTTTGAAGTCTATTATGAGATATTTTATATTAAATTATTATGATATAAATTTTTTATATAATTATAAGATGAACTTGAATGGCAACTAAAAATGAGCTTAAAATTATTTTATTAATGACCGATCCCATAAAGAAATGATATTTCAGTATTAAATTTTAATAAAACTAAATAATATAAAATATGAAAAGAGTGGCTCATATGTATTGGCTTAAGATTGTTAAATAAAATAAGAAGTTTCCCACTAAAAAACTCAGGTATTTACTTAAGTTTGATAAAAGATATTTATTAAAAAGTTTACTCCCTTCAATCATTTTTGCTACATGTTTTTAACGTAATAGTTTTTCTTAGGGGAAAATGTCACACCTCGGGTCCGAAAAATGATACACCCCAGCAACATAGGATGCAATGAAGGAATATAAAGACCTATTTTGTACTCACAAAGAAAAACATGCATATCCAAGATACAACATAATATATATACATCAAAGTAACCATAGGAAGTGAAGATTACATTTTTAATTCATTAATAAAATTCAAATAGACAGTACATCCAAACAATAACATTGATACAAGCAAATGAATGTAAATAGGATGGATGACAGGAAAGAAACTACTCAACCCTCATAATCAAAAGTATAATAATATACTACAAAATATAAAATACAAAAAAAAAAGTTTACTATTGGTAATTCTGCTCCTGTGGTGATAGTCCGCTAAATGCACTTGTCGGACCTGTTATAAAAAGAGATACCTGGTGAGTTTGATAAATCAAATTCAGCAAGCAACTCCTATTTATAAAAGCATAAACGACAAAGGACTAGTGCATGCATAATGAACAACCAAAAGTGTGAGTAGCAACCTATTGTTGACCTCATTTTTGATCTCTTGCATAAATTTCAAATTTCAAACATATATCCCTTAGTGTGATGAGTCCAAAGCATGGGTGAGTCATTTTGACAGGCCAAAGTGGTCAAACTTATTAAAAATTTTCAAAATATTCAAAAAAGTCAAAGTTGGTAAAATCTCATGCATGCATGCCACTTGGCTTCTAGGGATCTCCCATAGTCTATCCTAGTCACCTTGACCAAATTTAACCAATAGAAGTGATCAAACTAATTAAAAATTATCAAAATATTTAAAAAGGGCAAAATTGGCAAAATGTTTGGATTGATCTACTATCCTAAACCAGCTGATTTAGACCCCTCCAAACTGCTCTAGAATGTTCTTAGGATGATTTTAAACCTAACCCAAGTCTTGGTTCAATCCAAACCTAGCCCAAATGGTCCCTCCCATGCAAAATGTCAAAATTGGCTTTCCACCTTGGCTTGTCCTCTCTTGCCCAAAGGCTTCTCATCTTACCTCATGGGACACTTGGCAAGCATCCAAGGGAAAGCTCTAATCCATCCCAACCCTCCATGCAAACTCTATGCCTTAGAATAGGACAAAACTCTCTAAAACCCTCATAACACCCAAGACTCGCCATCCAAGCCACCTCCAGAGCTCCCATTGCATCGATTTCTTTGTTGGAGCTTCCTTCTTCCCTTCCCCATTCTTTTCCATCATTAAAAGGTTGTTAGGAGAGAGATCCAAGGTGAAACATAGGCAATTTTCTTTCAAGTCATCATAGTTTCAATCCAAGCATTTCTAAGGGGGCGTGTCCTTTATAAAGTTATTCCTTTAGTTCCCGCAAAGAGAAAAAGCCCAAGAACAAGCCATTTCATCCATTGGCTCAAGGCATATTTCACACCCTAGCTTAAAACTTAGGTTTTAAATAACTTTTAAATAAGTCATTTTTAAAAATATTATACTATAAAATTTTTGGAATTATATTATTAAATAAATATATATTTTATCCTCTGCACTCTAGCAATTCTGAGGTGATTCTAGGGCTCCTTCTTGGGCGTTCGTTTTGCTCGTTGTGGATCATATTTTGTTGTTGGTTTTCTTTGTTTTACACCGTTCTCTATCTGTTTTCCATTTCATCTAGTGATTTAGTGGTTTCCTTCTGCATTTTTGGTAGTTTTGGGTGATGGCGACTCCATCGTCATCGAACCCTTGGCTCAGTGTGAATGGGGAAGGCAAGTCTCGATCTTTCAAGGAGGTTCTTGAGGGTGGTGTTTCATCATCTGGTTCTAAAATCAATTTTGTTTATAGTTTGTTTAAGGGTTTACCAGCTTTGTTGCTTGACGATAATATTATTTCTTATCTTGCCGCTCCTTTCGCCTTTACACTTGTGGAGAAATTTGTGTTACGTCAACTGAACTTGGACATTATCCGCAAGTTTTTTGTGAACCTCAAACTTTTCGAAATGTTTTCTACTGGATTGATGGATCATCGACATGTTGCTATACAACTTTCAAACAATTTAGACTATACCCGTATTTTTTCAAGAAGAGCTTACTACATTTATGGTTGCCAAATGCGTCTGCTTAAATGGAAGCTTGATTTTGATGTTAGAGAGGAACCGCCTATAGCCCCTATTTGGATTTCATTTCCAAATCTGAGGCTGCATTTTTTTAATTCCCAAATCCTTTTTGCTTTAGCTTCTATCTTCAGTAGACCTTTACAAACGGACCAAGTGACTGCTTTGATTTCCAGGCCGTCTATCGCACGGGTTATGGTTGAAATGGATATTTCCAAGAAGCATCCCAAGGAAATTTGGATTGGTTCTGAGCTCAATGGTTATCAACAAAAAGTCAAATTTGAAAATTTTCCTATATTTTGTGGTTTTTGTAAAATGCATGGTCATGGTAACTCTGAATGTTTTAAATTACATCCTTATTTACGCAAGCATATGGAAGCAACTAAAGACCTAGAAGGTGAAAATATCGTGAGTTCTAACCCTGTGCAGGAATTTGTTGAGGAGCATAACTCTCAAAGGGATAATCCTGATCATGAATTTGTGGCTCCCTTGTTGTTGAAGGAGGGTGATAATCCATCTAGTTAATCCCCCAAGGTTGGAGGGAAGGTGGATCCTCAGTTTGGTACTTTTGGCACGAATTGTTTAGTCTCTACCAACGCTACTAGTGAGGATGAGCAAAGGGTGGAAAACCATTCAGAGGATCAAATGGATGTTATGGTTGCTGAGCATAACAATATGCTTACTAGTTTCCAATTAACTTGTTCTACTAATAAGAGCTTAGTTGAAATTGGTCCTGATACTAATAACAAGGAGTCTAAGTCACATGTTAATTTTGCCTCTACTTCTCATGTGCAGGTATTTGGTGAGCAAAATTTGGAAGAAGGTGAACTTGTTCAAGGGGATATTATGGAAGGTAATACGAACTCTAGGTCTATTGTAAAAAAGAGTTGTAAGGATTCTCAAACTGTATCTCAGCATTTGGTTTCTATAAATGGTTGTGATAATCAGGTTAATATCAATAAAGAAACTGGTGAGGAGGAAGGTTATTTTCATTCCATTCATTCAAAAAAGAATAAGAAGCATAAGAATGTCATGCTTAAATCCCCTAGAAACACCTGATCTCATTCTTCACATTTAAATTCTCATGATTAAGTCTATTATTTGGAATGTTAGGGGGATTGGGTGCCCTTCTACTAGAGTTAGAGTTAAGAACTTGTGTTGTATTCATTCTATTTCGATGCTGATTGTTATTAAGCCTTTTATTTCTATTCATAAAATGAATAGTACTGCTAGATTTTTGGGTTTTAATCATGCTATGGCTAATATCTCTAATACGATTTGGGTTATTTGGAAGGATCCTTTGGTTATTGATATTGTGGGTGATTTTACTCAGGTGCTTCATTGTCGTATTGGTTATATGCACTCTCATTATTTTTCTTCTTTTGTTAACATGGCCTCGTCTCATAGTAATAGGAAGACATTGTGGGACCAATTTGTTCTTTTCCATAATAGTATTAAGTCTCCCTGGATGGTGGGTGGTGACTTCAACACTATCTCCTCTGCAGTTGAAAGACTTGGGGGTTCTACCCCTGCTTACCAATCTATGGAGGATTTTAATAGCATGATATTGATTGCAATCTCATTGACATTGATTATACTGGTAGCAATTTCACTTAGAACCATGGTAATCTTTGGCAAAGGTTGGATCGTATTTTGTTTAATGATAATTGGATAATACTTTTACTTCTACGCATGTTGAACATCTCAGTAGAACCCTTTCTGATCACTCCCCTTTGCTTGTTACGATTAAGCCTAGAAATAACATCTCCATATGTAAATTCAAATTCCAAAACATGTGGTTACTTGATCACTCTTTCATTGACATGGTTCCAGAAAATTGGCATGCCCCCCTTCACCCTGATCATTCTATATTTGGTATGAACAGGTTGTGGCTTAAGTTGAAAAGACTTAAGCAAAGAATTAATTGGTGGAATCAGAATATTTTCAAAAATGTTTTTACTAACATTATTACGGCTGAAGAGAAAGTTACCGCTTTGGAGCATATTTTGCAAAACCATTCTTCTGATGCTAATGTTAATGCGCTTCAACATGCTAAAAGTGCTTTGTATAATTTACATGATCAAGAGGAAACTTATTGGAAGAAAAAAGCAGCTTCTAAGCACCTAATTGATGGGGATAATAACACTAAGTATTTTCATGCCTTGGTTAAAAGGAATAGAGCTAGGAACTAGATTCATAAAATTGCTTATGATGATGGTTCATATACTGAAGATATTGGGGACATTGCTAACTCCGGTATGCAATTTTTTAAAAATTTGTTTAATAATAGTTTTACTCCCATCCCTATTGATAATCCTAGTATCATTAACCATGAGGATAATTTGGCTCTTACTACTCCCCCTACTTTGGAGGAAATTAAGAAAATGGTTTTTGATTTGAATTCTGACTCTGTGGCTGGTCTTGATGGTTACACGACTAAGTGTTTCCAAAAAGCTTGGGATATTGTGAGTTGTAATCTTTTTAATGTTATTTTAGATTTTTTTGCTGACAACCATATCCCTAAGTTTTTTTCTTCCTCCTCCATTGTGCTTATTCCTAAGAAGAATGAGGCTTCTTGTTGGAATGACTTTAGACCTATCAGTCTTTGTACTTTTTTTAGTAAAGTTATTTCTAAATTGCTTATGAACTACCTTGCTCCTTTGCTTCTGAAAATTATTGCTCCTAATCAAATTGGTTTTTCCAAAGGGAGATTTATTTCGGATAACATTTTATTAGCTCAAGAAATTTTGAATGATTTGGATGTTAGGATGCTTGGTGGTAACATTATTTTCAAATTGTATATTTCCAAAGCTTATGATAATATTAGCTAGGATTTTTTTTATCACATCTTTCATTTATTTGGTTTCTATTCTGCTTTTGTTAACCTAATTAAACAGTCTATTGAAAATTACTTTTCTTCTGTCATTATCAATGGTAAAAGTCATGGGTTTTTTAAGTCCTCTCATGGGTTGAGACAAAGTGATCCTATCTCTTCAACCCTCTTTATTATTGCCATGGAGTATTTGTCTAAAGGCCTTACTAACCTGTATGAAAACTTTCCTAACAATTATTATAGAACTATGGGTGGCTTTCCTGTTTCTCATTTATGTTTTGCTTATGATGTTATTATTTTTTTCTAATGCTTCGATTAATAGGGTCAACAAACTCATGAGGTTTTTAAACATGTTTGAAAAGTGTAGTGGTCTTTTTGTCAATAAAATAAGAGTTGTGTTTATTGTTTCTCGTAAGGTTTCCCATAATCGCATTAAAACTATTCAGCATAATACTGGCTTTGTTCAAGGGTCTTTACCTATTAAGTATTTAGGGGTCCCTCTCTACAAGGGTAGAAAGAAAACTTTTCTTTTTGATGATCTTATTACCTCCATGCAAAAGAGGCTCCTCTCTTCGGATTCAATTTTCCTTAGTTTTGGGGGTAAATTAAATCTTATTAAAAGCATCTTATGTTCTTTACCGGTTTATTCTTTTCAAACCTTACAACCTACGCTTAATGTGTGAAATAGGATTGAGAAATTAATCAATAAGTTCTTCTGGCGTGGCACTAATGTGAACTCTAAAGTTATTTGGTCCTCTTGGACCAATTGTTATGGGGTTTTGAATGAAGGGGCTGTGGGTTGTAAGAATATGTTTGATTTATCTCATGCATTTTCCTTTAAATTGTGGTTCAATTTTCATTCTAAACTCTCTCTTTGGTCCAACTTCATGAATGATAAGTATTGTGTTGGTAAGCATCCTTCTATGTGTTATCACAAAATTGGTGACTCCAAAGTGTGGAAAAGACTTTGCAACATTAAGTGGAGTGTTGAACCCCATGTTAAATGGGGGCTAGGTAGAGAGAACATCTTCTTCTGGCAAGACCAGTGGCTTGGAGGTATGTCCATTGATTCCATTTTCAATTCTGTTTCCACTGCTACAACTAAGTAGACTCTTTTATCATTGATAACACTTGGGACTATATTAAAATGGATGATAATCTTCCTGGAAATGTTATTTTCAAAATTCTTAATCCACCCATTAACATTGATTCTAATGATTTGTTATTATGTGATTTGTCTCATAACGACATATTTAGTTTAATGGATGCTTGGCATATGTTTAGGGAAAAAAATGTGTTAAGAAGGTGTTTGCTATGATTTTGCATAAAAGTATCCCTTAGACAATTTCTATTTTTATGTGGAGAATTTTGCATAATTATATCCTTACTGATGATAATTTGAGGAAAAAAGGCTTAATTATTACTTATAAGTGCCAATGTTGCTTTTATGTGGAAAACATGCACCATGTGTTTATCTCAAGTCCGATTACCATTAAAATTTGGTATTATTTTGATGACATTTTCAATTTAAATATTTTCAACACTAATATATCTATTAAAACTTTGCTTGATTCTTGGTTCATCAATTCTAAAGGGCATATCAAAAATGTCATCCCTTCCTTGATCTTGTGGTACTTGTGGATTGCTAGAAATAATTCTATGTTTAATAACACTCGTATAGATGCCTATCATATTATTCAGAATATCAAGGACAAAGTTTTTAAACTTTTCACTACCAATCTTGTGACCTTGAAGAATTTTAAGAATTATTCTTTTGCTGTCCATTACTTTGGTATTGTTCTGCAGACTAGTTGCTTCTTAGAGGATCCTAATTTGGTGTATTGGATTAAACCTCTACAAAATACTTTCAAGCTTAATGTGGATGGTTCATTTAAAAATGATGCTTTTGGGTGTGGTGGTATTATCAGGGATGATAATGGTAACATGATTATGGTTTTGTTGGCCCATTGGAGAAGTGTTATGTGGTTAGGGCTGAGCTATCTGTTATTCTTAATGGCCTTAAATTATGCTTTTTGCTTAGTATTATCAATATTTGGATTGAAGTGGATGCCACTTCTACTATTCATTTCGTTATGAATAAGTCAAATAAAGTTTGTACTATGAAGATTTTTTATCTTATTAGAGAAATCAATCAGCTGTTGATGTTTGTTAACTTTTCTATTTCTTATGTGTATAGGGAAGGCAATGTGTGTGTCGGCTGGTTAGCTAATTTGGGTTGTACGTTGGATTTCCTTGCTAATTTTTCTAATTCTAATTTACCTTTGTTACTTAAAGTCAGGATTAGGTTAGATAAAATGGGATTGTGTTGTATCTCAGATTTTAGCCTCTCTCTGAGTTTTGCCTTTGGTCTATTTTGTTTTGGATAGGTTATTATCCTTGTAGACGTGGTGGGGTTTCTGTTCTCTTCACTGTTGCTTGTTGGCTTTGGGTCATGGTTTTTAAGCTTATTTTTTTATTCGGTGGTCCTTCTAGAGCTAGCCACATTTTACTTTTGTTCTTTGCTCCAGTATAACACTTTTGTGTATTGTGGTGATGGGCTTGAGCTGTGATTGCACCTTTTGGTATACTTATGTTTTCCCTATTTCCTGCTCTTCTACTACCAGGAGGTGTAGTGTGTCCTGGTGCTATCTGTGCGTTATGTCTGCGGGCATCATTGGGATACCTGTTAGGGGCTTTATCAATCATCACCATCTTGGTTTTGTTGCTGTGTTGAGTTTGTCCTGTCGTTGGGAATTTTGGTTACAGGAGTTTATCACTTGCTATTTCTGGGGGTTTTCTCTTATTATGTGCATTCTGGATAAATTGTTTGGTATAGCTGTTTGGCTTTTTTTTTTGGGGGGGGGGGGGGGGGGGGGTCTGCTAGTGGCATCAGTAGGCTTCGGTTTCACCCTTTTATTGGGTTGGTGCTATTGCCCAAATTTCACCTATTAGTGGCTTGGCCGTTGTGTGCCTTTATTCTTTGTATTTCTTTTCCTTTAGTCCTACTTTGAGCATCCTCTTATGGCTGATTATTTATGGGTGTAGGATTGAGCGGGATTGGAGCTATCAATTTGATGGCTGCTTTGGTTGTTTCTTCCTGAGCTTTAATAGCCTATCTCTTCTACTGGTTTCTCTGTGGTGGATCTATTCTCGTATTATTTGTGGTGTGGAGGTGTTCTTTCTTTGGTTGTTGCATTTTCCTTATTTGTGGTGGTGTGCTCCTTAACTATTTTTTGGTGGTCTGATTTATTTATACCAGTCTACTAACTGTGCTATCTGGATGGTTATTTATGCTATCTTGACTCTGTGGTACCCTTTTTGTTTCTTTAATTGGCTGTCTGATACCCTTAGTTATGTGGTGTTTTTTTTCAGTATTTTTCTATTGGTGTCAGGTGAGATGATCTTGGTTGTGAGCTCTTTCTGCTTTGCTTATTCTGATACCAAGTATTTGCTGTGCAATTTTGGGTTTTCCATCTACTGTTGCATGTCAGCTTGGATGGTCCAGAATTACTATTCTATTAGCTACTATCTTGACCTTTTATTTACCTTAGTTTATGTTGGGCACTGTCATCCTGTTGTTGGGGATGGTCTTATTTGGAAGCTTAACTATAGCTATGGTGTTATGATCTTTGACAGTCTCTTAACATTGCTGGAGCTTTTGTTCAGTATCATTATAGCTTGTTATACTGTCAAATGACATAACCCTTTTTTAATCGATAGATTGATTAATTTGCTTAGTACTATTACTCTTTATGTTATTTCATTTTGGGTTTTGTTAATTGCTTTATTTAGTGTCCCTGTAGGCCTTCTTTACAGGTTTTTGGAGACTTGTTCTCATTTTGTGCAGGGTACTCTTTTGGTTGGAAAGACTGAGCTGAATGTGTATTTTTTCTCTCTTTTCAGTTGAGTTTTTAGAATGATATTAGGCTTTCATGTATTCGTGCTTAGTGGGGATCACCGGCTCTTAGGTTTTTTTCTTCTTTTTTTGTAGCTCTTTTGAGCAGTAGCGAGCTAGCGATCCCCTTAAGGACTTGTAACCGTTTTTTAAATATTAACACGTAAGCCCCTCCATTGGGTTTTAACCCAAAAAAAACCTTTTAAATAAGTCATATCAAGCCCTCAAAAATCACGTGTAGGTAGTTTATATATACATAAATAATGCCTAAAATTTCATTAAGTTTGGTTGAGTAGATAATCCACAACAATCAAAACAAAAATTCTTCTAAAATCTATTCTATAGAAGAAGATGAAATATAGATTGTCTATTTCATAGATAGCTCAGATTTGGTTGGATAGGTAGTCTGATCCGACCAATACAAGCCATAGGATGCTAAGTTTCTCATAAGACCAGATCATGACCATCCATTCAAACCACACAGATCGGACGATCGTGATCATTACTGACATAGAAAATTTATTAATCACATGCTGTCACATGTTTGACCTTCATCATTTAATGATTGCGACGCCGTGCCAATAATTGGCGAGATGTATAATTAAATGAAAAAATAGGCTTGAACTTAAAAAAATCATAAAAAAATTTATTTCTATGCTAAATTTAATGATCTAAGACTTTATGGAAATGGGATGACAAGCCCTATATTTTAAAAATATAATCAAGTTGATTTGATAGATATCTAGTGAGTAATTTTTAGTTAAACACCTAGGATATTTCTCAAATTACATTAGAATCAGACATCATCTTGAGATCAAATTTGGATAGGGAAAATTTGGGGATGTTCGTAACATCCCCTAATTTTCTTTTGGCATGATGAGACCCCTAAGTTTTGAAATTGATTTTTTAAAGTTATGAGTCATTATTTGACCTAAGAATTTAGGGAAATCATATCCCTTCGTGCATGTAGGACTAGGTCATCTTGTTACATGCATATTAATGTATCATTTCGATATTATTTACTTACATGTGTGTAATCTTTATATCATTTGTGAGGGACATCATTTTCGTGTGTCGGTTGAAAAATGTTGCTCCCCGGGCCTCTAAAGATGCTCCTTTGTTTTGTTGGGGCATACATGCTTGCCTCGGCTTGCTTCCTAGTCAAGTATAATTTCTATAACTATATTATGACTCTCTCTTATATTATGAACAACTTGGTGAAACTTGCACATACACTTTGGACTTCTTTTACTTTCACCTAAATTATATGGTAGGATGTGTTAGACATTGGCCATAAGTTAGCTTGTGAACAAAGCTTTGGTCTTATTGGATCTTAGTGACCTTTATATGATTAACTAGGCCTATAGTGTAGGCCACCCATCTGTGCCATGTTCATCAATATTTGTTTGCATGAAGTGGACTTCACTAGGATGCTTTTCTTGATTTTATTGATAAAATATTTAAGCAACTATAAAAGTCACCCCCTTAATGATTTTGAGCTTCCAAATCTTATTTCCATGAACATGTTAATAATGTGAAAAATAAAATAAAATATGAGCTCTAGCATGTTAGGTTAATTTATGTTCTAGCTTTGTGTAGTGTATCTCATAGGCAATATATTAGGCTCCATTACTTCAACCTAATATAGGATCCCATATTTGAGTTTCATTTGCTATTTTAGAAATTTCACAATCCAATTCTAATGTGCATGTATAAAATGAAAGAAAATTATTTGAAATCATTTGTATTACCTATTCCATAAATAAAATTTAAGGGCTAGAATCCTTAGGCCGTAAGGCTACATTTCCTAAGGAGGCTTTGGTCCTTGTTCCTTTTGTTATGACATCGTGAATGAATTGATGGAATATAGGTGTTAAATTATAAATATTATTAGAAAAAAAATTTATTTTTTAAAAAGTATTTTCAAATATAACCTGTGATGTTGGAGAAGCAAATAAACTTCAAGTTAAGCCCTAGTGCCTTATCCTATGTTTGATCTATGCTTATTTTTGCATCCTCTTCTTTGATGTGAGGTATGTAGGCTGGAATCCTCGAGTTATGAGGCTACATGTCCTAAGGAGGCTTTGATCCTCATTTCTTTTGTTATGATGCTATGTACCTCACAAGTAAGGGAAGAATGGTCTGCAGATTTGCATAAATTACTCCCTTTAGAAGTTTAAAACTACCTTTAAGGGCTAATCCAATCCCTTAACTACCAAAGTGTTAAACCTTTGGTCTTGTAAAACCCTTATGTACCCTTATGTTGTGAGTTTTCCATTGCTATGTCTCCCTTTTAAAATTGATTAACCTTAGATATAAAAAGCTTAGGATTTTTGTGGTTAATAATAGGTCAATTTTAGTGTATCTTCTATTGGCCTTACCTCGAGTCCTGGAAAACCAATGAGGGATTAACCACCCATGTATCCTTACAACCACTCTAGCCTTAGTTAGGTTTAGGATTTAGGATGGGCTACTTGCCCCTCAATTCTTTATAACTCTAGCATAAGCTACGGCCCATATATTTTGGGCATTTTATAATTTTATGATAAAAATTATAACTTTAAAATTAAGTTGTAATTAATTCAAGCTAAATGACTAGTTACTTAAAGAGAAATCCCTTGATTAATATATTAAATAATATACACTTGACCTTTCAACTTGAAGCCTTCATTTGAATTAAAGTAGTTAGCAAATACTAACTTTGCACACACTTAAGTACTGTATATGTCCCTTTTTGTAGGCATCTTAGGGTAGGGTGTAGCTAAGATAACCTTTTTTTAATTTCTTTATGTTTTTACTTTGTATTTATGATGTTGTGATGTCGTGTTTTGTTTTACATTATTTATGATTGTTTTATTTCTTGTTTTGTAGATTGATGAGTGGGCATTTGCCCTTAAGTGGTTAGATCTTTTCTCAAAATATCTTTTGTAGGTGGCCATGTTCCTGAGGAACTAACAAAATGCTATATAATTATAAATGTGCTCTCTAATAGGTATCATAAATATTGCTAAGCCCTTGGAAATATGGTCCTAAGGATTAGGCTAGGATGCAGATATAACTATTTTATCATAACTGTACTAACCATTATTTTGTAGGGAAGCATTATAATTTTTTTTATATATATATATAATTAATAGTTAAGAAAGCTATGTAGGCATAAGGGCATTTCAAAGGCAGGAGGCCAAACATATGAAGATCCATTAAGACCCACATATCATCCACTGATGTATTATTTTAGGTTGAGTTGTAAGTATGGTAGACCTCAGCTACCCATTTTTTTTTCTATTCTTAGGGTGAATTATAGAACCGAATTGCACTTCTAACCTCTTATTTATTATTTAATCTTTGATGATTGGTGTGTTTACTTTGATTACATACTAGAACTACTTGCTTTTATTAGATTTCTTTAATTATATTGCTTGGGGGTGGTTCAAATGGAGTTTTCATGTTAGGCGCTGAGGATGTTAAATTTTTATATAAGCTAAAATTTGCTTAATCAAGATAAAAGAAACATAGGGCTTTAAATCAACTAACATGCTTTCAAAATTTAATGCATAACCCTTATTGGGTTAGTTTTAAAGTGTAACTTATATTCAAAATCAACCCTACTTCATGGTGGCTCTCGGCTAGTTCCTTTTGGCCCTACCCTCATGTAGATCCTAAGTCAAGCATATAGATTTTATTTTTATCACATAAAGGGATAGCTCATCATTGCATTAACATAGGACCATTCATGGTCTAGCTCGAGGCCCATTCCTCTTCTATACCTCCCCACCACTCTTATGTTTGCATAAGACTGGACTGCACAAGTTTAAAATTCTAGGTGGAGTTCTAACTGATAACCCTTTCTAAGAAGGGTGGTAACTCTAGTAAGGGCTATTTAGATCCCTAGTGGAATTTGAGTTATAAGTCCCCTCATTACCTTGCATGAGCTAGGTCAAGGGCGTTAGTACTGAGAGTACAATACATTTCCTATAGATTTTGGATAAAATGCAGGCATTATGAGAATATCACCGTATACCTTATCATTAAGAAACCTCTCATTTCTTAGGAGGCTATAAATCTCACTTATCTATATCACACTGATGACATCTCTTCCATCTTTCTCTCTTACATGCCTTATGTGCAATTTCTCCTCTCTTGATTTGTTCCCCTTAGATCGAACAGATGATTGCATGATCTTTGTGTGTGTTGAGTGGCCTATTGAGCTTATCTCCTTTGGATTAGAAGAATCTTGGAATCCCACTATACATTAAACCAAGAAGAGAATAAAATAATATCCTTAATTATAAGTGTTCTTTTGTTGAGGCTTAAGATATAATTAACTATGAAGAGTTGTACCCATAGGAAACTGATACCCATATCAAATAAAACTCATTTGAGCTGATGTATCAAATGAGGGAAATCTCTTGAGTCTTGAATCATATATATATATCAGTATCCATAAGGATGTGTAGGTAAAAGCTGATATTTTCCATGGATAATTATATGTATGATTTGATCTGCTCTTTCATTAGCTTGCTTGTGTAGAGTGTAAATGCCTATGACTATTTTATCCTATGGGATAGTGTGATCGCACTCTTTATATTCTAACGCTTGCAAGCAGTTCCCTTTAGGATACCCACACCTGTAGTCATTAAAATAAAGTAGCAATGAAATATGCCATGATTATAATGATAAATTCTAATATGTTAGTGTATATATCAATTGGCTACTAATGTTAAAACATTTCAATGCTTCCATCTTTCTTCTTCACGAACAAGACTGGTACTCCCCATGGTGAAATGCAAGGTTTTATGAATCCATCATCAAGTAATTCTTATATCTACACATGGAGTTCTTGAAGCTCGATTATTACCATGTAAGACGATGCTTTTGAAATTGCAGCAATACTTGGAACCAGTTCTATAGTGAACTTGATCTCACAATTAGGAGGTAAACTAGAAAATTCATCAAGAAATATATCTGCAAACACTTATACTGCTATAAACTATCTAAAATGATGTTTAATTTATTGGTATCCATCACATGAGCAAGATACCCAACATACCAATGGTAAATCATCTTACAGGCTTTAATTGCTAATTTAAACAAGATATCACTCCTCTTATGCCATTAAAGTCAAAGGCTAACATATCAGGTATATGAAAGTTTTTCCTTCTCTTATGATAATCAATTATAATATGATACTTAGATAGCTAGTCCATCCCCAATATTGCATCAAAATTAACTAGTGAAAATATAATGAGTGTTGCAGGCATATGCATGTATACTATTGATTATAATGTCACAATTATGAACACACTGAGTAACTAACATAGATGCTTCATATAACAAATTAATTAATAAATGAGATTTCAATTGAGATATTTATGCACTTGATGTAAAATTATTTAATATGAATAAATGTGATGCCCCAAAATTAAATAAAATCTTTGTTGGTTACTTATGAATAGAAATAATACCAATCACAATATTAGGAGCCTCATGGGCCTCTTGTTGAGGGATTTTCTACATGGGATGCTCCTGTACTGAAGGTTATGGTGTTTGATATTACATTGCTTGCTAGTATTATTGATATGACATTAGAGGTTGTTGTTGTCAGTATTGAGAAACAGAGTGTTGCTAGTAGAACTGAGATGTTGAAACTTGTTGGGATTGTTATTGAGGCCAAGAATGATACTATTTTTTTTTCTTTTTTGTTAGGCTTATGGTAGAGTCCTTCCTAGAATTTCTGCCATCCATTATGGTGCAAATGCTTGTAGTTGTCTCGAGTAGCTGACGGAATTGCTTGATCTTAAGACTTGAGTGGGCAATCCTTAGCCTTATGATTGGTGGTATAGTTGCTGAAGCACTTACCAAAAACCAAGTTGCAAGTCCCTGAATAATATTTATCGCAGTGTACATATTGAGAATTTATTTTGTACTTCTAACCCTGATGATTTTTATGATGTTTCTTCTATGAATCTCTTGGTGTTTGATTATCTGTCACCTTTTACTTTCTAGTAGCTTTTTTTTTCATAGGCATTTATCTCTATCTCAACGTGTATTACTCAATCAACTAGCTCTCTAAAGGTAGTGCACTTAGTTGTTGATAAAGATTTTTTAATATCATTTCTCAATATGAAAGGATGCTGTAGATTTTTTTATCTTCATGCTGACCAATGGATGTTACAAATCTGACAATTCTAGCAAACTATGTCTAATACTCTGAGACTAATTTTCTCCCCTATTCAAGCTTCCTCAAATCATTCATTAGCTTTGACCGGTCCACCATAGAAAAATATTACTCTAGAAATAATCTTTCAAATATTGCCCAAGGAATTACTACATCTGCTCCAAAATTATTGCATCGGTGGCTCTCCCACAAATCATTAGTACCTTCACGTTGTTGAAATGCAGCCATGTCGACCTTTCACTCTTTGGGACATTTATTGCCATGAAGTCACTTTTTTATATCGTGAAGCCATGAATCAGATTCGATTAGTATAACTATACAATTTAATGTTGGAGGATGTGTCTTCAATAACTGATCCATCACCCAGTCTATCACCCCTCTACTGGTTGGAATAATCTGTAATAGAACATTTTATTAAATAAATAAGTTTAATAATATTAATTTCTCCTATAAATTTCTTCAACTTTGATAAATTTATCTGACCTCGGCCAGTATAATACACTCCTATGACTTCTTATTGCATTGATGGTGGTGATTTTTGAGTTTGTTGTGGTACTTATTGAGTAACTTGATTAATTTTTTTGCACTGCTTGAGTAAGTTGAGCGGTCATCTTTGTCATCATTGTGATTAGCGTAGTGATATTTGCGGTTGGGGTAGTAGCACCTCGATGATTAGTAGAGTGGGGTCCTCTAGGAATAGGTATAGCTTACTCTGTAGTTCTTGCACCATCAGTTCCAAAAGCCGCGACAACATTATTTCTCCTTGGCTCCATTCTAAATAATTAAATAGATATACCAAAATAAAATACATATATAATTATCTAAATATGATATGCCAAATATATTATTTATTATTAAGGATAACCTATAATCTAAACTGCTACCCAATCATAAGTAACCAAGGGATATTGAATGAAAATAGGAATCTAGGCTCCAAGACCACTTCGTCAAACCTCGAGTCTGAAAGGCAGTACACCCCAGCAACACGGTACATAAAGAGGGGATACACTACAAGAAAAATGCTGATTTTCGACAAAATTTTTGACCGAAATAAATCTGTTAGAAATTCTGACAGTTTTCTGAGAGAATATTTCTAGCAATTTTTGTGGCGGATTTCTAGCGCATTTTTCTTCATATTTCAAATGAAATATAAAATTTAATTATTATAAATATTTAAAATTATTCATTTTATTATATTAAATTAATTAATTTAAATATTATTAATTTTAATATAAATTTCAATTATTATAAATACTATAAATATTAACAATATTGTTAATTAAATTTCAATTCTATAAATATTGGTTAATTTTAATTTATTAAGAAAGCCTAATTTTCAATTTTTTTGTTAATTTTAATATTAAAATAAACATTTATTATTATGTTGTTAATTAAATTATGTTATAATAATTAATATTTAAATAAATAAATATTATTATGTAAAATTTAATAATTAGTAAGAAAGTCTAATTTAAATATAAAAAATAGCTAAATTGATGTATTATTCATCACAGCTCAAACAATTTGTCCATGCAGGTTGGGTTGAGTGGGCGAGGTTTGAACCCCTCGCAGCACAGGCGGGGGTGGCCCCCGGGGGTGTGCTTGTGGCGAGCTTGGTTCACGGGCCCATGGGTTCGACGGTAGGCCAAGTTTACAGGCCTGTAGGTTTGTAGGCACAGGCCTACGGGGTCATTGGCGGGCCTGATTCACCAGTTAAATTATGAATTTTTTTTTCAAAGTAATTTTTGAAAGATTTTTTGCCAAAAAATCTGCTTTCACGATAGTATTTATTTTTCGATGAATGAATTACCATTGAAAAAATTTTCATCAGAAATCCACTAGAAATATAAATTACCGACAGATTTTAGTCATTTTCTAGCAAAAATGGCCGTCGAAAAATAACATTTTTCCTGTAGTGATATAAAGACCTATTTTATACTCACAAATCAAAACATACATATCCAAGATACAATATAATATATATACGCCAAAGTAACCATAGAAAGTGAAGATTAAAATTTTAATTCAATAATCAAATTCAAATAAATAGCACATCCATCCAAACAATAATACTGATACATACAAATGAATGTAAATAGGATGGATAATAGGAAATAAATTTTCACAACCCGACCTGACATATTCCACCTCAGTCACCCACTGGCACTGGCATAACATCACATTATATCATGTCACATCATATCTCATTTCTTTCATATTTTTGGATTCATTTCATTAATTAAAGCATAATTAGACTAAATTTAGAAATTGCCAAATGTCTTTACGATAGACAACAGAAAATCCTACTAAGTAGAAATTCATATTTTTAAAAAGTAACTAAGTTACCAGAGATCGTATATAATAATATTATGAAGTTTTAATTGAATTAAAGCACTATTTTTAAATGTCAAAATAAAATTTTTAATGATTAAATTTGTTGCCTTTTTAAAATCATCTGGTAAATTTTTTTTTTAAAATACTCAAAATATTCATAATCTCAATCTATATAATATATAAAAAGCTACGCTATAAATATTTTACCAAAATAAAGTTATCATCATTTCTCGGTAACAAAAATATAAATTTGATCAAAAAATTCCAAAAATATCAAATTATTAAAAATTGAAATGGGCAAAATATAACCTATCTTGAGATGCGCAAAATTTTCAACTAGGCTGATGTTCAAAAATGATTCTACGAGCACCAAACCCTAACTTTTCTTCTTCTCTCTCCTTTCTTTTCTCTCAATTTCCCAAATCTCCTTTCTTTTAACCGAAATGAAAAGGTAAAATGGAATTTTAATGAAAGTGTATAATGGTGAATGATATTTATAATATAACAATAAAATATAGAATTGTAATTGTATAATTTGTTCAATTTTTAATTAAAAATTTATAAAAATCCTTTTATAACTTTAAATTTAAAAATCCAAAAATTATGAAAATATTCATAAATTAGTTAAGAATGTTTGAAGATTCTGATGAAATTGATTTACAAAATGGATACCTAATAGTCCCAAAAAACTCACGTGTACTAATATATGTTAATTTCATAGGAAATTGTGACATTGCCCACAAATTAGGAAAAAAAATTATAACTAGAGCATAAAAATATCTATGTTATAGTGAAGACATTTTCTAATTTGGACTTATAATGACTCCAGAAATAATTTTTGATTGTTATAGGTCAAATTATATATATATATATATATATATTAAATTTTAGAGTTATAATAGAAACTACTCAACCCTCATAATCAAAAATTATAATAAACTACTACATAATATAAAATAATAAAAAAAGTTAATTACTTATGATTCAACTCCTATGATGACAATCCGCTAAATATACCTATAGGACTTACTATAAAAAAGGATAACGAGCAAATTTGATATATCAAATTTAATAAGTAACTCCTATCTATTAAAGTATAAATGACAAAGGACTAGGGCATGCGGTATGAACAATCAAAAAGTGCGAGTAGCAACCTATAGTCGCTAAAATAAAATAGTTATGAAATATGCCTTGATTACTATAATAACCTGTATATTGACTATGCCAAATAAATTTTTTTTGGAGCCATTATAACTCCAAATCATAATCCATCTTCACCATAGCATTGATATTAAAATATGTTACTTGCATGAATTTTTTCGTAATTTTGGGCATCGGTGAAAATTTTTAAGAAATTAACACCTATTAGTAAAAGTGAGGATTTCAGGACCGTCAGACGTCCATTTTGCAAATTGATTTCACCAATATTTTCTAAATAAATTGATTTATTTTATGAATATTTTTATATAATTTTTTAAGTCCTAAAATAATTTATTTGAATTTTATACTAAAGAATTTATTAAATTAAATATTATATCAAAATATCTTAAAGCATTAATAAGAATTTTTTTATAAAATTCTTTTCCCATTTCATTTTCGGCAACATAGGAGGTTTTAGAGAAAATAAAAGAGAAAGAGAAGAGATAGAAAATAGAAATCCAGATTTGGAGGCAGTGGAGCGATTTTTGTCAGTTGGGCCAGTTGGGAAATGTGCTCGTCTCACTATAAGGAACCTTTACCCTATTTTTGATTTTAAAGATTTAATATTTTTGATATTTTTTTATCAAATTTGTGTTTTCGTTACCGAAAAATGAGAATAATTTTGTATTGGTAAAACATTCACCACGTAACTTTTTATATGTTATAGAGATTGAGATTATGAATATTTTGAGTATTTATTTGAGATTTTCACTGACTGATTTTGAAAATATAATGATTTTTGCATACTTAAAAATTTAATGTCTTAAAATAGTAATTTAGTTCAACTAAAGCTTCAAAATATTATTTTATGCTATAAATAATAATTTGGTTAAATTCTAAAAATATGAATTTTTTGCTTAGTTTGATTTTTGTTGTGTACCATTCTGACATTTTGGCATTTTTGAATTATGTTTAATTATATTTTATTTACTTTAATATATTAAAAATAAATGTGGATATGTGATTAAGATTATTGTTATAGTAATGTGATAATAATGTGTGTATAAAAGACAAGTAAAGACTGGTTGACATATTGTTTGTAGTCTTATTGCTCTGTACAGGATAGTGGGCCGACAGGCTTTTATTTAAATACTGTGGTTTAGTGTTGTCCTCCATTATTTTATGTGAAATTTATTGGGAGTTATAAGAAGATGATTACTGTGCCGACAGGCAAAGAGTGATAAATCTATTTATTGAGCCAATGATTTACTGATACTGATACAATACTAAAAAAATACAATGATAGCTATAACTTCTTACTTGTTTAGTGTGACTACTAAAATACATATTCTTGAGGCATTATTCTTATTATTGTACAGATTTATTGTTACTGTATGAATTTATTATTATTGCATTATTCTACTACTGTTCTTATTGTTACTAATTTAAATACTAATACTAAGCATGTGATATTATGAGCACGTGATATATATGATATTGAGCATATGATTAAGATATTGATAATGCTGATATAGAATAACTTGATAGCATTATACACTCCTATATAATTTTACTGTATTGATTTGATTTCGATAGTTTTTATTAATGATTTAATTTTATCGCTCTATATGATTTCTTTATTGATTATAGTATTGATATGATGATTACTTTAGTGATTGGACACTCGTACTGATTTACCATCTTTTGTATCATATAATTTTACTATTTTCGTATTGATTCAATGATTATATAAATACGACTATTATGATTTGACTGTTAACATATATATTACTCATTTAGCTTGCTCTAAATTCAGTTATAGGTTTTGATGGGCTGCTGGGCTTTTTAGCTCATTATATATGGTTAAATGATTTCAGGTTAGGGCAGAGGATTAGGAGTGTGAGCTGGTCAGGATTCCTTTAAGTTCAAGTTTTTTTAATTTTAGCTATTCTTTTATACTCAAGATAGGATAAATATATGATGATTATATAGATCATGAGTATTATATAAAATTTTTGGGATAAATATAGATGTATATTAATATTTTGATGAATAGTTTTATTTCTGCTACTATTAATATTGATAAAAGAAAGTTTATAACTCTAGTTATTATTTATTAAAAGATAAAAGAATAATTTTTCTAATTTAGATTCTGAGGCATCATAATTAGTATCAGAGTAGTTGTTAAAAGAATTGATTGAATTCTTACTAGAGCTATAGGAAATTGCTTGCGTGTCGGGTAGATTGGGTAGATTAAGATACATTAGTTTGCATACATAATTGAATGACATGCGATAGAATGAATTGCATGACTATATTATTTTTAATGAGTTTTGATTTGAGTTGAGTTTTGATTGTACAGATTTGGTTTATACTGATTTATGTTCGAATCCTTAAGGAAAATATCGGGGTTGACATTTTCTTAAGGTGGATAGATTATAATAACCCGTATGTTGATTCTGCCAAGTAAATTTTTTCTGGAGTCATTATAAATCTAAATCATAAACTGTAATCACCATAGCATTGATATTATAGTATTTTACTTACATAAAATTTTTTTTTGCATTAGTAAATTTTTTTAGAAATTGACACTTGTATTGATTTACTATCTTTCACGACATACAGTTTTACTATTTCTGTATTTATTCAATGATAATATGAATGCTACTATTATGATTTTACTATTAACATGTATTTACTCCTTTACATTACTTTGAATTTAGTTATAAGTTTTGGTGACTTATTGGGCTTTTTAGCTCATTATGTGCAGTTAAATGATTTCAGGTCAAGATAGAGGATCAGGAGTGTGAGGCTGGTTAGGATTCCTTCAAGTTCAGGTTTTTTTTATTTTAGCTATTCTTTTTTACTCAGAATAGGATAGATATATGATGATTGTATAGATCTTGAGTATTGTATATGAATTTAAGGATGAATACAGATGTATATTAATATTTTCATCAATAGTTTTATTTCTGCTGCTATTCATATTGATAAAAAAAATTTGATAGCTCTGGTTGTTAGTTATTAAAAGTTAAAAGAATAATTTTTTCAAATTTAGATTTTAGGGCATCACAATTGGTATCAGAGTAGTTATTGAAAGAATTGATTGAATTCTTATTAGAGCTACCTAAAATTGACTGTGTGTCGGGTAAATTGGGTAGATTATGGTGCATTAGTTTGCATACATAATTAAATGACATGTGATAGAATAAACTATAATATTATATGATTTTTAATGACTTTTGATTGTACAAATTTAGTTATACTAATTTTGTGCCTAAATTCTTAAGAAAAATATCGGGGATGATACTTCTTAAGGTGGGTAGACTATAATAACCAGTATATTGACTCTGCCAAATAAAACTTTTCTAGAGCCATTATAATCCCAAATCACAAATTATATTTTCCATAACATTGATATTATATTACTTTACTTGTATGAATTTTTTTATAATTTTTTGGCATCGGTGAAAATTCTTATGAAATTGATAATTATCGGTACAAGTGAGGATTTCAGAACCGTTAGGTGTCCGTTTTATAAACCAATTTCACCAATATTTTTTAAATAAAATAAATTATTTTATGATATTTTTGTATAATTTTTGAAGTTCTAAAATGATTTATTTAAATTTTATACTAAAGAATTAAATAAATTAAATATTATATTAATATTATATTAAATTATCTTAAAGCATTAGTAAGAATTGAAAGTTCGAAAGGGATGTTAAGCCCTAGTGAACTAGTCCCGAGGCTAACCAAGAGGGGGGGTGAATTGGTTATTTAAAAATTTTATGATAACTATGAAAATCTTTTCGATACTTAGCAGCGGAAACAAGTAAACAATAACGAAAAGATCAACCAACGATATTCACCCAAGCAGTTTATATTGAAAAGTAAAATGCAAAACTGAATCAGAAAAGCAAACCAGATTTTATAGTGGTTCGGTCAACTTGACCTACGTCCACTCCCCGGAGCCTCCCCTCCGGGTATTGCACTAAACGAAAGTGACTCTCCTTTTGCTCCCACAGCAAGGCGGAGAAGCCTGTACAAAAATCTCCTTTTCACCACACGATGAGGCAGAGAACCCGACCTCTTTTCGCTTCCTCCTGAAGCAGGCAGAGAACCTTCGAACTCCTTTCGCTTCCTCCTGAAGCAGGCAGAGAACCTACGAACTCCTTTCGCTTCCTCCTGAAGCAGGCAGAGAACCTACGAACTCCTTTCGCTTCCTCCTGAAGCGGGCAGAGAACCCGGATCTTCTTGCGAACGATCCTCCCATGAAGAACACCGACTAGATGACAGACGACGAGCTGAGAAGACGACTCTGATCCGTGCTTGGAGCAACCTTAGTGAATCCCTCACTAACTCCCCCTCACAAGATCTCTTCTCTCTCTCCCAACTCTCTCTTCTCTCTAGGGTTTCTCAGGGAAGGAAGGCAGCAAAAGATTTTTTCAAAAATTGGAAAAAGTTCTTTTAAAGGAGGGCTTAAAATTTGCCCTAAATCTCAACTTGTCGTCCAAGATCGTCTAGGACGATCGGTAGATCGTCCTGTACGATCAGTTCAAATTCAGCTATTTCAGCCTGGACGATTTGGCTCTTCTGGACGATCAGTAGAAAAAGTTGTTCATATCGTCCCGTACGATCCTGCGATCGTCCGGGATGATTAGTTCAAATTGAAGGAAATCGTTCAGAAGACAGTTCGGGTCGTCCAGAGAAATCTGTGCTGGACGACCAAAAAATGACTTGATCGTCCCGTACGATAGGGTAATCGTCCGGTACGATTAGTTCAAAAAGGCCCCCAAATCATCCTGTACATAGTTCTGGACGTACAGCTGAAATCCACAAGACGATCACGATCGTCCGGGACGATACTACGATCGTCCAGGACGATGTGATCGTATCAATTAAACATTAATTGCTTTCCTTAATTACCAGACTAAGTTAGGCATGATTGTAGTGAATCGTCCAGGACGATACACGTATCGTCCGGGACGATCAGACCAAAATACTTAAAATAAAACTTGCCTAACTTAATCTGGCGGCTGAGAATTTCTGATTTGGGAATATCGTCCCGTACGATCCGTAGATCGTCCAGGACGATCGGCTCAATCAGACCCTCTTAGCTTAGTCGCCCTAATTAGGGTTTCTATTTTTAACTGGATCGTCCAGGACGATGAAACTATCGTCCAGGACGATCTGAACAAATTTTGAACAGAAACTCTAACTCACTCAATCTCTCCCCCTGAGTGTGTGTGTGCAAGGTTACTTAGCTAGGGAATCAGTTACATTACAATTGACTCAATAAAAAGAAAAATCATACATTTGACACACTTGGACCCGATCTTGAGTTGGCTTGAGTGGCTCGCGGTCTTTTGTGCCTGAAACAGATTAGCCAAGCAAAACACACTGGAAACATGTTTGTCATCATTAAAACCAGATTTGCAACAATCTCCCCCTTTTTGATGATGGCAAACATTTGTAAAGTAGTCTGACAGTAAAAGTAAACTAGGAGATCAAACAAACAAATATTTTTTTTAAATTTTCATTTAACAGCTAAAACAATACAGGAAACATTGACTCAGAAAATAGAAACAGACACGACTACAACTGACTCCCCTTTTTGACATCACAAAAAGGAGGAGGGAAAAACATAACACGGAAATAAAACATAAAATAAAACATATTGATTTTAGATTCAAAAACCAATGACAGGACAATTGACAGCGCTGAAATCCAAAAAAGGTTGGAAATAATCAACTTTCGTAACTCCGACCCCGGGCACCTTATCGATGCAAACCTCTTCCAACACAAAAATCCGATTCAGAATAAAAGACATTAGATTTGAAAAGAAATCCTTTCAAGCCTCGTTCCAGAAAAATATCTGATATAATAGTGTTACAAAGTAAAAAAAATCAGAAATCATGATTTTCAAAACTCAAGCTTTTGAAAATATTAAGTGGCGCACAGATTCCTCTAAGACATTTAACAGTCTGAAAGGAAAGAAAGCTTGTTTTGGGCTCATTTTGTGCCTCTTTTTCAAATTGGTTGGCGCTTTGCGCATCTTTTAATTTTTGATACACTTTGTGTATCCAATTTGGCAATTTCGCATCTTTTCAATTTTGGGCTCATTTTATGCCTCTTTTTCAAATTATCTGGCGCACTGCGTATCTTTTATAAGCTTTCTCCTTTTCATAATCATTAAAGAGTCTCAGCTGTGAGATTATCTTCCAGACATAGGAGATGACTCTCCGTAGTAAGGAAGAACGATTCACAAAACAAAATCCATACAACATATGATAAATGCAATCACTTGGTTTAGAAAATCAAACTAATGACTCAAGACTTTGAAAAACACTATTGATATGAGGCAGATTACTGTAGGAAGATAAAATAATCTCTATTTCAAAAACTAACATTTTAATTTTGAAAAGGATTTTTATTCAAAAGAAACTACACACCAGTAAAGGAGTTAGAGGAAGAGAAACAATTATCAATGTTTCTTCCCTTTAACAGATTCAGCGAAGTCAATCACTGCTTATCAGCTTCCAAACCAAAACAAGGTAAAAACTCCCAGTCAAAAATTCAGATCACCAGAAGTAGTGAGCGGTGATCAGATCTTGAAAAGCATAAAACAGTAAGTGCAAGATATGAACCCGTAAATAAATAAAAACAGGTAGAAAATCATATCAAAGTAAATACTCAAATCAAACTAACAAAAAAGGGTAACACAGAAATCAGCAGAAGAAATAAAATCAACTGAAAGCAAATAATCAAACCAAAACTAACTAACAAAAATCAGAAATCAGAATACAAAAACTAACTAACAGAAATTAGAAAACAGAATACAAAAAACTAACTAACCGAAATCAGAATACCAATCATAACAATCATAAATCAACAGTCATCAGAATCAAGCATTTATATCAATCACTCCTAATCTGGTTCTCAAAATGCTGAATGAGTCAAAGGCCAGTGGTTTAGTGAATATGTCAGCCAGCTGATTTTCAGTTGCTACGTGGTGTAGCTCAATGTCCCCTTTTGTAACATGGTCCCTAATGAAGTGATGCCTAATGTCAATGTGTTTGGTCCTAGAATGTTGGATCGGATTCTTAGAGATACAGATGGCACTAGTATTATCACACAGAACAGAAATTGTGCCAATAGGTACTCCTAAATCCAAGATTTGCTGCTTCAACCAAAGAACTTGGGCCACACAACTCTCTAAGGCAATGTACTCAGCTTCAGCAGTGGAAAGTGCAACTGAGTTCTATTTTCTACTGGACCAGGAGACTAACGACTGTCCTATAAATTGACAAGTCCCAGAGGTACTCTTCCTATCCACCCTACACCCCGCAAAGTCAGAGTCAGAATATCCAATGATCTCAAAAGAGGTGCTGTGCCTAGGGTACCAAATTCCTAGGTTTGGGGTCCCTAAAAGATATCTAAGAATTCTCTTAACAGCAGTCAGGTGGGACTCTTTAGGATCAGCCCGAAACCTAGCACAAAGACAGACACTAAACATGATATCAGGTCGGCTAGCAGTCAGGTAAAGCAGTGACCCTATTATCCCTCTATACTTCTTCTGATCAACAGATTTTCTATTTGAATCCTTATCTAACTGAACTGAGGAGGGCATGGGAGTATTGATTGGCTTGGCTTTGTCCATTTCATATTTCTTCAAAATGTCCTTAGTGTATTTTGATTGATTGAGAAAGGTTCCATCATCCGTTTGCCTTATGCTAAACCCCAAAAAGTAGGACAATTCTCCCATCATACTCATCTCAAACTCTTTACTCATTGTTTTAGAAAACTCTTCACATAAGTATTTATCAGAAGATCCAAAAATTATATCATCAACATAGATCTGGACAATGAGTAAGTCATCTCCTAATCTCCTCAGAAAAAGGGTGGTGTCTACGCTCCCCTTAACAAATTCTCTTTCTAACAGGAATGTGCTAAGCCTCTCATACCAAGCTCTGGGTGCCTGTTTCAATCCATATAAGGCCTTTTTTAATTTATAGACATGACTTGGATATTGGGAACTCTCAAAACCTGGGGGTTGTTCTACAAAAACATCTTCTTTAATTACCCCATTTAAAAAGGCACTCTTGACATCCATTTGAAACAGCTTAAATCCTTTGTAACAAGCAAAGGCTAGTAGCACTCTAATGGCTTCCAATCTAGCTACAGGGGCAAAAGTTTCCTCAAAATCTATCCCTTCTATCTGATTATACCCCTTAGCCACCAATCTTGCCTTATTTCTCACCACCACACCAGAATCATTCATCTTATTCTTAAAGACCCACTTGGTTCCCACAATATTTTGGTTTCTAGGTCTTTCTACTAACTCCCAAACATCATTCCTTACAAATTGATTCAATTCTTCCTGCATAGCTAAAATCCAAAACTCATTCGACAAGGCTTGATTGATGTTGGTGGGTTTAGTCATTGAGATAAAGGCAGAATGGTTTACTTCCTTCCTAAGTCCATGCCTAGTCCTAACACCTTCAGAAGAGTCTCCTAAGATCAGTTCTTTAGGATGACTCGAAGAATATCTCCAATCTCTAGGCAATGTGGTTTGAGGTTCTACCCTTTCCTCCAAATTTGTATTTCCAACTCCTTGGGTAACCTCAACAATCTCTTCATCTTCTACTTCAGATCTAGACTCCTTAGGATCAGATTCATCAAACACTACATGGGTTGTTTCTTCCACCACCAAAGTCCTCCTATTGAACACCTTAAAGGATTTCCCCACACTTGAATATCCTAAGAACACTCCTTCATCAGATTTGGGGTCAAATTTTCCTAAGGGTGACTTCCCGTTGTTCAGAATGAAAACCTTACAGCCAAAGACATGGAGGTGGGACAGATTTGGGGTTCTACCCTTAATGATCTCATAAGGTGTGTTGTTCAGTTTGACTCTCACATTCACCCTATTCAGCACATAACAGGCAGTGTTCACCGCTTCAGCCCAAAAGTATTTTGGAAGTGAATACTCGGCAAGCATGGCTCTAGCGGCTTCCACTAAGGTCCTGTTCTTCCTTTCAGCTACCCCGTTCTGCTGAGGTGTCCAAGGAGCTGAAAAATTGTGACTAATCCCATGGTTCTCACAAAAACTTTCAAATCTTTCATTTTCAAACTCCCCTCCGTGATCACTATGGATGGTAATAATCTCACATCCTAACTTCTTCTGAATCCAAGTAGAGAAAGATCTAAACTCATCAAATGACTCAGACTTGTGTGACAAAAACTTAACCCAAGTGAACCTTGAATAATCATCAACAATCACAAAACCATAGACTCTCCCCCCTAAGCTGGCAGTGCTAATTGGTCCAAAGAGGTCCATGTGAAGAACTTCTAAAGGTCTAGAGGTGCTAATGTCCTTAACAGAGTGAAAAGAGGACTGGACTTGCTTCCCCAACTGACAGGCATCACACAGGTGATCCTTAGTGAACTTAAGCTTGGGCATACCTCTAACTAAGTCCTTTTGGGTGACTCTCCTAAGGGTTTTCATACTGGCATGACACAATCTCCTATGCCATAACCAAGACTCATCAGCAGCAGTTTTTAAAAAAATTGAATTATCAGATTTAATGCTACTTACATCCAGCTTGTAGACGTTGTTGATCCTTTGCCCCTGCAAAACAACTTCATCATTTAAGCTTAAAATGCAGCCAGTGGGCAGGAATTTGATGCTGTATCCCTTGTCACAGAGTTGACTGATGCTCAGCAGGTTGTGTTTCAGTCCATCTACAAGCAAAACATTATCAATCATAAAGTTCTTTGAATCACCAATTATACCTGTGCCTACCACCTTCCTGGTGGTGTTATCTCCAAGTGTAACCTTACCTCCAGCTCTGGCCTCCAGCGAAATGAACTGATTTGCATCTCCAGTCATATGTCTAGAACATCCGCTGTCCAGGTACCACATGCTCTCACGAGGTCTTGTGTGAGATCACACCTACAAAATCATCAAATGTCAGTCTTAGGAACCCAAACAGGTTTGGGTTCCTTCTTATGAAAAGAAGAATGCGATGCATGCGTGCTGTGCTGTGCAACAGGCAGTTTGGGTCTCCACACCCAATGTGTACTACGGTGAACAGTACAAGTGTGTGATATGTGTCCTAACATGCCACATGAAAAACATCTAACACCAGGAAAAGGATTAACTAAACGTCGTGAGTGATAGTGCCTCTTCCTAGTAGTGTATGAAACATTCTTTGATGAACTTGCAACAGAATTTTTAAAAGGTGGCGGTGCATAAAATTGTTCAAAAGTAGGCGGTGTTTTGTTATTTTCAAAAGCACTAATTTTCACTTTCAAAAACTCAATGTGTTTGTTTAAACTTCCAATTTCAAACGTTTTTGCACTTTCAATACTTTCTAACTCAGATACCAAATCATTCACTTTCTTAAAAGCAAGTTCTAATTCACTATGCGATATTTTTAACAAGTTATGCTCAATAATTAAATCAGAATGCTTTTTATTCAGTTCATCAAACTCATCTAGTAAAGACATGTGATTGCTATCAATGGTGGAATGATCCTTAATCAACACTTCATGCTCTTTTTGTAAAGTCAGATAATCTAGTTTCAAACTAGCATGGGTTTTCTTAAGCTTCCTATATGATGTATGAATCTTTTCAGAAACTTCAAATAACTGATCGTAAGTAAGCTCACATACCTCTTCCTGGTCCGACTGACCAGGGTGATCATCCGCCATCAGACACAAATTTGTTTCCTCCTCTTCAGCTTCAGTCTCAGAAGAGTCGGATGCAGAGTCTGCTCAGAACGCCTTCTGAATCCGCTTCTTGTCCTTTCTGAACTTTGGTTTCTCCTCACCCTTCTCCTTGCTTGGGTGAGCTTTAAGTGTTGGACAATCAGCCTTAATGTGTCCAGGCTTCCTGTATTTAAAACAAACCGATTCAGATGAACCCTTAAAGTTTTTATTGAACTTACCCTTGTTCCACTTCTGATAGTTCTTATGTTTCTTCCTTAGAAAGCTTTTGAATTGCCTTGTGATTAAGGCAACTTCATCGCTATCAGACCCGGAAGTGCTAGCATCTGAATCTTTGGCCTTTAGTGCCACGGTCTTCTCTTTCTTGCGTTCTCCTGCATCAAGTTGCCTTTGGTTCACCCCTTGCTCGTAAGCAATGAGTGATCCAAGTAAGCTGTCAATAGAGTAAGTATTTAAATCTTTGGATTCAGTAATAGCAGTAATCTTAGCATCATAAGAAGCAGGCAAACATCTAAGAATCTTGTTCACTCTTTCGTAGTTGGTAAGTTCTCTACCTAAAGCATGCAAAGAGGTAACAATCTGAGTGAACCTTGTGTACATTTCTGAAATAGTCTCACTAGGTTTCATGCGAAAAAGTTCGTAATCATGTAACAAGATGTTTAACCTAGATTGTTTGACTTCAGTTGTACCTTCGTATGTTATACATAACCTATCCCAGATTTCCTTTCCCGTTGTACAAGTAGAAACACGCATATAGTCTTCAGATTTCAAAGCACAAAAGAAACAGTTCAAACATTTTGCATTCAACTGTGCTAAATCATGATCATCAAACGTCCAATCAGCAAATGGCAATTCAGTTTTCACATTGTTAATCATTCGAAAAGGTGGTTCGTATCCGTCCTTAACTAACATCCACATGCGATAATCAATAGATTGCAGAAAAGTAGACATGCGTGTTTTCCAAAAATCAAAAGGAATATTGTCAAACAACGGTGGTCTAGTAATAGAATAACCTTCAGTAATATTACGATTGTTACAATTAGCCATTGGATCAAATTCAAAATTTTTTTAAACAGAAATTTTGAATCCCGCTCTGATACCACTTGAAAGTTCGAAAGGGATGTTAAGCCCTAGTGAACTAGTCCCGAGGCTAACCAAGAGGGGGGGTGAATTGGTTATTTAAAAATTTGACGATAACTATGAAAATCTTTTCGATACTTAGCAGCGGAAACAAGTAAACAATAACGAAAAGATCAACCAACGATATTCACCCAAGCAGTTTATATTGAAAAGTAAAATGCAAAACTGAATCAGAAAAGCAAACCAGATTTTATAGTGGTTCGATCAACTTGACCTACGTCCACTCCCCGGAGCCTCCCCTCCGGGTATTGCACTAAACGAAAGTGACTCTCCTTTTGCTCCCACAGCAAGGCGGAGAAGCCTGTACAAAAATCTCCTTTTCACCACACGGTGAGGCAGAGAACCCGACCTCTTTTCGCTTCCTCCTGAAGCAGGCAGAGAACCTTCGAACTCCTTTCGCTTCCTCCTGAAGCAGGCAGAGAACCTACGAACTCCTTTCGCTTCCTCCTGAAGCAGGCAGAGAACCTACGAACTCCTTTTGCTTCCTCCTGAAGCGGGCAGAGAACCCGGATCTTCTTGCGAACGATCCTCCCACGAAGAACACCGACTAGACGACAGACGACGAGTGAAGAAGACGACTCTGATCCGTGCTTGGAGCAACCTTAGTGAATCCCTCACTAACTCCCCCTCACAAGATCTCTTCTCTCTCTCCCAACTCTCTCTTCTCTCTAGGGTTTCTCAGGGAAGGAAGGCAGCAAAAGATTTTTCCAAAAATTGGAAAAAGTTCTTTTAAAGGAGGGCTTAAAATTTGCCCTAAATCTCAACTTGTCGGCCAAGATCGTCCAGGACGATCGGTTCGTCCTGTACGATCAGTTCAAATTCAGCTGTTTCAGCCTGGACGATCTGGCTCTTCTGGACGATCAGTAGAAAAAGTTGTTCATATCGTCCCGTACGATCCTGCGATCGTCCGGGACGATTAGTTCAAATTGAAGGAAATCGTCCAGAAGACAGTTCGGGTCGTCCAGAGAAATCTGTGCTGGACGACCAAAAAATGACTTGATCGTCCCGTACGATAGGGTAATCGTCCAGTACGATTAGTTCAAAAAGGCCCCCAAATCGTCCTGTACATAGTTCTGGACGTACAGCTGAAATCCACAAGACGATCACGATCGTCCGGGACGATCCTGCGATCGTCCAGGACGATGTGATCGTATCAATTAAACATTAATTGCTTTCCTTAATTACCAGACTAAGTTAGGCATGATTGTAGTGAATCGTCCAGGACGATACACGTATCGTCCGGGACGATCAGACCAAAATACTTAAAATAAAACTTGCCTAACTTAATCTGGCGGCTGAGAATTTCTGATTTGGGAATATCGTCCCGTACGATCCGTAGATCGTCCCGTATGATCCATAGATCGTCCAGGACAATCGGCTCAATCAGACCCTCTTAGCTTAGTCGCCCTAATTAGGGTTTCTGTTTTTAACTGGATCGTCCAAGACGATGAAACTATCGTCCAGGACGATCTAAACAAATTTTGAACAGAAACTCTAACTCACTCAATCTCTCCCCCTGAGTGTGTGTGTGCAAGGTTACTTAGCTAGGGGATCAGTTACATTACAATTGACTCAATAAAAAGAAAAATCATACATTTGACACACTTGGACCCGATCTTGAGTTGGCTTGAGTGGCTCGCGGTCTTTTGTGCCTGAAACAGATTAGCCAAGCAAAACACACTGGAAACATGTTTGTCATCATCAAAACCAGATTTGCAACAAAAATTTCTTTATAAAATCCTTTTCCCATTTCATTTTTAGCAACAGAGGAGGTTTTACAAAAAATAAGAGAAAAAGAGAAGAGAGAGAAATGGGAAATTCAAATTTGAAGGCCGCAAAGTATTTTTCGTTAGTCGGGCTAGTTGGGAAATTTGCTCATCTCGCTGTAAGGAACCTTTATCCTATTTTTGATTTCAAAGATTTTATATTTTTGATATTTTTTTGATTAGATTTGTGTTTCCATTACCGAAAATTTTGTATTGGTAAAAATTTCACCATGTAACTTTTTATATGCTATAGAGATTGATATTATGAACAATTTGAGTATTTATTTGAGATTTTTATTAGGTGATTTTGAAAATAAAGTGATTTTTGCCTACTCAGAAATTTATTTTAATATCTAAAAATAGTAATTTAGTTCAACTAAAGCTTCAAAATGTTATTTTATCAAATATTTAATAATTTTATTAAGTTCTAAAAATATGAATTTTTGCTTAGTATAAAATTTGTTATTTACCGTTAGGAGATTATGGCATTTTTGAATTAAGCTCAATTATATTTTATTTGCGATAATATATTGAAAATGAATGTGGATATGTGATTGAGATTATTATTATAGTACTGTGATAATAATGTGTGTGTAAAATACAACTAAAGACAGGTTGACCCGTTGGTTAGAGATTAATTGACATGTATAAGATGGTGGGTCGATGGGCTTTCCTTTAAATACTATGGTTTGGTGTTATCCTCTACTGATTTACATGATATTGACAAGGAGTTATAAAGTGATGATTACTGTGCTGATGGGCAAAGAGTGATGATTATATTTACTGAGCTAATGATTTACTGAGACTGATACAATACTGAAAAATACCATGATAGCCAGGACTTCTTACTTGTTTAGCGTGACCACTAAAATGCATTTTTTTGAGGCATTATTCTTATTATTATTCAAATTTATTGTTGTTGTACGGATTTACTATTATTACATTATTCTACTACTTCTTCTATTGAATTATTATTGTTACTGATTTATATACTGATACTAAGCATGTTATATATTGAGCACTCGATATATATGATATATTGAGTATATAATTAAGATATTGATAATATTGATATAGATTAACTTGATAGCATGTGTACACTCTTAAATGATTTTACTACATTATTTTGATTTTGACATCTTTATTAATGATTTAATTTTATTGCTCTATACGATTCTCTGTTGATTGTAGTATAGATATGATGATTATTTTAGTGATTGGACACTCATACTAATTTATCATCTTTCATGTTATATAATTTTACTATTGTTGTATTAATTAAATGATCATATGAATGCTACTGTTATGATTTGACTGTTAATATGCATATTACCTATTTATCTTGCTTTGAATTTAATTATAGGTTTTGGTGACCTGATGGGCCTTTTAGCTCATTATATGTGATTAAATGATTTCAGGTTAGGGCAGAGGATCAGGAGTGTGAGGCTGGTTAGGATTCTTTTAGGTTCAGGTTCTTTTGGTTTTAACTATTCTTTTGTATTCAGAACAGCCTAGATACATGATAATTATAGAGATTCTGAGTATTACATATAATTTTTGTGATGAATACAGATGTATATTGATATTTTGATCGATAGTTTTATTTTTGCTGCTATTAATATTGATAGCTCTCGTTGTTATTTATTAAAAAATAAAAGAATAACTATTCTAATTTAGATTCTGGGGCATCATAATTACTATGACAAACTTTAATATACTAGTGTATATATCAATTAGCTATTAATACTAAAACATCAATGCTTATAATGTTATAAATCTGGTTTCAAAAAGTACAGTTTTGATGATGACAAACATGTTTGTATTCTGTTTTGCTTGGCTAATCGATTTCAGGTACAAAAGATCAAAAGAAACTCAAGCCAACTCAAGATCGGGTCCAAGTGTGTCTAAATGTACTGTTTTTCTTTTCTTGAGTCAATTGTAATGTAACTGATCCCCTAGCTAAGTAACATTGCACACACACACTTAGGAGGAGAGCTTGAGTGAATTAGAGTTTCTATTTAATTTTTGTTCAGATCGTCCTGGACGATATTCACATTATCCTGGATGATCCAGTAAAAATAGAAACCTTAATTAGGGCAACCAAGTTAAGTCTGTCTCATTAAGCTGATCGTCCTGGATGATCCATACATCGTACGGGATGAGAGGCTCAAATCAGAAATTCTCAGCTGCTAGATCAAGTTAGGTAAGTTTTATTTTTAGAGATTTGATCTGATCATCCTGGACGATACGTGTATCATCCTGGATGATCTAGTATACTCATGCTTAAATTAGTCTGGTGATTAAGGAAAGCAATTAATATTTAATTGATACGATCATATCGTCCGGGACGATCGCAGGATCTTCTGGGACGATCATGATCGTCTAGTGTGTTTCAGCTGTACGTCTAGAGCAATGATCAGGATGTTTTTGGCACTTTTTGAACTAATCATACAGGACGATATCCGTATCATCCTGAATAATCAAGTCATTTTTAGGTCATCCAGCACAAGTTTCTCTGGACAACCAGAGCGGTCTTCTGGACGAAATTCTTGAATTTACACTAATCATCCCGGACGATCGCAGAATCGTACGGGACGATCTGAACAATTTTTTCTACGGATCGTCAAGAAGGGCCAGATCGTTCAGGCTGAAAAAGGTGATTTTGAACTGATCGTATAGGATGATATATCGATCGTCCTGGATGATCTTGGTCGACCAGTTGAGATTTATGGAAAATTTTGAGCCCACCTATAAAAGACCTTTTTCTTCCAACAAGAAAAATCTTTTGCCACTTTCCTTTACAAAGAAACCCTAGAGAGAGAGAGTTTGGGAGAGAGAGAGAGAGAGGATCTTGTGAGGAGGAGTTTGTGAGGGATTCACAAAGGTTGCTCCAAGCAAGGATTAGAGTCGTCTTCTCCATTCATCGTCTCTCATCTTGTTGGTGTTTTCTGTGGGAGGATCATTCACAAGAAGATCCGGGTTCTCTGCTCGCTTCAGGAGGAAGCAAAAAGAGTTCAGGTTCTCTGCCTGCTTCAGGAGGAAGCGAAAGGAGTCCAAGATTCTCTGCCTGCTTCAGGAGGAAGTGAAAGGAGGTTAGGTTCTCTGCCTCACCGTGTCGGTGGAAAGGAGTTTTTGTACAGGCTTCTCCGCATTGCTATAGGAGCAGAAGGAGAGTCACTTTGAGTTAGTGCAATACCCGGAGGGGAGGCTTCGGGGAGTGGACGTAGGTTAAGTTGAGCGAATCACTATAAAATCTTATGTGTTCTTTCAAATTATTTTCTACACTTTATTTTTCTGTTATTAACTGCTTGGGTGAAATCTGTGGTTAATCTTTTTGTTTATGTGTTTACTTATTTTCGTTGCAAATCATCAAAAAGATTGTTCCTGTTGCTCTCAAATTTTTAAATAACCAATTCACCCCCTCTTGGTTAGCCTCAAGACTAGTTCATCAAGGCTTAACATCCCTATCAAACTTTCAAGTGGCATTAGAGCGGGATTCATAAAATCAAGTTTTGAAAAACTTTTAAATTTGATCAATGGCTAACTTTTGTAATCGTAATACTGCTGAAGGTTATTCAATTACATGACCGCCATTGTTTGATAACATACCTTTTAATTTTTGGAAAACTCGCATATCCACTTTTTCTCAATTAATTGATTATCGCACGTGGATGCTTGTTAAGGATGGCTATAAACCACCATTTCGAATGATTAGCAATGTTAAAACTGAACTGCCTTTTACTGATTGGACTTTTGATGATCGTGACTTAGCCCAACTGAATTCCAAAGGTTTGAACTATTTTTTCAGTGCTTTAAAATCTAAGGATTACATGCATGTTTCTACTTGTACAACTGGCAAAGAAATTTTGGATATATTGTGTATCACTTATGAAGGTACAACTGAAGTCAAACAGTCTAGGTTAAATATATTACTGCATGACTACGAAATTTTTCACATGAAACTTACTGAATCCATTTCTGAAATGTATACGAGGTTTACTCAAATTGTCACTTCTTTGCATGCCTTAGGAAGAGAACTTACAAA
Organism: Dendrobium chrysotoxum; assembly: GCA_019925795.1. Classification (NCBI taxonomy): domain Eukaryota; kingdom Viridiplantae; phylum Streptophyta; class Magnoliopsida; order Asparagales; family Orchidaceae; genus Dendrobium; species Dendrobium chrysotoxum. The sequence goes on from CM034313.1 coordinate 50,385,677, forward strand.
CTATGAAAGAATGAACAAAATTCTTAGATACTTGCCTTCTTCATATAATGCTAAAATAACTAGAATCACTGAATCTAAAGATTTGAATACTTACTCTATTGATAGGTTACTTGGATCACTCATTGCTTACGAGCAAGGGGTGAACCAAAGACAGCTTGATGCAGGTGAGAAGAAGAAGGAGAGAACTGTGGCGCTGAAGGCCAACGAAACTGACACTGATTCTTCCAGGTCTGATAGAAATGATGTTGCCTTAATCACTAGGCAATTCAAAAGCTTTCTAAAGAAGAAACATAAGAACTTTTAGAAGTGGAACAAGGGTAAGTCCAGTAAAAATTTTAAGGGTTCATCTGATACTATTTATTTTGAATGCAGGAAGCCTGGGCACATTAAGGCTGATTGTCCTACACTTAAAGCTCACTCAAGCAAGAAGAAGGGTGAGGAGAAAAACAAGTTCAGAAAGGATAAGAAGCAAATTCAGAAGGCGTTATGGACATATTCTGTATCTGACTCTTCTGAGAATGAAGCTGAAGAGGAGGAAACCAACTTGTATTTGATGGCAGATGATCATCTTGGTTAGTCTGATCAGGAAGAGGTATGTGAGCTTACCTACGATCAATTATTTGAAGTGTTTGAAAGAATTCATGCATCGTATAGGAAGCTCAAGAAAACTCATGCTAGCCTGAAACTAGAACTTCTAAATTTATAAAAAGAGCATGATTCTGTAGTTAAAGATCATTCCACACTTGACAGCAATTACATGTCTTTACTTGATGAGTTTGATGAATTGAACAAAAAATATTCTGATTTAGTTACTAAACATGATTCATTGAAAACCTCGCATGTTGATTTAGAAAGAGCTTTTAAAGAATTAGACAACATGGCATGTGAAGTGGAGAGTAGCAATGGTGCATTAAAATTTAAAATTATAAGTCTTAACAAGGAGAATGAATTTTTGAAAGTTAAAATCAGTGCTTTTGAGAAAAATGAAACACCTCCTACTTTTGCACAGTTTATGCACCTCCACCTTTTAAAGAATCTATTTCAAAATTATCAAAGCATGTTTCATTCAAACCTAGGAAGAGGAACTATCACCCATGTAGATTAGTTAACCCTTTTCCTGGTATTAGATGTTTTTCTTGTGGCATGTTAGGACACATTTCTCACACTTGCACTATTCACCGTAGTACATATTGGGTGTGGAGGCCCAAATTGCCTGGTTCACAGTACAGCACACATGCATTGCATTCTTCTTTTCATAAGAAGGAACCCAAACCTATTTGGGTTCCTAAATCTGACGTTTGATAATTTTATAGGTGTGCTCTCACACAAGACCTCATGAGAGCATGTGGTACCTGGACAGCGGATGTTCAAGACACATGACTGGAGATGCAAATCAATTCATTTCGCTGGAGGCCAGGGCTGGAGGCAAGGTTACACTTGGAGATAACACCTCCAGGAGGGTGGTAGGTTCAGGTATAATTGGTGATTCAAAGAATTTTATGATTGATAATATTTTGCTAGTAGATGGACTGAAGCACAACCTGCTGAGCATCAGTCAGCTCTGTGATAAAGGATACAACATCAAATTCCTGCCCACTTGCTGTATTTTAAGCTTAAATAACAGAGTTGTTTTGCAGGGATAAGGATCAACAATGTCTACATATTGGATGTAAGTTGCATTAAAGCTGATAATTTAATTTGCTTAAAAACTACTGCTGATGAGTCTTCATTGTGACATAGGAGAATGTGTCATGCCAGTATGAAAACCCTTAGGAGAGTCACCCAAAAGGACTTAGTTAGAGGTGTCCCCAAGCTTAAGTTCACTAAGGACCACCTGTGTAATACCTGTCAATTAGGGAAGCAAGTCCAGTCCTCCTTTCACTTGGTTAAGGACATTAGCACCTCTAGACCTTTAGAAGTCCTTCACATGGATCTCTTTGGACCCATTAGCATTGCCAGCTTAGGGGAGAAAATCTATGATTTTTTGATTGTTGATGATTACTCGAGGTTCACTTGGATTAAATTTCTGTCACACAAATCTGAGTCATTTGATAAATTTAAGTCCTTCTCCACTTAGATTCATAGGAAGTTAGGTTGTGAGATCTTGACTATTCATAGTGATCATGGTAGAGAGTTTGAAAATGTGAAGTTTGGAAGTTTCTGTTAGGAGCAAGGGATTAGTCACAATTTTTCAGCTCCTAGAACCCCTCAGCAGAACGGGGTAGCTGAAAGAAAGAACAGGACTTTAGTGGAAGCCGCTAGAGCCATGCTTGCTGAGTATTCACTTCCAAAATACTTTTGGGCTGAAGCGGTGAACACTGCTTGTTATGTGCTGAATAGGGTGAATGTAATATCCAATATGAACAAAACACCTTATGAGATTATTAGGGTAGAACTCCAAACCTGTCCCACCTCCATGTCTTTGGCTGTAAGATTTTCATTCTGAACAACGGGAAATCATCCTTAGGAAAGTTTAACCCCAAATCTGATGAAGGAGTGTTCTTAGGCTATTCTAGTGTGGGGAATTCCTTTAGGGTGTTTAATAAGAGGACTTTGGTGGTGGAAGAGACAACTCGTATGGTGTTTGATGAATCTGATCCTAAGGTGACTAGAGTTGAGGAAGAAGAAGAGGTAGAAGAGATTACCCAAGGGGTTAAAAATGCAAATCTGGTGGAAAGGGTAGAACCTCAAACCACTTTGCCTAGAGATTGGAGATATTCTTCGAGTCATCCTAAAGAACTGATCTTAAGAGACCCTTCTGAAGGTGTTAGAACTAGGCATGGACTTAGGAAGGAAGTAAACCACTCTGCCTTTATCTCAATGACTGAACCCACCAATATCAATCAAGCCCTCTTGTTGCAAATCTGGTTTTGATGATGACAGACATGTTTCCAGTGTGTTTTGCTTGGCTAATCTGTTTCAGGCACAAAAGACCGCGAGCCACTCAAGCCAACTCAAGATCGGGTCCAAGTGTGTCAAATGTATGATTTTTCCTTTTATTGAGTCAATTGTAATGTAACTGATTCCCTAGCTAAGTAACCTTGCACACACACACTCAGGGAGAGAGATTGAGTGAATTAGAGTTTCTGTTAAAATTTTGTTCAGATCGTCCTGGACGATAGTTCCATCGTCCTGGACGATCCAGTTAAAACAGAAACCCTAATTAGGGCGACTAAGTTAAAAAGGACTGATTGAGCCGATCGTCCTGGACGATCTACGGATCGTACGGGACGATATTCCCAAATCAGAAATTCTCAGCCGCCAGATTAAGTTAGGCAAGTTTTATTTTAAGTATTTTGGTCTGATCGTCCCGGATGATACGTGTATCGTCCTGGACGATTTACTACAATCATGCCTAAATTAGTCTGGTAATTAAGGAAAGCAATTAATGTTTAATTGATACGATCACATCGTCCTGGACGATCGCAGGATCGTCCCGGACGATCGTGATCGTCTTGTGCATTTCAGCTGTACGTCCAGAACTATGTACAGGACGATTTGGGGCCTTTTTGAACTAATCGTACCGGACGATTACCCTATCGTCCGGGACGAGCAAGTCATTTTTTGGTCGTCCAGCGCAGTTTTCTCTGGACGACCCGAACTGTCTTCTGGACGATTTCCTTCAATTTGAACTAATCGTCCCGGACGATCGCAGGATCGTACGGGATGATATGAACAACTTTTTCTACTGATCATCCAGAAGAGCCAGATCGTCCAGGCTGAAACAGCTGAATTTGAACTGATCGTACAGGACGATATACCGATCGTCCTGGACGATCTTGGCCGACAAGTTGAGATTTAGGGCAAATTTTAAGCCCTCCTTTAAAAGAACTTTTTCCTAGATTTAGAAATATCTTTTGCTGCCTTCCTTCCCTGAGAAATCCTAGAGAGAGAGAGAGTTGGGAGAGAGAGAAGAGATCTTGTGAGGGGGAGTTAGTGAGGGTTTCACTAAGGTTGCTCCAAGCACGGATCAGAGTCGTCTTCTCCGCTCGTCGTCTGTCGTCTAGTCGGTGTTCTTCGTGGGAGGATCGTTCGCAAGAAGATCCGGGTTCTCTGCCCGCTTCAGGAGGAAGCGAAAGGAGTTCGTGGGTTCTCTGCCCGCTTCAGGTGGAAGTGAAAGGAGTTCGTGGGTTCTCTGCCCGCTTCAGGTGGAAGCAAAAGGAGTTCGAAGGTTCTCTGCCTGCTTCAGGAGGAAGCGAAAGGAGGTCGGGTTCTCTGCCTCACCGTGTGGTGAAAAGGAGGTGTTTTGTACAGGCTTCTCCGCCTTGCTGTGGGAGCAAAAGGAGAGTCACTTTCGTTTAGTGCAATACCCAGAGGGGAGGCTCCGGGGAGTGGACGTAGGTCAAGTTGACCGAACCACTATAAAATCTGGTTTGCTTTTCTGATTCAGTTTTGCATTTTACTTTTCAATATAAACTGCTTGGGTGAATATCGTTGGTTGATCTTTTCGTTATTGTTTACTTGTTTCCGCTGCTAAGTTTTGAAAAGATTTTTGTAGTTATCGTGAAATTTTTAAATAACCAATTCACCCCCCCTCTTGGTTAGCCTCGGGACTAGTTCACTAGGGCTTAACATCCCTTTCGAACTTTTAAGTGGTATCAGAGCGGGATTCAAAATTTCTGTTTAAAAACTTTTGAATTTGATCCAATGGCTAACTGTAACAATCGTAATACTGCTGAAGGTTATTCTATAACTAGACCACCGTTATTTGATAACATTCCATTTGATTTTTGGAAAACACGCATGTCTACTTTTCTTCAGTCTATCGATTATCGTATGTGGATGTTAGTTAAGGACGGATACGAACCACCTTTTCGAATGGTTAACAATGTGAAAACTGAATTGCCGTTTGCTGATTGGACGTTTGATGATCGTGATTTAGCACAGTTAAATGCCAAATGTTTGAACTGTTTCTTTTGTGCTTTAAAATCTGAGGACTATATGCGTGTTTCTACTTGTACAACGGGAAAAGAGATTTGGGATAGATTATGTATAACATATGAAGGTACAACTGAAGTCAAACAGTCTAGGTTAAACATCTTGTTACATGATTACAAACTTTTTCGCATGAAACCTAGTGAGACTATTTCAGAAATGTACACAAGGTTCACTCAGATTGTTGCCTCTTTGCATGCTTTAGGTAGAGAACTTACCAACTACGAAAGAGTGAACAAGATTCTTAGATGTTTGCCTGCTTCTTATGATGCTAAGATTACTGCTATTACTGAATCCAAAGATTTAAATACTTACTCTATTGACAGCTTACTTGGATCACTCATTGCTTACGAGCAAGGGGTGAACCAAAGGCAACTTGATGCAGGTGAACGCAAGAAAGAGAAGACAGTGGCACTAAAGGCCAAAGATTCAGATGCTAGCACTTCCGGGTCTGATAGCGATGATGTTGCCTTAATCACAAGGCAATTCAAAAGCTTTCTAAGGAAGAAACAGAAGAACCATCAGAAGTGGAACAAGGGTAAGTTCAATAAAAACTTTAAGGGTTCATCTGAATCAGTTTGTTTTGAATGCAGGAAGCCCGGACACATTAAGGCTGATTGTCCAACACTTAAAGCTCACTCAAGCAAGGAGAAGGGTGAGGAGAAACCAAAGTACAGAAAGGACAAGAAGCGGATTCAGAAGGCATTCTGGGCAGACTCTGCATCCGACTCTTCTGAGACTGAAGCTGAAGAGGAGGAAACAAACTTGTGTTTGATGGCTGATGATCACTCTGGTCAGTCCGACCAGGAAGAGGTATGTGAGCTTACTTACGATCAGTTATTTGAAGTTTCTGAAAAGATTCATACATCGTATAGGAAGCTTAAGAAAACCCATGCTAGTTTGAAACTAGATTATCTGACTTTGCAAAAAGAGCATGAAGTGTTGATTAAGGATCATTCCACCATTGATAGCAATCACATGTCTTTACTAGATGAGTTTGATGAACTGAATAAAAAACATTCTGATTTAATTGTTGAGCATAACTTGTTAAAAACAGCGCATGTTGAATTAGAACTTGCTTTTAAGAAAGTGAATGATTTGGCATCTGAGTTAGAAAGTACTGATAGTGCAAAAACGTTTGAAATTGGAAGTTTAAACAAACACATTGAGTTTTTGAAAGTGAAAATCAGTTCTTTTAAAAATAACAAAACACCGCCTACTTTTGAACAATTTTATGCACCGCCACCTTTTAAAAATTCTGTTGCAAGTTCTTCAAAGCATGTTTCATACACTACTAGGAAGAGGCACTATCACTCACGACGTTTAGTTAATCCTTTTCCTGGTGTTAGATATTTTTCATGTGGCATGTTAGGACACATATCACACACTTGTACTGTTCACCGTAGTACACATTGGGTGTGGAGACCCAAACTGCCTGTTGCACAGCACAGCACACATGCATCGCATTCTTCTTTTCATAAGAAGGAACCCAAACCTGTTTGGGTTCCTAAGACTGACATTTGATGATTTTGTAGGTGTGCTCTCACACAAGACCTCGTGAGAGCATGTGGTACCTGGACAGCGGATGTTCTAGACATATGACTGGAGATGCAAATCAGTTCATTTCGCTGGAGGCCAGAGCTGGAGGCAAGGTTACACTTGGAGATAACACCACCAGGAAGGTGGTAGGCACAGGTATAATTGGTGATTCAAAGAACTTTATGATTGATAATGTTTTGCTTGTAGATGGATTGAAACACAACCTGCTGAGCATCAGTCAACTCTGCGACAAGGGATACAGCATCAAATTCCTGCCCACTGGCTGCATTTTAAGCTTAAATGATGAAGTTGTTTTGCAGGGGCAAAGGATCAACAACGTCTACAAGCTGGATGTAAGTAGCATTAAATCTGATAATTCAATTTGCTTAAAAACTGCTGCTGATGAGTCTTGGTTATGGCATAGGAGATTGTGTCATGCCAGTATGAAAACCCTTAGGAGAGTCACCCAAAAGGACTTAGTTAGAGGTGTGCCCAAGCTTAAGTTCACTAAGGATCACCTGTGTGATGCCTGTCAGTTGGGGAAGCAAGTCCAGTCCTCTTTTCACTCTGTTAAGGACATTAGCACCTCTAGACCTTTAGAAGTTCTTCACATGGACCTCTTTGGACCCATTAGCACTGCCAGCTTAGGGGGGAGAGTCTATGGTTTTGTGATTGTTGATGATTATTCAAGGTTCACTTGGGTTAAATTTTTGTCACACAAATCTGAGTCATTTGATGAGTTTAGATCTTTCTCTACTTGGATTCAGAAGAAGTTAGGATGTGAGATTATTACCATCCATAGTGATCACGGAGGGGAGTTTGAAAATGAAAGATTTGGAAGTTTTTGTGAGAATCATGGGATTAGTCACAATTTTTCAGCTCCTAGGACCCCTCAGCAGAACGGGGTAGCTGAAAGGAAGAACAGGACCTTAGTGGAAGCCGCTAGAGCCATGCTTGCCGAGTATTCACTTCCAAAATACTTTTGGGCTGAAGCGGTGAACACTGCCTGTTATGTGCTGAATAGGGTAAATGTGAGAGTCAAACTGAACAAGACACCTTATGAGATCATTAAGGGTAGAACTCCAAATCTGACCCACCTCCATGTCTTTGGCTGTAAGGTTTTCATTTTAAACAACGGGAAGTCACCCTTAGGAAAATTTGACCCCAAATCTGATGAAGGAGTGTTCTTAGGATATTCAAGTGTGGGGAAATCCTTTAGGGTGTTCAATAGGAGGACTTTGGTGGTGGAAGAAACAACCCATGTAGTGTTTGATGAATCTGATCCTAAGGAGTCTAGATCTGAAGTAGAAGATGAAGAGATTGTTGAGGTTACCCAAGGAGTTGGAAATACAAATTTGGAGGAAAGGGTAGAACCTCAAACCCCATTGCCTAGAGATTGGAGATATTCTTCGAGTCATCCTAAAGAACTGATCTTAGGAGACCCTTCTGAAGGTGTTAGGACTAGGCATGGACTTAGGAAGGAAGTAAACCATTCTGCCTTTATCTCAATGACTGAACCCACCAACATCAATCAAGCCCTGTCGGATGAATTTTGGATTTTAGCTATGCAGGAAGAATTGAATCAATTTGTAAGGAATGATGTTTGGGAGTTAGTAGAAAGACCTAAAAATCAAAGTATTGTGGGAACCAAGTGGGTCTTTAAGAATAAGATGAATGATTCTGGTGTGGTGGTGAGAAATAAGGCAAGATTGGTGGCTAAGGGGTATAATCAGATAGAAGGGATAGATTTTGAGGAAACTTTTGCCCCTGTAGCTCGATTGGAAGCCATTAGAGTGCTACTAGCCTTTGCCTGTTATAAGGGATTTAAGCTGTTTCAAATGGATGTCAAGAGTGCCTTTTTAAATGGGGTAATTAAAGAAGATGTTTTTGTAGAACAACCCCCAGGTTTTGAGAGTTCCCAATATCCAAGTCATGTCTATAAATTAAAAAAGGCCTTATATGGATTGAAACAGGCACCCAGAGCTTGGTATGAGAGGCTTAGCACATTCCTGTTAGAAAGAGAGTTTGTTAAGGGGAGCGTAGACACCACCCTTTTTCTGAGGAGATTAGGAGATGACTTACTCATTGTCCAGATCTATGTTGATGATATAATTTTTGGATCTTCTGATAAATACTTATGTGAAGAGTTTTCTAAAACAATGAGTAAAGAGTTTGAGATGAGTATGATGGGAGAATTGTCCTACTTTTTGGGGTTTAGCATAAGGCAAATGGATGATGGAACTTTTCTCAATCAATCAAAATATACTAAGGACATTTTGAAGAAATATGAAATGGACAAAGCCAAGCCAATCAATACTCCCATGCCCTCCTCAGTTCAGTTAGATAAGGATTCAAATGGAAAATCTGTTGATCAGAAGAAGTATAGAGGGATAATAGGTTCACTGCTTTACCTGACTGCTAGCCGACCCGATATCATGTTTAGTGTCTGTCTTTGTGCTAGGTTTCAGGCTGATCCTAAAGAGTCCCACCTGACTGCTGTTAAGAGAATTCTTAGATATCTTTTAGGGACCCCAAACCTAGGAATTTGGTACCCTAGGCACAACACCTCTTTTGAGATCATTGGATATTCTGACTCTGACTTTGCGGGGTGTAGGGTGGATAGGAAGAGTACCTCTGGGACTTGTCAATTCATAGGACAGTCGTTAGTCTCCTGGTCCAGTAGAAAATAGAACTCAGTTGCACTTTCCACTGCTGAAGCTGAGTACATTGCCTTAGGAAGTTGTGTGGCCCAAGTTCTGTGGTTGAAACAACAAGTCTTGGATTTAGGAGTACCCGTTGGCACAATTTCTGTTCTGTGTGATAATACCAGTGCCATCTGTATCTCTAAGAATCCAATCCAACATTCTAGGACCAAACACATTGACATTAGGCATCACTTCATTAGGGACCATGTTACAAAAGGGGACATTGAGCTACATCATGTAGCAACTGAAAATCAGCTGGCTGACATATTCACTAAACCACTGGCCTTTGACTCATTCAGCATTTTGAGAACCAGATTAGGAGTGATTGATATAAATGCTTGATTCTGATGACTGCTGATTTATTATCTTTCTGATTGGTATTCTGATTTCTGTTAGGTAGGTTTAGTTTTTCTTTTGATTTTTGATTTCTGTTAGTTAGTTTTTGGCTTTGATTATTTACTTTCAGTTGATTTTATGTCTTTTGCTGATTTCTGTTTTAGCCTTATTGTTAGTTTGATTTAAGTATTTACTCTGATATGATTTTATACCTATTTTTTTTATTCACTAGCTCATATCTTGCACTTACTGTTTTATGTTTTTCAAAATCTGATCACCGCTCACTACTTCTGATAATCTGAATTTCTGACTGGGAGTTTTTACCTTGTTTTGATTTGGAAGCTGGTAAGCAGTGATTGATTCCATTGAATCTGTTAAAGGGAAGAAACATTGATGATTGTTTCTCTTCCTCTAACTCCTTTACTGGTGTATGGTTTCTTTTGGATAAAAATCTTCTTCAAAATTAAAATGTTAGTTTTTTGAAATAGAGATTATTTTATCTTCCTACAGTAATCTGCCTCATATCAATAGTGTTTTTCAAAGTCTTGAGTCATTAGTTTGATTTTCTAAAACCAAGTGATTGCATTTATCATATGATGTGTGGTTTTTTTGTTTTGTGAATCATTCTTCCCTACTGTGGAGAGACATCTCCTATGTCTGGAAGATAGATTCACAGCTGAGACTCTTTAATGATTATGAAAAGGAGAAAGCTTACAAAAGATGCGCAGTGCGCCAACCAAATTGAAAAAGAGGCATAAAATGAGCCCAAAACTGAAAAGATGCGAAAATGCCAAATACACAAAGTGTATCAAAAAATCAAAAGATGCGCAGTGCGCCAAATAAATTGAAAAAAAAAGAGGCACCAAATGAGCCCAACCTAAGCTTTTTTTCTCTTTCAGATCTTTAAATGTCTTAGAAAAAAACTCGTGTGTCACTTAATACGTTCAAAAAGCTTGAGTTTGAAAATCTTGATTTCTGATTTTTTACTTTGTAACACTATTATATCAGATATTTTTCTGGAACGAGATTTGAAAGGATCTCTTTTCAAATCTAATGTCTTTTCTTCTGAATCGGATTTTTGTTTTGAAAGAGGTTTACATCGATAAGGTGCCCGGGGTCGGAGTTACGAAAGTCGATTTTTTCAACCTTTTCTGGATTTCAGCGTTGTCAATCGTTCTCTTATTGGTTTTTGAATATAAAATCAAGGAAAAATTCTGATTTACTCGAGCAGATTGATCAAAAAAAAAAAAAAAAAAAAAAACTTTGCTTTTTCATGTTTTTTTTTTCTTCTGTGAGTTTCTTTTTTTTGTGTGGCATTTTGATTTACATAATTGTGTTTTTGGAATCCTGATTGGTCTTCTTCATCATCCATCTTGTTCTGTTTTCTTCACATCGTCCTGGACGATCCACATATCATCCTGGACGATCCACTCCGTCCTGGACGATCTAAACATCGTCCTGGACGATTCGTTCAGAATCGCCCCTTCACTGCTCCAGCTGCTGAAAAACTTCCAATTATTGGTGATCGTCCCGGACGATACTCACATCGTCCTAGACGATATGATCCATATCCTCCTGATCTGATCAAACGACTGAGATTGCGCCAATTATTGCCCATCGTCCCGGACGATCCCCTTATCGTCCTGGACGATCCACCTGTCAAGCCGCTGGACGATTTAAATTCGGCCCATCCGACATATTTATTGTAAATCGTCCTGGACGATCCACCTAATCGTCCGGGACGATACCTTTTCGTCAACGGTCGTTCAGCTGACTCCTCGGGACGATCGCCTGTGTCTAATCGTCCCGGACGATATATGATCGTCCTGGACGATCGGACCGCCTTTTTTGACCAATCGTACAGGACGACATAAATGTCCCGATCGTCCCGGACGATGTCTCGATCGTACGGGACGATCAGTCCGTTTTCTTTATAAACAGCAGATTTCTTGAGCTTTTTCACACCGGTTTTCTCCACTCCACCTCTCCTCCTTACTCTCTCAAATCCTCATGGCTGGTGGCAAGCGTTCCCGTCAGAAGGGTGCCAGTTCGTCCCGGGGACATGTAGATCCTCGCTTCCCGAATGCCGCCGATCAGGCGGCTTTCGAATGCTATCGTAATGTAGGTATCACGCACTCCAAGATTGTCAATCCACGCACTCTCACGTATCCCGTTTTAGACTTGTTCGCACACACCTCGCTCACCTTCATTCTGACCTTAGCCTTTCCCTTCAATCTGGAACTCCTTCGCATCTTCTTTGCCAACTTGCGCATTTCCGCGGACTATTCCACTCTTCGCTCCTACGTAAATCAACGCCCCGTGGAACTCACGACCCACGATTTTCACAATATCCTCAACTTGTCTATCACTGGCGACAAGATCCACACGATCATCACTGATCCTGACTATGATTGGAGTGTCGCCAATCACTTCCTTCGCAATACCAACGCACCCTATCACGACAATGCTTGCACTTCCCTTCTCAAGGACGCCCGGACCATTCAGCACGTCCTTCGTTCCTCCGTCATTCCAAAGGCGGGGGATCGGATTCACATTACCCCGCTCCTGTCCTTGACCACCTACTACATCATGGCCCGTCGAGAATTTAATGCCTCTGATCTGATCATCCGATACATAGAACATCTCACCACCATTAGAGATCCGGGCCACAGGCGTCGCCCAAATCTAGCTTTAGGTCATCTCATTCACTATGCCTTAGAGACAAAATATGACCTTCAGTATCCTGTCCCTCCTGATGTCCCTCCTTCCTTCTTCACAAACAACTCATTCCACGTCCTACACAGCACCCGCCTACATCCGGAACCTGCCCCGGATGTTGAGGAAGAAGAGGAAGAGGCTGCTCCAGTTCCTGCTGCACCAGAGGCACCTGCACCCCTTCGCATTGCCTCTCCCCTTGACCACCTGGTGCAGCGCTTCGACCAGTGGGAGGCCCGTTTTGACTCCTACGTGGTTGCCCAGGAGCAGCAGCACAACGAGGACCTCCAACGCTTCGCGGACTATGCTGCACAGCAGCAGCAGCAGCACGACCAGGACATGGCCTGGTTTGGAGCTCACTTTCAGGCCATTCACCATTACTTCTACCCTCCACCGCCACCTCCTTCCGATCAGGATCCGCCTCAGTTTTAGTTTTCTGTCGTGTTGTTGTTCTGTATTTGTTTTATTTTATGTTTTATTTCCGTGTTTATGTTTCTCCCTCCTCCTTTTTGTGATGTCAAAAGGGGGAGTCAGTTGTAGTCGTGTCGTGTCTGTTTCTGTTTTCTATTTCATGTTTTATGTATTGTTTGAGCTGTTAAATGAAAATTAAAAAAAAAAAATGTTTGTTTTGTTTGATCTGCTAGTTTATCTTTATTTTCAGACTAATTTACAAATGTTTGCCATCATCAAAAAGGGGGAGATTGTTGCAAATCTGGTTTTGATGATGACAAACATGTTTCCAGTGTGTTTTGCTTGGCTAATCTGTTTCAGGCACAAAAGACCGCGAGCCACTCAAGCCAACTCAAGATCGGGTCCAAGTGTGTCAAATGTATGATTTTTCCTTTTATTGAGTCAATTGTAATGTAACTGATTCCCTAGCTAAGTAACCTTGCACACACACACTCAGGGAGAGAGATTGAGTGAATTAGAGTTTCTGTTAAAATTTTGTTCAGATCGTCCTGGACGATAGTTCCATCGTCCTGGACGATCCAGTTAAAACAGAAACCCTAATTAGGGCGACTAAGTTAAAAAGGACTGATTGAGCCGATCGTCCTGGACGATCTACGGATCGTACGGGACGATATTCCCAAATCAGAAATTCTCAGCCGCCAGATTAAGTTAGGCAAGTTTTATTTTAAGTATTTTGGTCTGATCGTCCCGGACGATACGTGTATTGTCCTGGACGATTTACTACAATCATGCCTAAATTAGTCTGGTAATTAAGGAAAGCAATTAATGTTTAATTGATACGATCACATCGTCCTGGACGATCGCAGGATCGTCCCGGACGATCGTGATCGTCTTGTGCATTTCAGCTGTACGTCCAGAACTATGTACAGGACGATTTGGGGCCTTTTTGAACTAATCGTACCGGATGATTACCCTATCGTCCGGGACGAGCAAGTCATTTTTTGGTCGTCCAGCGCAGTTTTCTCTGGACGACCCGAACTGTCTTCTGGACGATTTCCTTCAATTTGAACTAATCGTCCCGGACGATCGCAGGATCGGACGGGACGATATGAACAACTTTTTCTACTGATCGTCCAGAAGAGCCAGATCGTCCAGGCTGAAACAGCTGAATTTGAACTGATCGTACAGGACGATATACCGATCGTCCTGGACGATCTTGGCCGACAAGTTGAGATTTAGGGCAAATTTTAAGCCCTCCTTTAAAAGAACTTTTTCCTAGATTTGGAAATATCTTTTGCTGCCTTCCTTCCCTGAGAAATCCTAGAGAGAGAGAGAGTTGGGAGAGAGAGAAGAGATCTTGTGAGGGGGAGTTAGTGAGGGTTTCACTAAGGTTGCTCCAAGCACGGATCAGAGTCGTCTTCTCCGCTCGTCGTCTTTCGTCTAGTCGGTGTTCTTCGTGGGAGGATCGTTCGCAAGAAGATCCGGGTTCTCTGCCCGCTTAAGGAGGAAGCGAAAGGAGTTTGTGGGTTCTCTGCCCGCTTCAGGTGGAAGCGAAAGGAGTTCGTGGGTTCTCTGCCCGCTTCAGGTGGAAGCAAAAGGAGTTCGAAGGTTCTCTGCCTGCTTCAGGAGGAAGCGAAAGGAGGTCGGGTTCTCTGCCTCACCGTGTGGTGAAAAGGAGGTGTTTTGTACAGGCTTCTCCGCCTTGCTGTGGGAGCAAAAGGAGAGTCACTTTCGTTTAGTGCAATACCCGGAGGGGAGGCTCCGGGGAGTGGACGTAGGTCAAGTTGACCGAACCACTATAAAATCTGGTTTGCTTTTCTGATTCAGTTTTGCATTTTACTTTTCAATATAAACTGCTTGGGTGAATATCGTTGGTTGATCTTTTCGTTATTGTTTACTTGTTTCCGCTGCTAAGTTTCGAAAAGATTTTTGTAGTTATCGTGAAATTTTTAAATAACCAATTCACCCCCCCTCTTGGTTAGCCTCGGGACTAGTTCACTAGGGCTTAACATCCCTTTCGAACTTTTAAGTCTGATGAATTATGGATCTTAGCTATGCAAGAGGAACTGAATCAATTTGTAAGGAATGATGTTTAGTTGTTAGTAGAAAGACCTAGGAATCAAAGTATAATGGGAACAAAGTGGGTCTTTAAGAATAAAATGAATGATTCTGGTGTGGTGGTTAGGAATAAGGAAAGATTGGTGGCTAAGGGGTATAATCAGATTGAAGGGATTGATTTTGAGGAGACCTTTGCCCCTGTAGCTAGATTGGAAGCCATTAGGGTGCTACTAGCCTTTGCATGTTATAAGGGATTTAAGCTGTTTCAAATGGATGTCAAGAGTGCCTTTTTAAATGGGGTAATAAAAGAGGATATTTTTGTAGAACAACCCCCAGGTTTTGAGAGTTCCTAATATCTAAATCATGTTTAAAAATTAAAAAAGGCCTTATATGGATTAAAACAGGCACCCAGAGCTTGGTATGAGAGGCTTAGCACATTCCTGTTAGAAAGAGAGTTTGTTAAGGGGAGCGTAGACACCACCCTTTTTTTGAGGAGAATAGGGGATGATTTACTCATTGTCCAGATCTATGTTGATGATATAATTTTTGGATCTTCTGATAAATATTTATATGATGAATTTTCTAAAATAATGAGTAAGGAGTTTGAGATGAGTATGATGGGAGAATTGTCCTACTTTTTTGGGTTTAGCATAAGGTAAATGGATGATGGAACCTTTCTCAATCAATCTAAATACACTAAGGACATTTTGAAGAAATATGAAATGGACAAAGCCAAGCCAATTAACACTCCCATGAGCTCCTTTGTTCAGTTAGATAAGGATTCAAGTGAAAAATCTGTTGATCAGAAGAAGTATAGAGGAATAATTAGATCACTACTTTACCTGACTGTTAGCCGACCTGATATCATGTTTAGTGTTTATCTTTATGCTAGGTTTCAGGCTGATCCTAAAGAGTCCCACCTGACTGCTGTTAAGAGAATTCTTAGATATCTTTTAGGGACCCCAAACCTAGGAATCTGTTACCCTAGGCACAACACTTTTTTGAGATTATTGGATATTTTGATTATGACTTTACAGGGTGTAGGGTGGATAGAAAGAGCACTTCTGGAACTTGTCAATTCATAGGACATTCTTTAGTCTCCTGGTTTAGTAGAAAATAGAACTCAGTTGCACTTTCCACTACTGAAGTTGAGTATATTACCTTAGGAAGTTGTGTGGCCCAAGTTCTTTGGTTGAAGCAACAAGTCTTGGATTTAGGATTACCTGTGGGCATAATTTTTATTCTATGTGATAATGCTAGTGCCATCTGCATTTCTAAGAATCCAATCCAACATTCTAGAACCAAACACATTGATATAAGGCATCACTTCATTAGGGACCATATTACGAAAGGGGACATTGAGCTACATCATGTAGCAATTGAAAATCAACTGGCTGACATATTTACTAAACCACTGGCCTTTGACTCTTTTAGCATTTTGAGGACCAGATTAGGAGTGATTAACATAAATGCTTGATTCTGATGAATACTGATCTATGATTTGCCTATTTTTCATTCTGTTTCTGTTAGTTAGCTGTTTGATTTGATTATCGATTTTCTATTGTTTTTATTTTTCTGCTAATTTCTGTTTTAGCCTAGGTGTCAGTTTAACTTGAATATTTATTTTGATGTAATTTTCTACTTATTTTTATTTACTGGTTCATCTATTTTGTTTACTGTTTTATCTCTTTCAAAATCAGATCACTGCTCACTACTACTGATAAATTGGATTTCTGACTGAGAGTTTTGCATTATTTTTTATTTGGAAACTGGTAATCAGTGATTGATTCCACTGGATCTGTTAAATGGAAGAAACATTAATGATTGTTTCTCTTCCTCTAACTCCTTTACTGATGTATTTTTTCTTTTGGATAAAAATCTTCTTTAAAATTAAAAAATTAGTTTTTAAAACAGAGATTTATTTTATCTTCCTACAGTAATCTACCTTATATGAATAGTGTTTTCAAAGTCATGAGTCATTGTTATGATTTTCTGAAACAAGTGATTGCACTTATCATATGATGTATGGTTTTTGTTTTGTGAATTACTTTTTCTTATTGTAGAGAGTAAGCTTTTGTGTCTCTTATGTCTGGAAGGTAATTTTACAGCTGAGATCTTTTAACGATTTTGAGAGGGAGAAAGCTTACAAAAAATGCGCAGTGCGCCAAACAAATTGAAAAAGAGGCACAAAATGAGCTCAAAGCTGAAAAGATGCAAAATGTCGCCAAACTAAAAGATACACAAAGTGTATCAAAAGAAAAAGATGCGCAATACGCCAAATAAATTGAAAAAGAGGCTCAAAATGAGCCCAAATCAAGCTTTCTTCCCTTTCAGATCATTAAATGTCTTAGAAAAATCTGTGCGCCACTTATTATTTTCAAAAGCTTGAGTTTAAAAATCCTGATTTCTGATTTATTACTTTGTAACACTATTATATCAGATATTTTTCTGGAACGAGGCTTGAAAGGATCTCTTTTAAATCTAAGTTCTTTTCTTCTGAATTGGATTTTTTGTTTTTGAAAGGGTTTTGCATCTATAAGGTGTCTGAGGTGGGAGTTACGAAAGTTGATTTTCCAACTTTTTCTAGATTTCAGCGCTGTCAATCATCTTCTTATTGGTTTTTGGATTTAAAATCAAGGAAAATTTTTGATTTACTGGAGAAAATCGATAAAAAAAACCATTATTTTTGTATATTTTTTTTAGTTTTGTGTTTTGTGCTATTTTCTGTTTATTCTGTTGCTTCTGTTCCTCCTCCTTTTTGTGATGTCAAAAGGGGGAGTTGGTTGTAGTAGTTTTTTTTTTATGTATTGATCTTGTTTTATGTTGTTTATTTCCTTTGTAGTTATTTTCCTGTACTGTTCTAGTTATTCAATGAAATTTGGAAAGAAATTTATTTTTTCGATGTGCGTTGGTTAACTCCTAGTTCTTTTATTTTAAACTACTACACTAATATTTGCCATCATAAAAAACGGGGAGATTATTACAAATCTGGTTTTAAAAAGTAAAGTTTTGATGATGACAAACATGTTTGTATTCTATTTTTCTTGGCTAATCCATTTCAGGTACAAAAGATTAAAAGCAACTCAAGCCAACTCATGATCGGGTCCATGTGTGTCTAAATGTACTATTTTCCTTTTCTTGCGTCAATTATATTGTAAATGATCCCCTAGCTAAGTAACCTTGCACACATACACTCAGGGGGAGAGCTTGAGTGAATTAGAGTTTCTGTTCAATTTTTGTTTAGATCGCCTTGGACGATATTCACATCGTCTTGGACGATCCAGTAAAAATAGAAATCCTAATTAGGGAGACCAAGTTAAGTCTGTATGATTAAGCCGATCGTCTTGGACGATCCATACATCATACGGGATGATAGGCTCAAATAAAAAATTCTCAGCTGCCAGATCAAGTTAGGCTAGTTTTATTTTTAGAGATTTGATCTGATCATCCTGGACGATACGTGTATCGTCCTGGACGATCCAGTACAATCATGACTAAATTAGTCTGGTGATTAAAGAAAGTAATTAATATTTAATTGATATGATCATATCATCCGGGATGATCATGATCGTCTAGTGTGTTTCGGTTGTACGTCTAGAGCGGTGATCATGACATTTTTGGCACTTTTTAAACTAATTATACTGGATGATATCCGTATCATTCTGGACGTTCAAGTCATTTTTAGGTCGTCCAGCACAAGTTTCTCTAGACGACCAGAGCGATCTTCTGGATGAAATTCCTGAATTTACACTAATTATCCCGGACGATCGCAGAATCGTACGGGATGATCTGAACAATTTTTCCTACTGATCGTCCAGAAGGGCCAGATCGTCCAGGCTAAAATAGGTGATTTTGAACTGATCGTACAGGATGATATATCGATCGTCCTGGACGATCTTGGCCGACCAGTTGAGATTTAGGGCAAATTTTTAGCCGTCCTATAAAAGATCTTTTTCTTTCAACAAGAAAAATCTTTTATCACTTTCCTTTATAAAGAAACCCTAGAGAGAGAGTTTGGGAGAGAGAGAGAGAGGATCTTATAAGGGAGAGTTTGTGAGGGATTCACAAAGGTTACTCCAAGTAAGGATTAGAGTCGTCTTCTCTATTCATCGTCTCTCATCTTGTTGGTGTTTTCTGTGGGAGGATCGTTCACAAGAAGATCCTGGTTCTCTGCCTGCTTCAGGAGGAAGCGAAAGGAGTTTAGGTTCTCTACCTGCTTCAGGAGGAAGCAAAAGGAGTCCGAGATTCTCTGCCTGCTTTAGGAGGAAGCGAAAGGAGGTTAGGTTCTCTGCCTCACCGTGTCGGTGGAAAGGAGTTTTTGTACAGGCTTCTCCGCCTTGCTGTGGGAGTAGAAGGAGAGTCACTTTGAGTTAGTGAAATACCTGGAAGGGAGGCTCTGGGGAGTGGACGTAGGTCAAGTTGACCGAACCACTATAAAATCTAGTGTGTTCTTTCTGATTATTTTCTGCACTTTATTTTTCTGTTATTAACCGCTTGGGTGAAATCTGTGGTTGATCTTTTCATTTATGTGTTTACTGTTTTCATTGTAAATCATCAAAAAGATTGTTCCTGTTGCTCTCAAATTTTTAAATAACCAATTCACCCCCCCTCTTGGTTAGCCTCGGGACTAGTTTATCAGGGCTTAACATCCGTATTGAACTTTCATACAAATGCACCACACTAGGTATATCCTTTTCTCTTAAAATGGCTTATTAATAATTTATTATATTATATTCCTATCCAATATATATATTCAATCATTAAATGTTCATAATTATAATCATTTTATCAAAAACCCGTCATCGAGAAGGTAACCACTTACCTTCAAAAATCCAGTGATTTCCTATAGAGTCATTACTCTAGAGGATTGTTGGCCCCGGCTAACCAATAACCAATAGGGTTCTACCGATATGCACATTAATGTACAAAAACATATAATATTCCAAAAAAATTCAGTAAGCATTTTTCAATATGTTTTATAGTTTCAATATGACAAATATTATTTCATACTAAGATATGATTTGTCAATATAATAATTTATTGCATTTAATAAGAGCATGTGCATGAAAATATAAAAATCGATATACAAAAGTTTATGCAATAATAAATCAAGAATGATCTATTTATGAATCTTCCTAATTCATTTTGAGCATATGCGTAAAATAAAAGAATTTGTAATAACATGATTGATAATCTAATATCCAAAGGTTTAACATAGGAAACCAGAATAACACCCCTAAAAAGAAATGTAAATTTATTCCAAAATAAATAATAAGTACTTAACCCTTTAGGTGAATGACACGAAACGGCAAGCCTACAAGATAATCAATTGGCAACACTACGAGGGCAATGACTCAAAGGTCACACAAATAAGAATAATGTTGAAAGACTTCAATGCTCGAAACATAAGGTTTACAAAACCCGAGCATGATTAAATATACATATATGAATATATTGAATATCATTAATTAAGCTTAAATGATCGTATATGGTTAGATCAATTCAAATCATCCTATATAAATAAGGCTTCCTCCCAAAGAAAACTAAACTAATAAAAAATGATACAACTGAAATAAAATCCTCGCTAATTAAAACTAGTTAAACGATGAAAGAGAAAACTATTATTTTTTAATTTGATAAACATGAGGGAGAAAATAAAAGAGAGGGAGGATACAAGAAAAGATAATGGAGCTTACTATTGAAGGAGAAAAAGAAAAAAAGAAGAAGAAGATGCTAGCTAATTTTGCCAAATAATCAAATGGTGGCTGCAAGGGAGAACGGAGAGAGAGGTTTGTTGGTTGTAGAGAGGCAAGGGATGGAGAATAAGCAATGCCTTAGGAGAGAGAGAGAATCAATGCAAGAAGGGCAAATCCCACGATTTTTGTGATTAGAGGGAGAGGCGCGTGCGAGTCGGCTCGGTTCCATGGCCTGCTGCTCGGTTCGGCACTACTAGCGTGCGAAGAGGGGAGCAGGAGGATTGGTTGGGTCACACAAAAGTGCTCGACCCAATGGGTCTAGGCTCAACTTATAATAGGAAAAATGGGGCCTTGTTAAGCTTTCATTGATAAAAAAAAAATTACATGGGTATAACGTACATCAATAGCATCAAAAAATATTAAGAAGCTAGCAATTGTGCAAAAAAGAAGGGAGCTATAAATGATTAAAAAAGGTTTGCATCATGTGTTCAAATTCAAAGATTGTTAACCAAATAACTGTATTCATAAGATCAGCAGCTCAAATGCACAAAGGCATGATTACCGCACAAAATACTTTGAAAGCACCCATAATGTATCCAATCATAAGTCCTGCTAGAACAAAAAGATACTAAAATAATCAGTCCTTGGTGACAGTAACTGAGTGTAATTCTGGGCGTTTTGAGATTCTGTGCATGCACATCCATATATATATAAATTTTTATTGCGTTAGCATTTGAATCTAGACTCATTAAAGTCCTCCGATGCATTTTGAGTTCGAGAACAGGTGCTAGCCACTAACTTTGATAAATTGCCCAGCTCAACCACCCTAAGTGGCATTATCGTAATAATTTCTTTACTGAAATATACATAATTCACAAGTTCCCCTCGACAACTGTTGATGTCTCCCTAATTATAATAAAGGCTAAAATCTTTAATATCAAAATAAGAAATGTCTTGTATGCACACCACTCTTATATATATCATAAACAATTTATCTTGATTGGGCACGAATCTAGAGGCAAAATTGAGTTGAAAGATAGTCAATCCCCGTACCCTGACCTATCTAGTTTTAGATATGTTTGCCCACACTACTCTTACTTTCATTTTGACCCTTACACTTTCTTTTCACTCTGAACTTTTATATGAATTCTTTGCCAGTCTCCGAATCAACTGTACCTATACTGCACTCCATTCCTATGAAACCAAACGACCGGTAGAGATCAATTACCAGGAATGTCATGAACTTCCTCAACTTTCTATCATTGGAGAAAGCTTCATCTCATTGCCTCAGATCCTGATTTTAATTGGAGTTAGGTTAATCAGGTTCTGAGGAACACAAATGCCACTTACCATGATGATGCCACTAGTTCATTGGTTAAAGATGCTTGGACCATCCAACATGTCCTCAGAACTTCTATAATTCCCAAGACTGGTGACCGGGTTCACATTACTCCCTTACTTTCCATCACAACCTACTATATCATGACTCATAGGGAATTCAATGCTACTAACCTTATCTTTTGATACATTGAGCACTTGACTAGCATTAGGGATCCTAGACATAGAAGGAAACTAAATTTGGCCCTAGGACACCTCATTTCTTATGTCCTTGAAACCAAGTACAATATTCAGTAACCTACCCCTCTAAATTATCCACCCTCCTTCTTCACAAATACCTCCTTCCATGTCCTTCACATCACTTGTCTCTATCCGGAGCACGAGCAAGCTGAGGGAGCAGAAGAAGTGGAATTTCCTGCACCTGTTCTTATCCGCCAGTAGTCACAGCTGGATCAGCTGGTGGAGAGGTTTGACCAGTGGGAGGACAGGTTTGACTCCTACATTGTTGCACAGGAGCAGCAGCATACTATAGATGTTGATCACTTTAATACCTATGTAGTCCAGCAGCAGCAGTAGCATGACAAGGATATGGCCTGGTTTGGAGAACAGTTCACTTCCCTCTACAGTCTTTTTCAGCCACCACCACCTCCTCCTCCAACTGATCAAGGTCCCTCCTAATATTAGCTTGTTTGATTTTTCTATTTATTTTTCTATGATATTTTGTACTGCAGTTCTTCTCTATATTATTCTATGTGTTTTTTGTTTATTTTTCTATTTCCTCCATTTTGTGATGTCAAAAAGGGGAGTAGTGTCAGTGTTGTACTATTTCATGCTTGTTTTAGTAAAATTTAAATTTCTTATGTTTAATTATTTTTCTTTATCATATGTATTAATCTGTTTAATCTACTTGATTTGAAACTACCCAACAAATGTTTGCCATCATAAATAGGGAGAGATTGTAGCAAATCTAGATTCAAGGATTATAATTTTGATGATAACAAACATTCCTATTTTTGTTTGATTGCCTAACCTTTTAGGTCCACAAGATCAAGTGCAATTCAAGTTAGCTCAATATCGGGTCTGTTTGTGTTCAAATGTAATTTTTCCCTTTCTCGAGTCAAATGTAATGTGATGGATCCCCAAGCTAAGTAACCTTGTATACACACACTCAGGGGGAGAATTTTAGTGAGTTAGAGTTCCTGTTCTATTTTGATCACATCATTCTGGATGATCGTGAGATCATCCTGGACGATCCATTAAAAATAGAAATCATAATTAGGGCAGCTCATTAATCCAGTCTGATTAAGCAGATCATCTTGAACGATCCTCCCATCGTTCAGGATGATATGCTCAAATCAAAATTCCTCAGCCGCTAGACTCATTTAGGTAAGTTTTTATTTTAGGATTTTGGTGTAAACGTATAGGATGATATAAGTATCATCCTGGATGATGCATTACAATTGTGCCTAATTTAGCCAGGAGATTAAGGAAAGTAATTGAGGATTAATTAATTGATCACATCATTCTGGCTGATCGTAAGATCGTCTGGGATGATTCGTTATAAATCCTCATTATCCAACATAGTTTTCCTAGACGACCCAAACTATGTGCTGGATGATATTGCCCATTTTTGAACTAATCGTACAGGATGATAACCTTATCGTCTGTGATGATTAGTTATAAATCCTCATCATACAACAGAATTTTCCTGGATGACCCGAACTATATTCCGGACGATATTGGCCATTTTTGAACTAATCCTACAATATGATTGGAAGATATTCTTGATTTTGAACTAATCATCCAAAATGATCACAGGATCATCCTGGATGATCAGAATAGACCATGTCTCCTAATCATCCAGAAGAACCAGATCGTCCAAAGTAAAAGAATGATTTACACTGATCGTACAGGACGATCGCAAGACCGTCCTGGTTCATCTCTGACGGTAAATTAAAATTTAGGGCAACTTTTGAGCCCTTCTATCAAAGCTCTCTTGTTTGTTATTAGAAAAACTTTTTACTGTTGTCCTCACCTGAGAGAGTCTTGAAAAGGAGAGGGAGAGCTTGGGGGGCAGAGAGAGAGGATCTTGTGAGGGGGAGTTTAAGAGGTGTTCACAAAGGTTTCTCCAAGCAAGGATTCGAGCCGTCTTCTCCAGTCATCATCCCTTATTCCTTGGTGGCTCTATGAGAAGGATAATTAGTAAAAGGATCGAGATTCTTTGCCTGCTTCAGGTGGAAGCAAAAGGAGATAAGGTTCTTTGCCTGCTTCAGGAGGAAACAAAAGGAGGTAAGGTTCTCTGCCTGCTTCAGAAGGAAGCAAAAGGAGGTAAGGTTCTCTACATGCTTCAGAAGGAAGAAAAAGGAGGTAAGGTTCTCTACCTGCTTTAGGAGGAAGCAAAAGGAGGTTGGGGTTTCTGCCTCACAGGGGCTGGTGAAAAGGAGTTTTTGTAAAGGCTTCTTCGCCTTGTTATGACAGCAAAGGGAGAGTCACTGAGTTTTAGTGTAATACCTGGAGGGGAGGCTCCGGGGAGTGGATGTAGGTCAAGTTGAACGAACCATTATAAAATCTAGTGTTTTCTTTCTTTTTACTATTCTACATTTTAGTTTATGTACTTTACTTTCCTGTGGATGGTCGTGTGGTTAAAGTTATTATTTTGTTTGATTATTCATCTCCACATCAACATGCAATTATATTTATTTTAAAATATTTAAAAAGGTTTTTAAAATCTTATTTTTGGCTTAAGAATTTTTTAAAACTACCAATTCACTCCCCCTCTTGGTTAGCCTCGGGCTAATTCATAAGGGCTTAACATCCCTAACAAACTTTCAACTTTATTTAAATATTATTTGTTTATAAAAAAATCAAGTGGCTTGATGAGACAAATCCAAAAAACCTAAGATAATTTAATTTTAATGAGGCACTCAAATGTTAGATGTGATCAAGATTATTTATATAAGCTCTTCGATGGAGTTTTTTAGATTCTAACTAAATTTATGAAAATTCTTCTCTAAAAAAGGCCATAAATAAGACTTCGCTTTTTGTGTGAAAAGAATCAATCGTTACCACTAAGGGTGTTTAAAAGGGTCAACGGGTCAGGTTTGGGTCCACCCTAAAATTAACCCAACCTGAATATGGTTTACCTGAACTGTTTAATAAACAGGTCAAAATGTGAACTCGAACATGACCTACTAGCAAGCCAAATGGCTTAAAGTCAACCCAATAAGCCATTTTGATTTTTTTTTACTTTTTAATAATAGATTTTAGATTAAGTAATAAAAAATAAGACAATCATACTTGCAAATAAAAAAATTAAGAAAAAAATAACTATAAAAAGGTTATTTCCAATCAAAATTAAGTTAGTGGGTCAACCCAAACTATACTAGTTTAATAAATGGGTCAAAGTTCCAAACTCGAACCTGACTCTTTATTAAACGGGCCAACCTAAACCTAAATTTATCAGATCGGGTTGGCTGATCAGGTCATTTTTTGACACCACTAGTTACCACTATTGCTTGATCTATCATTTAACTATTATTTCTTGACTACTTACATCAAATTCATTATTAAACTTTAATTGTCCTCTTGTAGACACTCAACTCACTACAGAAAAAGCTGACATTACCGATGGACTTTCTGGCGATATTACATGTGCCTATAATAGTGGCGGTGTAACCAGCGATTATTCCACTATTCAATTACTACGGGTTGTCTGACAGATAAATTGCCAAAACATTATCAACAAAAAAGTTGCCGGCAGTGCTGCCAATTTTCTTAAGCTGGCAGTACCTGCAGTTGAAAAATGTGCCAAAAATTGTTCGGCAAAACTTTTGGCAAAAAACCTGCCAGCTTGCTTAAACACAATGAAATTTTCCAATAGAAATGCCACTGGAGACATCTTCGATAAAATATTCGCCGGTAATACCGCCAAAAAAGGCCCTAATTCTCATCCCAACACTGTTTGTAATCATCTTGCTATTCATTTAATTCCCAATTACTCCTGATCATGTGAGTCACCTCCCGTGGAACGCCGCCTCTATCACCTTCGTACACCGCCTCCATCGTAGTTGTTCGCCACCTTGATCACCACAACCGTCATTAGTTTTTTGCTATAAGCCCATATCATTTTTCTTTGGTCATGGATGTTCTCGGTAGAGATTTGTAAGAGATTGTACGATGGTGTATGCATTTTATTGATGATATTCTTCTTGTTGATAAGACTAGAGAGGGAGTTAATGGTGAAATAGATGTGGATACTATTAATAGAATTCTAGTTGGATGGTTAAAGTGGAGGAGTACGTTGGGCTTATTGTGTGATGAAAAATTCACCTCTAACTTAGGGGAAAAGTCTATAAGATGGTGGTGAGACTTGCAATGCTTTATGGTGTAAAATATTGGTCATTAAAAGAGAAGCATAACATTAAGTTAAGTGTTTGCAGAGATGAGTGGCTTTACTCTTAGAGATAAGATATAAAATGAGCATATACATGAAAAGGTTGGAGAAGCTCCTATGGATGATAAAATTAGAGAGAGTGAGAGAGTCGCCTTAGATGGTTTGGTCACATAAAATGACGGCATCCCGATGACCAAGTTAGGAAAGTAGAGGTGTTAGATGACAAAATTTCTATATAAAAAAGAATATAAACAGGGCTCCACTTTTTACATGATGGAGTTTCAAGAGTTGAGAGAGATAGAGAACTCTATTGTATTTTCTGATGATCATTGCCGATGATCACCTTCAACAATCTTCACCACCATTGCCTGAATTTTATCTTTTGACTATTATTACCTTACTACCAACATCGAATATCATTATTAGACTTCAATTGTCCTCCTATGGACATTCAATTTCTATAAAAACTTTAACAAGAATAAGATAGTTATTTTGAATTATATAACATAGTCTTCTTCTATTATAGTTAACAGTGGATTATTGTGTATATAATTATATAATGGATCCTTATTATTGGGGCTAGGCCCCATGATTTTACCCTTTTTGGATTTTCTATGTAAAAATATATGATGACTCTTATAACCTGTAATTGTGCAAGCTATATCTTTATATAAAGCTAAGATATTAGCATCTCTACCACCATAATTTTTTAGCACATGAAAGTTTGACACCATATATTGTAACTCATAGCCTAATATCATATTAATATAATTATAAATAAGAGTAATACCATTGGTATTAGATTTTTTTTATTCCAATATGTGTAAAACCAAAAATATGTATAACAATCATAAATGTCATAATAAACTAGGAAAAAGACCCTAAAAGCCATCCATAGATGATAGATTCATTAGATGGAGGCTTGTATCTTTTAGTTGGAAGAGGCTAGCCAATAAAGTGTACTATTATCACATCATGATATTACTTATCAGTTATAGATTCAACATTAGAAAGGGGATAATAATTTTAAAAACACTCATTGCAAATACCCTTATCAATAAGCTAAAGCTTCTCCAACATCACATTATAACCAAAAAATTATTGATACTACTTATTTAACTCATCCTTCATATGTTTCTCAACCAACATGGAATCTTCTACTAATCCTAGTGAACTGGAATTAGTCCTAACTAATTGATTCTCCTTATTACATTATACAAGATGAATTAAGGCATTTTGTTTAAGAGGAATTTATAATAAGGGATAGAAATTAACTTCCTCCTCCACATAATTTTAGGATTCTTCACCTTTAATAGATTTAATTTTCTAACATCCTATTCCAGTGGGGTAAAATCCACCCACTAATGATTTGTATGATGGGTTATCTAACCTTTATAAGTATGTTGGTCATTGTGGGACCGTCATGCATATCCAACAAGCCTTTGATGCGCTTCTTTGTTAAATCTTTCATACTATTTTAAAAGGTCAATCTTGCACCTTGTTTTACTCACAATTTAATAATAGTATCCATAATTTTGCTCACATTGCTCAACTTTTAATAAAGCAATTTATTATCAATCAAATAATCATCAGAGATTCATTTAATCTTATAGGGATACATCAAAATAAATGAGAGTTCTTAAGAGAATACCTTCAAAGATCTTTTCTAAAGAATATCAAAATTTAGGAGTGGATACTAAGTTATTAGGGGTCATCTTTCTTTTAAGTTTTCTCCCTAGACATTTTGACTCATTAATGTGAGAGATAGTTTACTATTGTACTGATATATTCATTTAACAAAATCATAAATTATTGCTAATAAAGCTATCAATATACATAAAAAATAGTTTGAGTGATCATCTATGCTTAAGACTTAATTTCTCAAAAATTTCAATGTAAAAAATGATCAATAAAAAATTATTTCTTTCCACTTTATCTAGCACAAAAATAATTAGGGTATCAATCATCTGTATAACAAAGAGAATATAATTAGTTTAAGGAATAGACTCCACTAAATACGTATCGAGTTAATATTTTAATGGCTATATTAGATGCGGAGAATATTAGTAGCCTTATCCATTAAAACAAAATTTAGAAAATCATCGCTTTTATTATAGTTGGGGACATAGTATTAAAGCATGTCTACAATTAGAAGTTGAAATTAAGAGTTTCAATTAGTAGGATTCTTTGCTATTTTATTTAGAATCATGCTATTCATACTGAAATAACCCCACTAGAGGGAAAAATTGACAAAGAAATTGAAGGAAAGCCAATGAATAGTTTGGAAAATCAAGACTATAGTTGGAGAATCATTCTACCTCCTCAAGTTCTCCTAACCATCCTTGAGTTAACAACCAAGAAATCCCACATTGATTATATAATGACCACTTCTACAGTGTTGAGTTTACTAGTATTGACTAGAATTGAAGCTAATAAAAATTCAAAATTTATTGAGTGCCTATAAAATCTATGTAAATTTCAAAGTTTTTTTATGTTTAATTTATTCTTAAAAGGTTGTGGTTTGAAATTGGAAAGGGAAATAATAAGAAGAAAAATTCTCCTTAGAAGAACTAAAATACTTAGGAGCGTTGTTGCACTTGAGTGATGGGGCTGTGGTGCTAAAGTATCTATTCAGCACTAAATTTTCTCTTAGGTGCTGTGATACTAGGAAAGGGGTGCTTCAACGCCAACCTCTCTATTTGAGTGTCTGGAAATTTCACTGGAAGGGCTATAGTGCTGAGCATTATAGCACTGTGGTACTCTTGGTCTATCAATATCAAAATCTATTTACAAAAATTCATTCTTATTTTAGTTAGTCTATTAGAGAGATAAGGAGAGGGATTTTAGAGAGAGAAATTTTCATTTGGAGGTCTTAGAGCTAATTTCATCTAACGGGTTAGTTGGGGAAGTTATTTGGTCTGATGTTGGTTATCCGTACACTACTTTAGAATTTAATTTCATTGTCTTTGTGGGTATTTTTGGTTTTTTTATTGATTATGGTTTTATGTAAATATAATTTTATGAAGATTTATGAAGTTTTCATTGGTTAACTTTTAATATGGAGTAGAAAAAAATATTATAGTCATGTTCATTGGAAAAATATATATGTTTAGTAGGTAATTTGATTTATACACTATTTAAGTCTTTCTATGAGTATGCTGATGTTTATAGAAATATAATAGAATATTAAATGTTTTAAAATGATGCTATGAACATTATCCATAAATGATTTATGAATTATTTCTATTGAATGTGTATGCAAGCTTACCTTGTGCATACTACTATTTCAAAATACCTATGAAATCTCATATATTCCTATACCATGTTAAGTATTGCTTATGTATATTAGAATGTTGATATTTTTATGTTTATGTGATGAGATTGACATGATATGTTCATGCATTGGAAAATATGTGGATGAAGAGGGAGAAAGGAGAAATTATATATATATATATATATATATATATATATATATATATAAGTGGACGTATACGTGGAAGTTGATATATAAGGAGGCATAGAAAAAATGGGGGCATAAGTGGAAGTGGATGTATAAGGAGGCATCGAGAAATGTGATATATATTATGCATTGATGTGTTAAATGTTATGTTCTGTTATGCATTTTATTTATAATATCTTGTTCAAGTGAATAATCATGTTATCTCTAGAAAAAATATTTCTGTTGTGATTCAATATATGACATTAGTTGTACTATTTTGATCAAGTTAATGATAACAATGCTTAATTTTCATGTTGATTTAATTAACTATGTAATTTTTGCTCACATAATCTTAATTTATTGTGCAAATTATTTTAATATAATACTGAATTCTTTAACAGGTTTGGTGTTACATATTATGCAAGTTTTACTTATCAATGTTACCAACATATCATTTTAGGAAAGGTAAGGCCCTGATGGAGTAGGATTAATTGATAAGGGTGGTAATATAGGTTGTAGGTATGTTGTCGTAGAAGTGTATTCTTTTGGTTATCCAATCATTTTTGCATAATGGGTTATATAAGAAAATAATTATATCTAGATTGCTCTACATTATTCTTTTTATGATATAAATGAATGAAATGAGAATGTTTATATTTACTATTATCTATTGATTTTATAGGGCTCTTTGTTATTAATATTAATGACATAAAAATAATTTTATCAATTAGATCTTGGGATGTGATAGGTGGTATTAGA
Organism: Dendrobium chrysotoxum; assembly: GCA_019925795.1. Lineage (NCBI taxonomy): Eukaryota > Viridiplantae > Streptophyta > Magnoliopsida > Asparagales > Orchidaceae > Dendrobium > Dendrobium chrysotoxum. The sequence goes on from CM034313.1 coordinate 50,416,001, forward strand.
GCCATGGTTTGGAAGAATTGGATTGTAAGCAAATCCATATGAATGATCAACTAGTAGGAGGTGGTAATTCAGGGTAGTTTAAAGTTTTTTTTTTACATCCCTTACCCTTATATATTAGGTAATCTTGAATCGCCAGGATGAGGAGGCAGTTGATGGATAGAGTTCTAGTCAAGCTATGGTTATACAGAGTACGATAGGAGCTATAATGTCTACTTCAATGTTATAATTTGCCAGTTTGGTAGCCCAGCTAATATGTAAAGTGTACTATAGAGGCTGGTTTGTACTGCCGTCTACTAGGCAGCAGATGCAGGAGTCCTTTTTAAGGTTAGTGAAGGGAAGTAAGTTAGTAAAATAGCATGGAGTAGAATTTATTGTGCTAACTAGATATGACAACAACTCATTAGCACCTCTGAGGAAATGCATTATCATTTTTAGAGGGTTGAGAGAAATTGTGAGGCATCCTTTGGTTCCATTTTGAATTAGGGATTTTTTTAAGCTCATTAAGAGAGGTAGAATCATAGAGAATGACTATATGGAAACCAAAAATTGTTGGGATATGAGTAGGAAAAGGTTTGGAGGGGAGCCATCGAGGAGTGGAGACAGTGGAAAGAAGAGCCATTTTGGGACTTGTGATTGAAGGAGAGGAGGTCTAGTAGTTTGTGGGGGTACATGTCTATCTTTATTTGTGAGCAGTGCTCTGATATGTGGTTCTTATGGAAGGAGACATCAAATATGATGTTATCTATTTATTAGCCAGTGTTTCAGATGTGGCTAGTTTGGTCATAATATAACTTATATATAGGGCTTGCAAAAGAATGATGAAGGGTGATGCAGAGGCTTACACAGGTTGCATTCAATGTGTGAACTAAGTTTATACTCTTAGATAAAAGATGCTTAGATTTTCTTTGATATGCAATACCCACTAAATACACAAATGCACATGTCGATGAAGTAATAAAGTGATTGAGAGACTATCGAACCCACGAGATAGTATTTTACTAACATGTAAGTAAACTTGTACTGCCTTACAAAATTTTAATGCTTTTCCTACTGAATAAAGATAAGAGTTAAGATTCTGCCACTATAGAGGATTACACAAGAAAAGATAAAATATGATATAATAGAATGTTTTAGACTAATGAATACAAATTACCAAAGTTTTCCTAATGAGACTCTTTTATTAATGTGGATTAGAGTATATGCATCACAAGACCTTTGCTGATCTTGTAGGAATGTAAAGGGAGGTTTATGGCCTTCTTATAGTGTTTGTATGTTTATAGAATCGAGAAGGTTAAATATCCTATGTCTAGACATGCAAATATTTCATTCCAAATCTTCTATTTGTTCAAATATTCCTCCGTCGAGGTAATATATCACACTAGTTTTTAACAACACATAAGACAATTTTATGCATTAAATAATAATCAAGAGATATTGAAAATATCCATTTCTCATTTAAAGAACAACATTCTACATTAGCACTAGCATTGGATTCACATTACTAGCCAAAAACTATAGAATTAGCCAAACATGAAATGCAAAGAAAGAAAATTAGAATTTATTGCTTGCATAAAAGAGAAAATGCAGGATTAAACATTTTTTCAAATGTTACTCGGATAGTACAAATGCTCTTTCCACACTCCTTTCTACTAAAAATATCTGATTTCTTATAAAGAAAGGCTAACAATTCCTGAATATAATATCCTTCTCTCGCCTAGCCTCCCTTAGACTTTACTCTAAGAGGACACTATAATCTAGACTAAAATAGACAAAAAATATGACATAATTCTCTTTAAAAATGAACTAAAAACTATTTATACTAGTACAAAAATGGACTCAGGTGCCACGGTGCTTGACAAGGTGGCGTTGCAACGTTATAGAATGAACTAGTGCCTTGGTTCTATTGGACTTGTTCTGTTGCTGTGTTAGGCACACCTAATGGATGAATCAATGCGTCACTTGGCTATGGCTCTGTCTTTAATCAATCGCTCCATTGTGACACACTAGAAGTTGAGTATTGTGGTGATTTAATGTGCAATATGATGTTGTGGTGTTATAAAGCTTAGCACTCAAGCGCTTAAATTCTTATGACTCAAGTGTTACCGTGTTGATTTTTGATGCTGCAGCATTGTGAAGCATTATAGCACTGATCTTGGCTCCGCTGGGGGTGTTGATTTAATTGACATTTCCCTGAGGCTCTGGTGCTTGTGGTTGGGGCATTGTGGCGCTAGTTTAACACTTATAAATTTTCTCCTTTTTCTTGAGGCATTCATGCTCAAAAATAACTAAAAATATTATTTGTACCGATATTTAAGATAATAAAATACTATAAATTTTATACTTAGCAGAGGGCAGGTTAGATGACAGAGGAGATCAAAGATAAGATAGAAAATAAGGCGCACTTCCATCTAGAGTTATTAGTGACGGGTCTTCTAATAGAGGTGGCAGAAGATTCTCTGAGTGGTTGTAAGATGGGGCTTAGAGAGAGTTCAATGCTATAATCAGTACTACTTCAGCACATCTTAGGGTTTATAGCTTGAACAAGTATGAGGTAAAGAATGCACCTCATATTATGATAGGCATGACTTTTATTCTATATGGTCTTGTAGAATTTTTTTGAGTATGGAGCAAGTCACTCTTTCTTGTCTAAAAAAATTTTAGATTATTAGGGCTTGGTTATTATTCCATTGTCATCTAGTTTATCTATTTTATTACCTATTATAGATTATTTAAATGCTAGTCAAATTTGTATATATGAGTTTGGAAATTCAAGTCAAAAGTTGAAATCTAAGCTGATTATATTACCCTTGATAGAGTTTGATGTCATTCTGGGTATAGATTGGTGACTGGATTTTCTTTACTCTTGGGAATTTCTTTCTATACTACTTGTATAATTAAATATGATTTTTTATTCTATTAAAAAACTCATGATCTATGTAAGTATATGTGTCGTCTTAAGTAACACAATGATGAGAAGAGTATTGTTCCTATGAGGACTTGGAATTATCCAAAATTTTCTCTAATACTGCTTGATAAAATAATTATATTTATTTTATCAATTCGATTAACAAGGGTGATGTAATTTACAATAAATCCTATAGTTCCAAAACATAAATTTAAATAATTTTAAACTCTCTAAACCTATGATATTTAAAAACACATGCTTGCAATAGGTAAATTCTTTCTAATATTGCTATGAATCAGAGCAAAAGTATTCCTCTTCTCTCTCAAGCTAATTGGAGTATTAACTAAGATTCCTTTCAATTATAATTTTAGTATCTCCTTGAGTTCCCATAACCCTAACTACCATATGTCTATATATGACAAAGTTATGGTTTAAACCCCTAACTTGTTCTTATACTCCTCCTTTGACACAATATATCATACTATATTTTAAGTTTAACAATGCCTCTATGCAAACTAAATGAAGCTTGGAAGATTTAAATGTTGTATTTACCAATTCAATAAATCATAAATATATACTATACAATACATGATTTCTAAAGTATCATAAGCTCAAATAAAAGATTTTAGCCACACATGGAGATAAAAGTAAACACAAAAAACATCTTCATTTCACTAATAAATTAAAAGTATGATAAGAAGCATGATAAAAATGACCCAAAAATCCCTAGCTAAGCTGTTTCTGACTCCATACAATCCTTCCCTTTCTCCACACTAGAATATGACTCACACCATGAAAACACAGGGCTAGCCTCCACCGAAAGTATCCTCACACACTCACACATACACCCCCTCACATCCCCAACACTTTTCTACCCTCTCACATAAATACTAGGATTCCTATTTATAGAATTCCAAAATAACTAAACTAGTGCTATAGTGTTTGCTTGGTGGCATTGTGACGCTGCTAAACCATCATACTAGTTCACCACTCATCGCATTGATTGGCCAGTTTAACCACTTCCAACCATCTTTCATCATGTTAATTTTCTATTGCGGAGCTTGATCTGGTGCTACGGTGCTTTATGGGTAGTACTATAGCACTAAGCTCTTGGATGAATTTGTGGAATTCTACCACTACAACATTAGTATTGTGGTACTATAGTGTTGAGGGAAATTGTAGCACTATGACACATGATCTGTGGCATTACGACACTGCTCCAAATTTTACATTTTGTTTTCTGCATTAAAAAGATAGATTTAGCTAACACTTTTATAATAATATATATAATTTGGAGAATGCAACTTTTCTACTTATCAGATGGTTAAGTAGTTATGGGGCCCATATTGATTGTAATCGAAAGAGGGTAGTGTTATGTGATGGGGCAGAGAAGTTTTATTTCCAATTTTAAGAGGTGTGTTGTAATCATTGATATTTTCCCTACTAGTTGATAAGTTTTGGAAGAAAGGGAGTTATGTATGTGAGATATGTGAGTAAATCCTTAGGTAGAATTAATGATGTTTTATTAGTGCAAGAGTTTCTATATGTATTTCATGATGAGTTGGTGCACTTACCTCCAAAGAGATAAGTGGAGTTTTATATTAAAGTAATGCCATGTATCTCTCTACTTAAAAAGCTCCATATAGAATGACATCTATGTAATTGCAAAAATTGAAAGTTTAATTATAAGAGTTACTAAAGAGAGGCTTTATTAGGCCTAGTGGATCTCCATGGGGTGCACCTATTTTGTTCGTGAAAAAGAAGGATAACATGATGCAAATGTGAATTACTTAAAAGGATTTGAATAAGGTAACCATCAAGAACAAGTATTCATTACTTTGGTATCAACACTAATTATGACTATTCCATCTAGTGTTGATGGTTTTTAAATATTTAATTATGCTTCTCTAAGAGGTTTAGGGTCTGTATTATAGTGGCATGGAAAGGTAGTAGTGTATGCTTCTAGGTAGTTAAAATCACATGAGAAGAATTAACCTGCTCATGATTTGGAGTTAGCGACAACTATGTTTGCATTGAAGATTTAGATGTATTACTTGTATGAAATGAGATGTGAGATTTATACAAATCATTAAAGCCTGACATAGATCTTTTCATTTAAAGAGTTGAATATAAGGTAGAGAAGGTGGTCGGGGCTGATTAAGGATAATGATCTCAGTATTATTTAACAACCTCATGAGGCTAATGTGGTGGTTGATTCTTTAAGAAGGATATTTTTGGGAAGAGTAGCTTGTATGATCACATTTGAAAATACTTTGAGTTAAGAGTTAAAGAAGTTATAATTTAAATTTGTATGTTTAACTGATGTTATCACAGGAATTCTTTCTTAAATGATTGTTTAGCCTTCATTGCAAGAGAGGATTAAGGTTGCTCAGATTTTGGATGATGAGTATGTGAGATTAATTGATAAGATTTAGTTTAAAAAGAGTTCTAAATTGTAAGGAATGATTGTAGTGTGTGGCTAGTGGGAATGTACTATAGGTCCCTATTAGTGGTGGCTTGAGGAGAGAGATTTTGCATGAGGCCCATTATTCCGGATACACCATACATACACTTATGTAATTACAAGATGTATCATGATCTAAAACTAATATTTTAGTTTCTTGGTTAAAGCATGAAGTGGCTTAATTTCAAAATGTGAGACCTACCATATGGTGAAAGTTAAGCATTAGAGGGCAAGTAGGTTATTGCATCCTTTATTTATTTTCCATGAAGATATCAATGCCTTACTCAATTAAATCTAAAAGGATAGATATCATACCTCTCTAAAATATTTCAAGGTCATAACAAAGTCTAAAAGGTATTTTATGAAAAGAAAATATACTATAACGACTAGTAAATATGATTTTATCCTGATCCTTAAGTGCTATAAGAATATGTTGATATCTTGAGTAGCCATCTGCAAAATAATAGAATGGATGCCTATTAATTAATGAAGCATTTGGTCAATAAATGACAAAGGGAAATGATTCTTTCTAGCGACTTTATTCAATTTCCTATAAATATTATAAATTCTCTAACCAGAGACTATTGCAGTAGATATAGACTCTATCTTTTCATTGGTCAAAATAATTAAACCTATTTTCTTAGAAATATAGTGAATAGAACTAATTCAAGCACAGTTAAAAACAGGGTTGATCATTCTTCCATCCAACCACTAGAGTATCTCCTTTTTGACTACTTTCTTTATGGGTTCAATCTTCTTTGAGGATTAGCCCTTAGTTGGGAGTCTTCTTCCATCAAAATTTTTTGCATACATAAAGATGGACTAATCCCTTGTATGTCAGTAATAATCCATCTAAATACTTTCTTATGAGTTTTTAAAACCATGATCAACTTACCCTCTTGACTTTCTTCCGAATCAACAAAAATAATAACATGTAAAGTCAATCTATCTCCTAAAAATATATACTTCAAATGGGCTGGTAGAGCTTTCAACTCTAAGGTAGGTGCTTCTAAGATCAATTGCCTCAAGGACTTCCTTAAAGAAGATGTGTCTAATGTCTCATACCTCTCCCTAAAATCTCTAAGGCCGTCATCTGATAGATAAGATGTATCTATACTAAACTCCCCTATTTCATCATCAATCAAAGAATTTTTTTAATGAGTCAAAAATCAACATCTCTTCCATTATCTCCCTCAAACATTGCTCCACCAAATCAGTTCTAAAGAAATTATATTCACTGGGTTCCTTTAGGAACCGTATAAATTTAAGGACATTAAAGGTCACTTCTTGATCCTATACTCATATTATGAACTCCCACTTCTAAACATCTATCATTTCCCTTCTTGTGGCTATAAAATGTCTACCCAAAATGATATGGATCTCTCTATCTTCTTTATGCTTAATATAATGAAATCAACTGGGAAGATAAATTTATCAACTTTCACCAACACATTTTCTATTACCCCCCTATGGTAAGAAAAAGATTTATCAGCTAACTAAAGGGTAACAATTATGGGTTGTACATCTCATAAGTCAAGTTTTCTAAAGATCAAAAGGGGCATAAGATTTGCACTTTCTCCTAAATCATATAATGCTCTTCCATAGAATTTGTCCCACGTATTATAAGGAATGATAAAGTTACCACTGTCTTTTAGATTTTGATGAAGTTTCTTCTAAAAAATGGCACTAGACTCTTTAGAGAGAGAACAATCTCAAAATAACCTAACTTCATTTTCGTACTAAGTATGTCTTTGATAAACTTGACATAAATAGGCATTTTCTCTAAGGCTTATGCAAAGGGAATATTGATAGTCATTTTCTTAAACACTTCCATAAATCTAGAGAATTATTTATCTAAATTTTTCTTTAGAAGTATCTAGAAAAAGGTGGTGGCGGACTTTCTATAATCTTCCTTATGGGATTGTCTTAGTCCTTATATGGCTTGGGTTGTTCTATAGGTTAGGTGGGCCCTATTAATGTTTCCTCACTCATTTCTTCATCAAGCTTATTTTTCTCTCTATCTACCTCCTCTAATTCCTTACCATTTAACTGAATGGCTTTGCATTGTTCTTTACCCTTGTCCTTCCAATTAACCTCAGTATTGTTAGGAAGGGTTCCTTAAGGTCAAGTGTTCAGTAAATTAGCTAGCTGACATTATTTCTTTTCTATGTTTCTAATAACAACAACTTGGCTCAGAATTTGGGTCCCCATCTACAACACTATGTCTTCTAATGATGGCTTCTTATCCTTATATTGAATATTAGCATTGCAACTTGGAGGATAACTAGGTCTAGGGTTTCAAAAATTGGGTTGAGATTAGTTCCATTTCCTTCATTGTTTGGTTGGTTGTAATTATTATTGTAACCCTCATTTTGATTATTATTCCAATTAAAGTTATGGTGATTTCTCTAACCATGGTTATAAGTGTTAGAGTAAAAGTTAGCCTACTTATTATTAGTTATATTTAAAGATTCTACTTCTAATGAACTATAGTCATTTGTGGGTCCATATAAATTCCATCAACAGACATAGGTTCTCCTTGAGTTAAACTAACTCCTAGATTGTCTTGCTTTCTAGAACTAACAACTACCTGAGAGTTCAAGATAGCAATGCATTAGAATCATACACACTAGCAACTTTCTTTGATTAGCTTTATCAGAAGGCCATTGGAAGTTATTAGTGGCCATCTCCTTGATTAAAGCATAAGTTTCACCGAAGGATTTGGACATTAATGAACCTCCAGTAGTAGCATCTATAATTGATTTAAGAGAGCCAACTAATCCATTATAAATGGATTGAATTATTAACCAATATAGTAGTACATGATGTGGACATTTCCTAAGTAGCACCTTAAAGTGTTCCCATGCCTCACAAATAAATTCTCCATCTAACTGGGTAAAAATTGTAATATCATTCATAAGCTTGGCTATTTTAGATGAAAGAAAGTATTTTGCGAAAAACTTATGGGCAAGATAATTCAATATAGTAATAGTGCTTTGGTGTAAGGAATTCAATCAAATATTTACTTTGTCACTTAAAGAAAACATAAACAACCTAAGTTTATTGACAACATCAAAGACTCTGTTATACTTAAGGTTGCATAAAGTTTTAAGAAACTTGGAATATGTAGGTGTTGACCTCTGTATAGAGAACAAAATTAAAGAAAATTACGTACAAATCCGACACCTCTCCAGTTTCTTCTCCATAAAATCTGCTCAAATCCTGCTTAAATCCCTCGTTTGCTTCCTGATATTTTTTCATGCCTTATCGTTAAAAGGAAAATGAATTCAGAGTTTGTTCGTTTCCTCTCACTCAGCTCTTCCACGCCAAACTCTCGTCACTACTTCCTTCCTCACATGAACTCTTCAGCCTTCCGACACTTCTTCCTTTAAATTTGTCAATCCGTTCGCAAGCTCCGACCAAGCTGCTTCTTCCCTTTGTCTCCTCTGAAATCCTAGCAAACTGAACACCTCCCTTACCTAACTTGCTCCTGATCTCTTCCTACAAGCTAGCATCCCCACTCAACCTCATTGTTGTAGCTCCCGCGACCTTCCACTTATTCTTCCCAATTCCTTCAACCTGTCAACCTCCAAAGCAGGCTGAACCCACTTGTATTGCTAACCTGACCCCATTCACAAGCAGTGACAACCCACGCCTCATGCCCTAACATCCACATCAGCCTCTTAACCTGATTCTCTAAGCGATCACCCTTATCTATAGAACTAAAGTCTCCACCATCTCCCTCCCTTCTATCATCGCTTGCCTTCTACCCGTCGGACTAAATTCAATCTCCATACTACAAATCCACTCCAAGCCACCCAATACCTACAGCCAAAATCCTCCTGTAGCCCAGACCCGATCCCTATCTACTCTCATTAAAGTGATATTTCTTCCTATGATAAACTTGTATTAGTGTAATAGTATATATATTAGTGTTAATACTGTTATTATTAGTACTGCTATGCTATTATTAATATATATATATATATATATATATATATATATATATATATATATATATATATATATATATATATATATATATATATATATATATATATATATATATACATACATAAATGAGTTTCAAAAAAAAAGAGGGCAAAGCAAAAAAAGTGAGAAGGATGTTTCAAAAAAAAGAAAGAAAAAGAAAAAAGAAAAAAAAAAAGAGAAAACAGAATTCAAAATAAAAGAGAAGAAAAAGAAGGAGGAAAGAAAATATCTAATTTTGTGTATTTCTCATAGACATCAAGCCTCACAAAGATACAATTTTCTTAACTCAAAATCTTATATTAGGCATTCACGGCGCACCAAAAAATAGTCTAGACACCCTTTTCTCTAGCGTGGTGGGATGGAAACCTGGTGCGACACCAACGACGTGTTGACCTCATTTTTGTATGAGGTCACTAGGAACAATCCAGTCCCTAGATCTATTCAAATCTTAGGATCTATCCTAGACCCTAGGATTTACTCAGACCCTAGGACCTACCCAGACCATAGATTTATCCAGACCCTAGGATTTATCTAGACCCTTGATCTACCTAGATCCTAGGATCAATCCAAATTTTAAATCAATCCAAATTCAAATTAAGCCCAAACTTTAAATCTATCTAGAATTTAAACCTATCCATATTTCAGCTCAACCTAGACCTCAAGTCAATTCAAGCCTTAAACTTACCCAGACACTAGCCTAGACCTCAATCCAGCTTTTAAATAACTCTTCAATCTATCTTTAATCATATTCAATCAATTATAATAATCCAAATGATTATTATTTATTTGAATAATTCAAATCCTATCAATCAAACTCAAAATCTAGCTTAAGTCAAGAAATACAGACCAAAATCCAGGTTTAAAGGCTCTGTCCTGAAAGTCTTTTCCAGTGATTTTTCAAACACATCGAACCCTAGTCATATGACCCCTAATTCATGATCTATCAATTGATATTAATTAGGCATGTCTATAGGGTATACCCTCCAAATTTTAGCTCATTTTGAGGTCCCTAACCCTAGAAACTAAATTGATTCCCAAAGGCTATAAAATCTTTAAATATTTACGGTCTATACCACTAGACCTGTCCCTTAGTGGAACATGACCTTAGAACTTTATCCAAAGTCTCTAATCACTTCCAAACCCTTGATTATGATATGTTGAGTAGAAAATTACATTTTGGTGGACCCATTTTGACCCCTAGTTGGTTAGGGGTCAAAATGACCAAAATGCCCATAGAGGGCAATTTTGAAGTTTTCTTTAAACTTCAACATAGCCTTTTCAAATCAAATCCTAAAAACTCATCCAATGCATCCTAACCATCAATAGGAGTGCCAGGATTCAAATCCAGACATTGGTCAAGCCTGGTTGACCAAGTCAACCCAAAATATCCAAAATACCCCTTAGGGGTGTGAACTATCTTTTTAAAACAAACTTATTGGACCTAATCCTAGCCCCTGAGTCAACCTGTAGACCAAGTCAACTATGGGTTGACCCAAATGCCCTTTGAGGGCCCAAATAGTCATTTTGACCAAATTTAACTATCCAGACCTTGGACCACTTCCAATAGACTCAAAATACCATTTCAAACTTATTGAGCTCAGACTCAGCCCTTGGGTCAACCTGGTTGACCAAGTCAACCTAGGTTGACCCAATAATCCATTAAGGGCCTAAATAGGTGATTTGACCCAGATCATCATTCTAATCCTTCAAACCACTTCTACCATACCCCCATTTATCATTTCAAACCCATTGAGCTCAAGCCTAGGTCTTGGGTCAACCTAGTTGACCCAATCAACCTAGGTTGACCCATTAACCCTTTAAAGGTTTTAAATGGGTCAACATAACCCATTCAATCAAATCAATATTTTCAAACCCTCAAGTCCACCCTATTGGATGTCTTGAATATTTCCAAGCTTACCATGGGTCAAACCATGGTCAAGTTGACCAAGTCAACCAAATAAACTTGGTCAAATCTCTTTAGATTCCCTTACAAACCTCATGCACACTATCCTAAGCCTTTAAATTTCTTCCAAATCAGCTCAAAACATTATCCCATGCCACATTAGCTGCCACATGGCATGGGGACCAGTCAAACTAAGTCTTAGAGTGGGTCAAAGATGGTCAAAACCCATCTAAGACTAATCTCCTTGACCCCTAAACCATTCCAGCTATTCAAACCTATTCTAGAAGGTTCCTAAACCTTTATTAAGACTAGCTTAAGCTCTAGATTAGCATTAAACCAGCCAAGTCATCTTACATGGTTACTAGGTGACAAAATAAGCTTTCCACATCACATGTACTATTATGCTTTGATTCCCTGCTATCCCAACAACTCCAGCACACTTGACAATCATCTAAGACTCCATCCAACTAGTCCCAGCTCTCCATTCAAATTGTGGACATTTGAATTAGGGAAAAGACTCAAAATGAGTCTCATTTTACTCTAAGTCTTCTCTCACTTCACTTCACCTCTCTAACCTTGGCTTTGTTTTGTTTGAGCTCCCAAGGTTCTCCTCCATCTTTCCCCACCTCTAATCCACCGTCAAAAGCTCGCCGATGGCAAGATTTTTGGCAAATCGAAGGCTTTCTAAGTCTAAGGCTCAAAGCGATCAATCATAGCTTTTTAAAATGCACATTCTACTAGGAAAGTAGAGTGGACATACTACAAATTCAAAGAATCCATAACCTCGAAGATCTAACGGTGAGATTTCCTAAGAACTCTAGACATAGGTCATAGGGTATAGAGTAAAATAACTTTTCCATAAGCGCTTTTTAAGCTTACAAATTATATCCACATGATTGATGCTCATGTAAGGAATCTATGTTTTAAATTTCACTTGATTTCATTCATTGGTTTGAGAGAACGAAGCAAAAAACAATTCTATGGTGTCATTCATGGACTGCTATGAATGCATTTTTTTAGATCGCATCTCTCTGTAGTTCTGTCCGCCGTAGATCTTCTCCCATAATCGATTCCCCTGTATGGCCACATCTAGACCTTTCATTTCAAAATGCAAAGATTAGACGGCTCCGTGACGGTGCTGCCGCGGTCTCATTAATGCCAATGATTGCTGGCAGTGCAATCATTGGCATTAAATGTCGTGCCGCCGCCGCAATTTTGATCCACCGAATTGGAGATTGCCACATGTCCGGCCATCGCCGTCGTGCTAGCAGAATTCTTTTTTTTATTAAAAATTAATTTTAAATTACTTTTAAAACTTTTTTTAAAGAAAATTTGTAAAAAATTATTTTTAAATTAAAAAATAAATATTATACATTAAAATGTTTAGAAAATTAAATACTTTAATTTAAAATTATTATTAATTTAAAATAGTACATATACTTTAAATTATTTTAATTAGTAATTATTTGATATTTTAAATTTATATGTATGTCAAAATGATTAAAATATTTTCATAAAATTTAATTTTTTTTAACTATATATTAAAATTTTCAAATAATATTTAAGATATTCTATTTTTAAATATTAATTTAAAATATTTTTTTGAGTATTTTAAATAATTTTTATTATTCTAATATTTAATTAATATTAAAATTAATATTAATTTAATTATTTTAAAATCCAAAATTTTATTTTAAGATATTGTAATTAAGTTATAAAATATATTCTAAATATTTTAAATTAAACTTAATTCAAAAATACTAAATATAATTTGAATAATTTATATTAAAAAAAGTAACTAAATAGTTAATATTTAAATAATTAAATAATTAATATTTCAAAATTTCTTAAGTTTATATTAAAGTATCATAATTAATTAAAGTTCATTTTAAAATATTTTAATCTAAATTTAAAATTAATTTAAGATATATTTCATATTTCAAATAATTTTTAATTAATTATTTATTTAAATAGTTAATTATATTAAAATTAAATTAAATTCAAATAATTTTAAAATTTTAAAGAAAATTATTTTAATTAAATTAAAATTCAAAAAATATTTGAGATTCAATTTAACTTAATTTAAAAATTATTTTAAATTTAAATTAATTTAAAACTAATTTTAATACATTAATTAACATAAAACTTAACAAATTCAAAAGAAATTCAAATTAAATCAGAAAAATTAATGTGATATATCAAAAATTTTAGAATTTTAAATATTTTAATTTAAAATTTAGTCTTAGGATTTAAAACTTAATTTATTTAAATTATTTGAATTACTTAAATACTTTTAATATCTAAATACTATTTAATTATATATTTTATTAAATACTTTCAAAATAAAAATTTATTTTTTAAATTATTTTAAATAATCAAAGGGATCTCTGAAAAATATTTTTAAACTATTTTGATGATATTTTATGTTTTATATTTCAAAACTTATGTTTTTATATATAAGAATATATGTATATATTTTAAAATTTTATTTTAAATTTATATATATATATATATATATATATATATATAATTTTTGATTGTTGAGAGATCCCTTGAAATTTTAAACATAGATGAGCTTGCATGATTAGAATTCATGAGGAGGATTAGTGAATTGTTGTATTTCATTTATTCACTAATCAAAGCTTTATGCATGTTAATTTTCTTTCAATTCTTACATGTATAGGATGCACACACATGCACTTAGCCTTAGCTCTCCTAGTTATAAGGACTTGATTGTGTTTGTATACCCATGTATATGCCTATCAATGGTTAATAGAACTTTGATTCAAACCTACTTAAACTTAGTGTCACCTTAACGATAATAATTAAGGACCCATGTCTAGAAAATTTAGAATAATTTTAGAAAATAGGATACACCTCCTATTGACATGAAATTCAAACCATTTGAGCTTAGTGATACATACATCCCATAGAATAATTTTTACTGATTTTAAAAATCATTAAAATATTTAATTAATTAATCCTTAATTAAAAATTAAAAACTTCCAAAAATTCTAACAAATCAAATTTAAATATAAAAATTATATATAATACCTCAAATTGACCAAAATTAAAACCTTAACTCAAGAAAATTAAAACCACTTCAATTTGACATCAAATTCAAGTTTAATTTAATTTAATTAAAAATTAATATTTAATTAATTTAATTAATTAAAAAATTAAAATTACCATAAAATTTCCAAACACTTGGGAATCTCTTCATAGGTCATTCCTAACCTTTGGAGATGATTTTAAGGAGTTTGGAGTTCATTTGGAGCAAAATCATTACAACCCCTTATTTAAATCAATTAAATAATTCAAATAAATACCCAAACTTTTAAAAATCATAGCTAATTCTAAAAAATTCTAAATATATCAAACTCAAAGGTATTAGAATTCATTTTGGGTCTAATATTTATTAAAAATATTAAACCCTCAAAAATAGTCCAAAATAAAATAGTCAATAATCCGGTCAATCTTAAGTCAAAATTTAAGTCAAAACTTCAAGAATTCATAACTAATTATAGAAAAATCTAAATCTAGCAAACTTATAGTATAATTACTCATCTTAAGATCTATTATATAAGAAAAATATTAACTTTCTAGAAATAAACTCAAAATTTGACCCCTTAATTTAATGATTAAAATAATCCAAAAATTCTAAAAATTCAATAACCGTCTAATATTCCAGCAAATATTAATTAATATTAAAATCATTGAACCAGCCCTTTAATACATAAAACCCACTCCAAAGATGAAGTTTTAGGATGGACTATATTGGGCTACGGGGCTAAGTGTCCTAAGGAGGCCTAGTCAGGCCTCCTCGAGCCTATGAAACAATGCCACGAATGGATTCAGTAGAATATAAAACCTTAAAATCAATTGATTATTATAATACTTTAACCAAATTAAAAATTCTTAATTCAACTACATCAACCAGGATTTTAGGATGGATTATCTCAGTCTGTGGGACTAAGTGTCCAAAGGAGGCCCGGTCCTCGTGCCTATGAAATAACGCCACGAACCGGTTGATGACAAACTTAAATAAATTAGTTCTAAAATAAAAAATTAATCAAATTAATCAAAATTTATTAACTTCTCAAACTTTAACCAATCAAAGCATTTAATCTATACTAGTTACTATTTGGTAACCCAGATTTATAAGGCTATTAATTTAGCCCGAAGGAAGGTGAAATAAAATTCACCGCCTCTGTGAGAAACAAAGATAGTAGCCAATCAATCTTTAAAAGATATTTAAAAAATTAATTTTAACATATTAATATTTAAAATTTTATTAAATTATTTTCTTAAACCTTTCAAAGAACGAGAACATCAAACAACTCTAATAAATTGCCCTATATAGGATATATCTAACCCACACAACTTATCTCACACACTTTAAATGGTTAGCTAGGACACCATTTCTAGATATAGGCTAGGCTGGTGTTTACTTTTTTGCTATATGCCAAGTTTTTGAGGTTTCATTGCATACTAATTAAAAATATATTGATGTGATTATTTATTTAATTTCTACACTCGGTGATGTGATTGATTGTGTGCTAGATTACTCCTAGGTTAGGGATGATTTATTTGTTAATTCAATCTTATGCAGGTGGCCATGCTCATACAGAATAATTAAATATAAAGGGGGTAAAATAAATTAAGCTTTAAAATTAACTATATTTTTTGTAGGTACTTCAGAATGTTTAAGTCCCCCTTTAAAAATTAAAAGAGCATGGCCAAGTGTGGTAGTGAATTTGAGTATTTCAAATTTTATTAACTGTTTGGGATGATTTATATATAATTGCTTAGGATAACCCTGTAGGTGGTCCGAGTCTATATTTTACTTTTCATTTAAATATAATTTATTGTAATTGATTTGTAATTGAGTTATAAATATTATAAAATTGCTTTGAGATGGGATATTGAATATCAAATCTGGAATCCAAAGAGAAGGGTGACATCCCCTAGGGGAGAGTCCCTCTTTATTTGGATATCTAGATTAGGATACTTTGAGTATCCAAGGATAAAAGAAAATACCCCTTTGGGGGGGAGTTTCTTTTCACTTGGATATATGCAAACCTGACAAATCCAAGGAGCCTGCAGAGGGACGAAGAAGTGAAGAATGAGAAGACCCATTCTCAAAGTCACTTTTGTCTTAGGACTAGAAATCTGGGCTTATTATTAGTGGTATCTGGGCACTTTAATTTCTATAATTCTGGGTTATAATATTAAGTAGCACTTGCCATATGAACTTTTAATTTAAATATTAATTTAATTGATTTGATTATTGATTTATGTACTTTCTTTATGATTAGGATTGCATATTTTTAGTAGTCTTTTTGGTAATTTTACATGTCGATCTTTGATTTAGCCTGGAACCCAATTGGAGGCTTGTGAGGGTATGCTTAAAAATGTTTTCTATTTTAAATCAAATTTAAAATATTTAAGTCAACATAAAAACTCTAATGATTTTAAGAAGTAAGCTCGGGCTCACTAAGAGTTTTTATGCATACATATTATACTTTCAATTCCTTATTAGGCACCTCCCTACCTATGGGTTCTGGCAGGCTACCTGACTTATTAGGGTGCAGTCCTATCAAGGGGATATTATACAATCTCTAGGATAAAAATTTTTTTAAGCTTGATTTTAAAATTGCTTCATTTTAAATTTAAGCATTCATCGAGTTGATATATATGTATTGCATTAGAAACAAATTTAAATGAGTCTAAAATTTAATTACATTTTTATTTCAAGCTTCATATTACCCAACATAGATCAAGGGACCAATTGGGATTTGCTCTAGATTTCAGCCATAATTCCTCAAACTTAACTTATCAAACATCCTTATCACTTTTTCATTTAAAGACCAGATACATGGATTTTAAGCGACTAGGTGGTTAGTTGGCTCTCCAATATAGGTCATGATAAGTATTAGCTAGGTTCAGGTACTGATTTTCGATACCTAATTTAGACTTAAGTTATGAGGCAGGCTCAAGCTATAAGACCTCAACATTTGAGAATTGAATCCCAACCTTCTAATAAAATTGACAACTCAAACTTAAATATTTTTTAATCTAAATTTAAGCCCAACACTTAGGATAGGCTGGGGTGCTTCTGAAATATTTGAGAATCCTAAAGCACCTCCTACCTTTCTTCCTTTGACCTCCAGAAATAAGTGTTCAACTTTGATATAATTCCAATTGAAAATTCCAATCCTCACCTTCTTTGATATCAAGCCTTAAAATCTTAAATAAAATTTCTATCATTATTTTAATCGAGAGTATTCGTATAAACTCTAGTTTCTTATGTATAACTAACTATGAGGGCTTACGCTTATAGGAGATTTAAAAATATGGATCAATTTTTCCAAATAAAGTTTTTAAAAATTCAATTAATTATCTTTGGGAAAAATCAAGCTTGAAGATCATTAATGTCATTTTTAAATAATTGATAGTAAATAATATATTCTTTCTCTGGAAAGATATATCGTTCTATTATCATAACTTTTATCATGAAATTAATGATCTCTTATCTAGATAATTATAGTCAAATATTCGATAAAACATCATTTTGACATTTCGAGATTATATGTTCTCTTTTCCTGAGTTGATTATGATAATAGGATAAATTTAAAATTTTGTTATCAAAACCCATTAGGAAATAATATGTTCACCTTTTGAGGTGATATATCATGAATAATGAGATGTTTGAGTTCAAAACTAAAAATCTAGAAATTCAATTCTCCCAAAGAAATTAACTTTGCAAAACTTTCATAACATTTTAATCAAACAGGCATGGTGGGTAAGCTATGTACGTGCATTTCTCTAGCGTGGCAGGGACAAATATAAAAAGTACGTATTTTAAAATAGGTACTGAAGACCCATACACACCTTTCTCTAGCATGGTGTGATTGAAGATTTTATGATCACGGTGTCATCCGACACCTACTGTACACATTTTTCTCTTGCATGGCGGGAGGCCCAATTTCTCGTAGTTTCTCCTAAATGGGGGACACACCAGGAGGCTACCAAAAATTTTGGTGAATAGGGGACTTAGACTTGGACTTGTATCTGAACCCAAAGCAAATGATTAATAAAATACTTGAATTTAATGAGCTTAAACTTGAACTTGATTTGAACATTAAGTGGACCATAACTTGCATAATCTCAACACAAAACTAAATTTTGAATTATTAAATACTCAATCAAACATGAAAATGCAAATGTTAATTAAAATTTTGAATTATTCGATTAGGCATCAACAAGCATAAAGAGCTTGAGCTTGGAAATCAAGCGACAATGAAATGTGCAAGGACTTGTAAACTTGGACTTAAATGAGAAAGTTGTAGAGAACCAGACTCATGATGACAGGGAATTTGAACATGAACTTGATTTAACAAGAGCTTGGAATTGATTTGAAGTTGATTGAAATTAGGGGACTCGACATTGAATAATAGCAATCTAAAGTCGAATGTGAACCATAAGCAGGGAATTAAACTCAAATGTTCAAACTTGTGTGAATCAAATACAAATGAATACAGAAACTGTGGTAAATGAGGAACTTGCAAGCACCGCTCATTCACAAATGATAACGAAAGATCAGACAATTGATTGATTTGAGATAATTACAATACACAAGTGAGTATTAATGAATCGATGAAGAGCTTATGGTGCAACCTGCAAACAAATGCAAGAAGGATATAGACAAAATATCAAGCATACTGCTGATGCTAGTTAACTTGTGAAAGATGTGTATGTTGCATACACATATGAAAAGAAGCATTTAATGAATGTGAATTATCTGTAATAATGAATAAGGAAACTTGTAATGAATAAGTCTTTGAACACAAACCTACAAGTCGACATGCCAAACTCTTGCAATCACAACTTGCAAATAATGAACTTGTCAAGGGATAGGGATGAAGGAGTGTAATAACATCTCTACCATCAACAATGATTCAACTCCAAGAAAACACATCAATCCCCTACAAGAAGAAGGATTTAATATACAATGAATACTATGACACCTTGCATTCAATACTGATGTATTCGAAGAAGCAAATAATGCATAACAAACACAAATATCTAAGGGATACTATAGGAGACCCATTTCACATTTAACATGTCATTTGCAACTAGAGAAGAAAGACATGCAAGTGAATACACCAAATCACTACACACAAGTAAAGATGATATGCATCAAATACAAAATCTAATGGGTCACTATAAAAGATCCATCATAACTATCACAAGTAAGATGCATATGTACATACAATATATCTTATGTAGTCAAAGGCAGTTTACCTGTACTATATATATGCGAGGCACTTACGAGTTGTTACAGCACCCTCGTATTCAATAATCATACAAGGACAATCAAATATGCCAATCCTTATACCGGTAAAGATAGCATGTATGCAGCACATTCAAAGTACCTACAAGTTATTATAGCAAAGACATTATAGTACCTCTATAGCCAATAGTTATCTAGTATCAGTCAAATGTACCAGTCCTCTACTAGTAAAAGCAGATTATACATAAAAAATATAGATGATTATGAACTATCGTAGGAGACCTATCATGTCCACGAGGTACTGTCCTCAAGCAAATACAGAAGACCTTCAATAAATACAAGCACCCATGAGCCAATACAGGAGATTCATTAGTGCACTATAATCCACCTACAAAAAGTAATAAGTAGTACACGATAGTTTACTTTATGCAACAGGCAAATAACCGTCGTATGAAGCCACGCCACTAGATCAGCAACACTCATACAAGCAGACAAAAGTGTCTACAAGCTACAATGCCACACCACTGGATCTACAACTTTCATATAAGTTGACAGAAGGCGTACATAAGCCCCTAAATCAAATGCTACATTCAAATGATAGTTTCCCACAAAGCTGATTAAAATTAAATACTCCAGAGATGCCCCCGCACATGCACCATCATGTATATACACAAATACAAACAAATGTATATGCAATCAAACACCTGCATGGGCCTCGATGAGTGTGTTATGGGTACACACATGTTGTATAGGGATACTGCGTAAGTCAATAAATGAACCATAGTTTGAGCCTGATCCTTCTATATGGATAGATAAGAGTCAACACAGCCTGAATTATCAAATAGATATATGGTCAATGTGTCAACTAGAATATCTATTTTATATGTTCATATTAGGCCTTCAAGGTCTATTATAATAGAAATTCATCTAGTAAAATCTTACACCCATATGGGCCCTAGTGTGCTTATTATTGGTACACACATGATGTTTAGGGATGCTAACGAGTTAATAAGTGAATTCAAGTTTGAGCCCAATCTTTATATGTGGAAAGATAGGAGTCAACACGGCTCAAACTATCAAATAAATATAAGGTTATAATATCAACTGAGATATTTGTTTTAATATGTTCATATTAGGCCTTCAAGGCTTATAATTAAGAAATTTCACTAATAAAGGCATAATGCCCATGGAACCTGATCCTTTATGGGTAAGTTGACAGAGTCGACAAGGTTCAACTCTGATGATGGTCATGTTGAATGTAGATCTTAACTGGAGGGGTTAACTCCATTCAATTCAAGTACATCCAAATACCCATGAAAACCCAACATTTCAAAAAAATTCCAAAATTTGGAATGTTTAAAATTGAAATAAATCACAAAAAATACTTAAAATAAAACTCATCCATCCTCCACCAAAGTTTGTGAGCTGGACAAATTTAAACACTACTTCAGCTCACAAATAGCAAGTGCATGATCAGGAATATCACTAGGATTCATTCTCAATCAGTCTCATATCAGTAAGGATGTAGTACGTGTCCTATAACAATCAATTCTGTTGTAAATCTGGTTTTAAAGATTATGATTTTGATGATAGAAAATATTTCTATCTTTGGTTGCCTGTTTAATCTTTCAGGTATGCAGGTTTAACTACAAGTTCAAGCCTGTCCAAGCTCGAGTCAGTCTGTTTTGAAATCTAGGTCCAATGTACTTTTTATATCTTTATTGAGTCAAATGCTATGTAACTGATCCCCTAGCTAAGTAACCTTGCACACACACACTCAGGGGGAGAGCTTGAGTGAATTAGAGTTTTTGTTCAATTTTTATTCAGATCATCCTGGATGGTATTCACATTGCCCTGGACTATCTAGTGAAAATAGAAACCCTAATTAGGGCGACCATATTAAGTATGTCTGATTAAGTCGATCGTCCTGGATGATCCCTCGATCGTACGGGATGATAGGCTCAAATCAAAAATTCTTAGCCGCCAGATCAAGTTAGGCAAGTTTTATTTTTAGAGATTTGATCTGATCGTCCTGGATGATACGTGTATCATCCTGGATGATTCATTATAGTCATGTCTAAATTAGTCTGGTGATTAAGGAAAGTAATCAAGGTCTGATTGATTCGATTATATCGTCCTGGATGATCTCAGGATTGTACGGGATGATGTGTTAAAAATCTTGACCGTCCAACATGTTTCACCTGTACGTCCAGAGCGACGATCAGGACGATTTTGGTACTTTTTGAACTAAACATACAGGATGATAGAAATATCATCCTCGACGATCAAGTCATTTCGAAGTTATCCAGCACAAGTTCCTCTAGACGACCAGAGATGTCTTCTGGATGAAATTCCTAAATTTTTAACTAATCGTCCCGGACAATCGCAAAATCATACGGGACGAGCTGAATAACCTTTTCTACTAATCATCTAGAAGAGCCAGATCGTCCAGGCTAAAATAGGTGATTTTGAACTAATCATACAGGATGATCTAGCCATCGTCCTAGATAATATTGGCTGACCAAAGGAGTTCAGGTTCTCTGTCTCACCGAGTTGGTGGAAAGGAGTTTTGTACAGGCTTCTCCACCTTGCTGTAGGAGCAAAAGGAGAGTCACTTTTGCGTTCTTCCATTTCTGGTGTGTTCAAGTTGATCGAACCACTATAAAATCTGGTGTGTTCTTTTTGATTATTTTCTCCACTTTATTTTTATGTTATTATCTGCTTGGGTGAAATCTGTGGTTAATCTTTTCGTTTCTGTGTTTACTTATTTTCGCTGTAAATTATCGAAAAGATTTTTCCTGTTGCTCACGAATTTTTTAAATAACCAATTCACCCCCCTCTTGGTTAGCCTCGGGACTAGTTCATCAGGGCTTAACATCTCAATCGAATTTTCAAATTTTACCATCAAATGGCACCGCAAGTAAATAGTTTTGACCAGGGCCTTTTGAACTAGGTGGTTCGTTGCCAAATGGAACCACCAAATTACGGTTATGGCCAGAGCCCGTATGCTCTCCAATGGCTTCAAATCTTTGAGATATGAATCAATAGGATATAATCAATAGGGCATAAAGCCCTTTGTTAGCTAAGGTGGATTCAAATTTGTCCCCTTAGATAAGCACTCCTCCTAGGGTCTACAAGGTACCCTTAGATGAAGCAACCCGTGGCTACCAATAAGGATAATTTTTTTTAGGTTGGGTCGACTATCTCCTCTAACTAAGTGGACTAGGGACCATGATGGCCCAGGACGGCGGAACAATGGGATCTTGATCGAGTCCATCATCCATTCCCCCACCATTCGCTTTAACTGCA
Organism: Dendrobium chrysotoxum; assembly: GCA_019925795.1. Lineage (NCBI taxonomy): Eukaryota > Viridiplantae > Streptophyta > Magnoliopsida > Asparagales > Orchidaceae > Dendrobium > Dendrobium chrysotoxum. The sequence continues at coordinate 50,438,871 of CM034313.1, forward strand.
AGATGGTGAAATTCTAAATTTTAAATATTAAATCTTCAAACTTATAATATCCAAACCCAGGTTGTTACTATAATCTAGATAACACATATCTCTACTTATCTGATCGATGGCTAGCCTTAATCAGAAGTTCTCTCTCATTATTGGGAGGGGTAATTAACTATAGGGGCTTATGCCTATAGGAAACCAGAACTTAGATCATAAAGTCCTCTCAAAATGAGGGCGAGATCTCTGGGTAGTGTCTTATTTCAAACCCAATATGTCTTCCCAAAATTTATTATGAAACTTAATCTGTTAAAACTCTCCCAAAAGCAAAAGGGGGAGGCCGGGGCCAAATTTTCGGAGCCCACAGTAGGTTTGAATCCTCAACAGGAGTCCCCTCAAACTACAAGTTTTATATAATATGAATAATCGTAGGTTTAAGTTAAAAATTGTTCACTTAAATGTTGGGTCTATTAATACACTAGTCAATGATATCTACTAATTAATTACCATAGTCTCTTAAGGGTTTAGGTTGGTCATCCTCATTAACGGGGTTTTCCATTTCTACCATTTTTATATTATATTATATTATATATATATATATATATAATTTCTAGGGTTTTTTAATTTCATGTTTAAACAACAATTCTTCTAATTGGTTTATACCACACATGCAACAACTAAAATAATAGGAAAAAAAACTACTACACTATTTAATAAGTAAACATAGTTACAATGCAGGTGTTGAATGGTAAATTGCACTAATAATTACAGATAACAAGAATCCCTTCTAATCCCACTTCAACTTACAGTGTAACAAAACAAACAACCTTACAAAAAAAAAGATTGAATATAGACAAATATAAGAATAAATTAGTAATTGTCAAAATAATGTAAAGTGAATAAAGACAACATTTATATATCCGTTACAACAATGCTGAAAATTTGATAGTGCCACAACACTAACTCCTACACTTATGGGCTATAATGGATACTATGTAAGGGCACATGTCATGTCAAATAATATAAGTTAAGTTGAGTATTGTTTTCATGAGGATTAGAATGATCTAAAAAATTACTTTATTACGGCTTTTATTGATTGATAAATTTATCTTACCATAAGATCTAAAGTGTTGTGTTGATGAAAGTGAGCAACTAAAAATGATTAATAGAGAATTCTAGGTTTTAAAATACCCTAAACTTAGGGTAGATAAGAATTTATGTGTACATAGATTGATTTACCTAATTGGTTCTATGAATCATAGCATATGTAACTCCTTACCTCTGTCAAGTTTGTTAGAGATTCTAGTAAAGATCCCCTTCATTATAGTGATACTATCTCCTTAAAAATTTTAAAGTTCTCTCCAACATATGTCTATACATGTAAGAACTTCATTCTAATGCCTCTATTTGATTTAACTATACTTATGTCATGGACATTGATCACACTAGACCTTAACTTTGAGCAAGGCTTATACATAAATTAAATGAAGAGATTGGAGGAATTAGATAAAGTACTGCAAAATTTAAAAGCACTGAGATCTAATCTATGTAAACCTCCATTCTTAATATATATATATATATATAAGCAAAGAAATTAAATTAGCTTGATATTTCAATCATCATAAACATAAAAAGCTACATCGCAAATGTATAACTAAATACAAGAGTAGAGTGTCACAAACAGATAATACCAGAATCTCTTGCAATAGTAGATACAAACACTCCTTGCCCTTTGAGTCTTCTTTCCTCACTCACACACACTCTCCCTTACTACGAACCCTACCTAGGATTGAGTACAAGAGTGAAATTTGTCCATCCGACCTCAATAATTCAGCCAAGCTATTTATATAAAAACTAATAACTGACTCCAGCACTGTATGCTCAGAATAGTAGCACAGAAATGAACTAACATCGCGATGCTATTAAAGTACTCTGATGCTGCAGCTAACTAACTTAACAAGACATTTCTTGAAAGTGGCTAAGTTAACTACGCTACCATATTGTTCAGGTTATTCGACACTACAACACCATGAACAATATTGTAGTGTTATGGTAATATGGCGCTACAATTCTTGGAAGACACTGTGGTGCTAAAACTCGTACACTATGGTGCCATGCTCTCTACTCTTTGGTCAGATTTGGCCTTGAATGTCATGACGCTTCACATATTCTTTTCATTATTTTGCATGCATTTTCTATAAAATTTTCATTATAAAATCATAAGCTAGACAATTTTAATGCAATAGTGCATAGACTTTAAACTAACAAACAAATAGACTGATTTTTAATAAAAAGTCTTAATTTACTTTTTTGAGGCAATTGTCTCATATTGAAGATTTTTATTGTTCGAAATATTAAGAATCCTCAACAAGACTTCTTCTTCAATATGAAGAGGAATATACAGCTCTTTTAGTCATCCCCATTTTTTAAGATCCCAATCATTATTTATAAGGAAAATTTTGTTGGAGGACTAGCTCATTAAGTGATATCTTATTTAAAGATCAAATCATTTACTCCTATAAGTGATGTGCCTTTGAGTATTAATTGTAAATATTCCTATTCTTTCAAAATATTATGGTGATAATATTAAACCATAATTTTTAAGGGATAAAATTAATTTGATGACAATTATCACAACCCTATATGAAAATTGGGATAGGTTAACTTCATATGCCATCAAAATATTGATAAGTTTAATACTAGGGAGAAATCCTAAAATATCTTGTTAGCTCATCTCATAAACTATAAGATATCTTGGTGGGGGAGAGCATGTCCAATTGAATCTCTTAAGAGGCCAAACTATTAAATCATTGGGAAAATGGAATTTCTCATAGAGTATTATTAAACAATTGCTAGTGATGGTAAACATAATGTTATTAGGCTATGTTATTAGGCTTTAGTGCTCCACGAAATCTCTTCAAACAACTATTTTGTGTAATTAATTAGTCTCATTTTTTTAAGGCATTGAAATTTTGGATGAAGATTGATCACTCATTTAGGATGTCAAATTATTCATAACACTATTAATACCCTTAATGGATGATCACTAAAACAAGAAATAGGGATATGTACTACATATCTTGGTATTATATTTTTGTATCCTATGAAGGGGTTTCATGCACTTCCTATACAAGAAGTAGAAAATACATCTTATGAAAAAGAATTGGAATTAACAAGAGGAGAAGTGCATTTCCTCCTCCATTGAGGTGGTATTTATACTTAAAGAGCGGGGAGGAGGGAAACTTACAAAAAAAAAAAAAAATAATGAAGGAAAAGAATAAAATCTTAAGAAATTTTGAAAAAAAAAAAATTTCACCTCATTAAGAGGTGCCACAAGTGCCTCAAGTATGAGTCATTGTAGATGCCTCAATTATGAGGCATCATTGGAGCATCAATTAAAAGGGTGCCTCAAGTTGGCGTTGGCAGTGGCAGGTGACCCAACAGGCTTGAACTAATATATGCCTAATTTGGGGGACCGGATGAGCCCATTATACTATTTTTAAGGCCAATGAGAACTTTTTTCAGTATTTTGAACTAAAATTTGGTACATTAAAAGCTCAACAGAGCCCTTATGATCAAATTCAAGCTAATTTGATGAGTTTAAAGAGAAAATTTTCAATAATTGTCATTCTAATTAAGGCATCAATTTCATCAGAAGGAAAAAGTAATTAATGCTATTGTACTTGGTTTATAGCCTGATGGGAGGTTTACATTCACGTCCATGGAATGGTCTTGCGTCATAATTTTTTTGAAGTTATAATTTTTCAACTGCAAAGTTTTTTTGAAGATTTAATACATAATTTTGGGCAACACAAACTTTGATGTTCAATGTTGTAAATGATGTCTCCAAAAAATTCACTTGATCAACCTAATTTTTGAGCCAATATTTGAGTTGATGCTTATTGGAATTCAATTTAAGATAATTGGAGCTTTGATTTCGATAAATTTATAGTCTAGCTAAATGTCTCAATAAGATAACCCATCTAAACCACAAATGATCTGATCTGACTCCATATGCGCTCAAATTAAGCACTTGAAACATATTTAGAAGCTTAAAGGCATTAATTGATGAACCAAATAATGTTCAAATCTTATGTGTTTATGGTCAAATCAAGCAGCTGAACAATAAGAATATAATGAGCTCTAGATCAGTTGACTTTAGCTTCATTAAGGCACTTAAATGCTGGTTGAATCAATATAGATCATTCGGTAGAGTGTTTTCGATTTTAGCTAAATTTATCAAAATGTCTCTCTTAATGGGTTATAAATAAGGCTCTACTTTCTACATATAGGAAGCTTGAGAGCTGAGAGAGTTAAAGAACTCTATTGAATTTTTTTGGCAATCACCACTGATGATCATCATCAACAATCATCGTCACCATCGTCTAACTTTTTCATTTAATTATTGTCGTATGACTACCAACATCTAATGTTATTTAACTTCAATTATACAACTGTTGACACCTGACTTGTGTAATCTTTACACTGAGAATAAGATAATTATTCTAAATTATATAATCCTATCTTCTTCAATTGTGGAGAATAGTAGACTCTTCTACCTATAATTATTTAGTAGAACATTACAATTAGGCCGGGCACCCTAGTTTTTCCCCTTTTGAGATTTTTTATGTAAAAAATATTGATGCCTCTTACAACTTCGATTTGTACATGCTGCATCTTTTCTTAACGCTAAGATATTAGAATCTCAACTGCCATAAACTTTCTAGCATGTAACACATATAAATATAATATGTGGTAATATTTCACTTACATTTTATATTTCTCCCAACTCATGAAGTGTAAGGTATATTCGACAAACCACCCATAATTTATCTTCAATCAATTCTTTTAGTTGAAAGCTTTCCCCCATTCTAATATTATTTTAAATTTGATCATTTTTTGTTATTTAAAATTTGATACTCAACTTTCACATTTAAAAATAAAAAAATAAAAAACAAAAGAGTATGTTGACAAGCATTTATCATGCCCACGGAGCCGCATTTGCAACCAATCCCAAGATTCCAGTATGCCGACACTTTCCTTCACCCGTGGGCAAATCTGGACCGACCATCACGTCCATGTGGTTGGGAGGTACTAATATATCACTCTCCTCAAAATTTGAACGGTGGGGATTACATTGGTATCGTGGACCCGCCGGCGGATTGGAGAGTAACCGCTCGCCCGCTTCTGATTGCTTGTTGCATAAATAATGATTTAAAAAATTCTCCAAAGGAATACATGACCAATAAACGAGTAAAGAGTAAGGAGAATGAAACACAAATATCGGATCATGATAGTATAGGGAAGGTAGTGACGCGACATCATACCGCACTGTCTATTAGGTATGGGGTAAAGATGTTGACTGCTTGATGTTTGACTGCTATCTAGATTTGTAATTACTCACCTAATTATTTGTCTTTTGTATCTTTTTGGACTAGTTTAATACCGACACGTTGGCGGAACAAATAAAATAGGCCAGATATTTCAATTAGTTACAAAATAATTTGTCGTTAGTAAAATAGATTAAATTTTTGTTGTAGTATTAGATTGATTTCAAGGGAATGGTGTAGATATTCATTTTAATGGTTCAAAGTTTAAGAGCTTTGGTTGATCCCATCAACTTAAAAGATTGCATAGGTTTAAATATCTTAAGAGTTCGATTCAAGGTAAGTCAAACTAAAGTTATAGGCAACTTGTCAGGACTACAATGAGCTTGTTAGAGCTATAATTAACTCATCAAGATCATAATAAACTCATTAGGATCACAACTAGCTTATTACATATTTGATCTAAACTTTAACTAAATCAATCTACTCGAAGTTACTCTCTCTCTCTCTCTCTCTCTCTCTCTCTCTCTCTCTCTCTATATATATATATATATATATATTATTTTACTTTATGAGTCTTATTTGTAAGGTTTTGGCATTACCCATAGGCAAATTTGGGTTCAATATCCTAAATGATGCAATAAATGTGGATTGATGCTCAAACAAAAATTCAAGAACTAGAAGAAACATGATAATCTAATAAGAATGAATCAATCAACATCAATCATCCAAACTTTGTAACTACTAGAAAAATGAAAGAGATGGAGGAGAGGTTAATAATGATGATCTTAGGAGCCTTGGAATGCATTTCTAATGTCTCACAAATGATAGAGTCTCCTAAAAGGTCATTTGATTCAATCATTTGAAGATAACAATTGAGCGCAAGAACCTTAACTTTGGCACCAACAATGGACAAAGTGTGTTATTTAGACAACGACAAAGAATCGATCATTGGAAGAGCAGAGAAATAAGTTGGTTCTAACCTAATCACTCCCCATTACAAAGTCAGAACAACTATCCTTAAAAGGCCTAGGAGTGGAGGCTTCTCAATAAGCGAGCCTCAAATAAATTAGGTTGAAAGAGGTGAACACATCGAGTATCTATAGAGATCCTTATACATTATCACCCATATCCTTCATTGAAGTGGATAGATTGAAGAATGACAATCCATATAATGATTTTGTGGGTTTCATTTTCTATATTGCTAATAAATACATCAATCCCAACAATGGTTAGTGCTTTCAAATATACTTTTGTGAATCAAAAATTGATCATAAGAATACCTGTGAATTTATATGCCTGCAAAATAAACTTAATGCTTAATTTTATAATCAAAATTAGTTAATGGTTCATAGGTAGATTTAAATCCAAATCCTAAATAAGAACAACCCATTTTAACAGTTCCATTATGTTGGGAAAAAAAAAAAAAAAAACAAACCTTAGCAAGCCATCTTAAGGAGGCTTCACGACCTTGGTATGATTTCATTGGTATATTAGTATTTATTCTATCAAAATTTTAATGTTAAACTTTGTCTTCTTTACAACATTTTCAACTCCTCATGGAGTTTGTAAATTTATGATTTGGACCACATCTTTGTTGTTGGCATATGTTAATGTTGACATACATGGTATCTGTGATAGAGTTCTCTTTCCAAAAACTTGTCCTTCCATTTGTTAATAGTATTTTGCCATCACATTTTGATATTTAATACTCATTTTTAGTAGAAATCATAGTTCTAGTAATATTCCTCCTGGTATTATTCCATTGATAGATTATATTATATATAAAGGATGTAATGATGATGTTAATATTCTATTGGTAAAAGCATTCCATTAGGCCTCAACTATATGCTATTTTTCATTAAGGAACACTTCTAAACGTATAATTATCCCTACTTTGAATGTTTATTTTCCTTTGAACAGATAAGCTACATCGAGTTTGGGCAGTCATTTGATCACTCATAGATTTATAGATCCTTTAAGAAAGGCCATTTTCAAAAACTTAATCAAAATTAATTTTCTCTATTAATGGTCGAATTACCATTTTCTACTCAAGGAGTAAAAGTTGTTTGCATTCACTTGGCTTAAAATTCTTACTTTATAGCCCTAAAATTCATTATTTCAGGCAATATTTTTAGTCACCTTTAGTTGAAAGGTTGTTATCTTTTTAGTCTTATTGATGATAGAAAAATTTTCATAAGATATTATAATATACCAATAAATTTGCTAACTGGCATGGCTCATTACCATAAGCGGCATGACTTTGAGATTGCAAAGTGGAAACTTTTATTTGATGTTAAGGAAGAGTCTCTAATGGGTCATGTTTATTAGTATTTTTTCAAGGTCATAATACAATTCATGAGTCATATTGATTTATTTTTGGCTAACCCCTCTTAATTAATATAAAAATTGCCCACTTGACTAGACCACAACTAGCACGAGTGTTGGTTGAATTGGATGTTATTGGTAACTATAAAGATGGATACGTGGTTGGGGTCAAATATGTGTGTTTACCTCGAAAGAGTCAAATTTGATAATTCCCCTACATATTACAACCACTAAAAATATGAATATATTATGCATTTTAAAGCTAAATCTTAGACTAAAGATATTCCACAAACAATTTCTATTAATTATGGACCCATCCCCAACTCTATTTATAATATTGTTGGCGTGAATTAAGAATAATAAATAATGTTAGATATTACTATACAAAATCATGTATTGATGATTGCTCATACTAATGCTATGAACCCTTAGCCACACAAGGTTGCTAAACAAACACCGGGTGTAGTCTAAAATGCTCTAACAAATTTTAAATGAACTACAAGAATAAGGATATCAATACAACATTGTTAAAACCTTAATTTTCAATCAATGATTGTCACTACATTAAGATGGATATACTCATCTACATAGATGATATCTTACTCATGAGTGGCAATCCTTTTCTATCTCTTATCACATAAAAGCTCTATAATGCAAATTCAACATACAAATTCTAGATTTCATCTCTTACTACCCTAACTTTCAAGTTCAACGTATGAACTATAATATTCATTTGAATCACTCCCGATACAATTTGGAGTTGCTTAATAGTGTTGGCATGCCAGACTGGAAGACAATAACGAATCTCTGTCCACAATGATTCAATGTACATAGATTTCGCCCCTAGCATTTGATGATTCTCATACTTACCATCACTTAGTAGGTTCTATGAAAACCTCACTTTAACAAGGCATAGGATCACCTTTGTCTTAAATCACCTTTGTTAAAACATGCATAAATCCCTCAACCAGCCCTTCAAATAAATCAAATGATTGCAGAGATAGATGGAAGGTATAATCTCTTATGGATTTCCAATCTACTCTAACCTTCTACATTTTTCATGCATACTTTTACTCAAACTAGGCAGGAGATACTCAGATCAAAAATTAACTTTAAGATATTGTGCATTGCTGGACAACACGTTAATCTCATGACAGCTTAACAAACAAATTATTATCATTTGATCATCCATAATGACTGAATATCTCACACTAGCTATCGTCCCTTCTGATCTCATCTAGCTATGTTGACTTCTACAGGAATTTGATGCTTCAAAGGCTAGCTTCATCTGCATCATTTCATTGCAACAACATTTCAGCCTTAGTTCAAGCCAAAAATTAAATTTTTAATGCACGTAATAAATTCATTAAAATAAGCCATCGCTTAATTTATGAATGCATCAAATCAAAGTATATTACAGTACACCATATAGTTTCACAATACCAGCTTGCTGACATCTTCACCAAAAATCTCTATATTAATCGATTCACACAATTACCAGACATGCTGATGAACCAAACTAGATCATCATCCAAAGGGGTAGTGATTGCAAACTACCACATACTACGTCACTTTCACTTGTATTCCACTGTCTCATTAACATCGCTGCAGCACTCCACCAACCGTTAAAAAAACCACTGAAATCACAACTGTTCTTATAAAACAAGACTTTGTTCACCCTAACAAACTGGCTGCACGCCTTCTATAAAGTGGATTAATGTACTCTCTACCGTATAAAGAAATATTGTTCACTGCTTAGTCTCTAATCTCTATTTTATTCTTCAGTATGCATTTTACATCCTGTCTTCAACGGGACTGCTCTTCCTTATTCCAGAGTGCTTTAATAGATTGGATATTGATTATTCTATTTTTTTTTCTTTTTGGGAGAAATACGGCTGCTGGATCTGAGACTGTACTTCAGCTTTATGTCAATGCTTTCCATAAAAAAACCAGCCAGTTTAGTTCAAAATTCAGCAATACAAAGCTTCAGATTTTGGCTTCGGTGTTTCAGATCTGTTGTATCAGTGAATTGAATCCTTCTACAGGCTTCAGTGACATCCTTTGGGGTTGTCGGTTGCTCCACATGATGTACTGTAGTACATATTTCATTTTCTTAGCTGTCCCTACTATTGCTCCTGCTCTTGGGCAGGCTACGATTTCAAAATTTTCGTCATCACAGTTTTTTCTCATTAGTGTCATTCCCAGCTCTACTTTTTTAGCTTTCTATTGCTTGTGATGCTACAGCCACTACTTCTCTCATGCTACCTTATGATCATACTTGGCTGCCATTTGTTCGGCGTTATTTCTGTCCTTCCCGTTGGCGGTATTTTGGGTCCTCGTTGCACTATTTTTCTGCTTTTGGTGGATCCCTACAGCTACAGTTATTTTGCTGAATGTTTTTTCTTGACTCCTTATGCTTGTTGCTGACCTCTTTTTTAGCGCGCGAAAAATTTGATCCGAGTTTACAATAACCCAAGAGGTTTGGCGTACTCACGCAGCATTAAATAAAACTTAGTGGAGCCCAATGATACCTATAAGTTCTCTATTCAAACAATGACAAATTTTTAGGGTAATTAAAGTTAAAAACGGAATAAAAAATAATTTTAATAAAGACTAAATTTCAAACTGTTTACAGTCACCCGTCTAAGCGGCAACTAGCCTAGCATGACAAGGCCAGTTGCTGCTTAAACGGGCATGTGGTTTGCCTCAAATTCTTCACCCTTGCTTTCACCTGATCCCCTTTCCCCTTCGCCCTCACCCTCGCCCGGTCCCCTTTTCGCTTCGCCTGCCAGATCTCTTCCGCCTGCCTGCGCTTTCGACTGGCGAGAATAGGTCAAAATTTTATTTATTTATTTATTTTGTGCCAAATTTTTTATTCCCTGCTATCTTTTTTTGCTGCTTTACTTTAGCTGTATTTAATTCAAATGCGAAGTATTTTGAGTGGTTTTAATATTTAGATGAGAACTTAGTAAAAATTCTAGATCTAGGTTTTATCCTATTAAATTTTGTTTGAGATGTGCTTAGTCATGGACATCCTTTGATATATTCGTGCATTTCCCTTGTATGTTGAACAAGTAAAAGAAATAGGAGAAATGATTTGGTATCTATTTTCGGCTATATGTTTATTTTTTGCTCAGCTTCCTGTTTTGGCTTGTTAATGCTCCCTTAAGGATATTATTTGTGCAGAAAATTTATTCTCATGCATTGGTATTTTATTTTATTTGAGCTTTAGGATATTTTCTTTTAAGTTAGAGTAGACAGCCTGTTTGAGTTAAGTGAAGTTCATAGGATGTGTTCGACTTGTTTATACCGTTGAGTAAAATGTAAAGGTGGATATATAGGAATTGCATGCATTAATCTATTCTTTGAAGGTCCAGAGTTTTTATTTTATATTTTTATTTTTTTTATTTTTATGTGTGAATTTTCAATTTAATTTAGTAGACAATATGCTTAAATTAATTTTGTAATTTTTCTGTGAAGTAGATCTAGGTTCTTTATTGTCAAATGTATGTTGTAAAATTTTGGAAGGCATGTTTTTTAATGTAATTTAAGTTCATGATTCACTCATATTGTTTTTTATTTTTTTGTTAGTTCAAATTTAAATTTATATAATTTTTGAGAGTATGCAATTATATATTTACTCATTTTCATTATATGTTTGTGAAATTATTCAACTGGTATATTGTAGGTCAATGAACTAATGGAAAATTTCATAATTTGTGTTTTTTAATGTTAGTTTTGCTATGTATTTAAACGAGTAATGCATTTATATGGCCGAATAATGGAAGTTATTTTGCATTTTAACTATTTTCAATTTACATTTTAAAAAAATAATGAATTAATGTATTGATAATAATTTTATCATAACTATGATAAAATTAGATTGCTAATTAGTAGTTTTCATATTTTGATAATGTTTGTAGTAATCTGTGAACAAGTTAGAACTAGCACTTAGATCATGAATGTTAGATGGGTATAGATTTATCCATAGTTAAAGTAAGTCAAATGAACTTTCATTATAATCCTTTCAATTTACACTTTAATTACAAGAAGGACGTCGAGATGCTCTGCTTCCCTATTGTTAGTTTATGAGATTCAATTAACAATTGGCGATCACTTTTTCCGATCACTTTTTCCCAACATATTTTGGTGGGTGTAATAGACCATTGTAGATTCCAATAAACACAAATCTAGAGAAAAAGTTATTTGTTGTCAGAGCCCTACAGTTAGATTCAAGTAAAATTCAGGTGAAATTGGTATGCTAACATCCCATTGGAAATGCACTCATTGCATCAGACATTGATGATGATGAGATTGGTGAAGTTGTTATGCATCATGTTTCTACTCAATTTCTTATATTATATGTTGAGTTTGAAGAGCTTGATACTGCACAATACAATGAGGAGAATAGTACCACCTGCGATAGGGAGGAGAACATATTTTGTTTTGGGTATGAACAACATATGAATTGACAATCAGTTCAAAGATCCAATAGCGGATCATTTACACAGTAAGTGCTGCATTTATACATAGTTAAGTTTTTTTTTTTTGTTTTTTTTTTGAAGAAATTTATGTGTATATATAGATTTGTAGTATGTGCTGGGCAGGCAACTAGAAAACGTCACCGTGTGGAAATTCAAGCTGAGTATTCACAAACTGATCCTTCAATTACTAAAGGGTATGTCAAAATGAGTAGCGGCTCAAGTGGTAACTCTAGCAATAATTCCAATGATGCAAATTTGGAATCTGGCGGACTTGGGTTGGAAGGTAAGTGCGTAGCACATAAACTTATCAGGGATTACTATACGAGGACTACAAGCACGAGCAATAGAATGGTTAGCACGAATATATTTATGGTTGTACGCATGAATGCAAAAGAGTGGAATAATGAGTTGAACTTTGATGATGCCAGGGAAACAACAAGGACATTGCATGCTCTTGAAATACCTGATGAAATATTAGAAGGAATGTGTTAAAAAAAAAAATCTATAATTTATGCTTATGAACTGGTCCATAAAGAATAATATTGAATTTGAAGCCATTGTATCAACCCTCAAGATATATACAGCATATTATGTACATAATTACACAAATTTACATCCTTGCCTTGGTGATTGCATGCTTGTTAGTCGGTTCTTGGGTGGATCATGGAAGGTATCCTCTATTAGGAATGCACATACATGTTCAAACCTCATACTTCTTAGTGGACATAGGAAGTACACCTCTAGATTCATTTGTCATTACATACTCCCAGTTATTCAAAGATAGATTAATCTTAAATTAATAAAAATTATCACTTTTATTGAGGCAAAGTTTAATATTAGGGTGTCATACATGCAAGCTAAGGATACAAGAAGAAAAATAATAAATGTTATTTTTGAAAGTTGGGAGGATTCATATCACACTATCAATTTATTTATAAAGGCAGTTCACTCAACAATGTCTGGCATAATATATAGGTTACATTGCTCTGATTCATACTGATTCAATTGAATTTTTTAGGAATTTGGGCCTAGTTTATTAGGGTGGAGGTTTTGTCAGCCAGCCTTAAGTTTAGACAACACATTCTTATTTGGGAAGTATTGTGGTATACAATTAACTATAATCGGTGTTGATACAAATAATGGTCAATATTCTATTGTGTTTTCTATTGTTGAATTTGAATGCAATGCATCTTGGTGTTTTGTACAAACGAACACAAATGATAAAAAATAGTTATGTTGATGAAAAAACTTTTTGTAAACACAATTTATTAGGAGTCGTATCGTATGAATTTTTGACCAAAACGATCATATAGATGAACACCTGTTCATCCGGGACAAACAGGTAATAATGTTCGTACCTAACGGTTCAGATCGTCCACTTACAAACTGACAACTCAATTGTACAGATGAACTGTTGGTTCGTACAGACGATCTTTGAAAATGGATCATACCCGCCTCATTCGCACAGACGAAAATACATGGATTTTACAGTAATATGACATCATCATATAGTATGATATGTTCAAAAAATCACATTTTCATCTCACCCACTCAAAAAAAAACCATGTAACCTCTATTGAATTTGTACAATACGAAAGTGATTCGTACAGAACGAATGGAAAAGGCACTTAAGATATGATAAACAAAACACTTTTCCAAAAACAATTAACCAAGATCTGCGAGACACAAAAATGAAAACAAAAGATAATACTAATGAGAAAAATAAAACCAAAAGGGAGAAAATAACCAACATTGATGAAATACAAAATAAAGAACAAACCATAAACACAAACATACATGAAATACATTACACATGCAATTTGCAGATTTTTAATTTATTAAGCATGAATATTAATAACACCCAATCTGGTTCTTAAGGTGCTCAAAGTTTCAAAATCTAGTGGTTTTGTGAAAATATTTACAAGTTGATTTTCTGTTACTACATGATGTAGCTCAATTTCTCCTTTGGTGACATGATCCCTAATGAAGTGTTGCCTAATATTTATATGCTTAGTCCTGAAGTGTTGGATATGATTCTTTAGAATACAAATGGCACTTGTATTTTCACAGAAAAATAGTAAAGTGTTAATTAAAAAACCTAAGTTCACTAGTTGTTATTTTAACCATAGAACTTGTGCCACACAACTCCCTAAAGTTATATATTCTGCTTCAGCAGTAGAAAGATATACTAAACTTTATTTTCTACTAGACCAAGAGACTAAGGAGTTCCCTATGAATTAATAATTCCTAGAAGTACTCCTTCTATTAATCCTACACCTTGTAAAATATGAATCAAAATATCCAATGATTTCGAAAGAGGAGCTATGCCTAGGATACAAAATTCCTAAATTTTGAGTTCCTAAAAGATATCTCATAATTTTTTTAATAGCAGTGAGGTGAGATTCTTTTATATCAGCTTAAAATCTAACACACAGACAAACACTAAATATGATATCAAGTTTGCTTGCAGTTAAATAAAGTAATAATCCAATCATCCCTCTATTTTTTTTAATCAACACATTTGCCTTTAGAGTTCTTATCAACTTCATCGAGGAACTCATCGGTGTACTTATTAGTTTAGCTTTATCCATTTCATATTTCTTAAGGATGTCCTTAATATATTTTGACTAACTAAAAAATATGACATCCACTTTTTGCTTTATGCTAAAACCAAGAAAGTAACTCCAGTCTCCCATCAAGCTCATTTCAAATTCACTACTCATTATTTTTAAAAAATTATCACAAAGTTTTTTATTAGTGGATCCAAATAATATATCATCAATATGTATTTAAATAATGAGAATGTCATCTCCTACTCTTTTTAAAAAAATTGTAGTGTCCACACTTCCTTTAATAAATGATTTTTCTAGTAGGAATATGTTTAGCCTTTTATACCATGCCCTAGGTGCCTGTTTTAGTCCATATAATGCCTTATTCAGTTTAAACACATGATTAGGAAACTAAAAATTTTTAAAACCTGGGGTTGCTCAACGTAAACATTCTCTTTAATCACCCCATTAAGAAAGACACTTTTAGCATCTATTTGAAATAATTTAAATACTTTAAAATAGGCATAGGCTAAAAGCACCCTTATTGCTTCAAGTCTGGCTACAGGGACAAAAGTTTCCTCAAAATTAATTCCTTCTATTTGATTGTACCCTTTAGCTATCAATCTTGCCTTATTTCTAACAACTACACCTAAATCATTTATCTTATTTTTGAAAACCCACTTAGTTTCAACAACACTTTATTCTTCAGGTCTCTTTACCAATTTTCAAACATCATTTCTAATAAATTGATTCAATTCTTCCTGCATTGCTAAAATCCAAAATTCATCAAAAAGTGCTTAATTTATATTAGTGGGTTCAATTATTAAAATAAAAGCTGAGTGGTTCACTTCTTTGCTTAATCCATGCCTAGTTTTAACACCTTCACTCGGGTCTCCTAAAATCAATTCTTTAGGATGACTTTTGGAATATTTCCATTCTCTAGGCATCACATTTTTTATTTCAACCCTTTCTTTAAGATTTGTATTTTTAATTTCATGGGTTATTTATTCAACATCTTCTTCTTCCAACTTAGACTCTTCAGAAATATCAGATTCATTAATAACTACATGAGTGGTTTCCTTAACTACCAAAGTCCTTCTATTAAAAACTCTGTAGGATTTGCCAATACTTGAATATCTTAGAAAAATTTCTTCATCAAATTTAGGATCAAATTTTCCTAAAGGAGTTTTATCATTATTATGAATAAACACCTTACATCCAAAGACATGTAGATATGAGAGATTTGGTGTTCTGCCCTAAAAAAGTTCATAGGGTGTCTTGTTCAACTTAGATCTAATATTCACCCTATTCAAAATATAACAAGCTGTACGAAATACTTCAGCCCAAAAATATTAGAAAGTGAATATTCAGCTAATATGGCTCTAGCGGCTTCTATCAATATTCTATTCTTTCTTTCAACAACACTATTTTATTGAGGGGTTCTAGGAGCTGAAAAGTTATGAATTATTCCTTGCTTTTTACAGAAAACTTTAAATTTTTTATTTTTAAATTCTCTTCCATGATCACTTTGAATTTTAAGAATTTCACATCCTACCTTCCTTTGAATCCAAGTAGAAAAATTTCTAAACTCATCAAATAATTCACTCTTATGTGATAAAAATCTAATATAAGTGAATCTTGAATAATTATCAGCAATCACATACCCAAAAACTTTCCCTCCTAAACTTAAATTGCTAACCAGTCCAAAAAGATCTATGTTAAGGACTTCTAATGGTTTACTAGTTCTAAGATCCTTAGTTGAATGAAAGAAGGATTTAACTTATTTTCCTAATTGACATGCATCACATAAGTGATCCTTAGTGAAGTCTAATTTGAGTATGCCTCTAACCAATTCTTTCTAGGTAAATTTTCTAAGATTTTTCATGCTTGTATGACAAAGTCTTCTATGCCATTACCAAGATTTATAGAGATAGTTTTGAGACAAAAATATTAGAAGATTTAACATAATTTAAATCAAGCATGTAAACATTATTTACGTTATTTCCATACAACACATCAATTTCATTTTAGCTTATAATGCAGCTTGTAGGTAAAAATTTAATGTTAAAACCTCTATCTTAAAGTTGACTAATATTTAGCAAGTTATGTTTTAAGCCTTCAACCAATAAAATATTTTCAATAAAAAAATTATTCTTGTTGCTAATCATACCTGTACCTACCACTCTCCTAGTGGTATTATATCCCAGTATTATCTTGCCTCCATTCCTTGCTTCCAGTATTATAAATTGGTTTGTATCTCCACTCATATATTTTGAACATCCAATGTCTAGGTACCAAATGCTCTCAAGAGGTCTTGTATGAGAGCGTTTCTACAAAATAATCAAACATTAGGCTTGGGAACCCAAATAAATTTAAATTCTCCTCTTGGCAATGATAATCAAGATGCATATTTGATATGCTGTGATTATGCACCTTAGGTTTCCACACTAAATGTGTTCTACTCAGAATAGTGCAAGTGTGGAAAATATGCCCTAACATGCCACATGAAAATTATTTCACACCAAGAAAAGGATTTATTAACATATATGAGTTATAATGTCTCTTCGTAAGTTTTGAACTTGTCTCCTTTTGTTTAGACTTATAAAATTATTGAAGTGTGGGAGTCGGTCTATTTTCTATAATAGCCTTCATTTTTATTTCTTGATATGAATTTTACATTTTTCAAAATTGAATTTTCCATTTTCAAATTAATTTCCCTATGTTCAGCTTCACCCATAAAAACCTTAAAATCATTTTCAAGCTCACTATAAGATATTTTTAATTGTTCATACTTCTGACTCAAATCATCAAATTCATCTAATAAAATTATGTGGTTGCTATTTATGTCTACATGACCTTTCATAAGATTTTTATATTTTTTTGTAAATTGAAATACTCAAGGTCAAGATTAGCATGCGATTTTTTAAGTTTCCTATATGCATTATATATTTTCTCAAAAACTTCAAATAGTTCATCATAGTGTAGGTCACATACCTCATCTTGATCTGAATGATCATGATTGTCTGCCATTAAGCACAAGTTGTTGACTTCCACTTCTACTTCTATTTCTAAGGAGTTTGAGGCTGAGTCAGCCTAGAAAGCTCTCTATAGTCTTTTCTTGCCCTTCCTAATATTAGTTTTCTCCTCACCTTTCTCCTTGTTAGGATTAGCTTTGAGGTTTGGGCAGTCAGTCTTAATATGTCCAGGCTTCCTACATTCATAACAAATGACGTCACTAAAAATTTTTACATTCTTATTAAACTTACCCTTGTTCCAATGCTGACGTCTCCTTTACTTTCTTCTTAGGAAACTTTTGAATTGCCTAGTCATGAGTGCAATATCATCTTCATCCTCAAGCATTGATTGATCACTTTCTGAATCATCCACTTTCAACATAATATTCTTCTCCTTCTGCTTGTCATCTGCATCAATCTGTCTTTAATTCACTCCTTTCTTCTAAGTAATCAATGATTTAAGCAGATTGTCAATTGAATATACATTCAGATCTTTTGACTCAATTATGACAGTTATCTTTACATCATAAGCAGTAGGTAAATAATATAGGATTTTATTAACTTTTTCAGAATTAGTTAGTTCTCTACCTAAAGTATGCAATGAGGTAACAATTTGAGTAAAACATATATACATATTAAAAATTTACTCATTTGGTTTCAAGCAAAATAGTTCATAGTTGTGTAATAGAATGTTCAATCTAGATTGTTTCACCTTATTAGTTCTTCATAAGTTATGCAAAGTCTATCCTAAATTTCTTTTCTAGTTTTATATGTTGAAACACGCATATAGTCTTCTGATTTCAATGCATAGAAAAAACTATTAAGATATTTAGCATTCAGTTGTGCTAATTCTCTTTCTTCTATAATCCAATCAACAAATGGTGTTTCAATTCTAATACCATATACTAATCGAGTAGGTGCAGTATAACTATCCTGTACTAACATCCACATGCGATAGTCAAGTGATTACAGAAAAGTATATATGCGAGTTTTCAAAAAATCAAACAGAATGCTATCAAATAAAGGTGGTCTAGTGATCGAATATCCTTCAACAATGTTTCAATTTCCAAAATTAGCCATGATCAATTTTCAAAGAGTAATCTATCTTTAATTTTTGAAATAGGCTCTTATACCACTTAAAAGTTTGTCACAATTGTTAGACCGTATGGAACTATTCCAAGGCTAACAAAGAGGGAGGTAAATTGGTTTTCTTTAAAAAATTTCTTAGAATTTTCAAAAACTATTTCTAAAAAATTTAATTAATGATCCTTAAATTTGTAGTTGTTTAAATATAATTTTCATTAAAACTTTTCAACCATAGAATATTAAAGTGCTTAAAATAAAAAATATAGAAAATAAAAGAGAACAGAAGAACACCAAATTTTATAGTGGTTTGATCCAACTAGACCTACGTCCACTCCCTGAAAACTCATTCTTCAGGTATTGCACTAAAAAATAGTGACTCTCCTTTTGCTCTGGTAGTGAGGCGGAGAAGCCTTTACAAACTCTCTTCCACCAACCCGGTGCGAAAGAGAATCGATGCCTTTTACACTCTCCAAGTGATGGCAGTGTACTGTCACGTCCTTTCTCACCCTCCTGGTGAAGACAAAGAACCCACATCATTTTTCACCCTCCTAGTGAAGGCAGAGAACTTAGACAAAATGTTGAAGATCTTCTCTCAAGAGCCTCTAGAGGAGATGGGTAGAAACTTGATGAGGACAAAGAGATTCTCACTTTGGGAAATCATGTGAATCCCTCACACTCTCCCCTCACTTGATCTCTCACACTCCACTATCACAATTTCTCACAAACACTTACACATAATGGTCACACTCTAGAGAATTTTGTGGCAAAGGTCTCTTTAGTCAATTTTTAGGACTACTTATATAGGAAACACAAGAAAATCATCCAAAAACAAAAAATTACAAGTGAATTAACTTCAGATTGTATAGTATGATCATGGATTGTCTGTATGAATAGTTTTAAAAATCTTGGTATGACTCTATACAAACCTAAAATCATACACTGTCAGTCGTTTGTATAATTTTAGTTCGTCTGGACGAACAGTTCATGTTCGGCTAGATAATCTAGTATGAACTATATTTTGTACACTGTTAGTCATTTGTATGCTTTTAGTTCATCTGGATGATCTGGTATGAACTGTATTTCATATACTGTCAGTCATCTGTATGATTTTAATTTGTCTGGATGAACAGTTCAAGTTTGTCTAGATGATCTGGTATGAATTATATTTATACACTATTAGTCATCTGTATGAACTGACATCATACAATACGAATATGGTTATATTTTTTTTAATTTTAATTTTAACTCTCTGTCCCTGTGTGTGTGTGCAGTTACCCAATTACAATCACACTCTCTCAGATTCAAGAAAATAAAAACTTTCAGACTTCATTATATGAAATCCTATTCTACTTTGTCTTAAAGTCTTCAGTAGTCTAGAGTATGATTTTCCTAAAATGTTAGTACACATAAAAATAAATAAAAATCTATCCAATATATGTTAGGAGAAACAATAATAATATCATAATAATAATATTTTATTATCATCAAAAAATACATAACGTAATTCAAACTTCATTTCTAAGTTGCAACAATATCATGCTTAAGCTTTTCTCTTCTACTTTCATTATGCTTTTTCCTAAAACTAGTGGTGCTTGTAATTGGAATGACTTTAGACTTATCAGTCTTTGTACTTTTTTTAGTTAGTTGATTTTGAAAATGCTTTTGAACAGCCTTTCTCCTTTACTTCCTAGAATTATTTCTTCTAATCAAATTGGTTTTGTTAGAGGAAGATCTATTATGGATAATATTTTATTGGCTCAGGAAATAATGCATGATTTGGATGTTAAGGTGCTTGGTGGTAACATTATATTCAAATTGGATATCACCAAGGCTTTCGATAACATTAATTTGGACTTTCTTTACCATATTATGCTTTTTTTGACTTTGACTCTATTTTTATTAACCTTATTAGGCAATTTATAGAAAATACTTATTTCTTTGTTATTATTAATGGCAAAAGTAATGGTTTCTTTAAGTCTTTTCATGGTTTAAGACAAGGTGATCCTATCTCTCCTGGTTTATTTATTATTTCCATGGAGTATCTTTTAAGAGGCATTACCAATCTTTATGAGAAAGTTTTAAGCAATTTCTTTAAAACTTTGGGTGGTTTTCCTATTTCCCATTTATGTTTTGCTAATGATGTTATTATTTTCTCTAATTCTTCTCTGAATTGGGTTAATAGACTTCTGAAGTTTTAAATGGTTTTCAAAATTATAGTGGTTTGTCTATTAATAAGAACAAGAGTTCCTTTATAGTCTCTAACAGGATTTCTCTTGATCGGATGCTGTCTATTAAGAATAGTACTGGCTTTTTACAAGGCTCTTTACCTACTAAGTACTTAGGGGTCCCTCTGTATAAGGGTAGGAAGAATACCTTCCTTTTTGATGGGCTTATCACTTCTGTGTAGAATAAGCTTAATTCTTGGAATTCTAATTTGCTTAGCTTTGGGGGTAGATTAGTCCTTATTAAAAGTATTTTGTGTTCCTTATCTATTTATATTTTTCAAACTTTACAACCTACCAGTGCTATTTGTAATAGGATTGAGAAATTATTTAATAAGTTTTTTTTGGCATGGTTCTAATGTGAATTGTAAAGTTATCTGGTCCTCTTCGAATAAATGTTATGGTACCCTTGATGATGGGGCTATGGGTTACAAAATTATGTATGATCTTTCAGAGGCTTTCTCTATTAAATTGTTAATTAATTTTTGGCTAAAATTTCTCTTTGGGCTATGTTCATGACTAAGAAGTACTGTGTTGGTAAGCATCCTACTATGTGTTTCTATAATAAAAATGATTCTAGGGCATGGAAAATGCTTTGTAGAATCAAGTGGAAAGCTGAACCTCATGTTAAATGGGGCCTTAGAAGAGCAAACCTCTTCTTTTGGCAAGATCATTGGCTTGAAGCTCAGTCTATTGACTCCATTCTTAATTCTTTCACCACTGCCGCTACTAAAGTGGATTACTTTATCACTGATAATATTTGGGTCTATAATAAACTTATTGATATGGTTCTGGATAATGCTATTTCTAGGATTCTTAATTTGCTTGTTAATACTGACTCTGATGATTTCCTTTTATGTGATTTATCTCATAATGGTACTTTTAGTTTAAAGGATGCTTGGCATGTGGTTAAAGACAAGCATAATGTTGGGAAAGTTTTTTCTATGATTTGGAACAAAAGTATTCCTATGACCATTTCTATTTTTATTTGGAGAATCATGCGCAAATACATTCCTACTGATGACATTTTGAGGAAGAGAGGTTTTATTTTTACTTCAAAGTGTCAATGTTGCTTTCATTTGGAAAGTATTCATCATGTGTTCATTTCTGGCCCTATTGCTGTTAAAATTTGGGTTTATTTTTAAGACATTGTCAAGCTTAATTTTTTAATGCTCACATGTCCATTAATAATTTTTTGGAATTATGGTTTATTAATTCCAAAGGTCATATTAGAAACGTGATTCCTTCCCTCATTTTGTGGTATTTGTGGAATGCTAGAAATAATTCTATTTTCAACAATATTCGCATGGATTGCCACACTATTACCAAGAATATTAAAGATAAAGTTCTTAAGCTTTTCAATGTTAATCTTTTGACCTCCAAAAGTTTTAGAAAGTACTTATTTGTTGCTCATAACTTTGGTATATCTCTTCAGAATGACAGTTATGTGGGCTATCCCAAACTAGTTTATTGGTTAAACCCCCCCAAACACTTTTAACTGAATACTGATGGATCAGTTCATAACTGTAAGTTTGGTTGTGGTGGTATTATTAGAGATGATTGTGGTGACATGATTATGGCTTTTGCTATCCCTTTAGAAAAGTGTACTGTGCTAATGGCTGAACTTTATGCTATTTTAAATGGTCTTAAATTATGTATTTCTCTTAGAATTACTAATATCTGAATTGAGGTGGATGCCACTTCTATTATTGATTGTCTTATGAACCAGTCAGATAGTATATGCAACCCCAATTCTTTTTATCATATTAGAGATATCAAGTAGCTTCTTATTTTTGATAATTTTAAGATTTCACATGTTCATAGGGAAGGCAGTGCTTGTGATAATTTGTTAACAAATTTGGGTTGTGGGTTGGACTGCCTTATGGATTTTACTATTTCTAATTTACCTAATCCTTTGAAAGGCATGATTAGGTCAGATAAAATGAGTTTACCTTATGTCAGAACTTAGTTGGTTTATTATCCTTTCATGCTGGGCTCAGTTATTCTTTGGCTCTGGTTGAATGCTGGGCATTTTGTCCTTTCCTTATTTTCTAGGAGGGTGTAGTTTTGTATTTTTGTTATCAATCCTTTTCATCTCAATACTGATTGGTGTGTTGATGTGAGGGGCTTGAGCAGTGATTAGAAACTTTCATACCCTGAGTTAACCCCCTTTGTTGCTCTTCTTTTCCCAGAGGCATCTTTGCTGATTAGAAACTTTCTCGGTATGCAGATTGGCTGGGTGTTGGTCTGTCTCATTTTTGGGACTGATTGGTGGAATGCTTGGGGTATTTTGTTTGAACTTATGGGCACCCCTCGATTTCATTCAGATCTCTTTAACTATATGCAGTATCTTTACTTGGGTTGGTTTCTGTACTGTGGCTGCTATTATGGTTGTCTTGCCCTATATGGTGTTTATTTTCTTTTACTCACCTCTTTGGCTTCCTTCATGTGCCTAAGAGTTTTTGGGTTTAGAATGGAATCGCATTGGGGGTTTTTCTATGATGGTTGCAAAGGGTACTTAATCCTGAGCTCTAATGGCTTCCCTAATCCTTTATTATTTTTGTTATTCTCCCTTTGGGCCTTTTTTTCTCTCATTATGTAATCTCTTTTTATTTAGTTTCTCTTTATGTTGTTGCTTGTATGTTCTGTTTGGATAGCTGTGATATTGACAGGTTGGTGGGGGCTGTCTATTTTGACAATTTGTGGCATTTCTTGGTCTTATCCTTTACTTTTGTGGCAACCATGACTTTACAATTTTTTATTGTTTGTATCAGAGTGGGGTGGCTAGTTTTCTTGCCAGTATTTTGGTAGCAATTTTATGGGAAATATTCTTGCTGCAATAATTCTATACACGATTACTAGGATGGGACATGTTTTTAATGGCTGCATGACTCTTCTGGGGATTAATTCCATTCGGGGAAGATGTTGTTTCTCCTTATTTGTATTACTGTTACTTTTAGCTTATTTTGGGTTATGGCTTGGTATGGCTGGGATGACTCTTTCTCAGATTATGACCATGTGTAAGACCTTTTTTATTGCCATATTTATTGCTCTCTTTGGTATAATTTGTTAAATGTTTACTGCATTATTTGTGACTATTATTATTCATTATGTGTGGTTCTCTTTTGCAGTATCTTTATTAAGTAGGATCAAGGAATCAGGGATCCTTTGGGCAAGCAAGTATTTTTTTAGAGGAGGATTGTGCTTAAAGTTTCATTATGATCTTCCTTTTTTAGGTGCGGGCTACTGGCCGCCCTAGAATGTTATTAGATTTTTTTGTACCTGTTAGTATAGGGAACCATCGGCTCATAGGTTTTATTTTATTTTCTTTTGTAGCTATGTCGAGCATTAGAGAGCTGAAGGTTCCCTTTAAAGACCTTGTAATAATTAATGCGTAGGCCCCTCCGAGGGTTTTCCCAAAAAAACAAATTGGCACTTCTCCCAATTTAACACTAGATTTGTTTCCTCACATCTTCTCAAAATAGCAGTCAAATGTTTAAGACAAGAATCAAATGTAGTGCCTAATACTGAGAAATCATCCATGAAAATTTTAATACCCTACTCAATTAAGTTTGAAAAAATAGACATCATGCATCTTTGAAAAGTAGCAGGAGCATTGTAAAGACCAAAAGGCATTCACCTAAAAGTAAAGGTTGCATAAGGGCTAGTAAAAGTAGTTTTATCTTGATCTTTAGGTGTAGTAGAAATTTGATGATATCCTGAGTATCCATCTAAGAAGCAAAAAAAGGAATGCCTTGACAACCTATCTAACATTTGATTGAGAAAAGGTAAAGAAAAATGATCTTTTCTAGTGGCTTTATTTAATTTCATATAATCTATGCAAATCCTCCATCCTAAAATAGTTCTAGTGGGTTTAAGATCATTATTTTCATTGGTTATAATAGTTAATCCTCATTTATTTGGAACATAATGAATAGGACTAACCCAAGTACTATCTAAAATAGGATAAATAATCCTAGTATCCATCTATTTAAGAATCTCTTTTTTAATAATATCTTTTATAGAAGGGTTAAATCTCCTTTGAAAATCAGCTTTTGATATTGAATTAGCTTCCATTAAAAATTTATGCATGCAAATTGAGGGACTAATCCCCTTAATGTCAGCAATTATTCATCCAAAAGTACTTTTAAAATCAATCAACACCTTAATCCACTCACTATCTTGATGTGGTTTTAATTTTGCAGAAATAATTATTGTTGCATCTTAGATTTCAAAATAATGTTCTTGTATCATGTGAGTTTTTGATGATACCAAAATATTATTGTATCATTTATTGGATATATTTTGTTTGAATTGTTTGTGTGTACTAACATTTTAGGGAAATCATACTCTAAACTACTTAAGACTTCAAGACAGATTAGATTAGGGTTATTGTAATTGAAGTATGTACTTTTTCTATTTTTTTTAGTCTGAGAGAGTGTGATTGTAATTGGGTAATCG